>OY759164.1:2287316-3487316 GCA_963662125.1 Diplazon laetatorius
AAAAAAAATTAATAAATTAAATCAATGAAAAAATAATTCGACAAAAAAATAAATAAATAAATTCAACGAAAAAAAAATGAATTAAACAATAAAATTATAAATCATGATTTCGAAATCAGAAATTTTCGAAAATTAATTAAAAATCCACAAAAATTGTTTCCGACGAAAAAGAAAGAAGCTGAACCCGACTTTCTCCCAATAAATTCGAGATTTCGGAACACAGATGGTTTCATATGCCTAATTCCGTTTTTTTATGGCTATCGAAAGTGGCGAACGGATGGTCGACGAAGCCAGCAGTGGGAATGCCCATTTTCCAAAGTGTCCGAGTACGAGGAAGACGTTGACGACGAAGACATAAATATCGTATCCAGCGTCATTAAAAAAACGAAAAAGAAAAAAAATATTGCGCTGCGACTTTTTCTATCTTTCTTTCTTTCATTCGTGTCATTTTTTCCTTTCATCACCGGAAGAAGCTGCAAGAAAGTTTGCAAAGACGTTTCTCACTGGAGTATGCATGAGTCGTGATTGGCTCGTTGAAATGAAGCGTCACGCGCTTTTGCAACGTGAAGGGGTTGAGAAATGAAAAAAGGAAAACGGGTATTTTTGATCAAAAGCTCGGTGGCATCAACATGAGGGAAGGTTGTAGTGGCCAATTAATTTTCAAGCGGCCCAAGGGACGTGGCCTCCTCGGAGCTAATCCCCGTCACCACTCCACCCCCTACCCCCTCGGCCACCGAGAAGCCTCGCATCATTTTTTCCCATCCGCACACAAGGCGTAAGACAAAAAAATGTAAAGAAGAAGACAAAAAAAAAACACGAAAAAGAAGCACTTTCACTCTGATGGCACCGGAGGGAAGGAAGGGTGCAACATTGGGGATGGTTTACTTCGGTTTCCCTTAACCGTGATCGTCGTGCAAGAGTGGTTTTTCTTTCGTACGTCGAATTTGTCATTAAAAATGTGGAAACGCCGTGAAGCCGTATTCCCAAAGGGGGAAGCTAAGAAGAAGAAGATGGAAGAAGGAAGAGAGGAGGAAGGGAGTTGATGCGGAAAGAAGAAAGAAGAAGCGACTACGATGAGAAACGAGGGCATTCATCGTCGAAGAAAAGAAACACGAACGACGGATATGTTTGCTCGTTAATAATGCATTGTCAATCATGGGGCGAAGAGGTATTTTGTGATAAGAGTGAAGGAAGACGATGAGAGGGGTGGGAAGTTGGCAGTGGACAAGTGGAAGGATGGAAATGACCGAAGATATGTGCGCGAAAGACTTTCATTCCGCACGCCGAAGCAACGTTGAACGTCATTTCTATGGGGAAGCAATTTTGCGGTGCCAGGAGGGGGATGGGAAGGGGAGGGTGGGTAGGGCATTAGCAGTATCCCTTTCAACTGGCAACGTCGCCCTTTTCACTCGTCCCGGACCATTGTCCAGACCTCGTGTGACGTTCACGATTATTTTTCACCGTGAGGGGGGCCAAGGAAGCCACGGGGATGCTGAGCTCACTCGGGGACCATCCACTCGGCCCAGTCTGGAGGGGCGAGGGGGGGACCCACAGCCTCGACCGACGTGCCAACACACGCCCACGGTCACTCTTTAAACCCCGGACATCAAGGCCCAGGACGCTCACAAACTTTTCTCCCCTCATCCCATCCCTTTCCCTTTTTGTTGCACCCTCGTAACGATCAAGAGCTCCATTTTCCTCCCAACCACGCCTAGATCCCTGAGTTTTACGTTTTCTTTCAACGTTGTGGCTGTTGTTGTTGCTGTTACGTGAAAAAGAAACGCAACCTTCCAAGTCCCTTTTTTATTTTATCGCTGGGCCGGAATCTTGCACCCTGGCGCAGATCTTTTTTTCCCTCTTTTTTTTCGTTCCTTTTTGTTTTTCTTTTATTCTTTATCTCGGGCGTGCTATCTCTTTGGGTTTCGGTCAGGTTCCTATGTTCTGGGTTATTTCACGGCGACCTTTCGTGTACTCGGGCTAACGACGGCTGTAATTACCCTCGGACCTTGTGTACCCAACCTTTCCGTCCCTCTGCCCCGGTCCTTTCTGCCTTCGTCATCGCTCTCTTTCTCTCTCTCTCGCTCTTTCTTCGGTTGAATATATATTGTTGCTCACGAAAAAAAAACAGTGTACTTTGTTGGATGGACGAGTGAAAAGGGACCTCCGACCACTCGTCCAGGGCAAATGACCTGGAAGATTGCGAATCGAGTGGACCATTGACGACGCTCGCTTTCACCGAGATTACCCTTATTCCGTAACCTTTTCACGTTGATACCTTCCTCGTTTGCATTTTCTTTATTCTAGACACCGTCACGGTTAATTACATATTTATTTTGGGAATGTATATCGCGAGCAATGAGGAATATATGTAGTTTTTTTGTTTGTTTATTCTTATTTATTTATTTATTTATTCACTTCAGCGGTATTGGTCGTTCGAAAATTTCATCGAACTTCAAATTGTGTCTAAATTCTCGAATTGGAAGAATGCTCATCGTTGTTTCGAGGTTTTCATATCGAATGGTTATAAAAATTATTATAAATATGAATAAGAAGAATAAACATATTAATAAATAAATCTATATCGTAGAAGAAGAATGAAAAAGTTATATTCTTCTTTTGTTTATTGTACATTTTAACTTCTTCATTCTTCATCTTCGATATATTAGTTGTAGTATTTATAATGTAAACCGTGAATTTTTTTTTTATGATTTATTTTTATTTTTTATTTTTTATTTTTCATTTTTTTTAAATTATTTGGTCGATTGCAATTTTTTTTTATTGCAATTCGCGTGGGGTGAATTTTGCCCGGTGTGTCTAAACCTTAATTCAACCGGAGTGCTACTAAAGAGGCTCAATCATACGTCTGTCAATTAATTAATAATTCGTAATAAATTATAATTAAAAAGTTAATTTTTTAAATAATATAAATAAATAAAAACTATGAAAGACTCGATAATATTTAGTACGAGTGTAATTGGAAGACAGTAAAGAAGGAAAAATCGAAAATTTAGTGTTTGGCGAATTGTTTGTGAATGGTGAAGAGCTCGTCACGATAATACGAGCGATAGCACGAACTCGGAACTATCGGTCTGCATAGACGACCTGATTTTCCACGTGGAAACCCTACTTTCCAGACCCCCCCCCCTTCTCCTCATCCACCCTCAACCCCAGGAACAAGTCTCGGCCCCGGCAAGTTCTCCGTCTACCCCCCTTCCCCCGCCCCTCGCTATATCTCGTTAGCCCCGTAATTCGTATTTACGTTTCACCAACCGCCTCGTCTACTCGAAGCCGTCGTCGGAGCTGCCTCCGATGAGCTTCGGTCGGTGCCCGGCGTGTTGCATCGTCGAGACTCGAGTAATTTCATTGCGAATGTACTGTACATATTAAACGAGGACGGCGAGATTGTATACCAATATATATATATATATACATATATATATAGATTTAGGTGGTCCTTACTTCAGTGATTTTTTTAATTTTCGTGGTCTTAGAGGATTGGATAATTCTAAATGACAAAAAAATAATTTATCCTCAAAATTTGAGGTCCCCAGATCAATTTTCAACCTTGCCTCGCAATTTTTAATATTTCATAATTTGCGATTTTTTAACTCCCGACTAAAAAAAAAAAGGGAGTTATAAAACATGATGTTTTTTCATTATGTCAGAATTTTTTTATCACGACTAGAATTTTTTGGTACGAGGATAATTTTTTTTTGAGTCATTTCAAACCGTCTAATCTTTTGGGAGCGCCTGAATTAAAAAAAAAGAGATTATTATGTACACTGGGAAAAAAGATTATTATTATTATTATTATTATTATTATTATTATTATTATTATTGTTGATGTTAATTTTTTATTAGTAAGGCTTATTTAATTTTTCTTAAATATAATTATTCTAGTAATTATGTAAGTTTAAGAAATTTGTATAAGTCAGTCAGCAATGATTGAATTATTGAGTAAAAAATAGAAATAATAATTTAAATTGATGGGAAATGCGTTGAGAGAAATGGTCTGGATAATATTGTTTCGTATTTATTCCATTATTTACAAAATAATATTTAATTATTGTTTCGTAATATTCGACAGACATAATTTCTGTTAACAATTTTACAAATAAATGTTTTTTTTTTTCAAAATAAAATGAACATTCGTATACAATTCCATGATCTTGAATTAATAATGCTAACTCGTTCGATTCTCATTTTGCGTAATTGCATGTCTGAACAGAAAAAAAACCAAACCAAAAAAATGGAAAATAAAAAACAAGCAAAAAAAAAGTGCTTGATTGCATTCCACAGCTCGATTGAGAATTCCGTAGAAAATGAGCGGAGGGGGGACGATGAATATGCAAAATCTATTCGTCGGATCGAGGGACCGAAAAAAAAAGAAAAAAAAACCTTGATTGAAGATTTCTCGACAATTGAAAAGTTTGGAAAAAAATTTATTTTTCATTTTCCTTCACGAAAAACCGCTTTGATCAAGTATTTCGGACAATCAATCACCCTTCTCGTCATCGAACCCGATGACTTAACATTATTTTTTTTTTTTTAATCTTTCACTCACCCCATTTTTACCATCCGATTCACTCCAACGATAAAAAATATTTCCTGCCTGGTTAGAATTTTTCCATTCATCAACTTTCAACGAAAAAAAAAAGTTACTCCAATTCATCATCGTTATTAAATTTTCATTTTTTTTTCTTCGTCTGCACGTTAAAAATCCAATGACGAACGAAAAAAAAAAAAAACCAACGAGTGCCAAACGAAATTATCAATCGATACCCAACGTGAAAAAAAAAATCAATGTATATGAATTGAATTTTTTTTTAAATTCATAAAAAATTTTGCCGGATCGACGCGTGGGCAAGACATAAATGAATTATTGTTCCCGGAAATATGTCGCTCGGGTCGAATGGACGTGTCAAAGGGTTTGCAAACCGTGTGACATTGATTGTCGAGCGAGTGTCTCGATTGCGTGAGACAAAGTGCTACCTCGAACGCATAAAAATCAAAATTAAAAAAAAAATTAATAATAAAATAAAATCACATCTATGTGTAATAAAGAAAAAAGAATTAAATTGTAAAAAGAAAAGAAAAAGAAGAAAAAAGAAAAAAATCCGAAGAAAAAGTGGCAACGCAATGGAGTCTGTCTGATTGGATTGTCTCGAGGGGTGAATAGGGAGGGGGGGGGGGAGGTGTGTCTGTCGGTCCCGTCGACAAATGTGCGAGTCAAAGAGACCCCGGAAAACCTGGGAACACAATTTTCCCGGTTTCGCGAGATCGAAGCGCGCGAGAACGGCGACAAAGTCGATAATTAAATTCAAAAACTTACACAGTCGTCTCTATATATCTCTGTCTCTCTCTCTCTCTCTCTCTCTCTCTCTTTCTCTCTCTCTTTGCACTTTTGACGTCTAATGTCGGTGAAATTCGATAGAAGCTTTTACGAACAATCTATATACGAGCCATTCAACATCACTTCAGCCAGTAAAAAAAAATTCCACACAAATTATTTTATTGAAATTTCAAAATAATAATTATTTTTTTACGAAATTCTAAAATAATAATAAAAAAATAATTCTTTGGAATTATTTTATTGAAGATTTATTTTATTGAAATAATTGTCGTGACGTTTAATAATTTTGAAAAATTGTATTATTGAAGAGTTATTTTATTGAAAAATATTCAACGTGCCGAAATTTTTTAAAATTGTCCTGGTTTTTTTTTTTTTTTTTCGTTGATCAACCTCATATACATACTGACTGGGTGACAGACAACCCACAGCCTGAACCACTAAAGATAGAAACATGAAATTTGAGAGATATGTTCATCGGATGGTGACCAGATGTGCATTAAGAAAGGATTTTTCGAAAATCAACCCCTCGTAAGGGTGAAATGGGGTGTGAGCGTTTCAGATCATTGTTACTGTGTCCCTGGAACGCCAATGGATAGTTTGAATTCAGCATGGAGGTTCTTATCACACTTCAGGTGCTCACTAAGAAAATATTTCAAAATTATTCGACAAGAAGTGAGATTAAATATTTGTTTTTTTTTTTTTTACGAAAGCTACGGGACGGGACAAGACGGGACGGATTGGGACACGGGCAATGCACCTAGACGAACACTAGTTTCTTACACACACATATATATATATGTATATATATATTTAAAATGAAAAACGAAAAAAAAAATTATTATCTACAAATTTGTTACAAGGCAATTGCAATTAAATTCACGGATGTAATTTTTCACGCGAATGTGGATTGTCATTGTGAAGTTAAATGGGAAGTGAAAATTCTTAATATTTCGATAATTCTTAATATTTTGAATATTTCGATGAGACAAGTTCGGATGACGAAAGTCGATCGATCATCATCATCATTTTTTTTTCTTTTGCTTCCCAGTCGAACAATTATGTTGTCTTCTCTCTTTCTTATTTTTTTCCTTGTCTTTCACTTGATCTCTCTCTCTCTTTCTTACTCTCTTATTCTTCAACACGTCCTGCAATTACGAAGCCATGCACAAATTGAACATTTTCATCGTTTCCGATTGCTTCGATCGACTTGTGAAAAATTTGTTTCCAGCTTCGACTCGCTTCGTTTTTGTGTTTTTTTTTTTTTGCTGTTTTTTTCGCGTTTTTTCAACACGATGACGAAAGATACAGCTCAAGTGCTTGGTGCATCGAGAAAACACGCATTCCGTAGAATTTTGTAGGATTTCGTGGGATGTTTTTTCAGCGATCGCTCGATTGACCGACGTTGGATTTTTTCGTCGTCAACCACGAGGACTCGATCACCGACAAACCACGCAGATAACATCTTCCTGTGGCGACAATCTCGGTGAAAAGCACGAGTGGCGGTCGCAACGAGTGCAGAGTCGACGACGGATGAATTGCCACAGGTTGCCGTGAACTCAACTGAAATCACGTAATTTTTCGAAGTCAGGCAAAAAAAAAAAAAGTTTTATCGAATAAAATTTTGATAATGAAGAGAAAAATAATTTCTATCTTGTAAAAAGTGTTTTTCCTATTTTTTTTTGGTAATTTCTATTGAAGGTTTATTTAATCTGCTTTTTTATTCTCGCAGTAAAATTTTGTTTTATTGTTTTTTTGTTTTTTTTTCGAGTTTTTTGAACGAATAAAAATATTTTACCGTAACGTAATTGTGATCTCTCTGCAATTCGGCCAAATTATCGCTCAGACCATCGAGAAGTGATTTTCTCAGAGCCTCGGTATTGGTTTCGCAACTCGTTCTCTCGAAATTCGCACGATCGGCCAATCTCGCCAATTGTTTTCTCACCTCAACCGCGTAATCGAGATTACGATGATGAAAGTAATTCTCGTGGCACCAGGCCTTCTTCTGGATCGCATTCACGTAACCCCGATAAACATTGAGCAGGGTAACGTGATCACCTTCCGGCGATGCGAATCTTTCAAAATGTCCAAACGAAAAAATATAAATTGAACAAAAAAAAAAAAATTACAAAAATAAAAAATAAAAAAATGTCAAACGATAGCCAAGTACAGGTAAAATAATTTCATAGGAATAAAATTCGATTTTCAATTTCGATCGATCGTGTCGCGAAAAAAAAAAAAAAAGATCCAAAAGACAAGAAAAAATATTTCGAATACCTGGCTCGGGCAGCGTGAGCCTGATCGCGTTTAGCGGGTGGCTCGGTGAACACGGATTCGCCTGAGAGCAATGCCACGACTGTCAGAGCTTCCTCGAGACACTTGTGATCCACGGATGCCATTATCACCTTTGTGAATCGTGGATCGAGGGGAAACAGAGACATGGTACGTCCCAGAGTCGTTAATTGGGGCGGTGAACCTTGAAGAAAAAAAAAAAAAAAAAAAAAAAAACCATTAAATCAAATTAAATTTAATTTAAATTTAAATTTGAATCAGTAAAAATAAATTCAAATATGTAAATAAAAATATTTTTTTTTGTTTAAATCCATAATAGATGAAAAAAAAACAATTCGATGAATTTTCATTAAAAAAAAAAAAAACAATTTTAAAAATAAATAAATACATAAATGAATAAATAAATGAATAATTTATTTTCTTGGTTCAAATCGATGATCGATGGAAAAAAAAAAAAAAAAAAACAATTGGCCAGATTTTTCATTGTCCGTTGAATTACCTTTGACAGCGCCGAGTTTTTCCAAACAAGCGATAGCAACGTCCACGGTTTCCTTGGGCGGTTTGTCCATGAAATCGAAGGTCGTCACATCGACCCCGATGGCGAGCAATTGCAGTGCCACACCGGCCAACGAACATCTCTGTATCTCCGGCATGGGCATTTCCTTCATACGATCGAACTCGTCGATCGTGTAAGTGCGGTAACACTTTCCGGGTGCCTCGCGACCACCGCGTCCGGTTCTCTGCCAAGCTTGGGCACGCGCAATTTTTTCCACTCGCAAAACGTCCAAACCCGTGGTCGGATGATGCGTACGTACTTTCACGACTCCGGTGTCGATCACGTGACGAATTCCTTATAGAAATAACGAAAAATATATATATATATATATATTACAACCTCTTGTAAAATTTATTTCATTTATTTATTCATTTATTTATTTATTCATTTGGTTTTTGCGAAAGACACAACGAACCTCCTATAGTTACCGAAGTTTCAGCAACGTTAGTCGCCAAAACTAATTTTCTCATTCCGGGAGGTGAGCACTTGAAGGCCTCCAATTGTTGATGAGTCGGCAGAGCCGAGTACAGAGGAAATATTTTCAAACGTGGATGACCCTTGCCTTCCAACTGATTAGCGACTTGTCTGGCGGCCACTACTGCAGCATCGATCTCTTCCTGACCGGTCAAAAATACCAAAATGTCCTCGCTGAAATAACACGAAAAATCTTCATCGTTATCGATGCTCGAAAAATAGATTTTTTTTTTTTCAATAAATAAAATAAATAAAATAAATCAATTGAATAAAAACAAAGCTTTCTTTATAAGGAAGCGAAATAACAAAAATAACAAAATAACAAAATAACAAAATAACAAAATAACAAAATAACAAAATAACAAAATAACAAAATAACAAAATAACAAAATAACAAAATAACAAAATAACAAAATAACAAAATAACAAAATAACAAAATAACAAAATAACAAAATAACAAAATAACAAAATAACAAAATAACAAAATAACAAAATAACAAAATAACAAAATAACAAAATAACAAAATAACAAAATAACAAAATAACAAAATAACAAAATAACAAAATAACAAAATAACAAAATAACAAAATAACAAAATAACAAAACAAAAAAAAAATAAATTGTCCATACTTTGCCGGACAAGTTCGATGAATCTGAAACGCCGTAACAAGCGCGGCAAATGCATAATCGTCTTGTGTCTTCAAAGAGTGAAATATTTTAACCGCGTGCTGTCGTCCTTCCAGATAAACGACCGGCGCTTGAAAATAATTCACAAATTTGTCCACGTCCATGGTGGCCGACATGACGATTAATTTCAAAGGTTGAAGATTTTTGTGGTGTCGCAGATGTTGGGCTCTGCGCGCAACACCGAGAAGCACATCGGTCTGTACGGAACGTTCGTGAGCCTCGTCCAGTATGACGATGGAATAATTGGACAAAATTTCGTCGGTCATGGCTTCGCGGACCATCATTCCGTCGGTCAAATATTTTATTCTCGTTTGCGGCGACGTAACGTCCTCGAAACGCACGCAATAGCCCACGATCTTGCCCAATTGCGAACAATGTTCTTGGGCCACACGTTGGGCCACGCTCACAGCCGCGACTCTTCGGGGTTGGGTCACTCCTATGCAGTCTGATGATCCTGATAAACCGCTTGACAACAGAAGTTGCGGTATTTGGGTGGTTTTTCCACTTCCGGTTTCACCGATTATTATGAGACTGTCGTGCTTGCGTATCTCGTCCAACAATCTGCAAACAATGTTTCGAAAAAAGATATAAACATTTTAATTTTGTTTTTTAGGGTTCCGTAGCTTTGAAGGAAAAGAGAAAAAACAGAAATTTGACTTTTTGAGTCGAAGTAAATTATTAACAACAATATATTCGCGATAAACCTCGAACTTATGATAAATTTACAATTCGAAAATTCGTATCTCCCGCGAAAAATGGATAAAGATCAAAGTCGCGCCATCCCACGGACACCCAGCGCACTCTTCAGTCACAGGTTGGACCGTGCGGACAACTCGGTCGGTAACTCAGCGATCATGCGGAACCCTCTGTCGGAAAATGCGTCGCAACATAATATAACACCACTGTATCTCGAAAAACTACTCCAAACAAAAATTCCCAATCCGTTTTTCTCCGTCACCGTTGAAGTTACGAACGTGAAACTCGAACAATTGACTCGCGCAATAACGTTATCCAGTCAACTGTTCTCGTATTTCATCCGTCACATCGATCCCTATCGAGAACAATGGGTTACAGTTTTCGTTACCGACCGAGCACATCGTCAAAAAAAATTTTTTTTTTTCATGAATCATTTTTTTTTCTCATGAATAAATCAATGAATAAACAACTGAAAGAAGGCAATAGTTATAAAAATCATTGGCGATCCGTCGTCGGTAAATAATCAATGCGCTCTCACCTCTTGCGCAGTCGGTAAACCGGCAACGATTTACGTTGTTGTTGCAAACAAACGTTTGTTTTGTCCGTGGAAACAATCGGCGACGCAGTATTGCAATTGTTGGAGTTTTTCGAAATTTTGTTCGGTGATTCGACGAAATTGACTATAGCGGGTCTTTTCGGTGCGAGTTTGGAGAAACTCGATGTTCCCATAACATTGTACTTTGATTCTGTATTATCGTGAACACCCATGACTGTTTCGAATTAAAAACTCTTTCTATTCTACAATGTTATATAAATTTATCGATACACGTGCACTTCGTAATAATTGTCGAATGGATTTCAATTATTATAATTTTTTATCGTTCAAGGTTTTTTTTCTTTGTTTAGAACAATTCGTCGCACGCACGTGTTTCACACACGTTTCGTGGACGACCACGGTATATGCACTGTGCGGCCACAGCTGTTAGGCGGCACCGTGGCGCCCCCCGTGACGTCTACCGAAGCATTCTATCCCCCCCGCGTATATGGGCCGTTCCGCGTCAAGTCGACCGAATCGACTATTTCAACGTTTTTCTGAATTTATTTTGTTTCGATTAAAATTGTGTTTGAATTGTATTTCAGTGTTGCCGTTCACATTGTTTATGTGAACTTTTGGTCTATATAGCGTTGTTTAACCAGCGGTTTGACGGGAAGGTAAAAATGCGTTGATTTTCTTATCGTTTTATTTTTTTCTGTATAAACGCTAAATAAACAACGCTATATAGGCCATAAGTTCGCATATACAATGTTGTAGAGAATTAAATTTCCTAAAAAAAACGTCAGCGACGGCATATCTCTAACTTTGATAATTTACGCGTGGGAAAGCTCGAAAGTCGGGAAATGTTGAAAACCGCGGCGACTGGTAGGCGTTTGGAATATTGTACCCAGGCTACAATGCGATCGAGGAGAAGAGAATTGGACGGAGAGGGGGAAGAAAAGCAAGCTGGGAGGCGCTTTAATTTTGATAAATTGCAATCAATTCGTTTTCGTTGATCGAAATGGAATAAACGGGGCAAACGTATTATATATTATACTCTACGTCTGTTGAATAAAAAGAAAAAATATTACACATCAGCATCATTATTGCTGAAGGAGGTGTCGAAGTGGCGGTACGCGAAACGCCTTGTTAATTATTATTATTTTTTTTTTTCATGAGGTGTAACAATGGTCAAGCAATTAAAATCGTACAACTCAATTACACAAAAAAAAATATCTATATATATAACCAAAATAGACAGAAGTTCTACAAAATTTATTAAAATTGCTAACAATTCATACAAAAAATGTGCTTGGAAAAAATATTATAAAAAATAAAAACTGAGACGATGGGACAAATTACATCGATTGATGAATATCGTGTCGCAATAACGATAATAATCGTGATGGTGAAAAAAACCTTTTTTTTTTTTCATTATTATTACGAAGACGATTAATTGTGTGAGAAAAATGTAAAAATTCATTATTTCGACGATAATGAAATTAAACGGAATAACAATTTGAAAAAAAAAAAAAACAAAACAACGCAGTGGCTCGACCCACGTGCAAACACGTACACGCATACACACACACACACACGCACAAACATGTATATCGCAAGATCTCATTTTCCCGAGCTGTAATACGTGCTTCAGATTTCTCTGCCGTAAGTTAAGATTTTTTTTTCATTTTTTTTTATCAGAGAAACGGATACGAGAAATTTTTCAACAACTTTTGAAATACAATTGAAATAATCATATGCAATTTTTTTTTTTTTTTAAATCGTCGATACGGTCGTTACTTATTCTACTACGACATAAAAATGTAATTTCGGCCTTATTTGATTTTATTAAATTGTTTAATCTTTCAATTTTTCAATTCTCCAATTCTCCCATTCTCCAAATTTTCAATTATGTAATAGTCCAAATGTCCAAATATCCAATTATCCAATTATCCAATTCTCCAATTCTTCAATTCTTCAATTCTTCAATTCTTCAATTCTTCAATTCTTCAATTCTTCAAATTTTCAATTATTAAATTTTTTCAATTTTTTCAATTTCTCAATTCTCCATTTTCTGAAATCGTAAAATTCTTCAATTCGCCGAATTTTTCAATTCTTCAAGTCCCCAATTTTGTTCCAATTTTCTCAATCTTTTCAGTTTTTTTCCCAATTTCTCGATAAAAAAAAAAATTCTCATCGCATTATCAGCACAAGGACGATAATAGGCATCGAGTTATCTTCCACCTGAGAGAAAGATTCATTTGTCGCAAGGTTTGATGATCGGTTGATGAGCAGGCAGATAAACGTTCGACGGTGGTGGCAATGCGACATGCTGATACGTCGGTTGGGCAATCTTGACGTAAGACAAAGACGGTTGTACATGGTGTTGGGGCGGCGACGGCGATGGCTCGTGATGTTGCGGGCACGGGGCGCACTTGGGTACTTCCGGTTTGTAAATTATGGACGATTTCGGATAAGACACGTGGGCCATCGGATAATCGATTTTCTTGATATGGGAAATCGGCCAAATCATCGGCATGTGTTTCTGATAAGCCGGTGCGTAATTGTAATGGGATTGTTTGACGTACGCCATTTTGTGATCGTACATCGGTGGCGAGTATGGGAACCAACGTTGCAGAGGTTTGACGATCGGATGAATCGGTTGAATCGGATGAATCGGTTGAATCGGATGAATCGGTTGAATCGGATGAATCGGTTGAACCGGATGAACCGGATGAATCGGTTGAATCGGATGAACCGGTTGATGATAAATCGGCACGTGCGGTTTCACGTAATGAATCATTTGTTTGGGCACGTAAGACGTGTAAGTCGGTTGATGAATGAATTGCGTCGGTTGATGAACGTGTTGATGTTGTTCCACATGATTCTTGGGATAAGATGGCGGTCCGTAGGGTCTCGAGGCGTACATCGGTTCCGGATGCATGTGAAAGTGCGGATAAAACGGCGGACACGGTGACGATTGATGCTCGTGCGTCAGATATCTCTTGATTTTCGGCATCGTCGCGACTTCACGATGATCATCATTTTCACTCATCGACGAATCACTCGACAATTGCGCCGTGGCCATTGGCGACGTCTTCGGGTCGTCCGAATGAACGCACGTGAGCCATAATAGGCCCAGTAACTGTTGCATTATAAAAAAAGTATTACAAAAATATTTTTAAAAAATTAAAAACAGAAATTCATTCATACTGGATAAATTTTTTATAAAAAATGACAATCAATCGATTCGGGATAAATTTCTGATAAAAAATGGCAATCAATTGATTCACGATGAATTTATGTGAAATAAAATGGCAATTAATCGATTCACGATAAATTGATAAGGAAAAATATTAATTTAATTGATTGACGATAAATTTATAATAAAAAATGGCAATTCATTAATTTACGATTAATTTATTATAACGAATCCTAATCAACTAATTTACGATAAAATTGATTCACTATGATTGAAAAATGTCGAAAAGTTAGCAAAAGAAATATAAATAAAATTGTTTTTAAAACAAAATTAAAGTTTCGATTTTGAGTTTTGACTTACCAATCGTCCGAGCATGTTTTTTTTTCTGCTTTTTTTTATTTTCTGCAATTCTTCGGGGTCTGTGTGTGTGTGTGTGTGAGTTTGGTGATCGATGTTGGACCGTTTGTGGATGATCGAACGTTTCGGACGAAACTAGTCGCGCGTCTCGCAAACCGACGGGTTTTATAAACTTTTTTTTTGGAACGCAATTGCGTTTCAACGGAGGGAGCGCAATGGCGGAATTTAATGTGTGTGTGTGTGTGTGTTTTGATTCCATGTGCTTTAAAAGATTGTGACCATTGCGATATCGAAGGCTCACTCGTTGTCGGATAAAATTCCCTTAACTGGCGTAAAAACTTGTCGCACGATAAGTCTGTGTGTGTATTTTTTTTTTTTTTTTTTTGTGTTTGTGTGCATTTGAGTGTGTGTGAGTGTGTGACGCAATTTTGCAACGCTCGGGCAGTGGGTCTCGCCCAGGTATTTCCTGAATAAATTCTGTATACCTATGTAAGTGTTTCACCTCGGGCTAAAAGACACCCCATTACGTGCAGATTCCTTTTTTTTCCTTTTTTCTTCAGTTTTTTTTTATTCAGTCTCTTTGTTTTTTCCTCTCTGGATTTTTTTTGGATTTTTTTTTGTTATTTTTATTTTTTTTTGTCGACTGCGCAGTCGCCATGTTCGTGGGTTTTATTTTATTTTATTTTTCGTTCGTACTTAAAATAAGAAACGTTTGAGATTATTTTTTTTTTTTTTCAACGATGGAGAATTCCGAGCTAATTCGCGTCACAGATTCGCTCGTCGCCCGTTTTGAAGCGAACGGCGTTTACGTGTTTGGCAAACTCAATTAGACGCACATTGGCAGATTCATGAACTGCAGCCTCTTACTCGGCTTTGATTGTCGTGGAATTATGAAATTTTTTTCAATTCAATGGATTCAATGAAGGATTTTGAAATACAGAAAAATATAAAAATTGTTTTGTGCATTGTAATTGTGTTGGTGATGAATTTAATGAGAATTATGAGAATCATGAGAATCTGGGTTTAATTAATGAGAATTTATTTTTGATTTTGTCGAAATTTCGTGATAATTACACGATTTTTTTCAAATATACGTAGATTTCAATTTCCCAATTCTATTAAATTTGATAATAATTAATAATAGGAAATGAAAATTAGCTCGACGTATATAAGACATTTAATTTTGTTATTAAATATTATCTATCTGCAGAATTATCAATCCCATCGGTAAAAAATTAAATTTAGAAAAAATTGAAAAAACTCCCGACTGAAAAAAGGATAATATGAAAAGTATATTGAATAAAAATACATATATATTCAATGCACGAAAATTTAAAAAGGATGAAATAATTCAATATATAATCCTAGTTTATCCATAGTTCGAATTATGATCGGGCATTTCGGTGAATCCAATATTTTGAATTAAATTAATTTCCTTAGTGTCCTATATGCAGTCGGGAGACGTCCTCTTCCGCATCGTCAAACATCTATATATTCGATATCATCTTCCTGTCCACTCAATGACGTTCCCATCATCGAATATCTATATTCAATATCACGTTTCTGTGCAATCAATGACGTCTCTTAGAGTAAAAAAAATATAAATTTACCAAAAAGATCGAAAGATTTATATATTGAATTCAACATTTTTATTAAAAAACGAAATATATATATTATACAATACACATAAACACATACATATACTTATACACATATATAACAAATAATTCATCTATGTACAATCCAAAAACTGGCTACGAACTGCAAAACCTTTTTTTCCCAGCTGAATTTTTGGCAATCATCGCACGTTGATCCGTGAAATTTCGTTTTTTTTTCCTTTTTTGTTTGTTCTTCTTTTCATTCGTTCCATCCGTGACCTTTGTGCTGATGATGAAACACGTGTTTGTATACTGGCACGTGTACCGCATACGGTTTCGGTATTGGCACGGGAAAATGTTTTTCCACGGTCACCGTGTAGGGTTTCTCCACGATGTAAGGTACCTGTCGTTCACAAATAACACGTTTTTTTTTCAAATGTTAATCCTTTTTTCAGCCTCCACGACTCTAACATTTTTTGACCATTTGGATGCTGACTTCACCATCCGACTGGGGGGTCGAAATCCGAAACGATCATCGTCAGAATTCAGAACATGTTATATATCGGTATATATGGGTACCTCGTTGTAAAGGTATATATGGGGACCTCGTTATATATAGGTATATATGGGTACCTCGTTATATATAGGTATATATGGATACCTCGTTATATATCGGTACACATAGGTACCTCGTTATACATCGGTATATATGGGGACCTCGTTGTATAAAGGTACATATGGGTACCAAGTTCGACTTTTTCATTCCCGTGCGAATGCTGGCTAAACAACGCTATATAGACCAAAATGTCACACGAACAATGTTGTAGAAAATTAAATTTCCTACAAAAAAGTTTCCGAAGGCATGGGTCCGACATTGATGGTTTACGCGTGGGAAAGCTCGAAAGTCGTGGCAATGTGGAAAACTGTCGCTATTTCTCTATCTCTCTCTTTCTCTCTCTCTTTCTCTCTCACTGACCTTCTTCTCGACGACGTAAGGCTCGAGCTTTTCCACGGGAATCTCCACGTGCTTGATCACCTCCACGGGAACTGGATGAGGCACCGCCACGGGCACGTGATAAGGCTGCGGAACCGGAACTTTAATGTGGTGAGGCACACTAACCGCGACCGGATGGGGAATCGGTATGGCGTATTTTTTGTACACAGGCACGTGCACCGGTTTCGAGGTCTCGTGATAAGTCGCGTGTTCCTCTTCGTAACCCGCCCACGCGGTCGTCACGAGGGTGGCGATTATCTAACGGAATAACGATGGATAAGAAAACAACAACAAAAATAGATCAACGAGAAAATCTTCAAATGAGAAAAATTAATAAAATAATTAGAAAAAGTAAAACTGTTTTTTTTTTTTTTTTTCAAAAAAAGGAAAATTTGTTGTTTCTCGTGCTCTTTTTTCATCGATAACAATATTGAATTGTTCGAATAAATATTTCTAAGACTCACGAAAAATATTATCATCGCTAAAAAAAAAAAACAATGAGTTTTACAAAAAATATTATTGAAAAAAATAAAATAAAAAATCGGATTTTTTTTTCCAAGCAAGATCGGTGTGACAATATTCGAATGATTAAAATTTACGTTTATCAAAGACTCACAAAAAATTTCATGATCACAGTGAGAAAAGAATTTTTTTAGAAAAATTCAAAATGCGCGATTGGAAACGACTCGATGGGGATTCACGTGGAAAGTGGGATGGTGATCGGTATCGTCGTGTGTATCGAGTTCTGATGCTTTCAAAGTCACGGTCAAGAGTTTATATAGCCACAAGACTTTCTCCCTTCTCTTTGCCCCTGACACGAAGGGGGGAAGGCACTGCAACTCACTGCAATGCACATTGTCGATCGATGTGTGCACACTCATAAAACTGACCTAGCCGAACATTCGATGATACTCGTGGTAAAAAAAAAAAATCGTGGAATGCCCATACAGTGCAAATTCTACTGTGGATGCACGTGGAAGAGTTTGATCGATCGGTCGAAGCACCTTCACCGAGTGGTCTCACTTTTTTTGCATCGCAAAATAATCGTCTCGACGTATTTATTCGATGCTGAAGAAATTGCTCGGATGCTGAAGAATATTCCTTAAATCGTTTCATTCTATTTATTCATTTTTACTGAAAGTGTTTTTTTTTTAATAGACGTTAGTTCGTAAAAAAAGGGATTATTATTCTTATTGTTTCGTTTTTTTTTTCGTTTCGAGGTTAGGAAACCCTGAAATGAGAAATACTAAATATATTTATTAAAATTTTATTTTTTAATGTATTTAATATATAGTTTAAAAAATAGAAATTAAATATAAGCTATATATGGGACAGTGCATATATAGGCTATATTTATAAATTATAAATAGACTATAAATAAGCTATGTACAGCCAATAAATAATCTGTATAGATTTTATATCCCCAGTCGCATATAAAGTTTATCCATGGACCATTTATAATTTTTTTTTACTTGTCAGCCTACGTCATTTCCGATCGAACTCCATGAACCCATCGGACTATCTTTTATTCCGATTTATCCGTAGACTAGTTTTCGCGCGAGGCGCACAGACGCGTTCTCGCGTCGCCTGGCGGAACAGTGAAAGTGCATCTCGCGGTAAAAGTGGTTTATCACGTGGACGAACGGGAGCGGCTTCGTGCGACCGTACACGTTGGATCAAAAATCGCCCCGAGACTCATTACAAGCGGAATCGAGATCTCGATTGCGATGTTTGTTGCACACACCGAACACCCTTTTTCTCGACAAACGTTCATTCGCTCGTTGGATTCGCCACATTTGTCACGACGCACACCCATAAACACGTCATACTCACATTACTCCGAGAAACACTGAAATATTATTTTCTCCGATGGAGAAATTCCGAGGAGCTAAATAATTAATAATAATGAAAAAATAATAATAATTAATAAAAATTCATCGAGTGATGAAAATTTTAATTGCAAAAAAAAGATGGAAAAATTATTGTAAATAAAAATATGACAGAATTATTATTTCAAACTTTGCAAAAATTATGATGAAAGAATTATTTTTGAAAAAATGAATAAAAAAATAATATTTATCAATATCTGAGAATAAACATAGCAATTATATAATTCTATTTTCATTGTGGTGATAAACAAAAAATCGTTTATTTAAATATCATCAACGGACATAAAAAACATGATATATGTAGTTAACAACGGGTAACGAAAATAATCGACGATAAATACGTCGGTAACGAAAACAAAACTATTTACAAGACGTTGAAAGCTCGGATTTTTACGATCGCACATCGTGTCGGTATACATATATATAATGAAAATAAAAAAATAAAAAAAAACCCATTCTGACATTGCTTCGGCACTATTGACAATGCATCGATGAAACATTCACAACGAACGAACAATGAACATGTATTTTCGCATTTGTGGGTCAATGAAAAATGGCGATCAACCCACACAGCTCGACGACGACGATAAAAAAAAATAAAAAAATAAAAACATAATAATAATAATAAACGAAAAATCTTTCGAAGCTATCTCCTGAACGTTTGGGTCTACGTTTAGTGCCAACCCTTCGACGAATGATGATAAACGTGTTTGTAGATCGGCACGTGAACCGCGTAAGGTTTGGCAATCGGTACCGCGAACTTTTTATCAACGTACACGGCATACGGCTTCTCGACGATAAACGGTACCTGAAAAAAAAAAAAAAAAAAAAAAATCAAAAATTAAATAAATCAATTAGAACAAAAAAAAAAAAATAAAAATAGAATCGTATAAATGAAAAATTATTTTTCAATCCTTTATCACACGTACTTTTTTCTCGACGACATAGGGTTCGAGTTTTTCGACCGGAATTTCCACGTGTTTGACGACTTCGACCGGATAAGGATGTGGTATCTGCACCGGCACGTGATAAGGTTGGGGTATTGGTATTTTTATCTCCTGTGGCACTTTGACAGGCACCGGATGAGGTATCGGTATTGCTGAAATAATTCATAACATTTTATTTCATTTCCTCACAAGCCCTCGTCCACCTCGTCCACCTCGTCTCGCGGGTCTTCGGGGCCGTCTTCCACGGGTGACCGGAAGCCCGGTCCGAGCGACAGCCCGACCGCGAACAACGGGCGTCCCCACGAGCTACGGTCCGCGAGGTCGCGAACGTCCTTGGTATCCGGAGGGGCTTCGTCGTCGGACCCCCAGCCGGCTCGTCGTCAGCCACGCTATTCGCCATCGGCAATCCGAACCCCTCCGAAAACAACCCTCAATGATAATTCACACGATTATCAATGGCTATCGTCGGCACCTGACAGTTTGTTTTTTTTTTGTTTTTTTCGTTTTTTTCTTTTGTTTTTTTTTTTCAACGATGGGTTCCGAACCCGCCAAGAGAGCACGGAAAAAATCACGCAACACGTGTGAAAAAATTTGTGTTCCATTGGTTGTCGGGGGGTGAACGGGGGGGAGGGGCGCGGGGAATCGAACCCGGGACCCACTGGATCGTGAACCCAACGCGTTACCCACTTAGCCACTCTGCCTCTCCCATTTTTTTATTCGTCTATTCGTTGCCTTATTGATTCACATTCATCCAATTACAGACTCACCGTATTTCTTGTAAATTGGTATTTCAACGGGTTTCGTCTTTTCCTCGTAAGTGTGATGTGTCTCGTGGTGTCCCTCGTGACCATAATCGCTGGCAATTACCATCGTGACAATTACCGCGAGTCCTAGGACGACAATCTGCAATAGAAAAATTAAAAAAAAAAAAAAAAAAAAATACATCATGGTCATTGAGAAATCTGATAAATTGTGGAAGTTATTCGACAGTCTTGTGAATTAATTGCAGTGTCGTCTGTATTCAATTTAATTTGTTTATCCATATGATTCAATGGCGAATGACTTGTCAATGACGGGACCCACGATAATTATTCATTTTATTTTCCCAAAAATTTGCGCCTCTATCCAAAAATATCTAATCATAATATTTTTCAAAATTTTATCGCTTCCACAATTTTTTATCGATAAGATTCCATCGTTTTGATAAATCGTTGATTCATCAGACGGACCAACGAATATAATTATAACCCCGATTTTTTTTTTTTTCAAATCTTCATCAATTCAAAATAAAAATTATGATAAAAAATTCATTAATAAATTGAAAGAGATTAATTATTATTTGTAGTTTCTATCTCTTCCTCTCTCTCTTTCTCTCTTCTTGTTTTCTTATTAATTTTCGACGATTGGCTTTGCTCACAGTGTAACTCATTTCGCGAATCGTATTTTGATGGTTTTGTGATGATGGTCGAGTGTCGATTGTCGTTCGAAGATCAAACCACGAGCTTTATATATATGACGATCGGTATATATTCGCGCCCACCTTTCACCGTGCAGACACCAACTTGTCCGGCACGGTCGTTGGCCCCCTATCCCCCACCCCCTATCACCCCCACCCCATACCACCCCTTTCCAGAAAAATCGTGTGTAACGCACACCGATCGTCGGTGCTTTTGCCGAGAATTTTCGCACGATCTCGTGGCCAAGCAATGGAGGATGACTCAAAAGGGGTTTGATCGAGACGGGAGTTGTGGATGAGAGGGGGGGGCGGGGCAAGGGAGGAAAGGGAAGGAGTGAGTGAAAACCATCTGGATTTCTTCGTCATTGGTTCACCGCAAATGCAGTTTTATTTCATCTTATCTGATTTATTTATTTATTTGTTCATGTTCATTCATTTAGATCTTCTTACTTTTTTTTTTTTTCAAGTGAGACATATGCAACGTTGCCTGCGGTGAGAATACCGGAAATGATGTCCCACGGAACAAATTCCATAATGAATGAATAAATGAATAAATGAATAAATGAATAAATGAATAAATAAATAAATAAATAAATAAATAAATAAATAAATAAATAAATAAATAAATGAATAAATAAACAAATAAATAAATAAATAAATAGATTAATAAATAGATAAATAAATAAATAAATAAATAAATAAATAAATAAATAAAATAGAGATATTTCGAATATTTTGGTCGTCAAACAAAGTAGGAAACAAAATTAACATCTGTGATATTTCAATCGATCGATTTGGAAGTTAATGTGCACCACTTGGAAGTACTTCAACTACATGAAAATGACTAGTTTACAGATAATAATTTTAAACGCGACAACTTAATGACAACAATCAGCGAATAAATGATTACAAACTACTACACAAATTATAAAACGAATGAAAGGCCAAAACAAAAAAAAAAAAACTAAAAAACAAGACAAAAAACAATAGAAAGTACATAAATTTCCCGTTCATCTTATTCAGAAAATATGTCCTAACCGTTTTATGTGTTTCACTTTTTTTTAATAATTTTGCACGACCAATACAAAATGAACAAAAAAAACTTAACAATAATACCACAGCTCGTAAATAAAAACTCAAGTACTTCCGATATTTCATTTTTCCACAAAATTATCTTCAATCGCCTTCGAGACGTTTTATATCTTCATTTTTCTCATCGCTGTCTCTCTCTCTCTCTTTCTCTCAAAACAAAACGGAAAAAAAATTCAATAGATGAATATTAAAAATAACCAAAAAAAAAAAAATCTAAAAAAACAAAAAAAATCAACCGAGACCTCATCGAAGCGATTGTCGACGAGACTGTTTCGCGAGAGTTCCGTTCACCGCGAAACATTTTCTGTTGTTCTTCTTAATGTCGGTTAGGAAATCCATTCTCCACGATGTTTCCTGCACGAGTTGCGGAAAAGGAAAGTGAATGCTTGCCAGAATAACGATGCACGAGGTGCAGTGGCAAAAGAAGTGCAGTGAAAGGGGGGGGGGGGGGTGTTTCGTCGAGCAAGGAGCAAAAGAACCGTTCGATCGTCCGTTCGCCCTTTGTTAGACCAGTTTCGATGGTACCCACGACCGGAAGTGCAAATCGGCCCCCGAGGGGCTGCTGGCTGACTTAAACCGGATGTTACTACTTATGATACCACTCAACCCGTTATCTCTCTTTCATTCTTTCACATGAAAATCGTCAAAATTCTCTCCTTCTCTCGCAGAAGTTCTACACAAAAAAAAAAAAAAAAAAAAAAACACAATCGTTCGAGTGTTCTCCTTTTGGAAAAAAAATCAATCAGGAATCTCGTAAATGCATCTCAACCGTATCTCGAGTACACAAGCACGTGCCCACGGGCTTCCGCTTCCCTGTACGTTCTATACGGTGCGCTCAACCGTGTGCAACGCGAATGGAAAGAAGTTTGATATCCGTGAAGTAGTGTCATTTTTATGATGAGCCAATTCGCAAAGGATGGGGGCCAGATAATGACAGCAATGATCTCATACACAGAAACTTCGGGCGAGTCGAGATATCGATAGAACCCTTATTCCAAGAAACATTTTTTGGATTGGATATATCATTATCGAATAATCATTTTTAAATAATCATTTAATTTTTTGGATAAATTTCTGAATATTACATTGAATTTTGAATAATAATTCAATCAAATACATATCATTTTTTTTTATGTATCATTATCGAATAATTAACCAAAAAACGGAAATTCTAGAACTGACATAATCAATCGAATGATCATTCAAAGACTTTTATTTAAAAATCAATTTTATGGATCAACAATATTACGTATTTTGTTCGATGTTACGAAATAATTTTACATGAAAACAATGTATCAAGTAATCAACGATAACAAGATTTACAATAATAATAATAATAATAATAATAATAATAATAATAATAATAATAATAATAATAATAATAAGAATAATAATAATAATAATAATAATAATAATAATAATAATAATAATAATAATAATAATAATAATATTTCTCGTGCAAATGACGAATCAATGATGACCATGGCCGTAATGATGAATCGTCTTGTGAATCGGAATTTTTATCGGCACATGCTTGACAACCTTGTACGGCACATTTTTGTAAACGACAAACGGAACGGGCTTGTCAACCTGAACGGGAACGATTTTTTCCACCGGAGTCGGTACTTTTTTCTCCACGGTTTTGAATATCGTCTTGACAACCTGAAATAAAAAATTCCGAACCGAAACATAACATGTCAATGGAAACATACCAATTGGATTGGCCAATTGAATTATCCAAAAAAGGAGGGGGGAAAAAAATAAATGCAATAGAATAAATTTAGTTTGAAAAAACAAATTAAAAAAATTGTCTTCCTTACTTCGAACGGAACTGGTTTGGGTACAGGAATCAAAACCGGATACGGTTGAGCCACGGGTTCGGCGACTAGATGAGGAATCTTGATTTCGACTTCCTTCGCCACTGGCACGCCTGACAAGTGACAATAATAATTATATCAAACGCAAATAGTTTATCGTAATTTCTTTTTTTCGTAGTTTCGACCGTTCGATTATTTATTTATTTGTTTATTTATTTATTTATTTATTTATTTATTTATTCATTTATTTATTTATTTATTTATTTATTTATTTATTTATTTATTTATTTATTTATTTATTTATTTATTTATTTATTCATTATATTTATTACCAATTGCTTTGACGACGGGATGGACGTTATCTTGCCATCCGTGACCGATCGTGATATCGGAATCCCATCCACCGTGACCCGTGGACTGTCCCGACCAGCCACCCAATCCGTTTCCGGTCCATCCTTTCCAGTCTTCGATCCCGTGTCCTTGAATTCAAGTTTCACCATCGCATCGTTATTATTGCACCTCGTTTATCGGTCGCCAAATCGACAAATAATTCATAAACGTCAAGAGAAAGAGAGAAAGTTGATATATTCGATGTTGGAATTAATTAACGAAAAAAATTATTAATTCGAACCGGAATTTCCGAGAGTAATCGTGGGCAGCCGATGACCATCGTGATCTCCGACGGAAATTTCACCGAGTGTCAGTCCACCGGAGCTCCAGCCACTTCCTCCACCCAAATCCCAACCGGAAGCCTGACAGACTCCCGCAATCGTCATTATCACCTTTTGACACAAGATTTATTATCATTTGAATGTAAAATATAAAAAAATGTTAATACCAAATGAAATTTCAAGAAAAAAAATCATAATCAGAGTTGGAATGGCGTTATTGATTTTTTTTTTTTCAGGTTCTGTAGGTTCTGTCGAGGATTTTAATTAAAGTTTGTATGACATAGTTCAACTGATTTTTTAGGTTTCATTAGATTCTGTAAGAAAAATGAATCAGAGTTTGAATGACGAGATTCAATTTTTTTTTCGTAGGTTCATCAGGTTATAATAGGTTTTTCCAGGGTCTTCAGATTCTCCAGGTTTTGTGAATTTCAGGCTTTTCAGTCCTTGGAACGCCCAAGGATTTTTTTTTTTTCAATTAATTTCGATCAAGGATTTTTTTCTTATGTTTATCTATTTTTATTTTATTTTTTTGGTTCAATTAATGATATTGCGCTTATATTTTTGTTATAACCATCAAAATTGTCGGAATCATGTCTGTGACAGTCGATGGGCGAGCTGTCTTTGCTGGAACGAATTTGCCTTAACTCGCACAACTTCAAACACGAATGACTTATATATCCTCCGGATGCTGTGAGACATTTCAAGCCCTCTCCCCTTTCCTTCCACCAACCATTGGTTTGTCTTCGATGGACTCCTAATCGTTGGCAAACGTTCACTGTTGTAACCGAGCGAGCCAAGTCGACGTCTTTTTGCACCATAGCCACTGCAAAACCATCGACGCAGCTTCATATCAAGAGTCGTTGCGTAAATTCACGACGACTTGTCGATTCACATTCAATTTCCGCCTTTCCTTCGTTCCACAAGACTTTCGGAAGTCAGTGTAAAATGAAAGAGGGGTGGAGGGGGTTAGTTTCATACGATTCGAAGGGACTGACAACAACCCGGACGATCCGTTCGGAACGTCCCGAAATTCAGAACGTACAAAATTCCAAACGTCCACCAGTCGCGCGGTTTCTCACACTGCCACGACTTTCGAGCTTTCCAACGCGTAAACTATCGATGTCAGACACATGGCTTCAGGAACTTTTTTGTAGGAAATTTAATTTTCTACAACATTGTTCGTGTGACATTTTGGTCTATATAGCGTTGTTCAGCCAGTATTCGCACGGGAATGAAAAAGTCGAACGTGGTACCCATATGTACCTTTATACAACGAGGTCCCCATATATACCGATGTATAACGAGGTACCTATATCTACCGATATTTAACGAGGTACCCATATATACCTATATATAACGAGGTCCCCATACATACCTTTACAACGAGGTCCCCATATATACCGATGTATACAAAATGTTCTGAATTTTGTCCCTTCGAAGCACGGTTAAAATATCGTGATTCCTTTCTACGACGACGAAAATTGGTTCCGCAAACTGGTGTAAAATCTCGTTTCGAGCACAATTTGTGGAAACGAATGTTCGCCATTTTCTCGTACGAATCGTGGGCGTCTGTGGTCATTCGCCATGTGAGAAACTGACACGATGGAAAGTGTTTTGCGCCGGATGTGCTTTGATGTTACCGAAGAAAACTATGAGAATAATATAATGACACAGGCGGTAGCTGTTACGCAGTGAGAAAATGACTTTCATTAAGTGCAATGGTAATAATCGCGTAGATCATCGCAACAAAATTATTTTCAGAACGATGGAGAACAAACTCGATGCACGAGTTCTATTTTTATTGTTGTTTGTTTTTATTTTCAACGACGATCGAGAAAGTCGTTTTAGTTGGAAAAAAATGTTTAATAACTAGAAAGGAAGCAATGGACTTCCGTGGTTGGTTATTAATCGTAGGAGGATTCTTTGGCACTCCCAGCTGTGGCACCTTGATTAATCGAAACATTAATTGTTCGTTGATGTAGCGTGCTACGAATTTAATAAAAATCAGATTTCACAATTTTTCGCGTAGAAAAATTTAATTGAGAAAATTTTAAAGTTGACATTTTATTATTCACTCGAATTTTCAGATCTGATTTTGGTATCGAATTCAGGAATACGATTTATTCAGAATGCAATAATTTGAATTGAATTTATGACTGAAAAATTTATTGAATTTTGTTATCGATAATATTTTTTAATTTTGATCGTTAGATTCTAATATCTGGAACCGTGATTGTTGCATTCTTACATTTCGAATCGAATTCTTTTTATTTTCAAAGTCTAAAATTGTCTTAAAATAAAAAAAAATGTTGTCAATAGTGAAATCTTCGTTCGCCTTCGACCGGAACATTTATTTCCAACCTCAGTGCGGTCTTCTTGGCTCTTCAAAGCAATGAGACACGCCTTCCGTGCCGCATTTAATAACGTCCAGAAGTCCATCATGACAATAACCCATTCCACACTTTTTCACTGTCAGCTACGAGGCACCTCTCGCCCCATTCTTTCCATTGCTTTCACCGCAAGGGCAAAAAAAAATAATCATTCCAGTCTCCGAGTTTTTTGCACATCAATTATCTTCATTCGTATCATTTTTCAATCAATCCTGTTTCTCTAATAGACAAAAAATCGAGCCAACATTCGTGTGCAATAAAAAAATATTTCATCTGCCAAACAATGACAATCAGAAATAAAATTCAATAACATTTGCTTCGTAAAAAAATATTTTCCGAATTATTTTATTTCAATTTGAATTATTCTCTAGAAGTCAGAATCAAAATTCCAAAAAAAAAATCAATTAATTAAACATCGTTTTTCATGAAGGGAATGATATTCAATTTTACTTTCAATTCTGATTACTCGTGCTGATTAAAAAAATAAAACTTAAAATATCAAAGTAAAAAAAAAAAAAATAATCAATTCTCTTTTTCAACATTTTTTTTTCTTAATTTTTTTAATCAACAAAACATCGGAACAACATCGTCGACAATACAAAATATCGTATCACAATAAAAAACAAAAAATACATCGACAAGACATAAAAAAAAATAACATCAACGAGATATATATGTACAAGTTTATGATAAAAGTACAATAAAATAACAACAACACATTTTTTTTTCTTTCTTTTTTAACCGAAGAGTGATATTTCTGATGTGAATAAAGATTTTCACGATTTTATCGATTTCCGCAAATTGGAAAATAACTCTGCATTCGGAACGAGAAGACCGTAGCCACTCGTTAGCGACCATGACCATGACCATGACCATGGCTATGACCATGACCACCGCCACCGCCACCACCGTGACCGTGTCCGTGACTCTTCGCGTGATGATAAATCGTCTTGTACACGGGAATTTTAATCGGATAAGGCTTTTCCACGGGCACGGGCACGTGTCTCTCGATGGTTATGGGCACGGGTTTTTCCACAGCCACCGGAATGTGTTTTTCCACGGGATAAGGAACTTTCTTCTCCACCGGCACGGCCACAGTTTTTATTATTTGCACCGGAAATGGTTTTGACACGGGAACAGCCACGGGATAGGGTTGAGCCACCCCCACGGCGACCGGATGTGGAATATTTATCTTCACCGGTTGTGGCACTGGAATTCCTGTTAAACAATCGATCAACAAAATATTCATTGCATTATCGAAAAATGGCTACCCATCGAAATTCAGATCGGGCAATGCTTCATAGGGTCCGGAATTAGTATATATGGGTACATACGGGTACCCAGAACCATGTAAGGGTACACATGGGTACCTAGAAGCATGTAAGGGTACATATGGGGACCGATATATGGGTACCGATGAAAAAATCGATAAATTTTTATCTTCCCGTCCAAACCCCGGCTAAACAACGCCACCTAGACGAAAATTTCACATGACCAATATTGTAGAGAACTAAATTCCCTACAAAAAAGTTCCCGAGGACATTTATCTGACATCGATGGTTTACGCGTGGGGCAGCTCGAAAGTCGCGGCAATCGAAAAAACCGCGGAACTAGCAACCATTTGAAATTCTGGACGTTTGAATCGTCGCGAGTTCCAAATTTTTCCTTCTATTATCAAAGCTTCCATCCATTTCGAGTTGAAAATAAAATAATTGCCGTACCGATTTCCTTGTAGACCGGAACTGCAACGGGTTTGGTGACCTCGACGTGTTCGGAGACGGGATGGCTGTGAACGTGATTGTGAGAAACGCTGTAACCGTTATCGTGATGACCTTCCCCGTGACCGTATCCACCCTCGTGTCCACCGTGGGATCCTTCGTGACCCCCGAAACTCGAATAATCGTGATGCTGTTCGCCGCCGCTAGGGGCACCGATCGAAGGTTGAAAACCGGAACTATCGTAGCCGCCGTGATTCTGCTCTTGCTGTTGATGATAATGATGATTGCCGTAATCCGTTCCTCCCCCATCGCCGACCGAGCTCGTACCGTAATCGTCACCGTAACTCGAATTCTCACCCGATTCGGGTGCACCCTCGTGATCCGATCTCTCGATTCTGTACATTCGTCCGAACATCGGCACGTAGTACTGTCCGGAACTTCTGTCGTAATAAGCCTGCATACCGTACGACGATCCACTCGTCAAACTCGTCAGCCATACGATCATTACCTTCGAACATAATGAAAAAAAAAAAAAAAAAATTCAATTTAGTTTGACCATTAT
This sequence comes from Diplazon laetatorius, assembly GCA_963662125.1. NCBI lineage: Eukaryota > Metazoa > Arthropoda > Insecta > Hymenoptera > Ichneumonidae > Diplazon > Diplazon laetatorius. Next base: position 2,316,602 of record OY759164.1, read on the forward strand.
TATCATTTTTATTTTGTTTCGTCCCCCTTTGTCGAAAATGATTTTTAATGGTGGGTTTGATATTTTATTTGAAAAAAAAAAAACGAAGAAAAAATTCACAATCATTGACAATCATTTTTATTCAAATATTCGATATTTTATTGAAAACTATTTTTATACGAATATTCAATGTTCCATCTAAAATCTTTTTGCATTCCAATCTCAAACATTCCATCGGAACTTGTCTTCAATTAACTATTTTGAAATTCTGCATGTTCGTTTATATTAAAAATCAAATTTTTTTTTTTCTTCAAGATAAAAGTAGTTGAAATTAAATTTTTTTTTATCGCGTGAACTCACGATCAGTTGAGTTTTGAGACGCATGATTGTACAAATTTTCCGAACTAGTTTGTGATTTAACGTTAGTGGCTTCCCTCTTATGACTGGTACATCTTCGACTGTGCCAGGTCTTAATATACCGCAACGCCTTTCACTGCACGAAGGAGGGTCCTCTCTCTCTCTTTCGAACTGCAATCTATATAGATAGCTGTATATATATATATATATATATATAATAGATATAAACACATAGATATATATATATATATATATAGTTATTTAGATGAAATAGTGTTGGACCGTCGGTGCGAATTCTCCCAGACGCTACGCCGGTGCGCCACGATCGGAAGTGAGTTCGCGATTGTTTTGCCGTTCAGTACCTCCCCCCCTCCCCGCCCCCGTGATTTTAACGCGCGGAAATTCGCAACAATCGTTTAATCTCGTGCGATACGCGAACCTTTCATTTTTTTTCGTTACACGCGGATCAACGACGATATCACGTTCACCCGGGCGTTCCGGATGCAACCTGGCTTCTCGGAAGCTGCACGTTCTACCATGTGTTTATTTTATGTCTGTATCTGTTTTTTTTTTTTTTTTTTTTTTCAATTATCTGGATCGTTGTTTTCAAAATCGAGGCACAAGTTTGCGAATTTTTCAAAGATTTATATTGAATGCTTGGAACTCGTTGGAAAAAGTATCAAGAACTGTGGGACAATAGCAAGAACTATCGGAAAAGTCACTCGGAACTATTGGAACTATGCATTTTTGAGGTCCATGTTTGACTCGACTGATTTTTGTTTTCTATTATCTTGTTTGATTACTTTTGAAAAAAATTGCGAAAAAAAATATTTAACGTTGGAAAGTTGTCGTGTGAAGTATCGAGAACTCTGAGCAATAGTCAGAACTATCGGAAAAGTCACTTGGATCTATTGGGAAGATCAACTTTGGTTTTTCATGCATATTTGTGTCGACTGATTATTATTAATAAAATAGAAGATATTAATCTTCATATTTTTCACCTTGAAAAATCGTAAATAAATATTTAAGACGGGGAACTTGACATATGAAGTATCAAGAACTCTAGGCAATAGCCAGAACTATCGGAAAATTCACCCAAAACTATCAGTACCATGATTTTTTCATTTTTTTTTTTTGCCCATATTCGACTAATTATTTTTATTTTCATACTTTTCGAACCTAAAAAATTCCAAAAAAATATTCAACGCTATCGGTTCGCCATACAAAGTATCGAGAACTTTAAACAATAGCAACAACTATCGGAATAGTCATCCGGAACTATAGCAACGATGAATTTATTTTTTTTCCAACCAATTATTTTGATCTTCACATTTTGTAATGGTTATACGAGTTTTCGAATATTGGCGCTCAAATAAATATTAAAGAGCCAACGAGAACGATCGCGATTAGCCGCGCAAGCGTAATAAAATATATTATTGTGCGCGTGCTCCGAAATGTATGAAGAGTTTACGTCGCGAGTGACCACGGTGTGCTCGCTCTCTTTCGCTCTGGGGACGCCGAACGAACAACACCTCAAGGATCATCGCCCGGGTGTTCGACCCATCTCCTCGCCAATCCACGTGGCGAAATAATCGAGTTCCCGAATTACGAACATTGAGCAGGGCCCGTTCTATTTCGAGGAATCTGGAGGAGGATCTCGACACCGTGGGGGACCAACGAACAGATCAACCCCCAGAGCAAAAGAAAGAGCCAACGAAACTCGTCGAACGCCATCGAGAAAAAAGATGAGTAAAGATCATCGATCATAAAGACGATTTGCGATATTTGGACTCAAACAAAAAAGAAACATAATTTTTCGTCAAGACCTGTAACGCCAAAAAAAAGAAATATAATATTGTGGTGTGGATGAATGTATATGTTTTCGAACGTGAATATTTTTGTATGAATGAGTATATGTTATGTGAGATAAATGAATTTTGTCATGTAATATTGTGTGTGACGAGAAAATAAATATAAAATCGTTACATAAATTGGCGCCCAACTCGAGGCACGACGACGGTCGTTACGACCCACGTGTCATATATAATACTAATTTATTTTTCGCTTCTATAGAAATGTCTGTGTCTCACTCACCTCCGAGCAAAACAAAAACATCGAAAAACCACGGGTCGAATATTGACAACAATGACGATCCAATATTCGACGCCGAAAACGAGCTTCGATTGGAATGGGCACGTCTGCGGGAAGAACAGCAAAAACTTGAAGATGCGCGTGCTGAAATTGAATCTCTACGCAACGCCATGCCACCAGCGAGCAACACGAGAGGCAAAGGGAATCGACGAGGAACTGCGAAGGATCAGGGGGATACCGAGGACCGTGTTGTAAGCGGGGTAATTAGCCATTTACAATATTTGCATTTGGACGTAAAACCTCCGAAATTTAGTGACGAAAATACGGGAAATCCGAACGAATTTTTGATAGATTTGGAAAAATACTTTAATTTCAAAAATGTAAGAGAAGAGCATAAAGTAATTGTCACAGAAAATTTGTTAGATGGTCGAGCTAAAATATGGGCAAATTCGGGAACTCAAACATTCAGGAGCTATCGTGCATTTCGAGACGCATTTTTAAACGAGTTTTACTCCATTCCAATCCGAGTTAAATTGAAAAATCAGTGGCTTTCTCGACGTTATCGAAATAGTGACGGAAATATGCAAGAATATTTTTATAAGCAAATGAGAGCGGCTAGATACTTCGAGCCCGAGCTTACCGCGTATGAAATAATATTTTCGGTCGTGCAACAGTTCCCGAGCCGTGTACGAGAAGCATTAGCGTCGGTACAGTATGAAACAGAAGTTGTTGCTCAGGCTTTGGCGCGGCTGGATGGCGTACAGAAAGAGCGTGAATCGGAGAAAAAATATAGCGGGTGGGAATATAATCGTAATCGAGCCGAAAATCAATATCCGCGAAATATACAGCAAATTCGAGTTGAGCACGGTCCGCAGAAATCAAATTATAACCGAAATTATTGCAGACATAACGAATATTCGTCGCGCAATAGAGATAGCTCGCGAAGAAACGACGAAGGTCGCTACGTTAGTCAACAACAACAAACACGATTGCCGAACAGCTTAAGCTATCCGTTGCCCGATACTCGATATCCACCGCCGAATTTCGGAGCGGGTAATAACGTAAACATTCCGAACAGTAATAATATTGGGTATGATTTAAACCGACAAACGACACACTAAATACAGGTCCGCCAGTGTGTCGCGCAATGTACGATTTTAATCAGGACCTCGCGAATGATATTATCAGTCCCGATCAAATCACGACGGAAAATATGATATCGAAATGTTTGTCAGTTAGAATCAAAACATTTGGACTCGACGTGTCTTCGTTAATTGACACCGGAAGTCAGGTAACGTGCGTATCGGAACGTTTTTGGAAAGAATTGAGTGTCACTAACGTAATTATGGAGTTGCCGGTCGTGAATGTTTATGTCGTAACAGCAATTGGCGGGAAAGCTACTCACATTCGTCGACAAATATTAATTGATGTGAAGATCGGAGACATCGAATGTCGATCGGCGTTTTTAGTAGTCCCGCGTCTCTCAGAACAAATTATTTTTGGTCACGATTGGTTGCTTCAGAATCGAGCTATATTAAATTATGAATTGCAATCACTGTCAATTAAAGGGACCGTCGTTCCCCGTAGTTTGGTCTCTTTCCACTGCGAGTCGTCGGGAAGAGTGGTTACGATCGAAACGAACAGTGCGATTTACGTTTATGTTTTGTCTGCTCAGCTTATTGAATCGAAAAAAGAAAAGTTGGTCTGTGGTAGTCACGTTAAGATGACGGTGAAACCTTTGAACATTAAAGGTGACGAATCGTTTGTGAATTCTCAGGTTAACGGTGAATTACGTGGAGATAATAATGATAATGAAATTAAAAATAATAATGGAATTGCAATTGAAAATAATGTCGATTACGACGCGAGTGAATTGAAAAATAATAATGTAGTTGTTGAGATTGAAAATAATATTGAAATTGAAAACAATGTCGGTTATGACGAAATTGAAAAGAATAATGGTTATTGTAATCAAAATGATAATGTTGATAATATTAATTATGAAGAAATTAATGATCTCGAAGAAATTGATGATCAAGCTGAGCGGAACGAAGAGGAGACGTTAACGTTGCATAGCATCGGAGTAGATGAGTGCCGCGATAGTTTCCATGACGGTTTGCAAGAGGTCGCGCGTCAGCTAAAGGGACTAGACTCGGGACAGATCGATCGGGTTATTCAAATGTTGCGAAGATATGAGAGATTGTTCACGGATAAAGTTGAGGGGACTACGATATATACGCACCGATTAAGAGTTATCAAGCATAAACCGTTCGTTAAAAAATCCTATCCCGTGCCGTTTGCATCGCGAGCCGCAGTAAGCCGGGAAATATCAAATATGTTGTCCGCTGGAATCATAGAGCGTTCTGAAAGTCAATATTGTAACCCGCTACACGTAGTAAAAAAGAAAGACGGGGCAGTTAGATTGTGTTTAGACGCGAGAGCTTTGAATGATATAATCGAATCTGATAATGAAACTCCTCCATTAATTAACGAAATATTACAGAAATTTCACGGTATAAAAATAATGTCATCGGTAGATCTTGCTCACGGATACTGGCAAATTCCTCTTGCCAAGGAATCCCGACCGTACACTGCATTTTTACATGATACAACCCTTTATCAATTTTGTCGAGTCCCGTTCGGAGTAAAAACGGCTGGAAGTGGTTTTATACGGGCATTAAATCTCGCTCTCGGTCATGATTTCGACAATTTTCTAACGTGTTATATCGATGATTTGTTAATTTCATCCAAGAGTTTTGATGATCATCTCGAGCACTTGGCTATGATTTTTGACAGATTGTTAAAATATAACTTCACGTTGCGTATCGAAAAATCGCTTTTTTGTAGGAAATCACTTCCGTTTTTGGGTTTTATAATTTCACCGGAAGGAGTTATCCCAGATCCACGAAAGGTCGAGAGAATCGTAGAATTTGAGACTCCCAAGAAGAAAAAACAATTACAGCAATTTTTGGGGATGTGCAATTTTTATCGACAATTCAGTATAAAATATGCCGAACATGTAGAGCCTTTTCGCGATTTGTTGGGAAAGGATGTTGGATGGAATTGGACGGAGAACCACACAATAGCCTTCAAAAAATTAAAACATAGTTTTGTTAACTGTGTAGCTTTGAGTCACACGATCCCTGGCGCGAGTTACAAGTTGCAAACTGATGGAAGCGATAAGGGTATAAGTGGCGTTCTTTATCAAACTGACGCGTCTAATAATTCATACATAATTTCGTTAACGAGTCGATGTTTGGCAAGTGCGGAAAAACGATATACTACAACCGAAAAGGAGCTGTTAGCTATTGTTTATTCTGTCACGAAATTTCGAGTTTATCTAATGGGTGTTCGATTCGAGATAATTACCGATCATAAAAGTTTAACTTTTCTTCGCACGTCTCAATTTCACAGTCTGAGATTGCAGAGATGGATCTTGTTATTGCAGCAATACGATTTCGGGGTAACATATTGTCGAGGAAAAGATAATATTGTCGCGGATTTTTTCAGTCGACATCCGGAAAGTCGATTTTTAGAGGAAAGCCCTGACAAGATGCTTATTGCGAATATCGGAGCGTTGCCGCAAGATTCTATTAGACCGAACACATTGGTTGAAATTGCGTTATTGAGAAACCCTATTTATGAAAACGAATTGAAAAGATTATCGGAATTGCAGAAATCGGATGAAAAACTCGAAATTATTTCTAACAAATTAAAAAACGGGATTACCGACAAGTATCATGTGATACACGAAAACGTGTTATTTCGGAGAGATGAGGCTCGACGAAATTGGCAAATAGCGATTCCGGAGGTGCTTACAAAACAAGTAATAGAAGCCGAACATCACAAGTTAGGACATGCAGGCGTGTATAAGACGATCAAACATATGCAGAATTATTATTATTGGCCGAAAATGGCGTCTGAAGTTAAGCAATATATATTGAGCTGCGACCTTTGTCAGCGTGTCAAACCGTTGAACGTGGCGATGGAAGGTCAATTTCACCGTGTCGAATCTAATAATCCATGTGATCTCGTAGCAGTCGATTTTTATGGGCCTTTACCACGGTCAACGGGAGGGGTTCAATATATTTTTGTTGTGTTAGACGTTTTTTCTAAATATGTTTGCTTGTACCCTATACGCAATGCTACCACGCAGTCATCGTTGAAAAAAATATTCGAAAGTTATATACCTCGCATGGGCAAACCCAAGAAAATTCTATCGGACAACGGGACACAATTTTCATCGCCACATTGGCGTACCGCGTTAGAAAAGCAGGGAATATCGGTTTGCTTTTCATCTGTACGACACCCACAGTCAAACCCTGCTGAACGGGTGATGCGCGAATTAGGCCGGTTATTTCGAACACTGTGCTCCGATCGACATTCGAGGTGGGCTCGGTGCATAACGACTATCGAAACATTGTTGAATACCATCGTGCATTATAGCACAGGCTATGCTCCTTGTGAGTTGCATTTCGGAAAGAAAGTCACTGATGAAATTCAGAAGCTCATTAAGTTTCCCCCGGAGGAACAATTAGACCACGAGGTTATTATCATTAAGGCTAATGAGAATATGAAACACGAATTTGAAAAAAGATGTAAAAAACAAAAAAAAATATCACGGATTGTAATTGAAGAAGGAGATTTTGTATTATTGAAAGTTCCTCGTCTATCTAATGCATTGAACCGAGTTACCCGTAAGTTTTTCCATATTTATGAGGGACCGTACAAAGTGACAAAAGTGGTTGCGCCAAATGCATTTAGATTATCAGATGTAAATGATGAAGGGAAAATTATAGGAATTTATAATAGAAGCAACTTACGAAAATATAAATATCCCGCTTGCAACACCCCGTTGAATTCAGACGTGCCCAGCTCAACGAACTCGTGAATAAAAAAAAAAAAAAAAAAAAAAAAAGGGGGTTTTTTTTTTTAAGCGAATAAACGAATGAATGAATGAAAAAATAACGAAATAAATGAATAAATTAATAAATCTGTATCTTCGTATAGTCTGTATAGACAAGTCGTGGTACGCGAATGAGAACCAAATGACGATTGTAAAAAATAAAAATGTAAGATTGACGATTTTGAACGCGGTATGATGACCGAATGAAAGAATGAATGTAGTTGTCAAGTGACGTGATCGGCGAGATCGATGTGTGTTGTTAAACGGTGTTACAAGGACTCTAACAAAAAAAAAAACTGAATTTTGGCTGATTTATATATTTGTATTTGTGTTGCTGTTAATTCGACATCCACACAAATAAGGGGGATGTTGTAATGGTTATACGAGTTTTCGAATATTGGCGCTCAAATAAATATTAAAGAGCCAACGAGAACGATCGCGATTAGCCGCGCAAGCGTAATAAAATATATTATTGTGCGCGTGCTCCGAAATGTATGAAGAGTTTACGTCGCGAGTGACCACGGTGTGCTCGCTCTCTTTCGCTCTGGGGACGCCGAACGAACAACACCTCAAGGATCATCGCCCGGGTGTTCGACCCATCTCCTCGCCAATCCACGTGGCGAAATAATCGAGTTCCCGAATTACGAACATTGAGCAGGGCCCGTTCTATTTCGAGGAATCTGGAGGAGGATCTCGACACCGTGGGGGACCAACGAACAGATCAACCCCCAGAGCAAAAGAAAGAGCCAACGAAACTCGTCGAACGCCATCGAGAAAAAAGATGAGTAAAGATCATCGATCATAAAGACGATTTGCGATATTTGGACTCAAACAAAAAAGAAACATAATTTTTCGTCAAGACCTGTAACGCCAAAAAAAAGAAATATAATATTGTGGTGTGGATGAATGTATATGTTTTCGAACGTGAATATTTTTGTATGAATGAGTATATGTTATGTGAGATAAATGAATTTTGTCATGTAATATTGTGTGTGACGAGAAAATAAATATAAAATCGTTACAATTTTTTAACTTAAACAAATCCCTAAAATGTAATAAACAATTTTTCTGTTACGATTCGTCAAAATCATTTTATTTTTAAGAAAATTTTGTATTTTTATGATTCGATATGTAAATTTATCGAACTCGCAATAAATAATTTTGAAAAAATCACGTGCTGCCACTCGATACGGAAATCCTGTGAAACGTAACGGCGTGGCAGTCGATTACAATTATAATTCAAGTTCAGTGCACCGAGGCTGACGAACGAGTAACCGAACTATACACCGCGCCTCGTTCGAGTCGTTTCACGTTGGTTCGACGTTCGCCATGTGAAGAGAGCATAACGAGGAACTGCTCGAGTCATTCCACCAGCACACAAAACCCAGACATCATAACTCAAACACGATTAACCGAACTTATCGACCATCAACGAAATTATCCATTTAATTCGATGTTTCGACACATTGTCTTTTATTTTATTTGAAAAAAGAAAAAAAACAATTCTCGGGATATTTCAATCAAACAATGCAAACAATAATTCGTTGAAAATACATTTGTAATTATTTTTTTGCAATCTCAGCTCGATTAAGATTCGAATTGTTTGAAAAATGTATTCACTTGTCAAGTGCAATAAAAAAAATGCAAATTCGAGTCTTCGACATTTACAAAATTTTGTACGATATAAAAATAATAATATTCGATCGTTCCAGCCTTATATACTATTACAAACCCTGTATTTTTTTTCCAGCTCATAGAAATTCGCGTATAAAAAACAAAAATTTAAACAAATCAACATTTGGTTAAATTAACATTTTATTTGGTACAAAAATGACACTTCATCGACTATGTACATGTGGAAAATATTCAAGATTAACAAAAAACATACATACATATATATATATATATATATCAACAACAACAACAAAAAAACCATAACAACAATTATTCTCAAAAATGTTGTGCCTCGACAAAGTGCGACAGACTTAACATTTCAAAAAAAAAAAAAAAAAAAAAAACGAACAGCTATCCCAAACGTAAAAGCTCGAGCTCGTGAGCTTGCACTCTGATTTGGCTCGATTGAAAAATAATCGAAAAACAGAAATAAAAATTTTAAAAAAATGAAAATAAAATGAAAATAATAACTCGTCCAGCTTTATCTAGTACTGCTTCAAGCTCGGAGGCTCCCTGCAGCCCCCATTGGCACGCAAAACATAATCAAGTGCACAATGGTTCACTGGAAGGTCAAATGGATTCGTCTGCACACTCGACAGGACTTGTCGACAGGACCTCTCGGGTCTGGCACTATTTTTCATTTTTATTGAATCATTTTTTTTTTTTTCAATTGTTTAAAAAATAGTTTAAACATTTTTTTTTTTGTATTGTTTTCTTTTTACCGAGACCATTCGTGACCGTGACTGGGTTTGCCACGATGATACACGTGTTTGTAAACCGGTATGTGAATCGGATATGGTTTCTCGACCGGAACGGGGATGTGTTTTTCGATGGTTATTGGCACAGGTTTTTCCACGGGTACGGGAATTATTTTCTCAACCGGATACGGAACTTTCTTTACTATGGGAATAGCGACGGTTTTGACCACCGGTATTGCCACCGGATGTGCGACCGGCACGTGAACCGGATACGGTTGTGCGACTCCGATGGCCACCGGATGTGGAACTTTTATCGCCACAGGTTGAACCACGGGGACTCCTGAAATTCAATAATAATAATAATAATAATAATAATAATAATAATAATAATAATAATAATAATAATAATAATAATAATAATAATAATAATAATGAAAATAAAAATAAAAAAATAAATAATAAAAATGATGATAATTAATAATAATAATTTTGGCAACAAATAAATTATCAAGATATTCGTAACAATAAAATAAAATTTTAATAATTCAATTGAACCTTCTCGATTGAAATTTAAATAAAATCCCAACATTTTTTTCTCATCACAATTGCTCACCGATATCTTTGTAAATCGGCACGACGACGGGTTTGGTTATTTCAACGTGCTGACTTATGGGAACGGCGTGAGCGTATTGATGCTGATGATGCCAACCCCCGCCGTGTCCCACGTGACCACCCTCGAAGCCACCGTAACTTCCGTAAGAGCTCGAACCCTGATGACCGTAGGAATCGTGAAAACCGTTCGTCGAACCCAAATTGTGGGACAATCCGAGGCCATAAGAGTCCGAAGATCTGCAAATTAAAAAATGAATAAATAAATTGAAAAAATAAAAATAAAATTATTAATTGAAAAAAATGTATTCAACGTTAAAAAAAAATTTGTTTTTATTTTAATTGTCTTTAGCTAACCCGTGCCAACCGGTCGATTCGCCACCATCAACGTAACCTGCCGGGATACCGTCGATCATCAAGCAGGCGACGATAACCTGCCGAAAATAATATAAAAGATAATAAAAAAAAATTAAAAAAAAAAAACATTTATAAAAATATTAAAAAAATGTACTTTATTTAAATTTTTAATTTATCAATTAATTTATTTTCTTTTGTTTAATCTTTTTTTTTTGTTTTTTTTTTTTTTTCGTCTTTTTTTTTAACTTACGATCGGAATCATTTTTCGTCCGACGTTATAAGCACGCGCGTGTGTGTTTGTTTGTGTGTGTATGTGTGTCTCGATTTGTGGTCGATGTTAAACTACGTCGTCCTACCGATTGGTCTATCGTTTTTATAGGTGTATAGGCTTTCTCCCTCCTCGGGGCGCGCCCCGTGCTCGCCGAGCTCACCGACGTTCGGAGACATCGTCCCCGGTCTTGAAAACCGGACCTACATGCATATCCGATTTGAAAAACGACCCTCCGACTTGCACCACGACACAACGAGCGACGTCTTTTTTCCGATTCTCGGACACTCGGTCTCCTGAACAACGTTGCAAATGTTTCGTAATTCGTTTTTAACGTGAATTAAGATTTTTATCACAATTTTCTTCGGCCTAATTATTTTTTTGAATTATTTTTCAAGCCTTGGCGATTGTAATAGAATTGGTTAAAATCGGTTTTTTAAATTCCATACGTGATGAGAATAATTTTTTTCACTCCATACGTATTCAAAATAATTTTTTTAACTTCGAACGTATTTAAAATCGGTATTTTGAACTCCATGCGTATTTAAAATTTTTTTTTTTTAACTCCATACATATTTAAAATCGTTTTTTTTTTCTAACTCCATATGTATTCAAAATTATTTTTTTAACTCCTACGTAGTTAAAATAGTTTTTTTCTAAACTCCGCACGTATTTAAAATTGTTTTTTCAAACTCCTACGTAGTTAAAATCGTTTCTCGTTGCTTCAATCAGCCCAACAAGAAAGTAAAGCGAAGCAAATAGATAAAAAGCAAAGTGGCCTCAAATTAATTACAAAAAAAAAAAAATAATAAGAAAAATGACAAAATAAACTGAAAAAAAAAATTGAAATAGAAACAAACAACGGTGGACGATGAAAGTGCAGGTCGTATCCGTTCCGTGCAAGTCCAAGTCGTGGATATGTGTGTGTGAAAGGTGGGCACCAGCCCACTGGTTTCGATATAACCGAGCGAATATCACGTCTCCGCATTTATTCGCGAATGGCCATTCGATATGTGAGGATTGGCTTTCAACGAGAGTCTCTACACACACACACACACACAGTTGCCAACTTACACACATTAACGTTGTAAGATCGTCGTGTTATGATCATCGTCGGAAACGTGCGAAACGTTCGAAAACTATTCTCGCCAGCGAACGTATGACGATGATGTAGGTCAACTGTGTGCAAAAAAAAAAATGATAAATAAAATAAACGAATGAAAATGTGCAGTGAGTGGCGCTGCAAGATCAGGCTGCACTGGAATCTGCATGATCGAGTCGTCTGTCGTTAATAATTCATCTGGGAGTTACCTTTCTTTTTTTTTCATCGCGAGACGGACTCGCTTTCGATTAAAATGGATTAGGATCAATTATATTCGAAATAATGTAAAATTAATATTTATTTTTGTGGAACGAATGCCATTTTTTTTCTCACTTGTGATTATTACGTAATTGTGAATGAAAAAAAGTGTACGAGCAAAACGAATTGAAGATCCATCTTTATTTATTTTTTTCATCGATTAATCAGATTTGAAGTAATTATGTTCAAAATAATGACGAATGAATATAAATTTATTGTAAAATCATAAATTTTCGGGAATAGATTTTCGTTATTCAATCAAACTTAAAATTCACGAAAAAATATAATCGTCGGAGTATTTCAAATGCATTTCAATTGAATCAATTGAATGACTTTTCATCGAATAACGAAGAGGTCAGGCTAATGAAAAATGTTTCAATGAAAAATGCATCTGAAATATACGTAATTTGATGATTAAATTTTTCTATAAATTACAACTTCAAATGTCGAAGTGAATTTCAATTGAATTGAATTTTTCTTCAATTAAAAAATTCTTTGAATTACAAAATATCGTGACAATAAGATTCTAGGACATTAATTTGCAATTTTTCACATCCAGAAGAACACACGAACATGCACATGAACATGCACACACATGAAGTTTACCGAGAAGTTGTGCGAAATGATTATATAGAGTAGACGACCATTTTCGGAGATACAGGATACGCGATAACGTAAAATCGTGATCGAGATGCATTTGTTCGTTTGTTCGATCGCATTGCCGGTCTTCAAAGGGGGGAGGGGGGTGGGGGGCACACAACCGGCAAACTGACCTTACCTTATAAGCACGATACCACGAACTCGTGAAATCCGGATCGCCATTAGCTCAATCCGACACTTTCACTGTCATTGCGAAGAGACGAGCCTACAATGATTCCGAAGCCGCTTGACCGTTGGGGCAGTTCATCTTACGAAGGGGGCCCACGACTACCACGCCCCTCGTGAGTACTGTCGTAGTTAATTTTTTTTTTTTTCTACAGATTTATCGAAACTGGATCTCGAACGTCTCGGCACTTCCTGTTTCGTGATTCAGTGCAAACCTCACGTCAACAAACTGGCCACGTCAACATTGATCATTATATTTATTATATCTAACGATCGACAAATAATTATCTTGTTGAATTTATTCATTCATTTTTTTCATAGAAAATTATGTGAGAAGTTTTATATTTTTTATTTATTTTATTTTTTCGTATTTTATAACATTTTCGTTGGTTTGTTTGTAAAAATTTATTGAATTTCTTTCTTTTGTTGAAAAATGACATTTCAGGGAGAACATTTTCTTTTTTTATTTTGCAGTAAAACATTATTTCATTGTCAACAATGCGATATATGTAAAAAAAAAAAAATAACAAGAAATGTAACAACAATGGAAAATCTACGAATTAAACGTCTTGTATTAATGCCCGAGGAAACCATCACCATTGGCCGATAATAATTACGCCACTAATTTTCTATTTTGAATTAAAAGTACGATATTATGGATGTCATTGATGTTGTGACAATTTCGAAGGGTTGAATCATCCCCAAGGGTGATAGGGGGCTGGTTTGTTGGCAGCTGAATTTTGAAGGGCGTTGGCTATGGCATTTTCCTTTGCAGCTACGACATCTTTGTCCTGTAACAAAACAATAATAATAATAATAATAATAATAATAATAATAATAATAATAATAATAAAACTATCAAAATATAATAAACAAAAATTCAATAATAATTATTATTTTCTTATTCATATTATAAAAATATTTCACAATGAAATTTACAAATTGGGAGATAGCTATTTGTTTTTAATTATTAAAAAATAAAAATATATAATTTTGTAATAATTACAAAATTCCCAAGATATAATAATAATAACAATAATTCACAACTAACCATAGCTTCACGTTCGCTCTGACTGATTTGCTTGTCAACGTCCTGTTTGCGAAGTTCCGCCGCGGTTTCCGAAGCGTTTCGCTGAATCGCCGCAGCTGCGGCTGCTTCCCTCGCAGCTGCAACCCTCTGGGCGGCTGCCACGGAATCCTTGAGGGTTGCCAAACGCTGCTGCAGAGCCACCAGTTGCTTCGCACTGGCACGCGCCTCGGCTTGAGCCTGAGCCGATATTTCTTCGGACCTGTCAACACATTGACGAACATTAAAAAAAACAAAATACAATTGAAACGATGAATCTACAAATTCTGAAAAAAAAGAAAAAAATTAATCGAATTGATCGAATGATTCACCGAAGTGCAGCTTCTCGAGCTGCGGCTTCCTTGGCCAGGGCAATTTTTTGCTGAAACACGGCAGTCTGCTTGGCCTCGGATACTCGGTGCTGAGCTATGTGAACATTCTGATTGGCTTCCTTGGCCTGTTGCACGGCACGCAGGACCTCCGGCGGATAAGCTATGCTCGGTGTTCCGGGATAAGGATCCTTCAGAGCCTGCGAAACGAACGTTAGATTTTTATTGACACTCGGATAGTTCGAATTGATTCGGAAACAATTCAAATGGATTCGAAAAGTTCGAACTAATTCGATGGAATTCGGAAAGGGTGGAAATGAATTCGAAAAGAATTCGAGTGATTTCGAAAAAGAATTCGAATAAATGTAAAAATAATTCGAATGAATTCAAAAAGAATTCGAATAAATTTGTAAAGGATTTAAATGAATTCGAAAAGAATTCGAGTGATTTGAAAAAAGAATTCGAATAAATGTAAAAATAATTCGAATCAATTCAAAAATAATTCGAATGAACTCAAAAAAGATTCGAAAATAATTCGAAAAAATCGAATTATTTCAAAAAAAAATTCGAGCGAATTCGAGAAAAATCGAATCAATTCGAAAAAAAAATCTGACAAGTTCAAAATATAGAAAAAAATTAATCCAATCGTTCTGTGGAGTCGAAATAACGATGAAGATACCTGAAGAGCAACGTTGTGAGACGCTTGAAGCTGAATCTGTCCGAGAGCGAGATCACCGGTGTCCGAACCCGGCCAACCGGAACTTCCGAACGCGTTTGCGGGTGTCGCCCATGCGGTAGCGCCGAAAGTCGGTACCACGCCGAAAAGATCGTAACCGGTTGGACCGAAAACCGCAACTCCTCGTTTATCTTTTTTCTTCGGTTCGAGAGACTCGTCCAAGCTGGTTGCCACGGCCAGACCGAAACTCAAGATAATCTAAAAAATGAAGACAACAAAAATATAGTCAAATTCTTCAATCAATCCTATTTCGACGATTTATTGTGACATACAAACATAAAAATTGACTCAACAAAAAAAAAGCGAAATCGTTTGATTTATTTAATTTCTTTAATTATTGTGATAAAAAATATGAAAAAAATACCACAAAAGCAGTCTTCATCTTGCTGTGGGTTTGTCGATGGAACTGATGGTCCAATAGTTCGAGTCATGGGTCTTATATACGATTTTCCGATCGACAATGAGAAAATGAAAAAAAAAAAATTTGATCAGCGAATGTTGAGTGTCGTTCGGATAATAATCGCGTAGATCAATTAAAACTATAAAATAGCGATGTTGAGAATGGGTTCGTTGGTAAATTATAGGCCTTTCAAGTTCTCCGTTGGGGTTTTAATAACGATCGGACGATGGGATCTGTTCCCGTGGCCCAATCACCACGATGACGACGACAACAACAACGAAGACGAGGAAGACGATGGGCCTCGTCGTTGAACCGTGGGACGAAGATTACGGGCTTATCTCGGGATGACCGGGAAGTGATCTCCGATGGCTCTCACTTTTTCGCGATCGAAAGACTTTCGATGGTCCCGGAACTGTTTTTTCTCTCTGATTTTTATTATTGTTATTTTTTTTTTATAGTTGGAAATGAAAAAAGAGGGAAAAAAGTAAATGAAAAATTTGTTGTTGCAAATAAATATAGTTTTCGTGTATTCTTGGTGATATTGTTTCAGGTTAAACACTAATTTTAGATTTTTAAATTTAAATCGACGATTTCTACGAAAAAAAAATCAAACTCACTCATTTTTCATTACTTTAATGTGAAAATTGAAGTGGATACTCTCAAACTATTCTATTTTCATACGAAAAATAGTCCGACAGTGGCTGTGGAAAAAAAGGAATTTATTCTGAATGAACAAAAATAAATATCTCGAATTGGGGTTGATTTTGCTTGGGGGCTTTTTGACACCAGTGTCCTGAGGGTTAAGAATTTATTTCACAATCCCTACGAACATCACATCCCTGAGTCGTAGAATAATCGATTTTCATTTTTCACAATTCTTCATGGTCAATTTTTCACGGTCCATAGATAAAAAAAAATAAAATAAAATGATTAAGAAATTGAAAAATAATTAAAAATCAATTAATCTGGGGTGGGGGGGCCACTCTTTTTCCTCCGTTGAATATTTTTCGAACCCCCCCCCCCCCCCAGTTTTTCATTAACCATTCCAATTTTAATCAAATTTTCAACAAAATTCATATATTGAATTAATAACTCTTTTTTTATTTAATAAAAAAATTGTGCACAATAATTTTATTATTTTCAGGTTGTTAACGTCCGTTCGATTTACAAAAAAAAAAAACATATATATATAATACAACGAGGCAACAGGTAGCCCTAAAAAATATCACGGTCTACAAACACATATCTATACATACACACATATATAATATTTATATATATATATCGATCTATAATCTCTATTGAAAATATCAGTCGAGTCTCAGGCTGCTGGACCATTCCAAAAATATCTTCTCGAACCTCCATCGACTGGCGAACGATAACCTCGCTCTTCAGGGTTGGCAAACCCATGAAGAACCGTACTCGGTGCCCCATAAACGTCGATGGTCCTCGTAATTCCGGTGCCCAAAGTTAATCCATCCCCTCCACCTAACGACGAAGACCCAAATGCACCAACGACCTCTATCGGCGACAAGGTCGTGCTCGTGAATCTCAAATCGTTGGACGACTGTCTCGAAGAACCCAACCAACGATTGCTTTCACCATTTTTCAAAACTTTCTTCGAATCGATTCGCCCAGTCTCTTCGTTCTTCAAGGTCGTATCTTCGTCGTCGCTCTTTCCGTATCTCGTTGTTCCTCGATCCCGCGAAATTTTTTCACCCCAAGACGCCTGTCCAATGGGTTTCGAACTCTTCGTCGTTTTCGCGTAAGTCATTGCCGAACCGTCACCGTCGCTGTCTCGGTAATCCGTGGTTTTTGGATTTTCGTAATTGTGGGACACGTAACTCTCGTAACTCTTCGGTTCGTTCGAATCTTCGTGAATTACGTGACGACTCTTTTGTTTAACACCCAATCTCGTGCTTCTCGGACTTTCACGATTTTTCACGATTTTTTTCGATTCCGCCGATGCGTCGTCGATTTCCGGTACCTCTTTCACGTGAATGTAATCTGCGAAAGAAATCGAATCTTATGATTTTTTTTTTAACATTTTAAATTTTAATTTTGAACGTCAAATTGGATTTTTTAATTGTTTTTCATTTTTTTATTATTATTTACGTTAAATTCAATTTTTTTCTAGTTTGTTTTAAATTGTAATTATGATAACCAACAAAGTGGCAAAATAATAATATTAATAATAATAATAATAATAATAATAATAATAATAATAATAATAATAATAATAATAATAATAATAATAATAATAATAATAAAATTAGTCTATTATATATTAAAAATGAATTTGATTCAAGCAGATCTTAAAATTAATTCTCCTTCATTTTTTTCTCGATTTCTCTTCATCATCTGATTTCACTTTTCACGAATCAATTGTTCAATTTCGAATTTCAACGAATCAATCAATTAATTCCATATTTCCATTATTACCATTTTTCGGAAGTTCTTTGCGATAAGATTCTTCAAAATCTTTTTCAAAGTCCACTCCGTAGCTTCTGTAAGCATCCGAACCCTCATCGTCATCCCCATCGTCGTCATCGTCATCCCCATCGTCTTTTTTTCGTCCTCTCTCGTCGCGAACTTCCAGTCTTTCGCTCCTTCGACTCTCCTCCTCGTCCTCATCCTCGTAACTCGACGCACCGGGACTCCCATCCTCGGAGTAACTAGAACGATATTCCCCGGAATTGTCATTCTTCTCCTCCTCATCGTCGACGTTTTGATAAACCGGTTTCGCATTCGTCTTCACAGTTTGCTTGTCCCTCGAACCGAGTTTCGAATCCCGCGAAGCTAATTTCGAATATTTTCCAAAAGCTTCGTCGTAAGAATCGAACAAATTCGAACGTGGCAATTCAAAATTGACTTGACGTTCAGGAATCTTCACTGGAATCGACGCCTCAACGTCCACAGGAGCAAACTCTCTTCCCCTTTTATAACCTGCAAAACAATTGAAAAAAAAAAACAAACAAAAAAAAACAAAAATCAATTTTGCAAAAAGAATTCAAAATATTCAAAATATTCGAAATTCGGGAAAAAAATCAAAACGTTCAATCATGATTGCATCTTCTTGAATTACCTCCATCAAAATCGTGCTCCTCACTGGAATCACTTTCCGGCAGTTGAGGCCTTTTCTTATCGATGACCTCGACGTCCGCCCTGATTTGTTCGTAAGGTCGTTTGGACTGGAAAAAATTCGGTTGACGACCCCCAACGGAGGGCAAAGGTCCCGTCCCGGTAAAGTGCAATTGCGGTTGATGAGTCAGAAGCTGATAGCCACCTGCAGGTTTGGGATAACCGTTATCAGCAAAGGCGTTCACACTGGCGCCCTTGTAACGTGGAATCTGAGATGTGCTGCTGGCCGAGTGAACTGGCACAACCCTCGGCTGATAGTTCCCAACAGCAGAGCTAAAAAAAGTCGGCCCACTCGCCAACGAAGACGGATTTGTCCTGGGAAACTCAAGATTCAACATTGACGACGGTTGTGCCTGATAACCGATCCCACTGCTCAACAAAACGGGTTCGTGCTCAATTGCCTTGACGAATCCCGAAACCTGTGGTCCATTGTAAAATGGAAAAGGACTCGACACCTGTTTGCCAGAATGACCGAAATCAGGAGTTCCATCGTGATGACGATGATCACCGAATTTTTCGTAGGCTTTGAAGCTCGGTCCGGCAGCCAGTCCGGTGGAAAAAGATCCTGGGACTGTTTCGGTAGCTTTGAAACCTCGATTGGAACTCACTGGATGATAAGGATTTGGAAAACGTTGAGGAGAATTGACGAGGGAAGGTGTTTGAACGTTGAATGCAGTACTGGGACTGAAGTGGAACTTTGATTGGGTGTCAAAGGATCCGAATCCAGTTGGACTCTGACGATGGGATCTGATTGTAGGTGCGTTGTTGCCATTTGCGAAATGGGGAATACTCCCAGATGACGTAAATCCATGTTGTTTTGCTCCGGGAGTCGATGTGTTGGGTTCTGGATGCTGGGAGTTAGGTTTGATCAAGGAATCTCCATTGTTATGGTCTTGTTGGACTTTAATGGGAGGGTAGCTGGTCGATGGGTTTGGATACGCGTTGGGGGCTTGCAGCCTGGGGTCCTGGCTGACCTGGAAGCCACCCTGAAGAGTGGGCAGCGTACTGGTCGCCTGGACAACATGTCCAGGACGATTGGAAGCACCTCGATGAGTCTGGGGGCTGATCTCGTAGGATCTATAAGGCAATTGGGTCGCACTTTGAGTTGGCTTGTGAGCTTTGTGGGTTCTGGCAGTTGTCACAGGCTGCGAGGAATCTCTGAGCGACGATGGGGACGTGTGGGACG
This sequence comes from Diplazon laetatorius, assembly GCA_963662125.1. NCBI lineage: Eukaryota > Metazoa > Arthropoda > Insecta > Hymenoptera > Ichneumonidae > Diplazon > Diplazon laetatorius. The sequence continues at coordinate 2,336,584 of OY759164.1, forward strand.
AACTGTAACCTTGGAAATTGTTCAGCTCCGTTGACCAATTGTTCGAGGATGATGGAGTGGTGACGTCGCGTTTTGGGGCGGATCTCGATGGGGTTATTGGACTGTCACTTATGGGCCATGACGTCACTGTTGGGTAGTTGGATTCCAGAGCTATTCCCAATAGCAGAACGGCTTTCACGATCTGCAACATAAACAATGCACTTTTTTGACACTTACAACTTATGGACACTCGATAAATTTATAGAATTTTTTGAGTTCGAATTAATAATTAATCGTTGACTTGTGGATGTGATTTGAATGGAAAATTGACACGTACTGGCATGGTACCCATTATTATGGATCCGATGGTAACTAAAGCTCGATCTTTACTGGTTGATGGAATTGTATTCTCGTGCCTTTTATATTATCGATGATCGGTGATGCGAGACGACGAATCGTATAAAACTTTTCTAAATGTGACGAAAAAACGTGAGCTGCGACCGAGAAACGGTCTAAACGAGTTTTCGTGCTGATCGGTAGCAGTGGGGCGTCACCCATTTCGTTATGGGCTCTTGAATATTCGTGATGGTGTTTGAGACTTTTTGTCATTGCGATTCGCGACGGGGAGATGGACCGAGTGAGTGAGATCGTGGAAGAGAGATTGAGAAAATACGGAAATGGATTGGGATAAATGTATTCGGCTTTCCAGGATTTGATTTTGTGATTTTGAGAGTTCGAGGATTCGATTTTGTGATTTTGAGGATTTAAAGATTCAATTTTGTGATTTCACGTATTTGAGGATTCAATTTTGTGACTTCGAGCAATTTGAAAATCCAATTTTGTAATTTAAAGCATTTGGGAATTGAATATTGTGATTTGTAGTATTTGAGGATTTGATTATTCGATTTCAAGCATTTGAGACTTGAATATTGTAATTTCAAGTATTTGAGGATTCAATTTCACGATTTCTAACATTCGAGGATTCAATTCCTTCATGTTGAGCATTTCAGGATTCAATTTTTTGATTTCAAGCATCAATCGCAATCAATTATCAATACAATGAACTAAATAAAAAAATGTCTGCTTGCTTTGGGATACGTTTGTTAAAATGAACAGTGAAAGTCACAATCTTTGACCGTTGACAACATCACTCGGTTCCAACAACCGTGGACCCCATCTTGGACACATCGACAGAAATTTTCACTTTTCTTCTGCAGTCCCAACGAACATCGAAGTCGCAAGAAAATATTGATTTGTCACAGTTCGCCCCCCCCCCCCAAATGGTTCTCAAGAAGCACCCATCGAGTTTTGTGATTAACGTCGGACTGCGACATCGTTATGGACTGGTGCAACTTCAGGAAGCGATTCATTCGCTTCCGTCATTACCGTTCGATCGAGGTAATACGACGCAAGCACCGAGGATTGCATTACACTGTGGTTATTGTTTTTTTTTTTTTTTTTGTTATTATTTTTTAATGGCCAACTTGAAGAATCGAATTGGAAACATCTTCGAGAGCGAATAATTACGACAATGAATGGCAGCCATTGTGCGTCACGCACACGTACGTTTTCTTGTCATCGTCACCTTTCTCCAGTCTGTTATTGGTACCGCAGAGTAGTCACCTGGAATTTATCGTTCATCGTGACTTTCCTTAGGACGAAAAAAAAAGAAATAAGACAAAAACTAGTGGAGACGGAGTCAGATGGATTTATACGGTTTGTCACGTTAAACGATACAGACTATTAAATTGTCTGGCCTAGTGACTGGCCTGTTCAAAATCAAAGGAAACATCATGATATTAAGTTACATATATATATAAAATAAAAAATCTTTGGATCGTTTAAATCTAATTCTTAAATCGAAAAAAAACCTACCTGCATTTTCATATCGTTCCCTCTTATCGCAATTCGCTGAAACTTTCAAGCATGCAATTTCCATCATTTTGGACATTGGCCTAACCTCACAAAATTCTGTAAGAACTTACAACAAAAAAAAAATCAAGAATCGTAATCGCCTTATTTAACAAAATAATAATATTAATGTAGAAATGTAAACTATTTCAATTTTTTTCAAAAATAAATTGATGGATGGAGTAAGAAAAATAAAATTTCCGTCGCGCGGTGTCACGGCCCCTAATACCCCGATTTAGCGAATGTAATATTTCGATGAAAAAAAAAAAAAATCGAAGAAAGTTGAACGATTACAGGAAAACGTTGTAACAGAGGAGGACATATCGTTCTGACAGTCGCGACGATTTCACAACAACGATTTTCTCAATTCTTTCGAGCGTCACGGACCAATGTTGATTTACGCCGACGCCAATTACGAAAGTTATGGACTTTCCTAGTCCCGGAGTGGTCGGACTTCAAAGAGTTAAATAAAAATGTATTATTTCATTTTGCATCGTTATCGAAAAATGTTACATAAATTACTACAGACGTCTGCAAAATTTCTTCCACGTAAAATTTTCGTATATAAAAGAAATAATTTAAAAAAAACATAAAACACGAAATGTGCCATGGATCCCTGATCGCATGGCGAGTTCCCAAAAACCCCAATGTCATCCTCTCCCTCAACTCCTCTCACATGTAAAATCGGTCACAAGAATCGAAATTCGTTAATCCATAACGTCCGAACAATAGAAACTGGGTGATAAAAAAATGCCAAAAACGTAATAACCATCAAGACGACGATTCCATAAATTATATTACACAATTATATAATCTTAAGTTTTCATATGTACATTTTATCATCGATTCTATTATTCATTATCATTATCATTATTATATTTATCAATTTTCCACATTTGTTCGTTAGTCGACAAATTTTTCTTAAAACTAACTTAAGATAATATACAAATGTGACATTGTTTTTTTTACGATTATTATGAAAATGTAAAAAGGGTTCGAAAGCTTTTGATCCAAAGTTCGATGAGGGTCCTAATTATTTTCGTGTATCAAGCTTCAATTATTTTTTTTTTCAAACTCAACAGGGTCTAAGATATAATTTTATTTTTCGTGGCCCTGTCGAAGATAATTCAATTTTTCGTGACCTTGTCGAAGATAATTTTATTTTTCGTGACCTCGTCAAAGATAATTTTATTTTTCGTGACCTTGTCGAAGATAATTTAATTTTTCGTGACCTTGGGGAGAAAGGAAAAAGGTGTGGAAATTGTTTCCGAAGTGACAATAATGAACACTAATTTCTTTGGAAAGATATTAAGTTAAATAATCCACGAAGACTGCCATCACAATTAGGGAGCTCTTCTGCCAGGATAATACCGCACGTGCGCCATATTGGAAATTCCGGGTGGCCTCATATTCACCGGAAATCCATCGGATTTCTTCTGAAAGTTCATCATGGTATCATCGAAAAATTGCGACTGCAATCGACGTTTCTCATCGTCGAAGTACTGTTGCAACTCGTCGTCATCGCGAAAAAAGCTCTGCGAGCTTCCGGCTGGCAATTGTTTGTTCTTCATCAACAGCCCCAGAAGATTGTGCATTCTCGGATGATTAATGTCGTAATAATCCGTTTTCGTGGATTGTTCGTTGCTGGAAGATTTGTAAGAATCCGTTTCCGGGGTCAAGGTCGTGGTGAAGGTCGGAAGGTCATCGAAACCGTGATCACGACGATAATCCGCGACGTGACGATCGTTGTCTCGCGAGTATTTCGGCGATCTGTGTGAAAATTTTTCGTAACGCGTGTTATCAGGACGTGCACCAGTTTCCAGATGATTGCTCGATGACACTTCCGGTCCGGAAGGTCTGGATCGTGATCCCGGCCTGGCGCCATTGTTGTATCTCGACCCCGAAGAACCCGGTCGCTTCTTCATCGTTTTCGACGAATCCACAAACGGACTCTTCGACACGAATGAATTGACCTTCGGCGGTGTCAAATAATCATTCAATTGCAACAAATTTCTAAATTCATTGAAACCATTGGGTTTATTATTCTTGTTCTGATGCGAATTCAACGTTGAATCCGAATTCGAAGCTGGCAATTTGTGCTTGAAATCATTTTTGAAAAGTTGTTCAATCGCGGAAATGGAAATTTCCGGTCTCTTCGTGGTTCTCGAAGGTTCCACAGTTCTCACCTTCGTTTCCGAATGATGACCCTCCAAAATGTCATTACCCCGATTGCCATCCGCCAACGACGATTTCAAACGTTGAACGTCGTTCTTCAACTTTGCCAAATCGTTCAAATCCGACGAACTATAATTTCCACGAACTCGTCTATCGTTGTTCCACTTGTGAGTGTTGTAAATGGTTTTCATTGATTCGCGAAACATCTCGTCGGCGTATTTTTCCAGATCCGAGCTCAATCGTGGTTTTTGCACCAGTTCGGTTTGCGCGTGATGAGAATTTTTGAAAAAATTTCCACCCGGAATAATGGGAACAAGATTCAATTGATGCGGCATTGGTTCCACGTGTTTGCTGTTGAGAATCGATTGACTCTTGATTAGATCAACGTTTGGCACGAAATTTATCGGGTTGAACAATGCGTGTTGATGATCCACATTTTTCGGACCGATCGGTGCCAATTCGAGCTTGTTTACGTGATTGCTGTGGGATCCCATTTGCGTCAATGAATCGACGTAACTCTGCAGAGTTATCGATTGGGGAGTCGTGCTGGAAACCATTGGTCTGGGGGTCACGAAGCTCGCTGTCGTGCTGAATATCGGTATGGGCGTCGTCAACACAGCTGCCGGATAATGATGCAAAGTTTGATAAGGATTCACGAATGTCATGTCAACCGGACTTGGACGTATATTCGGATTCAATATTTCCACATTCTGCGTTGACAAAATCGGCAAATGTGGTTTTGCCGAGTTCAACGATTGATAATTGTTGTTCGCGTTTGGATTGTCGTTCGTCGTGCTTCCCAAATTATCGTTGACGCGATAAATATGTTGATGAGGAGAATTCTTCGATTGGTCGCCGTTTGTTTGCAACTGTTGCAATTGTTTCCACGTATTTTCGAATATGTCATTGGCGGCTTTTAAAATTTGTTGATTCTGATCACGTGGTCTCTGAGCAACGATGTTCGGATTCAACATGCCGGATTGATCAGGACCACCTGTGTTAGCGTAATTTTGGGTGTTGTAATTCGTGGAAAAATGTTGAACCGGTTGAACGAAACCCGGAAAAAGGGTTTGGGAGCTCTGAATAAAAGTTTTGATTTTTTGATTGTTCTGATCGTCTCTGTAGATTTGATAAGAATTGTCGTTTTGTTGTTGTCTCGGTGTCTGTTGATTTTGATAGTTTCCGTTGTAATAATTGTTATTGGCATTGACAGGACCGATGTTTTCATTGTCGGTGGATACGAAAAATTTGTTACCATGGCCATTGTCTTGTTGACGCTGTTCTCCATTGGCAACGTGAAAACTCGCGGTCGTCAAATACTGTCCGTTCGAGTTTGTCGGAATATTTTTCTTCAATTGTGACTCGGCTGTATGCAGATTGACGTTCGACAAGGAATTCGTTTGTAGAGTCGTGGACAATGGTTGAGAACTCGGTGTCGTTGATCCTTGATTGTTCAAATTTGTTTGATGAATCACGTTTTGTCCATGAAGTCCATTTGGATTAACGAGAATGTTGTAATTCGAATTTCCATGATAAGGCGTTTGTATCATGGGAAAACTTTGAATGGTCGGTTGTGGAAACAATATTTGTTGAGGAGACATCGTTGTCATGGTCAATTGTGGCAAATTTTGATTCATCGAATTGATCGTACGTGGCGTCACTGTGCTCTGAATGCTTTGCACAGTTGGATTCACATTTTGAGATTGTGAATTCGCATTTTGAGCATTTGAATTCATCGTTTGAGTGACGGTGAACATGGGTGCGACTGTACTTGGCAGATATTGCGGTCTCATTGTTGGTTGAAATTTTTGTTGTACATTCATTTGTGGCAACAAAACTGCTTGAACAGGATTTTGATAGCTGTTCTGTCCGACAATGATGTCCGGAACGGAATTGGAAGCTCCGTAATTATTGTTGACGTTGTTTGGAACGTTCTTCAGGGTATTGGCCGTATTGGCAATATGAGCCGATACCACGGATTGGCTGGTAGCCAGCGAACCAGATGGGGTGCTAACCATCGGAGTCGCTGTCACAAAATTCGGCACATTGGTGAAATCGAAACCCTGACTGTTGCCCATGGCAGTCGTGTGATCGAAGTTCGTCAATGGTACAAGATTCAAATTTACCGGAACCAAGAGTTTGGGTTTCTGATCGTCGATCTGATATCCATTGGAATGTGACACTTCGATATTGGGTCCAGCCTGACTCCATTGAGTGACGACCTTGTTGTCACGAACACGTTGATGTTTCCCACCTATCGCCTCGGATTTTTGTCTTCCATTGTCCAAAGCTTCTTCCGAATTGCCAGGAGGCCCAGAATCACGATTGTCATCGTTCCAATAGTTCGGTTTGCTCTTGGTTCTGTGCAACTTCGCTCTTGTCGGTGATGAATTGTGTTTCCTGGAATCCGTGGAAGTCAAATCGTCCTTGACACGTCCACGATGTTCCTTGATCAATCTTTTCGAATTATCCGAATTGTAAGGACGTCTACGAGTTTTGTGAACACGTCGGGGCTTTTCGGTGATTTCCATGTAATCCTCGTCCTCGTCCTCTTCGGAATAATCCGATGTGTCTTCGAGTCTCTCGTAACTGTGACCGTAACGATCCTCCGAATTGACTCGATGATCACCAGCGTTAATGATCATGGGTTCTTTGCGAATCTTCGAATTCTCATGATCACCGAAATTCATTATTGTCGTACCGACGACTTGTTGGGAACCGTAATTCAAATCGACCTTGTAATCACCGGGTTCGACAACGACAACGGGTTTCGAATTCACATGACGATTGTTCAACGTCGAGTGGGTCGATGATTTTGATGATTGTCTGGAACTCGGTGAATCGTCGTCGTAATTCGATCCCACTGACGATGAAGTTCTGGAACGTGATCCGGAATTCACACCGTAAGTCTCGTACATCGAACTGCTCGCAGTTTGTTGATGAGAATTCGTTTGAACCTTCGCAGCTTCGAATGTGTCCTGATGATGAACGTTCGACGGTTCGTTGTTCGTTGTTCCGTGAGAATACAATTGTTTGTAATTGTTTTCGAGTTCTCGATCGTCGTCCGCCTGATAATTCGTCAAATACTTTTCAATCTTCTTGATTCTGTCCTTGGTGCGTTGATGCTGAACTGTCTTGCCAATCGCTGGGTCCTGGTTCCCAGGATAACGTCCTTGGGGATTGTTGCGATTGCGATTCATTCGGTTCTGCATGTTCTCGTAGAAATCGTGATAATTCGCGATGGCCGGAGTCTCGTTGGTGACCTTGAGAATTTCGAACTCGTTCTGGGAGTCCTGGGGATCGTAGGAACGACGATTAGCCGGGGGTCCTGGAAGATTCAGGAACATCCTTGCTGCGCTCGAGTACGCAGAATCGTCGTCGAACAATTCGGAAACTTTTTCGTTAGTCGAAGGATCGATGGAAGACGATGAATGATCGTTGTCGATCGATGACGAGTTTTCTCGGTGAGCTTTTGACGGTGCGATGGAGCTTTCGTCCATGGAGGTCATGGGAATGAAACCGTTTGAATTTTCGTAGTGAATTGATGATGATTTGGGGATCGTTGGAGTTGTGGGGTCCGAGTTGGATCGCGATTGGGTGGACGGAGCGTCGGACGATGCGATCGTGTCCGATGCAACGGCCACCTGATCGAAGACGTCATCGGGTCGAGATCTTTCGTCTTCGGTTGCTCTCACGCATGTCCCGATCAGCAGGACGATTGTAACCTGTTGGAGAACAACATTTTTTATGTCAGAACAATCAACGTACGTCGAATGACCTCGAAGGACTTTGGTGGGTATTTTTTTGTTGGCATAGAATGATTTTTCAATTAGACAGAAGAATGCAACGACTGGATGACTGATTTGGAAATGGAATTTTATTTCCATCTAAAAAGAACGGAAAATGAATTTCCAAAAACAAAAAAGCATTGTCATCATCCAAGCAAAGTTATCGTCGACAATCAAATAGAAAAAAATCAACAGCCGTTTAATTTCATCTGCAATCTTGAAAATCATGATCATGATCATGATGTACCATTATCTCGAGAAATCGCGAAGCCATCGAGCGTTGGCCCGCTAACGGGAGATCAACAAATTTTCAAGGGGATGACCCAGAAAAGAAAAGCAGGGAAAAAGTAAAACGATTACGAACGGAACACGCACACGCACACCACATACGCTTTGTAATTCGAATTAGATCCTAATGCCCATGGAACCGAAACAACGCAAGAGGAACTTTCTCACCGCCACGATCTTCTCGTGGTACGCGCACGCGCGCGCGCGCATCCTTCGAACGAGCGCGTGCGCCCTGCGCGGAACGGACGGATGAATTTGATAAAAAAAAAAAAAAAAAAAAAAAATGGTTTGCAAAAACAAAATCAGAACGAAAAAACTTTTTAGCAAAGGAAAAAAAATCATCATAAATTTCTATTCCAGATAAATTTCGTAAACTAAATAATTGATGATTATTCAGTCGAAAAAGGATTTTGAATCGATTTTGGTTGAATGAATGCTCAACTCTAGCAAGAAGGAGCATCGTATTGGAAAATTAATTTATACGCTTTCCAATTGAATCAAATCTTCGTAATTCGCCAAATCTTCATAATTTTTTCAAACGACTCCACGACTCTGCGATGATATTGAATTTTTCAATGAAGCAAAATTAATTATTAACCAATAATCGAAATTCATTCTTTATCACGTTTCATCGGTTTTTTGAAATGAAGACTCCAAAAGAAAAAAAAACAATATTAAACCGTAAAACTCAAATTCACAATTGTCGATGAATTTCCCCCCCCCCCCCATTTATTCGCAAAAGAATATTTTTTTAAATTCTACTTACACGACGAATCAACATGTTGATTATATTTTTTTTTCCTCAACTGCGTTGACGGACAGTCCTACTCCTCGCTGGACCAATCAATCTCTCACTCGTTGTCTCCTCTCGTAAAAAAAAAAAACAACAACAAAACAAACAAGAAAAAAAACTCGTTCACACCGAATTACACGTACAACACATTACGTCCGACCGACCGATTATCATTACAATGAAAAGACTTATTTATGATCATTCATTTATTTTGTTCTCGTTTCCAAAAAAAAAAAAAAATTTTTGTAAAAAAACCAAAAATAAAAAAAAAAATTCAAAAACGTAGCTTTTCACAACTAGTTCGAAAAACAATTGTGGGCACCTGCGTCAAGTACCTCCACGCGAGAACTGAGCCACATAGTTGATACGCGATTATCTTTATACACTTCGGTAGCCAAGTGAAAAAATATATATATCGTTCTAAATATTATAGTACCCCTGGAGTACAAACCGACCGATTGGCGAGCTCGCGGATACTTTCATTCGCGACACGCGACCGAACAGCTGGAAAAGTTTTGTCCGGACTTTGACGGCGGGGGCGGACGGGGGGGCGGGGGGTGAACATCATTGCCGGAGTTCTTGGGCGGCGGTTGGGATGTGCGCGGGGCACGGTCATTATATTGTGGAAATCATCGGGCAGAACACTTCCACACTCTTCGTACACGTCTACCGAGACCAATAAACGAGAATATTCACCACAATTTTCTCACATTATCGAATATATATCTGTATATCCAACTATACAGATGCATTTGTTTTTTTTTTTCATTCCTAACGGATTTCACTCGATACGGTTTTGTTTTATTGGAAAATTGACAAGCCGCAATTGGAACGGATATCCCGACTCAACGTACAACCGCCACAGGATGTCCTTCTGAACGATCGGTTTTATCGATGCATTATTCCATAAATGAATCTATGAAAATTTTTGCTGTATCGATTTTTAAGTGGACAAAAAAAAGAAAAAATGTATATTTCATTTTTTATTATATTTTTTGACGATTGTTCATAGACGCTGATTATTATTTCCCATACAATGCTTGCTCATTTATGATTTTCTACCTCTTGGCCTGAGTTTTCAAAAAAATTCCTACCTCACCGACGTTTTTCCGATTTTTCTGAATTTTATTTTATTCAAAAATTCATTAAATTTGTTGTTTTTTAATTATTTTTTTTTCTTGTTGATTCAAAGCTCATTGATATAAAAATAATGGATAACGAGACAACATAATAATGACCAAAGCAAACGATAAATCATAACGATTTGTATACAGTTTTTTCTTCTTCTGAAATCTCGAGATCCGTCTCGTCGTTTCGATTGCATTCGCCTCGATTGCAACGAGAGACGGCGGGCCCGCCGGATGAAAACAACGAATTCAACGTTCATGCCCGGTCATTAAATTTCCAACGAACCGAGTTCTACGCGCTCTAGAACACACGCGGGATTATTCGTTCTTAGACCAGCCAGGGGGGATCGAGGAGGGGCGGGGGGGAGGGGGGCTCACGCTGGCGATGCGTATGCGCCCCCTCTGTGATAATCCGCGAGAACTATCCGGCGCATCGTACATCGGGAGAGCGCTGTGAGCAGCCGCGCATGCGCATCGTAGCGGCGGAGTGAGCAGGTGGTGGGGGTAGCGTTCGTGGCTCACGGAGACGGCCGACCGTGGTCGCGTCGCTCGCGCTCATTCGCCCGTTCCGACTCCCACTCCGCGCGGCTGAGCGGTCACGCGCGTGGGCCTGACGTTCGGACGTTAATTGGTCGAGACAGTCGAGATTCGTTCGATAAGATCTTACGCGGTTGGCACGAGCTTGGAGAATCGTACGGACGCCCCCCGTGTACGCTTGTGAAAACGTGAAATTAAGCGCGCATCGATCAACGATGGCACGATTATGCACCGGCTAAGGATCACAAATTCTGTGGTTTTGTTTTTCTTTTTTCTTTTTCATGCTTGTACCGTTTCGATGCGTTAATTAAACTTAATTGCAACGAGCTGTGGCGAAAATCGTCGATCCGTGTTGTACATATATCACGCGAGACTCGTGTTTGTGATAGAGGGGAGGGGGGGAAGTTGGTGTTGTAGTCCGTGGATTATTATAGGTATGATGCGAGTGGTCGGGGAATAATAGTTCTAACAGGATTATCGAACTTCCGTCTAAATGCCTGAGTTAATCGACGATGAAATATCGAGAGTTCGATGCGCTTCGTGTAGGCTGTGTAAATGCATAATTTTTACTCTTGTTCGGAAAAAAAAATTTGCATTGTCGTGGACACGTCTTAGAAAGTGAAGATATGAGAAATAGTTATTTTATACGCACGTATAAAATATATAAATATATATATTTTTTAATTCATTCTTTCTCTTGATGAGTATGGGGCTTGAAGTTGTATTGAGGCATGTTGGTGATTGATATATTTATATATTCTTGAATTATTATTTTATTTGTCCGGCTAAATTTTCTTAACGAAATATCTCATTAAAAAAAATTTAAGAAGAAATTTGATTTATTGACAGTATTAAGAAATTGTATTAACTTAATGCGTTTCGAAATCGCTCCATTCGACAATTAAAATTTTTTTGTTCTTAATTGACACGTCCATAAAATGATACACATTCGTCGTAAGAGCGAATGATAATGATAAGCCTGCAATGAAGATTATACTAATTTACTCTCGAACGGTCGTGAACACACAGACATGGCAATAGGGATGAGGAGTCACACAGGTTGACGAGAAAGTTGTCGAGACATTCGTAACATTTATATCAATTTTTTTTTTTTTTTTTTTTTTCGTACAAAGTTTACAGCGTTTAAAAAAATATATGTTTAAGAATAATTATGGTATTTCGTTGGAGAAAACGAAACATCATTTACAGCCTAGTTTTTATTATTATTTTTCATTTTTTTTTTTTTATTTTCATTTGTCAAGGTACCTTTATGAAGTGCGATAATTATTTGGCAACTCGAAATGCCCATTCATTGTCACCGACTGCCCTCTGAGTGACGCAGGAAAAATGATTGAGAGAATGGGCTCGTGTTCTCATCGCCAACAAACATACAAAATCTCAAGTTGTTTTTTTTTTTTTCTTTTTCGTCGGAGAGTTACGTTACGGTAAATTCATCCGAGAAATCTCGGCTCACAGAACCGTGTCAAACACATATATATATATCCCACTCAATTACGATGGGGCGTTATCGTTATTGCACATTTCCCAACATTAAATACTATTTATCGTACACACAGAGTCTTTGCAGCAGCAGCACCAGCAACAATGGTAGCAAAAAAAAAAAACAACTTTTAAAACGATTTAACACCACTTTCTCGATTAGGATCATTTTTTTCCTTGCTTTTTTTTTGATTTTCCATTTTTCCAATCCAAACTTAGTAGTGAGAAAATATTATTTATCCGTGATACAATTTATCCTGCTTTATCCAACTTTAATGCTGCAAAGTTTTGTTGCTTTTGTTTGTTTTTTTTTGTTAGTCGATAGTCAGCCATTTTTTTTTTACATAGTTAACGGTTTTCTCTGTTAGTAAATAGTCAGCCGTTTTTTTACACAGTCAACGATTTTTTTTCTACAAAACGAATAGGAAAATAAACAAAGGAAACGTATTGCAGTCAATGACCTCTGTCATCGTTTACGATCGATCGTCACGTAAACAAAACAGTCTTAACTGTTGACCTTGTAACTCGTGAAACGCGGATCGTCGATGATCTGAACGCTCTTGACCTTCTGCGATTTGTTTCGACGATCGCCATAACTCGTTCGCGACGGATAAACATTCGAATTATCGTAAGAATTTTCATTACCGTTGTTCGAAAATTGTTTGGCAAATTGATCGGCGATATTCGGATCGCGCGAGTATTGCGAAAGCGTCTGAGTGAGTCGCGTCAATTCCCGAATAGGACTCTGCGAACCCGGACCATTTTTTTCTCCCGGACGTCCATTTTGAAACTCATTCTTCCCATTATGTCCGATATTGTCGGCGTATTGGGTCAGATACTGCTGCAGCAGAGCTTTGAGATTGATGTTGGGCGTGACCTTGGGCTGAATGGGAGGTGCACCGTCCACCCGAAGAATTATCACCGGAATCAACGAATTACCGGCTTGAATGTAAGTCGGTTGGGCTTTCAAAATGGACGATGGATTTTTTATGTACTGCGAAATCGATGGATTGTAACTCAACAAATTTTCGTAATCCGTGTTTATGCCCGAAATCGTCGGATTTCCATTGCCAGAAGTTCCCTCATAATTGTTCTTCGTTATTGTCTGAGAATCCAATGTTTTTGTCAACAACGTCGGGCCCGGTGTGGAATAATCGGAATGACCTTGAGGCGTGGACAAAGAAATTTCCAGTGAACTCGGAGTCGTGCTGCTCAACACCGACGATTCCGTGGAATAAGTGTATTCCGGATTAGGACTGTTTACTTCGTATTTCGACGCGGGTTTGTTATTTTCGTAATTTGACCTGTAAACGTCCTTCAACAGTTTTGTTTTGTCACTAACGAGTGTCGCCTGTCCAGCTGCGGAATTCGTGGAACTCTGGGAATTGCCCGTCAACACCGAAGTCTTCAATCCGTATTGACCTTCGTAGCCAAGGTCGTACGATTGTCCGGGCAACAACACGGACGATTGTCGCACGTTCGACGATTCCTCGGAATTGCCAATTGACTTCAACGATGCCGACGATACGAATTGACTGGGTCTCATGGGTTTGCTGGGTTCCTGATCGTTTGGAAATTGCGCTGGACTCTTGGAATAAATGTTACCGAAACTCTGACCAGCCACACGAATTCCCGGTCCCTGCTGGTATCTCATCAATGCGTTTTGATAATTCACATTCGGATAAATCTTCGGCACAGCGTAATTTTGATAATTCACAATCGAATGCGGATAATTTCCGGGATATCCGGAATTGGGAAGATTTCCGGAAATTCCAAAAGGACGTTGATTGGACATCGGTGGAGCAGCTCCGGGATTTTGTTTCGACAAAAATTCGTTGTAAGCGTTGACGTATGAAGTTGGGGGAGTCGCGGATATTTTGCCATCGGCGTATTTCCAAACGATCTTGTTTTCGTATCTGACGCCATTTTCCAGGGTGTATCTTGGCAAATTGGCGTAAGGCGCCAGTAGAGAATCCGGCGAATGACCCAATGACGATCCTTGCGAGTTCATTGCATTGTAAGAAGGTCTGGAGTTGCCAAAAGTGTTTCCAGGATTGGAATTGTATCTAGCACGATAAGTAGTGTCTGTGGGAGTGACGAAAGATGGCGCCACGGTCGTGGAGTAACTGGCAAATGGCGAAGGGGTCGTTTGTCCGCCTGGCAAAAATTCCGGAGCACGTGAGCTCGATGGGAATTCGTTGTTTCCACGATATTCCGTACGAGGAGTCGTGTAGGACTCCACCAAGCTGCTAGAAGTCGATGCGAAGCCACGATAGCCTGTGTAATCGATTTGGGACGGTTTGTAGAGTTTCGTACGTTGACCGAAGATCGGTTGTGAGTAGCCAAGATCCCCTCCTAAATTTCTAGGACTCTCGGGACCTTGAATACCACCGCGTTGCCCCGAATTGCTCGAAAACTTGTTTGACCTTGGATTCGAATCATCGTAATCGTTGTTTCGAACTTCGGATTCCGGTTTCTCGGATATCGGTTTGACCTCTTCAATTATCGTTTTCGGACGATAAGGACTTATGGATTCCTCGATGCTCACTGTTGTTCCGGATTTTCCAGCTGGAAAGTAATAATTCGTACGTCCGTTGAAAAAATTGTTACGCGCGAATCCGTAACCCAAATTGCTGTCTATCGTGCGTTTTGTCTTGTCGTCGGTGGACGATGAATTGTCATCGTCGTTGCCGAAATCCAGGAGGATTATGGGCGGTAGTATGGGCAGTTGTGAGTTTTTGGGGTCCGTGGGGTCTTCTATCTTCAGTGGGTCGTCCTTGAGTGTGATGTCTTCGGTCTGCGAGGGTTCCTGCTCTTCGTTGACATTGCGAAGCTGTTCTTCGTGATCGATGATTGAACTGGATGTCTGGACATCGCCCGCAGCTGGGTCTTCGCTGGAGGCTAGGATTACCAGGGCTGGAATCACCTGGAATCATAAATGAAGTGCATATTGAGTTAACTATTATTTTTACAAGCGTTGCTGAACAATTGTTCCAAGTTTGTTCCATCAACAAAAAAATGATCAGGACTCGTGTTGAACTCGTCGTCGTTGAAAAGTCGTAACGAGACTTGAAGAAAAAAAAACGAAACCGAACGAACGTGAAATCAATGACGTCATTGGCGATTTCCCGACGGGTTCGTTCGACCGAGTCAGCATCATCAATGTACGATCGTGAATTCGATCGTAAAACCTATGATGAAGAATTTTTTACTTTCACCCTGTACACTTTTGTTCCTGTCTGTCCAACGAACACGAGTGAACACAATTTATTTTTTTATTCACGTGGATAATTTATTTTTTGAGTTAACGATAATTTTAACCGAAAAATCTATATTGGGCCTGTGTCCAAAAAAATCAAACCCAAATTGAATTTGCGCGATCATTGATATCAAAATGGCGTCGTTATGGAAATCTCATTCTCATAATTGATTTAGTTGAATCAAGAGTCAAAGGTCAATTACAAAATTATTTACCATCTGTCCCTAATTCTTCATGCCAATTAATTGGTCATTGATAAATTGAATGATGAAATAATCGTCGAGATAATCGTCAAGAATTGAAATGCACATAATGACGAATAAATAACACGAATATAATTTATATATTAATGGATGACTAATTGAAAGTGCTAAGGTCGTGAGTCGTTTGAATCAAATTTTTCAACGATTTGAAAAAAAAAAATGTTTTTATGGCATGTCAGACGATAAAAAATAATTGAGAGGTGTCCAACGTTGCGGATTAATGTCGGATGCAAGTGGCGTTGCGGAATTGCTCGATGCAGTTGACCAGACGCGACCCCGAAGCGGGATACCCGTGACCTCGATGTGGACAACGCGACTCGGCAGTGAGCTTGAGAAAACCGGAAAAAGCAGCCACGACGGTGGCGGGGTCGTGTAACATAACGTCGAGATGAAAAAAAAATTAAAAATAATAATAAAAATTAAATAAAATTAAATAAAACAGGTTTCATTTATTTATCATTGCTCATTCCGTTTTTTCCCCGCATTTTCAAACTTTTCCACAGCTTTCATCGTACGACAGTCACGGCTTCGACGATTCTAACGAGCACTAGTTCTGCAACGAATAAATCATGATTGATTCATGAGAATTATCATTATCATTTAAAAATGATTTGAAAAAAACGAATGAATTGAATTACGAGTCGTTCTGGGATTTCGAAAATGAACGAGTGCAGCGAAAGTGATTTAAAGTCGTGGTTAGTTGAATCTAAAATAGTGAATTTGAAATTTATCGGTTCGTTTTATTTTATTTATTTATTTTTTTTTTTTTTTTAATTTTGAATAACGCGACAGAAGACACGATGGAGATTTTTGTTGTTGTATGGGGACATGTGGGGACGTTCGTGACTGAGAATTTTGTGTTTGCTCGGAAGACGAGTGGTAAAAAAACAACAACAAATAAAAATAAATAAAAATCATTTAAATAATTTTAAAAAAATATATATTTTAAAAATTCCATATTTCCGACTAAGAAGAAAGAGTTTATCAAGCTCGTTGTCACGAGTGAGTTACGACATGACGACGAAAAATCATCTTCGACTGATCGTTCAGTCGCCAACTGAGCAGAGTGACATGGCAGTTTTTCGATTTTATTTTTTTTTTTCTACGCTCGTGCAAACTTTGATTTCAAAATCGATTGCGTCTCGGCGTAAAATTCACGCAATTCAACGAAATCGGTGTTCGACGCAGTTATTCACGTGTATCTTTGGACTTTCACTGGGAACGTTAGCTCTCGAGAGCAGCAGCATCTGCGTCGGAAACGTTAAGGGGTCCGGAGAGGACGTGATGGTCATCCACCTCATCCACATCAGGTAAACGACGTACGTATGTATATACATGTATATATACGTTCGACGTGTCTCCCAAGTCGCGCATCTGTGTATACGTGACTATACACAACCAACACCTGTCCGGTACACACAATAATGCGCGTGTGTGTGTGCGCCTTGAAAAATCGCCGACACTTTCACCACAATTACGGTCACCGGAGAGCCAGGAAGCTATTCGTCCGAGTTCGTCGAGCATTAGACCGTGTATAATCTTTCGTCCATCGACAATAAATATCTCAATCGATGATCTCGTTGATGATACAAATATATATATATATAGCATATTTATCGAGATATAAATAGCTCGAGATAATTTTCGTCCATTGAAAGATCGATTTGGGTTTCGACAGTGTTGAACTTGACCGAAGTGTACCAGGGATGGGTATATATTATTATATATATGTATATTAAATGAAAATCTTGATTAAAATAATTTTTTTCAAAAAATAATTCTAATCGATATATCATGAAATAAATAAAATTTGATTGGTTTTTTTTGATAATTATGAATAATTCTATGGAATGATTATTTTTTAGCATTATAATATTTGCATTGTGATATTTGATTGGTGGTACGATAATTCATAATAATTTTGTGTCAAAAGTTTTTTTAAATATGATTTTTCATTTTATAAATGCTCATTCCTGAAGTGCACGTAGCTCGAACGATAATGAACGATTAAAAAAATTAAATAATCGTTTGTCAGGTAATTTCGATGTGATTGCCAAATTCGATCTATCAATGTCTTACATTATTTAAAAAAAAATGTTTGATAAATGAATAATCAAAATTTGACATAATTGAAAATAAAAATTGAATAATCAAACAGAATCGATAATAAAATTCATATGAAATTGAAAACCCATTGACAAGACTAAACCGAGATAATACGAATTATAATTACAAAAAATCAATAATAAAATCAAACATTACAAAAATTTATTCCGAAATACTACGAACCAATCACAAATTCAACAAACCCAACAATCATCTTAAATATTTTTTTTCCAAAATGCATAACAAAATCTCAGAACGGAAAACAGCAAAGATTGTTTGAAAAAAAAAAAAAAAATTCAAAAATAGCAAACAAAAAAAATAAATGAATGAATTAACTCACGAATAAAGCGTGTATCCTCATGTCTTCGGAAACCTTGAATGTGATCTGTCTCGATGAGCGGAACGCGTGCGTTTGTTACCTACTGATGAAGCCGAGGCCACAGCATCCCACCTTATATGCCCTCGCGTCGACGTTTGAGAAGGACGCGACATAATAGTTTCACTTCGGGGAACGAGAAGACGGGATGCTGGGGTTCCGTGTCCCCGTATATACCTATATACGCCCATATACATATATACATACATATATATACATGTATAAATGTTGTTTCGTCGGATGCACGCGGTGAAGAAGATGAACCGTCCAATGGCGTGGCTGGGTTCGACCGTCGTAGAAGATCGTCGTCGTCCACGTGGAGCCGGGCACCGGGTACCGTAAGTAATCATGCCGGACCCCGTATAGACGGGTTTAACCGTGAAGTCACTAATAACCACGCGAGGTGCAACGCGATACGCCTACCCAGACGACGATAGTCGTTGGGACGAGTGCATTGACACGTGAAAAAGTGCGTTGCATCGAAAAAACTCATTTAGGGACGTTCCCCGTACGGTCCCCATAATTCCGTGTCCAAAATCGTGTTCGAAAAAAAAAGAAAAAAAATGTTTAGGGTTCCATGGGTCGAAAGAAAAATTAGTCAATGGTGCGTGGGAAGTATACATACATTTTGGGACTTCGTTGCTATTTTTAATAACATTTTTGTCGAATTTTTATGATTGTTATTTGAGCTTGAAGAATTTTGTTAATTCGGAAAAACGTCTTTTATACATTTTTTTTTTTTCATTATTTTTTATATGGCTTTTGTCGTAATTTTTGTGGAAAGGGTCGATGAAGGGCTATATTCTGGAATTTTTTTAAATTTTTTGCATGGATGGTTTTTTTTTATTGAAGAAGTGGGGGGAGTACGCTCTTGTGAGTACTTTGAAGGCAAATATGTCGTGACTGAAGGGTTGGAATCGAAAGGTTACTGGAACATTATTTGTTGAATTTTAAGAGACCTATTCAAAGACACCTCACTCAATGGGGTAGGTGAAAAAATGTGGAGTACACATTTTAATCTATGGGAGGGTGGTCATAAAAAATGTGTTTTTTTTTTTCCAAAATCTCATAATTTCTGTTTTTGAATCATCGTTATACGGTTGCAAATAATATGAATAAAAATTGTTCGTGAAATTATGAATAATGTTCACAAGCCTTATGATGTCATCCGTGATGTTTGCTTCGAAAAAATAAAAGAATTACATAAGAAATCATTGTAGACGGTGTGTGTTTTAGGCACGAGAGTCCGGTGGAATTTCCATGGATGACCAATGGAAAAGTGTGACGACATTCGAACGATGCGATGCACCAAGAGTTTTTCTTCGAGCTTAGTCGACCGTCTCCAAGTCGTTGAATAATCTTACCGAACGTCTCGAGTATCTTCTGTATATATATATATATATATGCACCATATAGACCAACAACGTTCAGCCTGGCAACAAAACCAAATTCTCCAGACGCATAACCCGATCCAGAGAATAAAAGAATCAAAAAATAGATTTTAAAAAATAAAATAAAATCCGGTCCCGAATGTATAACAATTTTTTTTTTCCTTCCCCAATCTTTCGACCATATTTTTCCTAGAAGGTAGAAAGGTAGAAAGCCTTCGAATTCTTTA
The DNA here is from genome assembly GCA_963662125.1 of Diplazon laetatorius. Classification (NCBI taxonomy): domain Eukaryota; kingdom Metazoa; phylum Arthropoda; class Insecta; order Hymenoptera; family Ichneumonidae; genus Diplazon; species Diplazon laetatorius. The sequence goes on from OY759164.1 coordinate 2,356,304, forward strand.
GGTATTTTTTTTTCCTCTTGTTATTCTTTTCTTATCGTCTCAAACTCGCCCCTCGTCTCGAAGCTATTTCATAAAAAACATGAGATGATAAATTAAATTCAGTGTTTTTTTTTGGGTTTTTTTCGGATTTTTCAATTAAAATTTTTTTTCGAAATATTATTTTTGCTTATTTTTCACAACGTCGAGGAGCAAATATTTAATGGGACTTGCTGGAAGTTTGTTCGTGTTGTCCCGCGAGTGGGGACGAGAACGTGGGACGACACTCGAAAAATTCAGGCCACGAAGGATTCCACGCGAAGTTTCTACGACATTGGCTCATCCTTCTCGAAGGAAGCTGCGGGGATCTTGGCTTTCACGTTCAACCATCCTGTGGCCTTGTCGTACGTTCGGGCTTGCCCACGATGTGTCAAATATCATTCTTCATCATCCAATTTTTTTTATGGTCGAATAATGATTCAATTTATATTCGAATAAAATTATGGAAAAATATTTAATATAATTATCTTATGATTAAAAATATTTATTTAATTATAATAATCGACTACCGTTGCTAAATCGTATTGAAACGTATGTGGGTTACGAAAATTTCGTGCAACGTACTTGGTACTGACATCCTTGATGGCTCCTTTCCTTCGATATTGCAGTGAAACTTTATTTATTTATTTTTTTTTTTCGTAGAGATGAGTCAGAAATTTCATTTAATTTCGACACTCGCACACTTTCCCTCGATGTCTCTCGGACGTAATGGCAATTGTCATAACACAATTATCTCCTTTATGACATTTTTTATTTTCATTGACGAAGAATTTTAGAATTAGAATATTCGACAGAGTGAAAAAAAATGAAAAATTGCATTCAAGAAAAAAAAACTATACTAAGAGAATACTGTAAATGCACCTTAAAGACTCAAGCCATCAAATTTCTCTCCAGTCAAGTGAATTTATTTCCTTCTACAAATTTCGAGCAGTCTATTGACAGATCCTAAAAAAAATCATTCAATCGAGTCTCCATTTCGAGGATCGACCCATCATTGATAATATCGATCCAAGGCATGAAATGTATTCCTTTAACTCCGCCTCCCGCCTTCCAGCAACATTATTCAAACAACAAACTCCAAAAGGAAACAAAAAAAAAATAATAATAAAAACAGCACGCTGACATTTCCACAATTTTATTTATTCGTTTTAAGTAAAAAAAAAAGAATAAAGTAATTAAAAAAATGATATTAACAATAATAATACTTGTCCGTTACGTTTTTTTTTTTGTGTTAAAAATATTTTTGATAAGTGTCTCAACGTTCTTATCTCACAACCCACATCAGTGGCGCCACCTTCGCAGACTCCAGTGAACCATCCTGATCTTCGTTAATAGAAAAAAAAGACTAGATAAAAAATTCGTATTGGGTTATTTCGTCTCGGCAATCTCCGACATTAAAGTTTTGGAGAATTATTTTCGTATCTGCGATCGTTTTCGTTATCGATCGAAATTTTATCGCTCTTTCGACATGGAAAATCTATTCGACGTCGCGTTTTCTGTAGGTCTGCACGAAATTTATCATCGAAGGAATAAATCCGCGTTCCAACTTGATCGGTCGTTCTCGATATCTGAAATTATTTTTTAAAAAATCGGCATTAAATTCGCGATCGTTTCTGAATTCGAGTTCCACTTTCAATTGCTCAGAGTTTTGATGATAAATCATTTGAATAAATAGACAACGAAAAATGCTCACCTTTCGGAATCCCGAGCAGCGATTATCAGACTCGGTACATAAGATTCCAAAAGTGATTTTGGTTCAGCATCGTGAATCAAATGATTCCGATAGGACCCAGGCCCAACGTCTCCATTGCTGACCGGTACCAATCGAATCCCACCGACCGATTTGAAATTTCCAGCTGGCAATTTTGGAAGATCGAAACCATTTCCCGGAGCTTCCAACGCCTGTGGAATAAATTTCATTATATACCTTCGTTCGAAAAATTCGGAACGATCAATTCGGAAGTTTCCCACAATGCCCGACTTTCGAGCTCTCCCACGCGTAAACCATGAACATCAGATACATGCCGTCAGAAACGTTTTTTATAGGAAATTCAGTTCTCTACAACATTGCTCATATAACATTTTCGTCTATATAGCGTTGGTTAGCCAGCATTTGCCCGGGAACATAAAAATTTATCGATGGTGTTATCGAACGCCACTTGCAAGATTCTAAAGCTAATCGAAAAAAATTTGGTCAGTCAATTTGGTTGGAAAACTCGTAAAATTGGATGGAGCGTGCAACTAGGTACCCATATGTACCCATACATGCTTCCAGGTCCCCATATATACCTATCCACACTTCTAGGTCCCCATGTGTGCTCATTAGGGTGTTTCAAATGAAAAAAAAATTGATTTTCCCGGGGGGCCCAAGCTGAAACAGTAAACTTGGATAAAAAAAAAATTTTTGGCAAAAGATGAGAATTTTAGGTTTAATTTTAGATCCCCTCAATCAATTTTTGTGTTTTTTTTCCTTTTTTTTTTTAAATTTAAGACAGATTATTTTTAGCAAGATTTTTTTTATAGCGTTATATTTGTAGAGTAGCGAATTCTGAGTAAGAAAGTATCGACCTTTATTTGCCCTAAACCTAACAGCTAACGAGTCATTTCACTTTATTACTTGAATATTTTTTTCACATAATATCAAATTGGAGATTCAACCTTCGCTTTATATCAATTCAAACACTTACATTAGTTGCGATAAGCTAATAGTCAGTGACTAGCTCACTTCTTCAACCCTTTCCAATCCTACCGTCGACATGCAAAAAAAAAACTCACCCTCTCATAATCATCCGGCATCTGAACCCCGGAATGTTGTTGCCGATAAATCTGACTTTCGTCATGCGTTTGCCCGACATTGTCCGACGTTTGAAATTCGTAATAACGACCATCCACAATGTAATCCGGCTCGTAACGTTGATGACTTCCGGCTGGGCTCGCGTAATCGTGACCCACCGCATTGGCCCGTGGGTCAACGTTCGAACGTCCGTGGTCTTGAACGTGATTCGTAGACCCGGACGACGATGACGAAGATCCGTAGGAGACACCTGGCTGAACGTGAACGATCTCACGAAGATACTGATCGGGTTCCGCCTGAGGCTGCTCCGGTCCATCGTGACTCAACGACGATTGAGTCACTCGAACGAATTTTTCCGTCTGTCTCGACGGCAATATGGCTTCCGTCTGTTGGGGATAATTCGTAACCAACGACAAATACGATTGCGGTCGATGATAATTCAATTTCGTCGATTCGTAAATCGTTTCCCGTCTCAATGGCGGCGTGTAAATGGGAATTGCGATTTTACGATCACGATTTATCGTCGAATGGTGCGGATAATGTTGATTCGAGGTCGTCGCCGTCGAAGAAATTTCACTGAGTGCCAAATTTGGATAGTACGATAAAAAATGTTCCATTGGAATATTTACGTACTGAGTTTCTATAACAAAAAGCAAAAAAAAAAAAAAAACAAAGAACAATTGTTTTGATAATTATTATTTCGTCGAATGAATTTTCATTGTCGTCGACGATAATTTTTTGACGTTTCATTGTGATTCGTCTCACCTTTGTTCGAATTTTTCAAATATTTTTCCGTCGCAGCTTTTTGTCGAATCGTTTGATAACGATTGCCCACGGAAATTTCCGTCTGATAAGCCGACGAGTGTTCTCGTGGTGTCTCGTAATTCGACGGATTATCGAATTTCGTTGGTCGATTAGTTTGACGATAATCCACATCGTTTGACAAATATTTTCCAATCGGTTGACGATAATCCTCGGATGAAATCTGAATGATCGTAAATACGAAAAATCGTCAATCAAGAACGTCGGTAAGGTAGGGATTGTTATAAAGAAGTTGGCGATGAAGGGAAGAGAGGCAGAGTGGGTAAGTGGATAACGCGCTGGGTTCACGATCCAGCGGGTCCCGGGTTCGATTCCCCGCCCCCTCCCCCCCGTCCTCCCCCCAACAACCAATGGAACACAAATTTTTTCACACGCGTTGCGTGTTTTTTTCCGTGCTCTCTCGGCGGGTTCGGAACCCATCGTTGAAAAAAAAACAAAAAAAAAAAAAAAACGAAAAAAACAAAAAAAAACAAATTGTCAGGTGCCGACGATAGCCATTGATAATCGTGTGAATTATCATTGAGGGTTGTTTTCGGGGGGTTCGGATTGCCGATGGCGAATAGCGTGGCTGACGACGAGCCGGCTGGGGGTCCGACGACGAAACTCCCCGGATACCAAGGACGTTCGCGACCTCGCGGACCGTAGCTTGTGGGGACGCCCGTTGTTCGCGGTCGGGCTGTCGCTCGGACCGGGCTTCCGGTCACCGTGGAAGACGGCCCCGAAGACCCGCGAGACGAGGCGGAGAGGCGGACGAGGGCTTGTGAGGTTCGAAGCGACCACCTACATATATATATATATATATGTATATAATATTAATAACTCACGACATATTTTTCCGGCGGTTGCTGGGACACGTAGGCCACGGAATTTCCATCGTTGTGATAACGTTGAGGCGGTGCCTGATATTCGTCCGGATTGTTATTCGGTCTGTCGACGGCGGTTTGAGAATTTTCGCCGGATCGCAAATTATCGGAACTCGATGTGGTCTCGGTGCGCAAATTATCACGCTCGATGTCCTCGAGATTGATCTTATTCTCGGCCATCGACGTCGTCACCAACAGCGTCAGGATGACACGAACCTTCTGCAAAAAAAAAAAAAAAAGTATCGCTTCGATATTCAACCTTATATTGTAGAAATTACTTCCCCTCTCCTGCGGATTAATTAAATATTTTTTACTGTATTGTAATTAATTTATTCATAACTCTTTTTATCTATTTTTTAATTTTGTTTTTTTTTTTTTTCATCATCGCTTTGATAAATCTTGCAGAAATATTTTTTTCGTCGCTCTAAGATTGAACCAGATGTTACATAAAAATTTTCCTTCTGCGTTTCATAATTAATTACCAAATTATGATCCATTTCAATTATTTTTTTTTTTGTTTTTTTTCTTGTCCGAGAAAATTGTTGTTTGTGACGTTTCTTTTTTTTCGTCGTTTTTATTTATTTTCGTCTTTATTGCATTTGTTTTTTTGTCTCTTGTCCAAGCAGATCGTTGTTTGTGCTTGCGTTTATTTTTTTATTATTATTATTTTTTTCGTCTTTTCTTTTTCGTTTTTTGTTTGTTTTTTTTTTCTTTGTCAAAGTTACATCGTAAATTTCCGGGTTTGACCGTGCGAAACCCCGTTGGCAATTCTTTAGTGCGGCCACTTTCACTGTCCGAAGCGTTGTGGGTCATGCATCCGGCATGGACCAGTCTTATATAGATTGCCCCGGTGGCTTCCCGATCACGAAGAGCAAAAGCCCCATCGTCGGCTCGCTCGTGTGGTCTCTCCCTTCGGAAACCCCGCTCCCACCGACGCTAACACGCGTGTATCACACAATCGAGAGCGAAAACCTCGCTCCGTCGTGTCGGAACGTCGTCGTAAGAAGTAAAAGTGCAATCTACGCCCCCTCCCCTTAAATCCCTGTCCGGTCGATTTTGCGCTTAATTGAATTTATTGGCTCGCGGAAGTGTCAAAGATTCGCGACCGACACCTCAAAATCAGGGCGTAGGAAAAAAAAATACTTTTCTCTGAATTTTGTATAAAAAATTTGCTTATGAATGGATTGTATGAGTCGTTATTGTTACGATAAGCGATATCGATCGAAACTTAATTATCGAATTGAATTTCCAAAAAAGAAAAACAAGAAAAGAAAAATTAAAATTTTTCAGTGGGAATTAAAATTGTTCGAGAAATAAAATTATTTCCCCACGAGGAATTATATAATAGTTACTCAATTATTATTCAACCGGAAAGCACATAACTAGAATTTTTTATAAAAATAAATAAAAAATTCGATTTTTTTTTTTTTTTAATAAAAAATTCGAACATATATTTTTTTAATAAAAAAAAAAACTTCAAGATAAAAATAAATCCAAACAATATAATCCATCCAAAATGTCTCACATCGAACCCGCAAATTTATTCGATGGCAAAACACACAAAACTCCAAACTTCAAAAAAAAATAATTAAACAAAAAATGAAAAAAAACCAATCATTCGGGCCATAATCGATTGCAGACACCTACCTTACCGACCATGGTTATCTGGAAAAGGGTTTCCCGGGGCGCGACGACGTTAAAAACCCACCGAACAATCGCCAACTGCACAAAGAAAGGACTTGGCTTAACTACAAAACCAAAGCGAACGATCTTGGTTTATATAGCCTTTGCCCCTCCGAGTGTGTGTAATGCGGGGACCGTCGCGGTCCCGGCGGTGCGAAGGCGTCCCCGTGATTCCCCTTGCGCCGCGGAGCCGGGTTCGTGCACACGCGTGTCCATGCACCACACTTATTATGGGGTACCAGGTGTAATAATCATATCCGCGGTGTGGCGTCGATCCCGGGGAACCGTCGGAAGACGTTCCCCATTGCGCGGGTTGAGATTGCCGTTGCCGGTCGCCTCTCGGCCCGGAGCGGTCAACATTCACTTTTGCGAACTGTGTAATCCCCACGGGCCAATGACTGGGCCAACTCTTCTGGCTCGATTCACCTGGGAGGAAGAGGCAGAGGGGGGGGGTGGCAAACGAGGAGATAGTGCAAGGCCACTTTCTTCGGAAGGTTGACCTGACTTCGCACCGTCGCTGACTTCGTTGTGGGATCCACCTTTCGGACGGTGAAGGGCCAGGGTGGATTACACGTTATTGGAACGTGGATTTTAATTATTGCTGAATTAGACGGTTGGGTGCCAAGTTGAAAAAAAAAAAAATACGTTGCATAGTCTGTATAGCCTGTATATGCCCAGTTCCAGTATATATTTATCTGTAGTCTATGTATAATCTATGTATATATATATATATAGACTATGAAAAAATTATACATTAATTATATATGGGACTGGGTATATATATAGCTTATTTATAGATTATATATAGACTATACAGTTACTCTACATAGTCTATATAGTCCATATATATGCCCGGTCCCAGTATATATTCATCTGTAGTCTGTATATAATGTATATATGTAGACTTAAAAAAAATTATACATCAACTATATATGAACCTGGGTATATATAGTCTGTAGATTATATATAGACTTCATAGTTTGAGTATAGTCTTTGTATAAGTCAATATTTCTATAAATATATATGATCTTTATATAAACTATGTATATAGGACTAAGCATTAATGGTCTATTTATAAATTATATATATATTTATATGTAGAGACTACTTATGCCCAGTTCCATCTACAGCTTATATATAATTTTTTTACTTGACGTAGTAATTTAATTATCATCGAAAGACACTGATAAATCACATTCTTTAAGGTTATTATAATTATTTTTTTTTTCAAATATCCTAATAACAGTGTTTTGAATTTTTTATTCGAAAAAAAAAAATTGTTTCAATTAATTTTGAGATAAAATTTTTTTCAAACATTGCGATCAACATTCGTAGAGTCTCATTTGGAAAATGAGATGGAAATAAGAGGATGGTGCGAGACGAGATATTATAATTTATTCGTTCGGGAAAAAAAAAAAAAATTCTCCCATGTGAGATTCCGCGGACTAATATGTGTAGTAAAATTTAATAGGTGCATCGGACTGCAACGGCGAATGGGATGCATAATGAGCATTCACGAGTGGCTCGCGAAATAACGTTCGGCTTCCTGGATTCCTCGCGACTCCGAATGCGGAGCACACGATGTATGAGGAGAATGAAATATGAAAAATGAAAAAAAAAATAATTTAATAAAAAAATCATATTTAATGAATGATCGATCTGGCGGACGTTTGCCTCGGTCGGTTCGTGGGAAAATACGTGGTAGCATTCACTGGCGATTAGTTTATGGCCTGCTGTATATAGCACCCGATCAACGACTGACCACTGGCTGTTGCCAGTATCCTTCCAGCAAAGAATCGGCTGCGGCTTCACTTTCGCAAAACTCACGCATTGCTCACGATTATTATTCACGCCATAATTTTAACATTTCGTACTTTCGAGATTACGCAGTCGTGGATCGAGACACTTGGTGGACATCACACGAATGATCTAAATTTAAAAAAAAAATTTTTTTGTCGTTTTTTTTTCTTCCTTGCGTAATGAAAGACGAAAGTGAGGACTGAAAGTGAGCAGTGAGAAATAATTGCACTGAAAGTGATGGTAAAATATTCTGCATTTCGAATTATTGACAAGAAGAGTTTAGAACTTTTGGATTTCAAATTTTTTATGCTTCATAACTTTGAAATTATGTTTTTTTTTTTTTTTTAATTATTTTCATTTAAATTATCTTTGACGACGAACGGATTGCGCCATTTTTTTTGGTTTAATCGTGAGACAAATGCTTGGGAACGAATTGACTCTCATTATAAGATCGTTTACTTTCCCGATCGCTCGACGAGCTGACCGGAAGTGAATTGTCTCGCGTCCGAACGATCTTTGAGCCCCCGATTTTTAAACGCCATTTTGTTTTGCGATAATTGGCGATTAAGTTACGTCTGAAAAAATGTGGTTCATCAAAGCTGGTTTGTTCTTTTTTTTTAAATTGTTTTAAATATTTTTCTTTAATTAGATCGACGGTCAGTTCACTTTCGGTCAATAACTCGGACCGGGTCGCTTTGTACGCTCTGCTCACTTCCGGGGTCCGAGCGGACGTCCAGGGAACTACGTGAAAGTAAAGTAAATGTAAGTGCAATGCTACGACTCCACTCTCGTTTATTTTTAAAGAATATTACACATATGCATGAACATATATATGTATATTTATATATACATATATATATGTAACATTTTACCCTGGGAGGCATGTATCTTGATGTGTATAAGTACGACGTGAAGTAAAATTTTATTATCAAAAGTTCGATGATTTGCAAGGTTTTCCCATTATCATTAAAACTCACTTAAAACTCAAATCTGCTCTCGAATACATGATTACATGCATCCTGGCATACTCAAAAAAAATAACAATCAATCATAAACATAAATATTACACGACTTTCCATTTTTTATTTCAAAATAATTGACACGAAAATCAATTTTTTTTATTGGCAAATAAAATAATTTCGATATTTCAAAATTTGTCGATTGTGAAAAATAAAATAATTCCGATATTTCCAAATTTTTCGATCGTGCCAAATAAAATTGAAAAAAAAAATTAATATTTTTCCAAGTTTCAATGGCCGGAATTGTATATATATATCTTGATAACGAATGGACCCGTGAACGTGACATTTTCTCGCCTAAGACGTTCACCGTCGTGCGCGGGAAATATACTTTCCGGCATTCGACGATCCGATTGTACGCAAAACCGAAACCGAGATTCCAAGCCGCGATGCCACATCGGATTTTTGCGCGAAATTAGCATAGATCGTTGAAGAAGAAAAAAAAACCATCGGATTGCGTGATATGCGTGAAGTAGAAAGTACAAGCCAAGACGTTTTCGCACCTTCGTAACGAAACATTGTACTTACGGTTTTTTTTTTTTTGCTGAGCCAGAAGAGTTTATTATCGGTTCGACGAAGCGCCATCGCGTATTTGCAAATTGCTCGAGATCAACGAGATAATTTTTCGTATTTTTTTTTCCGAGATCGAAACTCGATTTTAAAATGTTTTACGATCATTTAATTTCATAAATAAATAATCATGAGACATTTAAACGGTGGGCAATCACCTAACCACCGTGACGAAAAATTGATTAACATTATCGTTATTATTTCAATTAAAAATAATAATATTCGTTTCGTGAATAATAATAATAATAATAATAATAATAATAATAATATTTTCATTTAAATAATATATCCCATCTCGTGAATAATAATAATAATAATAATAATAATAACGATAATATTTAAAAGAACAACAATAATAATATTAATAATATTTTTCTCGTTATTTTTTTTATTACTCGCCTCAACGAAGTTTAAACAAGGAAAAAAATTAATGAAAATTGAAACAAAATTCAATTTTTCCAACAACAACAAAAAAATCCCCCATCTCCAAATTTTCGATTATTCAAATAATCATTTAATCGCAAAAAATAGCATCGAAAAATACATTCTCGTGATCACCGTTGAACAATCCAACGACAACAACAACAACAATAACAAACAACAATGCTTAAAAATACTTAACAACATGACAACAACATTGAACGAATCGTAAATAAAAAAAAAAGTAATTAACAAATAACAGCCTCATGTGTATAACTCAAATCTCACAAAATAACAGAAAAAAAAACATAACAAAACAACAATCCATAATAACAATAAAATTAACAATGATTTTTCAATAATCTTGATGAATTGGGATAAAATTTATTCCTTGCTGGTTCGTTTATTGCCAAATCCAACGTTGTCCAAGTTCGTTTTGTATTCCCTGGCTTGCTGCTGTTGTTGCTGTTGCTGTTGACTCGATTGAGTCGGCATATAACTCGAGTACTGAAAGCTCTGAGCCTGAGGAGTCTGAACGGTGACCAAATTCGAGCTGTGATAAGGATCGATGGAATAATTCTGTTCGTTCTTCCCATAACCGGCTCCATTACCAGGACCATCATAATTCTGCGACGACGAAGAGTCATAATCACCGTATTCCCCCGATTGTCCAACATTATCGTCCTTCAAGTTCTTGGCTTCCGGTGGAATGTAAACCCCGGAAGTTTGTTCAAGACCAGTCACCGGTTTACGTCCATAATTATTGACAACGCCGTATTTCCCGCCACCGGCTTTGGCCAAAACCGTCGTGGATCCCTGTTGAAGCACCTGACCCGGATTGCCCACTTTGATCACCAAAGGCGTTTGTCTGTCCCCAAAATTGCCAAAAAACTGTCCCCCACCGGTTGCCGATTTTCCAGAATTCGTCTGACTCGTCACGTAACCCAGACCCGTTTTGGCAATGACGTTCCTGGGTTTGTTGGTTCCCGGAAAGCTGCCCTCGTCAACCTGATGATTCCCACGATAAATCAACTGTCCGTTTTGTTGGGCAGCATTCTGCGCCAACAACTTGGCCAGAGTTCGACTCATCAATTGTTCCAACTGTTGAACCTTGGCGTAAGTCGTTGGCAAAGGATAATCCGGACCAACTGGTTGTCCGCCCACACTGATCACCCTGTAAGTAGTCCTGGGAACTCCGGCTAAGGAAGCACTTCTCAGACGTTGATCCCCGTGTTCTTCCAAATTGTTGTAAGCGTTTGGATTCTTGTAGGTCGATGATTGAACGTCCAAATCTTTGCCACCGGACGACAAGTAATTCCCACCATCGACGAATTGTCCGTCTTTGGAATCCTGGACCGAATCCTGAGAATCGTCTTCCTTGAAACGATTTTTTCGTGATTCCGATTTTTTGGGGGCGGATTTTGCGGGAGTCTCTTCGTCGTTGGTGTCGTCCTCATCGGGGTTGGAGTTTTCCTGATAGTCCGATGGGGAATGCGGCGGGGGAGGTGGTCCAGGGGGAGGATAGGGTTGGTTGTAGTAATTGGGATAATAGTATGGAGCCTGGTAATTGTAATTGGGATAGGAACCAGCTGCGTATGGATTTGCGGGATAAGGATTGGGCGCGTTGGCGTAGGACGTTGGATAAGTGTTGTAGATGCTGTAAGGCTGTGGTGTGTAAGTGTAAGGAGTGGAATAACCGTTAGCCACGTAGGGAGAATAGTTGTTGGGTGTTGAATAAGCCGATGACGATTGGGATGGGTAACCCGTTGCAATTGGATTGACGTAAGAATTTGTGGGTGAGTTGTAGACCGACGATGTGTAAGCGTTGTTCGGTAATGAAGTCGTCGATGTGGGATACGACGTTACCGACTGAGTCTTCGGATAGGGATTGTAAGTCGGATAATAAGGATCGCGTTGGTAATTAACGTTGTAAGCCGTTGTGTAAGTGTCACGAGCGTCGATCTTCGGGGCGTATAATTCGGGGGTAAGGTGGGGAGAATTTATGTCGCGTTCCGTGCCGCGTTTTATCAATTTTGGATTGTACGGGTAGATCGGGTAGATCGGTAAGAATGGCTCGTCGTTTGGATTGGGGGATGAGGATGAGTCGGTTGGGTGATAACTCTGGGCGAGTATCAACGATGGTGATAGCAGCAAGAGTATCTGGAAGAAGACATTTCTTTTAATTATTGTAAAATGATTGTTTAACGATTTTTGAGGGAAGGGGGAAAAGAAGTTTGGGAAATCGGATGGAGATATAAATGGGGCGTTTCGTGTTGAATCAGACGTTGAAATTCGTGATCCTTACCGATTCTTCTCACGATTTTTTTTTTTTTTTTTTTTTTTTTTTGTTCCTTTTATTCGACCCCAAAGACACCCCTGATTTTTTACCAGGGGAAGATCTCACTCTAAAATTATGGCAAAATTCATTCTCTCGATCTATTGGAATCACAAAAATGAATCAAACATTTTGATTACGTTCAACTATGATTTTCTTTATCAGGGGGTAGTTTTTAATTTTTCAGGGGTCGCAGAGCGATCCAAAAATTCTGAAAAAATTCCGGGGTGTTATTGAAGGCAACCGAAAGCCAGAAAAAAATCGCCAACGGAATCTGTAGGGATCAGGGCTTTGACACGGAATTTCCCATATACATAAATCTTTTTTTTTTTTGTGGATCTACTCACCAGCGGCTTCATGTCTCGACGCTCGCCGACTCGCGGACCTCGTTAAAATCTAATCAACCGCCCCCGATCGATTTCCCAAATCTTTCTTCTTTCTCCGTTCTTTTTTTTTGTTTCGCCAATTATTACAAGATCGGTAACATCCGAATGTGAATTAAATTAAATTTAAATAGAAAAGGGGGTTTGTTCGCACTGAAAAAAAAAAAATTATTATGTTTTCCCGAGCGTTCGTTCGAACGGCTCGACGGTTAATGACGAATCGTCGAACATTGAATTTCTCCTTTATACCCGAACGGTTGAAAAATCGCGAAAACTAGTTTAACTTTTCACCGAAGGAGCGCGATCGGTTGATGCGTACACGCTCGACCACACCGGTCTCCCCCGGGGTTCTCGTTAATCGAGGATAACGTTGGCCAAAGCGATACCCACACACAAACACACGAGACCATTTTGTAAGCGTGTGTGTGTGTGTGTGTTTAACGATCGGACGGTGAAAATTGCGAATCAACCGGACTCGTTTGTAAACGTATTCGTGTACGAATGAATCGGCTTGCAAAAACTCGTTGTAAGTCGCTTCGGGGCGTTCGTGGTTGAGGCCTCGAAGACGAGGATGGAGAACGTTGTGGGACCCACGAGTGAGACTGTGGTTTGGACCACATTGGGTGTTCGTCATTGCAGCCTCCCCTCCCTCTCTCCCCTATACCTCTTAGAGAAACGTCGATAATTCATACGATTTATCGGTTCGACTCGATGCTTTCCCCCACGTCGCCATTTTTCGATGTTTGCACGACAATCGCATTTTTTTTTACTTATTTACTTGTCCTTTCGGAATTTTTGAGGAACTCTTCCACCCTGAGATGGCACACTGGGGTCAATAAGCACCCTCACAAAAGCAATATCAACTTTGATTCGAAACACTTGTTCTTCATTTCTCAGAATGAATACCTTTTTTTTTCATGAGACACTGTCGGGATATTTTTTTATGATAGTAGAGCATTTCGAGAGTGTCCAGTTCAATTTTTGGATTAATATTATGAAAAATAAGGAATTTTCGATTTTTCTTTGGGTGAAAATTGCGAAATTTTGAGATTGTTTTGGAGCTTCAACATTTTTTTCGTCCGAGTTAATGTTGAACTGAGATGGAATGACCTATGGGACCTCTTGGAGGGAGTATCGAAGAATGTGTGAGAATTTTTTCAAGTCAAAAGAATCAATGGATCAATCGCAGCGAGCTTTTTCGTGCCTCAGGGTCGTAGAGACCCCCGTATGCCAGACTATGCTAATCATTTATCACTTTTTCTTTCACTCGATATCCAATTTATCATTTATTCTAAAAAAAGTTAGGATTTTTCGCTTCATTATCGATCATTTATTTATTTTTTTCGAATTTAAACAACAGACTCAGTTCGATCGAAAAATTACCAAAAAAAAAAAAAACAAAATCGTAAACGTCTTCAACGACTTTCGCACTTGACACCAGTCATGCAACTATTTCCTGTTCGTTTGCAATGGAAAGAATCTTCGAGACCATCCGACAGGGATGAAAAATCGAGGGAAGCAAGGTGCTGATCTAAATAAACGTTTTCTTATGTTGTTGTTGTTGTTTTTTTTCTTTTTAAATATCCCACCAGGGCGAAAATTCCTGCATTGTTCGCCACGCCATTGTGTTACAACTTCCTACAGTCAGACTGTTCTATTAACGTCCGTGAATTTTTGACGCTTCCACTTTGCTTTGTTACCCAAGGGAAAGAAGAGAGGAGGGGGGGGAGGGGAAGGGTAACAGGTAACGCACCTATGTCTTTCTCGATCGCGAACGATCTCCTTTACGAGAGAAGGCCGATCGGTTTACTTTCTCCAAAGACTTTGATGCGGAATCTCCCTTCGCGAGCCACGCCTTCGTTATTTTTTCGTATTTCTCCAATGGCAATGCACCAGTTCTTTGCCTTCAACATTCTGTCTAAATAAATAAAAACAAAGTCTGAATAAATAAAAAAAAATGAAAAAAAAAAAAAAAACGTGGTGGATCAACCGTTTGCTATTACTTCGGGCTGGGAGCGTGGAAACTCGTTTGATCTGCGGACTGGTAAAATTCCGTAGATCACTTTTTCCAGATGATCGAGGAAAGCTCGGTTTCCTCTCGTTTCCCGATCCCTTTCTATCGCGTTCGCTCGGCTTTCACGGTAGGCTAACGTGTGATGTTTTTACGGGCTCATGTGCTGTGGACCGATCGCTGGTTTCATCGATGGAAATTTTCCACGTGGAAAATTGATGGAAAATGACGAGGAAAATGATGGAAATCACTTTGCAAAGGAGTGTTGGAATTTATGGTGAATTGAAGATTTTTTTTATGGGATACCAGTTGGTGAAATTAGATTTGGGTTTGGGGGGGTTGTTTTGCATTATTTTGGCTACAAGTTGCGAAATTTTCATTTGATTTTATTGAAAATTGTGGAAATGGGAAAGATATTGTCGTGAACTGATCGAATCGAATGCAATCGAAAATCGAAATCGTGAAAGCGGAACCTCTGAATATAATCCGATTGAGCTGAAATTTAGACACATGTGTCCTAAAGGTATCTAATCCAAATGTAGAAACTGCCAGGAGAATCCGAAAAACCCTGGCATTTTTAAACACACCCTAATGTACATACAGATACAGATATAGATATACAGACAGGGTGACGATTATCCGAACGATTTCGTATTACGAATCAGCGAGCCACACGAATAAAACATCCGTTATTACCACGACAACCAGACAGGATGATTTCCGGTTGACGACGATGAAATGGTGAATTAAAAAAAAAATGGAAAAAAAAATGAAAAAAAAAACTGGGTCACCGAGCGCGTGTCAATTAGTGCCCGATAATTTTGAAGACATTAGAAAACTTCGCCTACGAACAAACGATAAACAAACATATACATATCGACATACATATATGCATGTACATGGTTCACGTCATGATTTACACTAACACGTTGACGTATTCACGTTAGTCGGTTTTCAATCTCGTCTCGAATCGCTTTTCATCGTCCCATCAAAATGGAAAGTAAGAAAAAAAACTTTTTTTTTTTTTTTCAAATTAAAACAACAAGAAAAAAACCATAATTGCGATTATTCATCGTCGACCTTGGGAAGCATGAGAAACTAATTTCGACTGCCATCAATTAATGATAAATTCCAATCGACGTAGAACCAGTTTGGAAAAATGGTGAAATGGCGTTTTCTACGTTCGTGGGTGGAGAAGCGTGGTGGGGAGGGGAGGGGGGGGGGGGAAATACTACTGGCCCAGTGACTCTGAGATTGTGCGGGGGCCCCGTGCGTGTCGAATTGCTCTCTCGACTGTCACGCATATATTCACACACATGCGAATGATAAACACACACACACACACATGCTGACGCGCATGCGCATACAAACACACACACACACACATACTGACGTACAAGCGTCATATACCAGTTCTAACAAACTGGGTCAGGTGCATAGAGTGAATATATTCACACACACACATGCACTCACTCACACACGTGCGAGTGCGCATGTGTGTGTGTGTGTTGCGGTCTTCGCTCACGCACTGAATTCGTGACCGTTCGGGCGTGGGTCGCTTCTTCGTGACTGCGTCCAGCGAAATAGAAACCGCTCGTATAAATCAATATTTAATTTAATTTGTTAAATCTGAAATTCGATGAGAAACATATTTCGTTAATCGGTTTTGCGATTTCGTTTTGATGTTTACTTTCGATTGATATCTCATCGTCATTGACATTCGTTTAAATTTAATTATCATTATCAATGGATAATTAATTACGAATATTTATTTAATTTATTTTATTTATTTTATTTATTTTATTTATTTTATTTATTTTATTTATTTTATTTATTTTATTTATTTTATTTATTTTATTTATTTTATTTATTTTATTTATTTTATTTATTTTATTTATTTTATTTATTTTATTTATTTTATTTATTTTATTTATTTTATTTATTTTATTTTCTCTCTCTCTCTCTCTCTCTCTCTCTCTCTCTCTCTTTCTATATATCTCGCATTCGTGTCGAACGAGAAAGGTTTCACATCACCTTAAAGCAATTACGAATTAATAAACAGCCTGCGATAATTAAAAAGAAAAAAATAAAACTATAAAAAAATCCTTCGGTCCATCAAATCTTCACAAATGTAATCATATAAAATTTTAATTAACCGTTTACGAGAGCAACACGTCGCGAATGAATCATCGTCATCAGTGGGGGCCGTGTTGAAGCTCGCGTCTGAAAAAAAGGACCAGCGGACACGTCGATCGGAATCTACATTCACGTCTATCCATTTGGCGAGTCGCGCGCACAATCTTATGAGCTCTCGATTCCCCTCCCGTCGACTCGTGTATCACTTTCCCCAAATAAAATGAAGATTTAGAAAGGGGTTCGACGGAGCTCGTTTACACGACGAATCGCTTTGCAGTAAAAGTGATCTCTTTTTTTTCAATCCAATTTTCACTTTTTTTTTTTTTTTTTTTTTGTTTCTTTCTCAATCTTTTTCCTTTCCTCCATCTTTCTCTTTCGTTTGCTAACCGCAATGCCCTCTCCCTCGCTCGAAATCGCATTTTTCTAACCTAAATTATATTATTATTATTATTTTTTATTGTTATTAAAAATCATAATCGTGTATTTTATTTTAGATTGAAACCAAGTCACGTCGTACGTTCGACGATGACTTTCACGATCCGTCGATGAATAATCGTGAGGTGTCGACGAGGTGAAGGGCTTGGAGAAATGTACAACTATAAAAATAAAAAAATAATGGATAAAAAACAATTTACGATTTTTGTTGTCGATTTTATTACAAAAAAATTATAATTATACGTAAACACGTGTGGATCGCAGATTATTATCTTAGCAACGATCTCGATTGATACAACAATCCCATAATTATCAACAATATTTAAGAATAAAAATAAAAATAAAACAAGTATAAACAAAATACAAAAACATAAATAACAAATGGTTTACACTTAAAAGTTAGAAAGACGTAAAAAAAAACAATTCATAAATATCCGAATGATCGCTTTCCAAGTTCTGCAGAATCCAGCTTCAGCGATCATTCGTGAGTTATTTGGGGGCAAGGGGAAAAGGGTTAATTTTTAAGTTCTACAGGGTCCAACGAAGAATCGTCATTTGCCACTTCAACGATCAGTACTTTCCATCGAGGCTGGAGTAAGATATTGTGTCGTATTTCGGATTGTCCGATGATTCGATGCTGTCGAAAGATTTGGCAGCCGAAAAACTCAAATATCTCGGACTGTGTTGCGAGTGCGATCCCTGTTGTTCCGTGGACGAGCCGTAAGAGCTTGACGGGCTCGAGTGTCCCGAAGACGTGTAACCCGACGAGCTCACGGAACTGTAACTCGAAGCCGGAGCTGCGTAGCTCACCGATGGACTCGAGTAACTCGATCCGGGACTCGAATAACCGGAACTCGAACTCGAATATCCGGAACTAGGACTCGCGTAACTCGAACTCGGGCTGGAATAACTTTTGCTTGGACTGGAATAGCTGGAACTAGGACTCGAATAGCTGGAACTAGGACTCGAGTAGCTGGAACTAGGACTCGAATAGCTGGAACTGGGACTCGAATAGCTGGAACTAGGACTGGAATAGCTGGAACTAGGACTCGAGTAGCTGGAACTCGAGCTGGATCCAGAATATCCTGAATTAGGAGCGGAATAAGTTACGGTAGGACTGGAATAACCCGAACTGGGAGTTCCGTAGCTCGTGGTGGGACTGGAGTACCCAGCGCTATCGCTGGCAGCGTAGGAACTGCCGCTGGAAGAAGCCGGCTGATAACCCGAATAAGTTTGGGAGTCACCGGTGGAATAGGAAGATCCAGAAATTGGCAGGGAATAGCTGGAACTGTCGGAAGATCCGCTGGACAGTCCGATGTGAACCGAAGGCGAGCCGTAAGACGTGGAGGGTGCTTGCAGGCTGTAACCACCCGTAGAACCTCCGGAACTCGACGAATAACCGGACGACGCGGCTCCGTAGGACCCGGACGAAGATGACGGACTTCCGTAACTCGTTGACAATCCGGGTGAGCCACCGGACACGAGAAGTCCACTGGTTAGAGCGTGGGATGATCCCGAAGTGGCTGGAACGCTGTAGCCCTGGGAGCCGCCTGATGTCAGAGAGCTCAGGGAGATACCGTGACCGCTGGAACTAGCTGGCAGGTTGTAGGACGAACCGTGGGAGGAACCCAGGACCAGGGGCAAGCCGTAACTGCCACCGGAGCTTCCCGAACCGTAGGCGGACAGTCCTTGAGCCGCGGTGGCGTAAATTGGCGTTCCGTAGGTCGGCGAAGACGATCCTGCGGATGAACCTCCGTAACTGCCGAATGTCACGGGTCCTGTCTTGGTTCCCGATGATGATATGAGACTGGGAGATCCGTAGGAGATGGCGGGCACGGAATATGAAGTCTGACCGGTCTGGCCGCCCAGAGAATAGGCTGCCAGGTTCAAACCGTGACCTCCCGACGAGCCCAGAGACAATCCCTGACCCAGGGAGGAGCCTAGAGACAATCCGTGACCTCCCACAGAGCCCAGCGATGACAATCCGTGTCCTCCAGACGAACTCAGTGACAATCCGTGACCTCCTGAGGAACCCAGTGACAATCCGTGACCTCCCGATGATCCCAGTGACAATCCGTGACCTCCCGAAGAACCCAGTGACAATCCATGACCTCCGGAGGAACCTCCCAGTCCCAGACTGTAACCCAATCCAAGACTCGAAGGCGACAGGGAATAGCCACCCGATCCGTGACCCAAACTCAGTCCCTGAATACCCTGTAGACCCTGAATTCCAGAGTGTCCCAACGAAATCCCGGATGAACCGCCTCCCAGCGAGTAACCACCGGACACCGCGAGTGCGTTCACAGGCGTGAAGTAAGAATGGCCACCTGCTGAACCGTAACTCGGATAATCCGCGACTCCACGTTTGTCCTTGGCCGGACTGTAACGACGTTGCTTCTTGTCACTTCCACGGACTTCGCGGGATGACGCTTCCGATAGAACCAGGGCGGTCAAGCCCACCAACAACTAAAGTCACAAAATCCAGCAATCCCATCGATAATTCATTGATATACAGGAATTTCCACAATTGTGACATCAAGAATCAAGAAAACAAAAAAACAAAAAAGATTGAATTGGAATGACTCACGAATATTCTCATTGTGGACGTTTGGATTGAAGATGAAGTGGAAACCGCAGATCGCCTCGATGAAGATGTTCAACCTTGTCGATGAGTGACTTCTGGAGCTTTTTGATTTTTTCGTTTCTGGTCGTTTTGACGCGTCAATTTGGAATGTTCAACGACGTCGCGAAATTTATACCGAGTGCGGCGTTTGTTGGCGAAGTGTGGTGTCGTATCTGGTGGCATTGCTATCCAAGACGACACCTTTTATATATCCGGATCCCCTCTCGCTTGGCGCGATCGGGAGAAAAAGAGAGGTCTAGGTGAAGGTAAAGCGAGTTCGCCGGCTCACATACACACACACGCTTACTCGTGGGCTGTTAGAAAACGCCTTCACCCGCCTCACGTCGTGTGTTGTCTCCCCCGATGTTGGCTACCGTTCTTCGTGCGACTTTGATGCCGTAATCGTCTTATTATTATTATTATTATTATTATTATTATTATTATTATTATTATTATTATTATTATTATTATTATTATTCACGCAGCATTCACTAAAAAAATTCTTAAAAAATTATTGTCAAAACTTTTGATGGTACTAAATTTTTGTTGATGACGTTGAATGTTGGCAGAAATAGTTTTGCGACAATTCGAACGATAAAATTGACTTTTGAATAATTTTTTTTTTAAGTAAATGACTTTTGTTCAAATAAATCTTGGAAAAATTATGAATTTTTTCGATAAAAAAATTGATGCGTGAGGCGAACAAGTGGTTCCGAAATTTTTTTCACCCGAACAAAGTTTCACTTCAATGATCAAGTCTGGCAAAAAAAAAAAAAAAGTTCCATTTGCATGGAACCGACAAATTCTCTTTTTCTGAAACTCAACCATACATATCCGTTCTCCGGGCCATTGTTCTATCCCAGAACCACTGAAATTACAGTCCAGCAACAAAAAAATTGCCACAGATACCGGAAAAGACAAAAGATTCAACTGTTGCACGAAAAAAAAAAAAAAAAAAAAAAATGTTTAAAAAATAAAACAAAGCTAGAAAAACCTAACTGGGCGTGTCGAAGAAAATCGATCGTTGGCGAAATGTGAAACCGCGATGTGGCTTCCGTTTTCCGAGACAATGAACTCCGGTCAGGTCTGCTGTCCCCCGTTGTTCTCCCCCCCTCCCTCCCTCTCGCCCCTTCCCCCTTATAAACGTTTTCCATATCGCGACAGTGGATCTACTATCGAATATCTTGTTCCGTACGTTTTCGCGAAACGTTTTCACGCGTTATTCAGCTTCACCACCGAATGACTTTAGTGCGGTCCCGACAATTCCTAGGATTGTCTTATAATCATTATTATTACTATTTTTTTTTCCTTTCAACTATTTCTTGCCAATGGCTTCAGTGAAAAACGGAATCCAGTGAATAATACAAATCCTTTTTGTGTGTGTGTGCGCGTGTGAAAAAATAAAAAACTTGTTTTATTTTATTCACAATTCTTCAATTTATTTTTATTTCATTTTTATGATTCTTTATTTTTATTTTTTTTTTCATTGGATTTTTATTTTCATTCGTTTCGATATTCATCATCCTCCCCTCTCTCTCATGTCTCAAGAAAGACCACTGTAGCTTTTTTCTTCATTTTTTCTTTGTTTCCTTTTTTTTTTGTTTTTTCATCCTAATCAAAAACCTATCAAATTATCATCATCGTCGCCTCCTTGCCTTAAACAGCTTCGAGCGTTGTCACAGTTTCGTCTCTTTCTCTCTCTCTCTCTCTCGAAACTCTAGAGAAAATTTCAATTGTCAACAAATTGGTTATAATCGTACAAATATATATAATTATATTTAATTGATAATAATTATAAAAATAAATCAATAAATAAATAAATAAATAAATAAATAATAATTAATTATATTAATGATATTACACACATATATATATATATCATTTTTTTTACGCTCGTGATCACGGTCCGAAGAAAGGACGATGGGAGAAAGGTGAAATAGTGATAGTGAAACAAGAGATTAACCGATACGACAACGACGACGAGGAGACGTTCGTTGACTCGACTGTTACACGAGCCGACGAAGAAATCGAGCGTACCGACAAAACGGAACAAAAAACTTTTTTTTTTTTCTTCTTCCACTTCTCTTCCCCCTCCTCTTTCCCTTTTTTGCTCTCGTCGAGATCACGATTCGAAGGGAAGCTTCTCGTTTCTTTTTCTTTTCTTTTTGTTTTTTTCTTTTGTTTTTTTTTTTTTGCTCTCCGATAAATTTCGTGCGATGTGTCCGAGTGACTGTTTGGAAATTTCGCGTCTTTACTTTCACCGTCGTTCGAGTCGATGGGGTTCGGGTCACGTGACCCCGTTGATCCGGGACGACGGAAGCCCGGACCGCCGGATGGACCGACGGACTTCCGATTGTCGTGAACGTGACGATTTTTTTTTTTTTCCGTTTGGATCGTCGAGGACGATCAACGAGAGGACTCTCGAGGACTCTTCGAACGGGACAATTCGACAGGCCGAAAGTGTCCCCCACCGGGGACAATTACGATTGTTGCGAAATTTGCGAATGGTTGGAAACACGAATGGGGAACTTGGTGTTTCCAAAGTGTTTCGCGCTGCAGTTGACCGGAAGGGTAATCATCGCGATGGGTATATATATCTATATATATATTTATAGGTAACTACTTTCGTGTATTGTGATAGTTCGTCGTGAATGTTCGAACAATGACGAACAGGACTCGTTTTAGAAATCGACCCACATTATGGTTATCGAGCCGATTGTCGGGTCTCAGAGTAATTTTTATTCGACGATAAAAATAATTTTTTTATCTTCTTTTTACAGCCTCATTTACTTATTTATTTATTTTCATATTTAATTTTTCAAATCATTTTTATTTTATCCAATTTTTTCAGATATTTTCATTCTATTTTTTTCAGTCAATTTCGGTCGAGTGACGAAATTTGCCATTCACTTCCCTTTGGAAAATTGGACGGGGATAAATATAAAAATCCTCGATATTTGTGATCCCAAAAAATCTTCACCAAGAAATTTGATTGAAAAAAAAATTCGCTCCGATACAAATTCTATCGAGACTCTTGTCACATTATTTCATTCTCCCATTGTTCATTTTTTCGAGGTGAAAAGTGGAATCCAAACCAGTCCTCAAAATAACCATAAGTGTAGCGAAAATCAACAAGGATTGAAAAAAATATATATATATATATACAAAAAAAAATTAAACAGTGCCAAGAGACGTAACGAGAATTGCCGGTCTGACTAACGTGTATAATAGGGGTGCGGCTTGTTTTGCGTCTTTTGAGTCAGCCGAGAAGATTTCACACATGCGACTCTAAAAAACAATGAAAAAAAAAAAAAAATCCCAACGGAACGTTTCGCGGTCGGGATGATCCGGATAGTCCAGTCGCTTGTTGTGTCGCGACTGGGTAAAAGTCCCTCGTCCGGCAACTGGTTAGAACGACCAATAAAAAAAGGAAAGAAAGAAAGAAATGAAAACAAAAAAAAAAACCGAACAACTTGATTTGGGTCAGCGGCGGAAAGTGAATGGACGTGAGTGGCTTCGACGCAAATTCAATCCACAATTTCGCACCCGGATCGAAATTATTCGTCCCGATCAAATCTATTCAATCTAGAAGATCTGAAAAAAAAAAAAATTCCATCGAAGATGACCAATTTCAATACTGCCGAAAAATCATTATCACTCATCGAAACATCAATGACCATCTCAAATTATCAAAACTTTCATTCTCACCCGC
This sequence comes from Diplazon laetatorius, assembly GCA_963662125.1. Lineage (NCBI taxonomy): Eukaryota > Metazoa > Arthropoda > Insecta > Hymenoptera > Ichneumonidae > Diplazon > Diplazon laetatorius. The sequence goes on from OY759164.1 coordinate 2,379,946, forward strand.
GACTCGAGCCAAATTTGAAAAAATAAAATAAATAAAATAAAATAAAATAATCCATAAAAATAATTTTACAAAATATAAAAATTATAAAAGAATTTAAAAAATACCAAAAAAAAAAATTATATTCGAACGAAAGTGTTCACATATGACACAACTCAATTTCGACAAACTGTTAAAACAAAAAAATAATAATAAGAAAAATAAAAACTAGTAGGATTGTGATATTATGTATGCTTGAGATATCGTGCGAGGTAACCCCAGTCACTGGCCGTAGGGGGAGGCGGGGGAGGGGAAGTGGAGGAGGTCTGGAGACCCGTGGACAGAATTATCGAACGACTTTCGAGGTCAGGATCGCCCAAGCTGCACCACAATCCCCCCTCCCCCCTCCTGCGACTGTGCGTCCTTACTCGAACGAATATCACACATGGCACACATGGAAGAACCCATGCACGGTGAGAGTTTCCCCCCCCTTCACGCCTCGCGCGACGTACGACCCGAACGGAAGCGCACGTAGTCGATTTTCTCGAGCAACCGACTTTCCAACGCGAAAACACATGAACTCGCGGATGGTCGAGGACGAATTTCAATGAATTTTCGACGCATCAATCATGCTCCGTTATCTATGATCGAAATAATGATATTAATAATAATAATAATAATAATAATAATATATTTACATTATATCATTTATATGAGGCATTCCACATGAATTCAAACGAATTGTATTTTTTTTTGGCTTCGATTTGATGCAGCAAGCATCCCTGATTTTTTTCAGAATTTTCCCATCCCCCTACAACCCCTCAAAAAAATTAGAATCTATCACACCTCTATTTGGGATCGAATGAGACCCAAATGAAAATCATAAGTCGAATCGGTAGGAACACGGAATGCCCGATACATACATAAAAATTAACGCATTTTTAAAAAAATATGCACACATATATATTTCACGATCTCTGAATTACAATAACAATGAAAACTTACAATTACAATAAATAAATCTTACGTCCTATACAATCTCGTGACAATGAGTGAAAAACAATGAAAACAAGAGAAAAACAATGAATTTTGATTGTGATAACAATGAGCGGGATAATTTTTTCGCGACATTCAACGAACATTCGAATAAAGTTGCACGAGAACTTCAAAGCTCAACAATGTCGAATCAATGACCACTTGTCATCATCACTCATGAGTACTCATAGATATAACGAGGATCCAATTTTAATCGAGTTTCAAACAAAGAATGCACTACAATCAAGTTCAATCAACAATATTTCAATATCAACCAAACAATCACACATACAATTAATTCGAATCTATTCTAAAAGAACAACTTGACGATCAATCCTCAAATTTCGATCAAAATAAAATCAACAAATGTCCTTGTTGGTCTCCTTAGTTTCATTGATGGACTTACGTCAAAATTAAGCATATTTCAAACGAATGGATCGGTGAATCTATCAGATCTGAACCTATCGGACAATCGGTTGACCGATTTTTCATCCAACAACTCGTCCACTCCCACAAATCAAAATAAACCAGCGAACAATCTATTTCCAAATCTGTTGGGACTTTGTCTGCGTGTACGCCGGCGCATAGCCCCACGGCAAACTTCCCACAGCCGGTTTCTGCTGATGATAAACATTGGGATAATAATAAATCGGCAAAACCCCCTTCACAGGTTTAACAATCACGGGATTGATGACAGCCGATTGGAACCCATAAGCGGGATGACCCGCAACAACGGGAACATGATTTTGAATCGGATGAACATGAGTCACCGAAGGTCCAACCGGATAAACTGGATGAACAGGAGTGGCGGCAATTGGATTGACCGGTTGAATCGGTTGCAACGGAATCCCATGAACGGGAGTCAAAGAAGGACGCTGATTGTGTCCCTGCGCTGTAGTCTGTGGTTTGGTGGAAGCTGTAGGCCCAAATGACGTTGGAGTATCATGCCCAATCGCTGGTAACGTTGGAATGGGAATGCCAAAGTGTGTGGGCGAAGATCCGGCACTTTGAACAGGACTTTGCGTCGGTAAATTCGTTCCCAAAAAATGCGTTCCATAATTCGGATAACCATGAAGAACGTTACTCCCAAAATTGGTTGGCACAAAACCACCGTAAGAAGTCAGAGGATAGGTCAACGAAGTTCCAGGTGAATTACCGGAACTTCCAACCTGGGAACCGCCATCATTGTTGGATCCCTGTTCAGCTGGTTCATTGGCAGACAAAGTCGTGGTAGAGGTGGCGATTGTGGTGGTCGTTGCGGGAGACTGAGTGGCCGCTGGTGTGGTCGAAGGTAGTCCGTAAGTCAACGCCAGACCGTTTACAGTGGTCCGTTGATCAGGCAGAAACCCCGATTGTCCAAAATTCCTGTTACCACCTCCGAACAACTTGGTTCCATCGAAAACGTTCGAATTGTCCAATTGGGAACCCCTCGACGAATCCAATTGTCTACCGAAAGCTGACAAGGCACTCTGATCGTTGACGAAACTGCCGGATTGATGATCCTCGACATACCTGGAACTCGTTGGGTTTGAACTGTCTCCCGTAGTCTGGGCCAGAGCACGTTGCAACTGGGCGATCAGACGATCCTTTCTCTGGGAATTCACCCGATCCACAGTTTGATCAGCATCCAAAAACCCGGACGCGTAAGACGGCAGATTACCATGCAAACTCGCAGTCGCCTGTAGTCTTTGGGACGCCAAATCGTTCACGTCAAAAGTTTGAAATTGATTGTTGGGATTTTGGATTGGATCCGATGATCCGGATGACTCGTGAATGGGTTCGTAGTTCAAGTTTGTTGCCGGAGCTTCGTAAAGTTGGGATATCGCTTGAGCATTTTGGGACAGAAATATAGCAGCGTCGGAAATTTGTTGATTATCCTGGAATGGCGATTGAACGAATGATTGAAACTGTTGATGTTGTACATTTGTATTCTGCTGATGTTGCTGCTGATTCTGTTGCTGAAGGTGCTGCTGCTGCTGCTGATTGTCATTCGTTAGAAATTGCTCTCCCATTGAAATCACCCCCGATTGTTGATCATTGGCAAATTGATTGGAATGAGAATATCCCGGTAGCTTTTGATTTCTCGGTGGCAAATAATTCGCGGCGTTTGAATTGAACGGTTCGTTATTTTGACTGGCAATTGGACTTGGTCCCACAAAATCGTTATTTCTAATTGGACTTGGAACATCCTGATCCATTTGTCCCTTGTTGAATTGTCCTGCATTACTGCCAAATCCATTTTGTTGAGGATATGGACGACGATGTTGTTGTTGTTGCTGCTGTTGTCTGTGGGGCGAGACGTACGAGTGTTGAGGAGCGTATTGATCGTTCGGCTTTGCAAATTGTGGTCTGGCCTGCACCTTCGGCGGTCCGTATTTCGTGAATGGTCTGGATGTTTGAAAACTCGGATATCTCGTGACTATTCGACCGCGTATTCCACCGGTTTCGTAACGCGTCGTGGCTAATCTATCTGGCCTTGCGTAAACGTAACTGGAATCTCTCTTTCTCTGTGATTCCATTGATTCCGTCTGAGTGTCATCGGTCGCGAGCTTTGTCACGTCGAGTTCGTCGCCGTTTGACGAAATTTCCGTCGTGTCTTCGGTCATTACCACAGACACGGACAGAAGACTCAAAATCGTGATCTAGAATGGGATAAATAAGTGAATAAATAAATTAATAACTACGTAAGGAGGAGTCAATGAATCAATGAGTCGATGAGCCAATGAGTCAATGAGTCAATGAGTCAATGAGTCAATGAGTCAATAAAGTCAATAAGTCAATGAATCAACGAGTCAATGAATCAATGAATCAATGAATCAATGAATCAATGAATCAATGAATCAATGAATCAATGAATCAATGAATCAATGAATCAATGAATCAATAAATTAATGAATCAATGAATCAATGAATCATTAAATTCTAAAAAAATTACAATAATCTTATCAATTGAATTTGATTAATTTCTTAAAAATACTTTGGATTTGGTTGAATTTTATAACAACTCACCAAAATAAGCTTCATCGTTGCAAGAAAACAAAATTCACCGGGACAAGACGATTGGTATGTTTTTTTTAATTTTTTTTCGACACTTCACTTATAGATCCTTTGATTTGAGAATTTTTATTTTAATTTCAATTTTTTTTTTTTTCAAAGAAACGTTTTCGACGACGCACCAGATGACGGAGCTAACTAATTTGTTGGACGATTGACTGGCCCGGTACGACTAAAACGACCGCCATACCCGCGCATGTATAAATACAGTCTCGGTACGCGACAATTCACGAATTACAATGGACTTTCTTGACGGGCTTTCGATCGATCGCCACTTAAGCAATACTGTTACGAATTCGTGATGTTACACATATTCGATACGCGAGACGATGAACGATCGCGAGTAGGTTCGCGCATCGCGGTAACGCGTCGTCGCTCTCGTTAACGCGTAACTTGACTAACGATTTTTTTTTTTTTTCGTTTACCGATCGTCATGTGTATTTTTTTAGTTTCGAATTCACGAAATGTTTGAAAATAATGGACGAGAAATTCATTGGTTGAGAAACCTGAGAACAATTTTTGATTAAACAATTTTGCAATTGTCTTCTCATTTATTTTTATTGTTATTATTATTAATATTATCCTGATCAATTTTCCAAATAACGATATCAAGTAAAATTGGTTCAATTCAATTGGTTTGATTAGTCAATGACCGAAATTTAACTAATTTAACTTTTTTTTCTTCGTTGTTTTTTTCATGATTTATTTATTTTTGTAACTATATGACGAAATTAATTTTCAATAAATAGTTGAAAAGATATGAATATAAATATAAATATAAATTGTTAAACCAACGGAGTTCAAAAAATTAGTAAACATAACAAAAATAATTTCACGAATCTTCGTTCTCATTGAAGTCAAACGATCATGCGCATCAACGAGCACGCGATCTATCATGATCACGATCACCTTTGGCCACCGGAATTCTCATCACGTTCCGTGCACCGACAATGTCCGAGACTCGGTGTGTGTGTCACTCTCGCGGGTCATCAGAGTGAAAGTTTTTTTTTTATATACACGAGTCTCTCTCTGTCGAGCGTCCAGTGGAATACCGGAGCACTCGGGTATACTCGTTTGTATGGAAATAATCCTCCCATTGTGTAATGCGAACGGTTATGTGTATAAAACAAAAAAAGTAAATAAAAAAAACCTTACTCTCGCGTTTTCACGATTACGTGTGAAACAAGAGCTGAGAAATCGTGAATGTCGTGTGCGTCTCGATTTTCGTACGAAAATTCGAATTATGATCAAACAGGACATCATAACTTTTGGCTTAAAACTTGGACCGTTGACTTGATCCACGTGAACTATTGTTTAGCGTCTAATTTGAATTGAACTTGACTGACTTGATCATTCTAGACACGTACTTAGTAGTCTTAGACAGACTACACGTGTAAGTGTCAGTCTTCGATTTTCATTATTATTATTATTGTTATTGATATTATTTTTATTATCATTATCATTGTTATTGTCATAATCAACATTATCACGTCGTTATTATTCTTTTTTGTCATCGTCATGACTATTGTTATTAATAATATTGATAATAATTAATTGGTAAATTAATTAATATTGTTATTATTATTATTATTATTAATATTATTATTATTACCATTGTTGTTGTTGTTGTTGTTGTTGTCATTGTTCGTTGTTATCTACTTAATAATTCCTACAAAATTATCACAGGTTGTTTACTTCGTTCGGTCGATATAATATCGACATACAATTCGCTCCACTCGTCCGGAATTCTTATTACCGACGCGAAGAAAGGAACTTGATCCGTGCAGTTCGGCACTTTGGCCGCTGAGCTGCAGCGCCAGCCGCTCGAGGACTCCTCTGGACTCCTCGAAACCCGAGATGTGACGTTTGAAACAATTTCCGCGGACAGACAACTTCACGAGATAATTCTTATCGATCAATTGAAACAGCATTGTATTTCAATTGATCGTATAAAATGAAGTGACAATGAGGTTACAATCGATTGAAATGAGGTTACAATAGATTTTTTGTTTGACTCAAAAATAGCTAACGAATTGCCAACAATTTAATTCAATTGAGATTATTTTCTCGACCAATCAGCTAGTAGCTGGAAAGAGACACACACACAACCACCTCATTCCCTCTCCGTCTCTTCGTCATAACAATTTTCCAGCTAGCCTCAACCGGTCCATATCTCCGTGTCCATAGGTCAATCACACTAGGAGATTACCCCACCCACCATACATACAAACACATTTATAACAATACATAAATACATAGCCATACGACAAAACGGAGAATTTTGCACTTTGTCATCCACATTCGCGTTTTCGTTATTGCCACAGACGCACCGTCGCCTCGGTGTACAACGTTTATTTATTTTCATTTTTTTCTATCTTTTTTTCATTTTTGTTTTTGTTATTTTTTGGTTCCCTTGCCCCCTTTCAACCGTTTTGGTTACTTCTCCATCTCTCTCTCTCTCTTTCTCTCTCTCTCTCTCTCTCTCTCTCTCTCTCTCTCTCTCTCTCTCTCTCTCTCTCTCTCTCTCTCTCTCTCTCTCTCTCTCTCTCTCTCTCTCTCTCTCTCTCTCTCTCTCTCTCTCTCTCTCTCTCTCTCTCTCTCTCTTTCTCTCTCTCTCTCTCTCTCTCATTCTCTCTCTCTCTCTTTCTCGCCCTGTCTCTCTCGTTTGCGTTCCCCATCGTTCGTTCGCCCGACGTCCGTGGCGCGCGTGTGTTGTGTGTGTACGTGTGTGTTCCTGTGTATGTGTATGTGTGACCCACTGACGCGTCCACGGACTGGGCTACCGTCTCACAATCTCTCACTCGCGTCTGTCACACTGTTATGACGTGTCACGTGTTTGAAAAATACAAAAACTTTTATCAGTTTCACGTTTCAACAATCATCCGCCCCCGTGAATAATCGTCATACGACGTTCCGTGTCAAATGAAAATTCACAAAAACGATAAAAACGGAATAATCACAAAAAGAATAACCTACAAAAAATTGAAAAATAATACAAATTGATAAAAAAAAAAAAAAAAAATTGTAACAACGAATATTTTGCGGGGAATAACAAAAGAAAGATGGATAAAATAATTTCAATTGTGATGAAAAAAATTTCGACGAAGGCGATTGTCGCGAAATGACGGAAAAATTTCGATCTTCGCGATTGGAAAAATCGTTGAGAAGAAAGAGAAGGAAAAAGAAAGAACAGTATTGTCATCGTTAGACGAAGAATAAAAAGAGAGAGAGAGCGAGATTGAGGTTAGGAAAAAAAACGAATAATTGAAAAGTTGAGAAAAATATTGTGCACCAACAACGAGCGACGACGACGACGACGTGTGAAAATAGAAAAAAAAAAAAAAAAACAAAACAAAAATATATAATCGCGATGGAGGGCGGAATTATGGAAAGTCCAGATGCGACATTGACTAACATCGATTACGATGATGAGGAACTGAGAGGTTGTTGCGGACCCAGCAAACGTCCATTCAGATTTATCGGTTTGGTACTCATGTGTCTACTTGGTTTTGGTGAGTTTATGGCATTTTATCTTCGTTTTTTTGTTTTTTGTTTTTATTTATTTATTTTTTTTTGTTGACCAAATTTTTTCGTTTTATCATTTATTTATTTCGTTTAATTTCAATTAATTTAATTTTCGTAAATGACAGGACCCGTATTGCCCCCCCCATTGTTGGGCTTCACGACACTCAGCTTTGTTGCCCACTGTTTTGTTATCTTTTCAGGGATGCTGGGGGATTTAATTCGAGGGACAAGAGGAGGGGATAGAGATCATTGGCAGTCGGCTTATGACTCACAGATTGGACAATGAAATTAATATCCTTTCACTCCTTCTTTTTTTTCTTTTTATCTTTTCTCTATTATTATTATTATTATTATTTATTTTTTTTCAATTGAATTTTATTATTATTTTTATTTGATTTTTTTTGTTTTTTTTTTTTTGTTCGATGGTCTTGTTGTTATTTTTGTTTGGCAAAGAATTTTTTTTTTTTCAATCGATCTAGTTTTAATTGTCGATTCGTGTGATTTACAAATATGAAAATTATTTTTGCCATCGGGCGAAGGGTTTTTATTGATTCGGCAGCCCCATCGATAGTTCCGCAGGGCTGGGAGCGACGATTAATGCGGGCGACTGTAATTTCCTGGTTTTTGTCTTATCGCCCAAAGGGGTCAAAGGTCGAGATCGGTGGATGGAACGAGATTGTAGCTTCCGATTATTATTATTGCGGCAATTATATGTAATAATTATTATAACGTCTGGACCAATTTATTTTTTTAACTTTGTTTGCACCAATTGTGTGTATTTTATTGAGCGGGATAAGAAGAGAGAGAGAGAGAGAGAGAGAGAGCGAGAGGGAGATAATTGTGTTTGGGTCGGGGAATGGGTTAGCGCGTACATGTTGATATCGCTTTGTGGGATAATTACCATCGGCGGAGGCTTATCGGCGACCCTGGGTGACTGAACGATTGTCATTGGCCTAACCGACGTCATCGGATCGGTCGAACAATTTCCTGGTTTTTCAGTTCGAATCTGGAACATTGTTTTTCAAATAACATTTTTTTTTTTTTTTCCATTTGTTAAATACAAAAAAAAAGCAAATAAAAAAAAGTGAAAGATAAAAATAATTCTTGCGTCGAAGAAGCAGGAAAAAGCGTTTCCTTTTTGATGTTTCGTAGCGCAAACAAAAATTTTATACAAAAATTTAACGAAATAAATATTTTTTGTGTCGAAGAAATAATTTACAAAAAAAAAAAAGGGTAAATTCTATGTGTATTCAACGAATTGTGATGTGAAAAATAAAATGTTGATAAGAATGTGACTACGATTTTGTTCCCTTCGCAGGTTCGTATTTTTGTTACGACAATCCTGCGGCGCTTCAGGACAAATTCACAGACGACTTGGGCCTGTCGACCAGCAATTTCGTATTGCTATACTCAATTTATTCGTGGCCCAACGTTGTGCTATGTTTCGTCGGTGGATTTTTGTTGGACAGAGTTTTCGGTATACGCAACGGAACAGTGATTTACATGGGGCTTACGCTCATCGGCCAGTTGATATTCGCTTCGGGAGCGTACGTCAATGCTTTTTGGCTTATGATGCTGGGTAGATTTGTTTTTGGGTGAGTTGCTTCAATTTTTTTTATTTTTTTTTATTTTCGTCGATCGTAGCTCGAAATTTTTCATTCAATCGGTTTATTTCTTTTTTTTTAATTTTTTCAAAATCAACAAAACAATACAAAAAAAGAAAATGCTACTGGCAAATCTTCTGCTTTTTAATACTTTTATTTAAAAATTTTTAACATTTTTTATTGTCGATCGAAATTTTTTTATTCAACAATTTCTGTTTTTTTCATTTAATTTTTTTACTCTTTTTTTTTAAGGATCGGTGCCGAGTCATTGGCAGTTGCACAAAACAGTTACGCCGTTCTCTGGTTCAAGGGTAAAGAATTGAACATGGTTTTCGGTTTGCAATTGAGTTCGGCGAGGTTGGGATCGACCGTGAATTTTTGGTCGATGGAACCGATTTACAATTACGTCGGTAAAATTTATTCCGGACCTATTCTCATCGGCACGGTTTTATTTTTGGCATCTCTCACGTGCGTGTTCTCGATGTTGTGCACTTGCGTGTTGGGACTGATGGACAAACGCGTGGAACGATTGTTGAAACGTGGACACGGTCAGGAACCCGAAGTCGTCAGACTGAGCGATGTCAAACATTTCAAAGGTGTATTCTGGCTCGTCGTTGTCGTCTGTATCGCTTATTACATGGCCATATTTCCGTTCATCGCTTTGGGAAAGTAAGCAACGAGTTTGAATTCCGATCAGAACATTTTTTCAAGCCGTTCAATGCACGCGAAGAGGACTCATATTTCGAACTTTATCGAAAACATTTTTGTCTCCAGAATTATTTTTTTTTCTCGAGTCCACGATAATATTCCGAACTTTCGAACCACGCAATCACGTTCCAGGATAGTCAAAGTACATTCCTGATTTTTTTTGGGCTCAATTGGACTCGTGAATTTTGAATGGCGACCCATGAAAGTCATTTAAAGGACGTTTTTCGATATTTTTTTTTATTTTCCGGGCGGGTTAAAATCTTTTTCTAAATTTCTTTTACAACATTTGGACTGAAATAAAAATAAATCGATGTTTGAATAACTGGAGGCAATGATTTAATTTGATTTGTATTTTTTTTTTTTGTTTAAATTTCTCCTTTGCAGAGTATATTTTGAAAAAAAATATCATTACGATCCGAATACAGCAAATTCGTTGGATTCGTTGGTTTTTTTGATATCGGCGATTGCGTCGCCACTTTTGGGTGCTCTGGTCGATAAAACCGGAAGAAATGTTTTTTGGGTATTCGTGAGCGTGTGCGGATCCATCGTGGCCCATGGACTCTTCGCATTTTCTTACGTCAATCCGTATTATTGCATGGTGCTATTGGGTCTGACGTATTCGATGCTCGCCAGCAGTTTGTGGCCCCTGATCGCTCTGATCACTCCGGAATATCAACTGGGAACCGCTTATGGAATGTGAGTCGAACCGACGACAAAAATATTTCACTCGAAATTATAAACAAAATCAACGGATTTTTTTTTTTTTTTCATTAATTATTTGTCTCAAAATTATACAAAATCGACAAAAGTTTGGTGCACTCAAAATTTATCGTTTCATGAAACCAGAAATAAAGAAAAATAATTCAGTTATTAATTTTGTAAAAAAAATGTATTCGTGAAAAATTTGATTCATCGTTTTCAAACATTTGTTTGTTTTTTATATTTTTTTAATAATAATGAGTTGCTTTTTTTAAAAAACAAATATAATCAAATTTAGTTCTTCCATCTAAAAATTTTCATAATTTTTTCACAATGTCTCGAAAAATCGTGGAGGCTATCAAATTTCGATGCTCACTTCGAAAATATGTGAATCACAAAATTCGATCAAATTTCAGTGCTCAAGCGGGTCAGAATCTCGGACTGGCTGTGGTTTCGATAATCGCCGGCATGATAGCCGACAGGGCGGGCTATTTCGTCCTTGAACTATTTTTCCTCGGTTGGCTCTGGAGTAAGTTAAAAAAAAAAATCAATTTATCATGTTTCACCATTTTTCAAATCACTGCTATTTTTTTTTTTTTTTTCGTCAACCACTGCAAATATATTTTCATTCCATCAGCGTTATACGAAACCCCCGAACAAATTATCATCATTGTACATTCTCGTTTTTTTTTTCATTTTTTGTATTTTTTACAAAATTTACAAACAGTCGCTTTGATCACAACGTTGGCGATATGGATATCGGACGCCTCGTCAACCGGCGGTTTTTTAAACATGACACCGAGCCAGCGCGAAGTTTACGAATCACGTTCGATCCTAAACGATTCCCAAGAGCGCGAGCAACTGCTCGCTAACAATTCGACCTCGGATCTGTTGGCCGACGATAATCCAACGTTGCAGTCGGACATACGCATACGCAATCGTTATTTGGCGAGAATCGGTGCTGCGGTAAGGCACATGTGCAATCTGCCATTTCGCAACTCCGACGAACGTTAAAAAAAATAATAATTTAAAAAAAAACGACACATTTTTCACGAACGAATCGCGTTCGAAACTTTGTTTGTGTGTGTGTGTGTGTTTTTTTTTTGTCATTCGTTTTTAAAAAAAAAATCAAAAACAAATTTCAGCTACCGACATACGCGAAATCCGAGACCCAACGTTCGATCCGATGACCGTCCACGATTACGTGATCGTCACGTTGATTCAACAAATTCCAATGATTTCCATTTTTATTTTTAATTTTTTTTTAATTTTGTAATTTTTTTTTTGTTCACACAATTTTACGCACGATAAGCGATAAGCTCGAACGAACCTCGTCCAGGCGAAACGACAAAAAAAAAATTTCATCCCTGATATTATTATTTTTATGTTTAAAAATAAAAATAAATTACGATTATTATTTTTTTTTTTACGAAATTAATTTTTTTTTTCCGATGGATAAAATAAATCTTTGTGACGCCTCGGACGAAATGATGATGAAGAATAATGTAATTGCTCACTGTGTCTTCCCCCGTCGCACAGCGTTTGATCTGTGATACGTTTATTGTAATTAAACGATTTGAGGTAAATTTGATATAAATATGTATCAAGCATAATAAATTAATTATAAAAATAGTTTGATCGAAAAATCAACGTATATTGATATGATGTATATGTATACAATGGTGAAGATTTAATATAGGTATAAATTATTGTGAAAAAAAAAAAAAAATAAAATAAAATAATCAGCCTTTCATTTTTCATTTTGTTATTTCATTGAAATCTGGTGCGGCCAGTTCGAACTCTATTTTCAGTTTTTTTTTTTTTTTTTAATGGAACAAAATGCGAACCATCGGATCAAAGTTCGCGTTGCGATTGCCTGGCTTTGAAAAAAAAAAAAGAAAATTTCAAGTTGAAAAATCGAAAAATTGGCAATTTTTACCAAAAAAAATCGAGACTTCGTCAATTTTCAATATTTCGATCTGAAAATTGAACTGGATACTCTCGAAATACTTTGCTTTCACAACAAAAAAATTGCCCAGTAGTGACTCTCGAGGAAAAGCTATTTATTCTGAGAAAAGAAGAATAAAAGTCTTGATTTGGGGTTTATTTTGCTTGGGGCCTTTTTGAACCCCAGTAAGCCAGCCTAGAGTCATCTCACTCACATTATTTACCTTTTTCCAGATCCTTACATACAACGATGACGAACTGCATCCAGATCGTCATCACTACGACCCCAACGATTACGATCATTACGTAACCGATTACGAGTATCGTTAAAAAAAAATAATGCATGTCACACAATCCGTTCGATAATAATAACAAAAAAACTATGTCCGGAAGCTCAGGGCTTCACAGTAAAAAAAGAACGAATGAGGAAAAGGAAAAAAAAACATGGAAAGGGAAAAAAAAACAAGAAAAATCATGATCACTGGATATTTATATATATATATATATATGTCTTAGAGAGGCCTCTCTGTTTCTTTATTTATTAACTCCTCCCCAATCAAATAACTCGTCTTCGCTTCTCATTCTACATTTATTTTTTTCAGGCTGGTTTTTGTGTGTGTGTGTGTTTTTTTTTTTTTTTTTTTTGGTTTTCGATATACAGATTGAAATAATAATTTACGTAAATAACATATTATTACAGTTGAAACGACGAATCGCGAGACAAAAAAAAATAAAAATAAAAATCGTCGTAACGCTAGATTCTGGTGCTTGAATTGTATGTACAATGCCTCGATCGAAATTTAATTTGCTAATCAATTTGTTTTTTATTTTACTTTAATCTATAATCATATATGTATATATATAAATTTTTTGGAGTTTCTTTTTTTTTTCAATTCTTACGGCGCGTAAAATTGCGATAAGAGCGTTTCTCGAATAGAATACTAATCGATTAAAATTTGTTTTTCATTTTGCAAAGTACATTACTCGTGCAACAGATATCCACGTTGTCTACATTTTTTTTTTATTTCATTTTTTTTTCGAATTTTTCGAATTTACTGTTTTTATTTTTTTTTCAATAATTTTTTTAATTCGCAATTTTTTCGCGGTTGCTGCTCCCTCGTTATCATTCACTATCAATATTATTATTATTCACTATCGTTATTATTTTCTTAGGTTGTGGTTTTTCTTTCTTTTTTCATATATATATATATCTTTCAATAGAATTCGTTAGGCGATAACAATATTTTCGAACTGGTAAATCGACGTGCGACGAGAGACACTCGACGAAGGGTCGCGGATCGGGAGGGATGTCGATTCATCCCTCACAACAATCGCACCTTCATCGCCCTAATTCATACAATAGTATTTATATAATTATTATTTTTTTTTTTTGTATTTTTTTCGGTTTTTTTTTTATTCATTTATTTATTTTTTTATTTTTTTTTCAATCCTGTAATAATATAATCTATAAAGACTTGACTAGATCACTTTTATTTATTGACTGCTCGGTCTATATATTCGCTCGCGTCTACCACGTGGGGGGAGCGGGAAGGGGAGAGGGGGAGGGGGAGGGAGGTGGTGGATGAGACTCTTATAAAAAAATATCGAGGGGATAGATGAAACTAGTTTTACGGTAATTACAGAATTTCTTTTTTTTCTAACATACATATATATATACACATATATAAATAAATAAATATAATATATATATATATATTTATATTATTTATATATGTGTGTGAATTATATGCATGTGTGATATTCACATATACACACGTGCGAATAAATATATTTGTACATGTGTGTATGTATAGATCGAGATATATGTATATGGACATTTGTGTTTATTTTTTTTTTCTTAGATTTTTCATTTTTTTTTTTTTTTTTTATCGTTTAGGTTTTGTTGTATTAGGGGTTGTTATCGGTTGATCCTGGACGACGACGATCCGTCGAACGTTCGACGTTCGTGGGACAGTGATGGGGGTGTGAATAATCATGAGGGGGAGGGGGGGGGGTCGAATTTTTTATTCATTAGTATTGTAGGACGTACGACGGACGATCGTCGGTTGGACCAACATTTTTTTTTTTTTTTTTTTTTTTTTTTATCTCAACGACGATTCCGGGGGCAATGGACGTCCGGACAGGCCGAGGAACGACCGCGCGATAACGCGAAGACTCGAACTTGTTCCCAATTCCAATAGTTTATTTTTTTTTTATTTTTTTTTAAATCGTTTTTTTTTTTTTTTTCATTATTGTTATTATTATTATTTTTTACTTATCAGTGTTTTCTTTTTCTTTTAACGATGATAATAAATTAATCTTACAAATTATAAAGATTTCATCTCGATGCTACGTTTTGTTTTTTTTGTTTTTTTTTTTTTTCGTTTTTTTTTCTACGCTTTAGTTACCCTTCTTTTTGACTTTTTTTCTTTCTCACACTTTCGCTCTCTCGCTTTCTCTATTACATAATTTTCTGAAATTCATCGATTGGCTAAGAGTTCTAGGATTAATCAGTTTGACCGAATTTTGGACTTTCGGATCAGACGTAGAATTCGTTCTTTGGACCCAGCTCGTACTCGATCTCCTCGTTCTTGTACGTTTCCATCGCCTGCAATCGACAAATTATTCAGTCGTTAGGTTCATCGATCGGTTTTTTTGATTTATTTATTATTTTTCATTTGATTTTTTTTCTTATATAACACTTTTTCGTTAAATTAAATTAACTATTACTTGTTCTGAACGAATATTTAAAAAATTAGAAAATCTATTTTCGCGGTAATATTGTCTCAGCTTTTCAAAAAAAAAAAAAAAATCAATTTTCCATTCCCATCCTCGAAAATTTATGAAAATCGAATTTGTAATTGAAAAAAAACCTGTTTTTCGAACGTTGCAAGATTTTTTCACAATCTTGAGAATATATTTTTCAAACAGTTGAGACAATTTCACTTTGAAAACAGATTTTTAACATAATTCTTTTCACGAGCGCAATGTGGCAAAAAAAAAAAAAAAAACGAAAAAATGAAAAAAACTATAAAAAATATCAAAAAATCGAAAGCTGCCAAAATAATAGAAAAAAAAAATCTAAAAACAAACGTCCGAAGTCATTCGTCAACTTGTACTTGAATTTTCAATATCAAACTTTTTCAACCCTTTCCCCCAAACTCACCCCATTAATGTCCTTCTGCAATTCCTCGAGCTGCTCGTTGTGAATCATTTTGAGCTTCTCCTTCTCACGATTCTGCATCATCTGCGATATCTTTCGTTCCTCCATAAATTTTTTCGTATTGTTCTGTTGTTTCTCGCGCAAACGTCCCTCCTTTATTCCCCGAGTCTTCAGACTCTTGTCGTTCATTACTTCGCGCATCGACTCGACCGACAATCTCGCTTGTCTCGCGTTCATCTCTTTTATCTCACGATCGTGTCGGGACGCGAGCTGTTTCGTCTGACTCGATTGGGCGGCTATGCAGAGCTTGCGCAATTGATCGCGACGTTCCTCGAGATGGGTGCGCACGAGATCGCGTTCCTCGCGTCTCTGACGCTCGGCCAGATGCGACCATTGGGCCGTTTGTTCGGAAACCGCACGACGAACTATCGGATCTCTCGATAATTCGGCTTTGCTGAATTTTTGTTAATACATTTTTTTTAAATTTAATATATATTTTTTTCAAAAATCATTTCGTTGGATCGATCGATCACGAACTAAAATTTTCTAATGTAAGCTAAACGTGAGGAAAGGTGTTGTTTATTATTATTTTTTTGGTTTTTTAGGGAAGGATGGTCTTGTGTGTGTGTGTGTGTGCGTGTGTGTGTGTGTCTAAAGCAAACGTACGAGTTCTAGGTTTTTTTTATTCTGCTAATGAAAAAAAAAAAAAAAATTATTGTTCTACGTAAATTTTAGACAAGATTTGACGATCAAATATTTTCTGAATTTTTGAGAAAAGATTTTGGAAAAGATTTGATACTGAAATTTTATTTTGCAAATTTTCAGAAAATATTTGACACTCAAATTTGATTTTCAAATTTTTGGAAAAGATTTTAGATTCGAATCTTTTCTAAAAATATATATATATTTTTTTGTTTTCGGAGATTTAAGACTTAAGATTTTTCGAACGATAATTGTATCAAACAGACAGATGGATATTGTTGTTGATTTGAGATAAAAAAAAAAAAACGTGATTATGGAGATCGACATCTACTTTGTTGATTATTCAAGCTGGCAGACAGACGGACAGATACAGGATACAGTGAAAAGTAGATTTTTTTCACTTCTTATCCTTTTTTTTACTAAAAATTTCTACTACAGGGGCTAGATGAAATTATTCGTGTATTTGAAAAAAAAAAAAAAAAATGTTGAAGAATATTATTTAAATATTTCTATCTAACTACGTGAATGTTTATTTCTCATTTTTATTGTTTTGTTTTTTAAAATAGTTTTTACGAAAGCTTAGTTAAACATTTTTTTTAAACGGTCCAGAGTACCGCAAAGCGTATTTATATACGTATTTATTGATAAATATATAAAGATTTATTTACAGTAGACACACATAGCGTAAAAAAAAAAAAAGAATTTTTACACAACAATGGCAATAAAATGTTTCAAACAATTCCAACTAAAATTAATCTAACTCCGTCATCGGACACGCACCTGCAGGTTGCAGCTCCGACAAACTCTGTCGTGCTTGCGTCGGATGAATGATTGAGCTTTCTTTGATTTTTTTTTTTTTTGTGGTCAGGTTTGGTGGTTTGATTTTTTTTTTTTGGTTTTTTCGGTCAATGTCATGCGTGGGATACACAAGATCGTCAATATAATTAAAATTCGACGAAAAAAACAAAATATATATATATATATATTTACATATATATATATATATATATTTATGATAATGATAATGATAATAAAGGCGTTACTAACTTTTTTCCTTTTATAAGTTTCTCGATGGCCGCGCACTGTTGCTTCTGGACGGATATCTTTTCCTTCTGATGACGTTTTCTCAACGAGTCGAGATCCTTCTGTTGCTTACGGGCCATTTTTTGATAGCCCTTCTCCTGGCGCAACGATTCCGCGGTTATCGGATCGAATTCCATGGTTTCTGTGATCGAATCGATTGACAAGTCGTTGATTGAACGAATGAATGATTGTCGGGGAGAGGCAGAGTTAAATTGTGGGGGGGGGGGGGGGATGGAAAGCTCACCTCTCGCCTTAGCAGCTTCGTGCTGTCTGGACTGCGACGAATCTCCCATTCCTCCTTTGGCCTCGCTGTCCTCGCTTCCGCCGATACCTCGCATTCTCGTCTGGGCCGTTATTTCCGTTTTTATCCTCGCCGATCTCGGTGCGGTAAGCGCGTCCATAAATTCTGCAACAAATTCGTTTTAATTTGTTGTTCGAAAACAAATTTTTATTGTCCGACGTTGGCTATAAATTAGTTAAAACAGACAAGCATGAATTTATTATATTTATATATTATATTATAGTTTATAAAATTAATAAACCATATAAATATAAATATAAATATAAATATGAAAAAATTTATTCGATTTAATTAAAAATTAGTGAATCGAATTACAATAAACGATTCTATTTTAATTTTTTCTTCAAATAAAAAATTCAATCGTAAAAAAATATTCTACCACGATTTAGAAAGAGAATTTGAAAAAAAAAAAAAATTAAAAAATTGAATTTGATCAAAGCAAATCATAATAACAATAATAATCCAATAAAATTGTTGAAATGTTATGCATATATGAAAAATCAATATGAAAAATCCGCAAACCTTGAAAACCATCTGGCACGTAGATCTTAATTTCTATGTTGCAAAATAGCATGGGAAGCGACATTGGAAAATTGGCTTCGGTGCGCAGTGCAATGTGACGATAACCCGATTGCAAACCGTCCAGCGGAACTATACGCTGTCCCAACAGACGAGCGTTCGATTCGTCGTAAACGGCGAAACGCAACGCTGCGAGATCGGGAAGCACGACTTTGCGAAATAAAAATGGTTCCTCGTTGTAGACCGGATTTAGACCGTTCGCTTGTACAACACGAGTGCGAAATTCTTTGCGAATCGTGTCCGTGGGTAGGCCGTACATCTCGACCTCCACGTAAGTTCCGACTTTTTTGTCCGACAAAAATTGACCCGCGATAACCTTTGAACGTAGAAAAAAAATAAATAAGAAAAAAAAAGAAATGATCACGTATCATTATTATTTCTATTTTTATAATTTGTTTTTTTTTTGTGAAAATCGATTTTGAAAAAAAATTAAAATAAAAATAAACCTAGACCAGTACGGTGGGGTAACTCGTTACCCCAGCTCATCTCGGTATTCAATCGGCAATCTGAGACCTTATGAAGGCTCAATGTTCACTTCCCGGTGTCCTTTCGAAGTAAAGGACCTGGTCACTTGAAAAACCGACTGGGGTAACGAGTTACCCCAGTGTACCTTTGACGGGTACACATTTTGGACGATTATTATTATTATTATTTTTTTAAAATAATATTTTTGTTTAATTTTTTTAATTGTAGAGAATATATATTTATATATGTGTATTTATTTTCCAAGACAATGCTGCACCTGAACGCTGCACTGGGTCGCGATAACTCCATCGACCGGACTTTCCGCAAACGGATCGAAACTACGATCGGCACGTCTCATGAAATCCGGTTTCAACAAATATCCGGACGATCCGTTGTACTCGAATTTTCCTTGATTTAGTTGCATCGGCAAATCGGCCGTTTGAAAATTCAGGGAAACCATTTGACAACCGGCGTTCCAGAATACCTGCGCAATAGTTTTTTTAATTTTTTTTTTTTTTTTTCGTATTTTTTGTATTTTTGTATTTTACAATTTTTTTTACAAATTATTACCTGTGGCATGTAATTCGAAGAGTCCGCCCGCGTTCCCTTCGGATATATCCTGCTCATTTGTCGTTTGTTGTAATTAACGAATTCGATTGCCGAAGTTTTCAGATGATTCAGACCCGACGTTTCGGCGAAGGAAGACATGTTGTGATGGATATTTTTTTCTGTTTAATAATTTAATAATTTAATAATTTAATAATTTAATAATTAAATAATTTAATAATTCAATAATTTAATAATTTAATAATTTAATAATTTAATAATTTAATAATTTAATAATTTAATAATTTAATAATTTAATGAATCGACGAATAATGATAATAATTTTTGAAAAAAAGATCGTTTGACTCACGTTCCGCAACATCGAAACCCTGAAACTTGATGGGCTGAGCGTAATTGACCATCGACGAGAGCCACGGATGAACGTTCGTCGTGCTTCCGGTGTAAGGCTGAACGACCGCGAGTTCGAGACTCTCGCCCAGGCCAGCTGGACCAGCACCCGATTGCGACGATGATTTCTGTTGACAAACTACCGCCGCGGCCACATCAACCGTCACGACTTCCTCCTGAAATCCATCCGAATCCTGTCCACCGAAATCATCGGTTACATTATTATTAACGCTAATAATTCATTTATCCATTATTCATTTATTTATTTATTTATTTATTTATTTATTTATTTATTTATTTATTTATTTATTTATTTACTTATTTATTTATTTATTTATTTATTTATTTATTTATTTATTTATTTATTTATTTATTTATTTATTTATTTATTTATTCATTTATTCCTTTATTCATTTATTTATTTATTTATTTATTTGTTTATTTATTTATTTACCACTGATTGTTGTTCAACGACAACAGCGACTGCAGGTGGAGCACTCGGATCTTCCTTCACCTCGTCCTCGATGACAAACTGTCCCTGTTTGAACAACTCGAGTTCCTGCTTCTCGACTTCCGGTTTCAGTCTCTTGTTCTTTATCAGAATCTTGCGTTTGAGCATACTCGGGGGTGGTAGTGGAACACCCGGTTCCAGCTGCGACAACAATTATTTTCATAATTATCGTTGAATATCAAAAGAAATTCGATTGAATTCAACAAATGATGAATAAACTCAAAATAAAAAAGTATGTATATATCGTCTGTACATCATATATACCGGCTTGATAATTCTCGGACCCCAAAATTCACGTGAGGCCACGAAAAAAAAATTCTAGGACCCCATAATTCACCCTGGGACACGAAAACAAATTCCACGACCCCACAATTCACGTTGGGACACCAAAAAGCCACTTTGGGGGTTATGCTGACTCTGATACTTCGATTACCAAGCCTCAGAGTCGCAGTTTCGTGTCCCAACGTTAATTGTGGGGTACTTTGAGGACCCCATGATTATACGAAACTTGGAACACGACACTCACCGAATAATCCTTTAGTGGTTCGCGTAACAACAAATCACCCAGTATCTCGTCGCAATACTTTGCGAGTTTGTACTGCTGTCCCTTGCTGCAATGATTCTCGAAACTCAGTATCACCGGATAATCCGATGTGACGAAGGCTGTGTCGCGAACCGCGTATATAACGTCCTTGAATAGAATATCGGAGCACATTGCTTTGCCGTGAGTTATTATCGGTTCCTCGTCCTCGCCCTTACCGTCCCAACAATCCAGTTCCACGCACCTTTTGCAATGTCATTATTCAAAAATTTTATACAACATTTTTTTTCACAAACATATAAATCATATTGGAAAAGAATGAGAATAAAAAAAAGATGAATTAATTTGTAAAGGACTCGATTTTTTTTGCAATTATTATTTTAATATCCCAAGTAAAAAAATTGTATATATATAAAGACCATATATAGTCTGTATATAAACTTCATAAGCCCAAATCCATTTTTAGTGTATGTATAGACTGTGTATTTTTTTTACTTGAGTTTTTTTATTTTTTTATTTTATATATATATATCTATTTTTTTTTCTTTGGGGTGATTTGCAAGAGGGATTTGAAGTTTCACCTGCAGCCGGCCAGCAACACCTGTCTGTACATCTCGACGCTGCTTTTTCCACCAAATTGACGACCGCTCAGATAAGTGTTGTGACTGGAATTGATGTAGTAGTGTGCCAATGGCTGATCCATGTCCATGTAAACGTCCAAACGGTCGAGAAATACCGGTGCATTCTCGTCCGACATCAGGTACCTTATGAAACCGTCCTTTGTCATTGTTTCTGAAAATTTTGTTTAATTTTATTTCCATTTTTAAACAAATTTTTTTTTCTTTTGTTGAACAAAAAAAAGATACTGTTATCACAAAATTGACTGTATTCAAAACTGTTATTAAAAAATTGTTAAATTTTTTATACGAACTTTGATTCCTCGCTCCTTCGTTCTGTTCGTAATCGTTGATTATCTCCGAGGCTCTTTTTTCGTCGTAAAGCGGATAAAGAATCTCATTGAGTGTCGGATCACGTTGCTTGTCGTTCAGAAATGTGATGAGTTGTTCCAAATTTATCGTATCGGCTTTGCCCTGAGTTCTGTGGACCAACGAATAACCCGGATCAGCCATCGATGCCACGAACGAGGCACGTTTTCGATGAACGAACATTTATTGTACATATACAGGGTGTCCTATTTGAAAAAAAAGGGTTGACTAGATCTTCAGGAAAAGAAGTGACAACGAAACGCGTGAGATAAAAGTTACGGGGACCGAAGGTGGTAACCAAGTACCGATGAAATCTGATCTCTCACATTTCACGTTTCAATGGTGCAACCATAAAATAATTTTTTTTCTGCAGATGGGTACTTATGGGGACCACACTTTTGATCGTCCTGAATGTGTCCTTTTTTCAGAGACAAATTCAACGATGCTCTACGATGTCTCATAGATTTCCCATAGATTTTCCATAAAATATCGCTCGAAAATTTAATAAAATTTTATTACACAAAAATAGAAAAATTTATAAAAATAAATTATTTTTTCATTAATTTTTTTTTAATTACAAAAAAAATGTATTAAAAAATTGTCCGAATTAATCGTGCAATTGTGTAGCTTTGTTGATTTGAGTGCATAAATTTTCTTCGTCGAATAAATTCAACGGTTGTAATACACAGCTTTTTTTTCGTTCTTTTTTTTTTGTTCTTTTTTCGTTTTTTTTTCGCGCCCAGAAGTGTGAATGCAAGTAGCCGTGAACCCAGGCTCTTGGATGATGAATACGTAATGAATATAATTTTTTTTATATATGTATTTATATATGTATATGTGTATTTGTTTTTATGATACGAACATCGACTGGAAAAGTTCTTCTATGTCGTTTCTCGGACAAATCTTGTGATAAAGAGCGTAGAACGCGTCGAAGGTGAAGTCGTCCGGCTCAATAACGTCGTTCTGAAAATAGAAAAATGCAAATTTACGATTTCAACTATTGTAACTCATTGGAAAAGAAACGAAAAAAAAACACAATTTTCTTTATTTCATTTTTGTCAATTTCTTTATGAATTATTTGTGTCTTTTTCGGGATTTTACGTTTTTTTTTCGCCCGAATGATCGAATTATGATGAAGAGACGTATATCACCTTTTCACTCGGCAGGCCAAGGTCCGACAGACATTGGTACACGAGTTTCTCAGTCTTTCCGGATGCGAAGGTTCTCGCCACAACCTTCACCGGAACCTTTCCGTTCGGATCGACCAACATTCTCAGTCTCATCCAACTGCAATCCCATCGACGATAATTATTCACACAAGTTTGAAACTTCGGACGAGCGATTATCACGATGAGGATGATTGATTAAATTTTTTTCACGAATGGATATATGATTTATTCATGAAGAGATATTATTTTTTTCATTCTCAAAGATTTCACGAAAGATTATTAATTAGTTTTCATGAAAACGTTTTATCAAAATTATCACGAACTCCAAGCAAGAGTCTGGAACGGTCGGAAAATTCGGGAAAATTATGGGAAAGCTTTTCTTTCTTGATTTTACTCAGTAACCGAAGTAACTAGAAAACTATCGAACTCGTGTAACTAAATAAATGTGAAAAACTCACTGTTTCTTCAGGCAAGTCAGTGGACATATGTTGTTGGCTTTAACGTTGTGGGTTATCACTCGTATGCCCGCCAGCCATGTCTATGAAAAATTACCCAAACAAAAATAATGCAATTTAAGAAATAATAGTTGAAAAAAAAAAAAAATAGTTGATTGTTATTATTAACTGAAATTACAAAAAATGATTGCATTATCGTCGATATAGTTGCATTTTGTTTTGTGATTCTCATGTCAGTCTCTCCCTTTTTCGTAACTATTAATTCATACACACGAATACAAACTATGTTTTGAATTTATTGAATTTATTGAATTTATTGAGTTTATTGAATCTATTAAATTCATGGGATTTTTCGATTTTTTTAAATTTATTGAATTTATTAAATTTATTGAATTTATTAAATTTATTGAATTTATTAAATTTATTGAATTTATTAAATTTATCGAATTTATTGAATTTTTTTGAATTGTTTGAATTTGTTGAATTTATTGATTTTGAATCAACACGATTTTTCATTCCAATTTATAATAACCATTTTTATGTGCCACGATTTGTTTTTTTTTTCCGTTTCGTTTTTTCGTTTTTTATTACCAACGAACGTGTTCGATGACGCAAGCTTCGAATCGAAGCTTGCGGAGTTTACGACCGCGTTATTCGGTCGGTGTTTTCTCGAATATAACGCGCCGACGACGTTCGGGTTACCCGAACGTCTTTGCTGTTACACACGGGTGTTTTATACGGTGATTTCGATCGGGCTTCCGTCGGCCTTGAAAGCTTTCCCCCAAAGCTCGACCAATTCATTCGCTCACGTCTCTACGATCGTACCGACGGATATATAAATCGTTATATCTCGATGCGAAGTTTTCCATGAAAGTTTATACGATTTCCCATCGACGAATACATGTAGATATATATTATTTTCTAGGAATATGCCATCGGGTTCGGGTGCAAGTTGGAAAGTCGAGCTTTCGCCGTGAGATACGGGGCTGCATATTGCGCGATCGAACGTTCCGCCGGGTTAATGAAGATGCCGGCTCGTTAATTGGTAATCGCTCGACGACGGGGCGGGCGGGGGGGGGGGTGCTCGTGGCGAGAGATAGTCTGGTCCCTGAGACGCGCCCCCAGAGGCGCTCGGGGTCTCATTACCGGAAGATGGACGAAGAGGGGTGGATTATCGTGGGTGGTAGTGGCATGGGGGATGGGGGGTCGTGTTGATAACGAATTGACGTAGTTTTACAAGTCGGCAAAGGGCATTTGATGAAGGAAGAGAGAATGGGAGAAGGAAGATAGAGTGACAGAGTGGGGAATCAAATTAATGAAAATTAATAGAGCGAGAGAGAGCGAGAAAGAAAGAAAGTATACGAAAATATTCGACAAAAATCAACAATATCCATTTTTTTCTCATTGACTTATTATCATTATTATTATTTTCAATATTAAAATTCGGCAAATTGATATTCCTTATTCTTATTTGTGAATGTCGTATTATTATTATTATTATTATTTTATTAATACTAAAATTTGGGAAAAATTAATAGTGATAATTCTTATTTATGAATTTCTTATTATTATTATTATTATTATTATTATTATCATCATTATTATTATTGTTATTATTATTTTGCCGTTGATATTTATTAGACTTATTAGATAAATCAAAATTAGTAGAGAGATAGAGAGAGAAAGAGATTATAGAAGTTCGACTAAAATCGATTTTCCAAACTTTTATTATTATTATTATTATTATTAATATTATTATTATTATTTTCTTACAGCATAGAAAGTTGACAAAAAATTAACAGACCCAAATTTTATTCATCAACTTATTATTATTATTATTATTATTATTATTGTTGTTGTTGTTGTTG
This sequence comes from Diplazon laetatorius, assembly GCA_963662125.1. Taxonomy (NCBI): domain Eukaryota; kingdom Metazoa; phylum Arthropoda; class Insecta; order Hymenoptera; family Ichneumonidae; genus Diplazon; species Diplazon laetatorius. The sequence continues at coordinate 2,405,271 of OY759164.1, forward strand.
TTGTTGTTGTTGTTATTATTATTTTGCAGTATCGAAATTTATCAACAAAAAACCAACCGTATACAATTTTTATTTATCGATTGAATATGTTATCTATTTTTTTTTTTTATTCCTCTTCGACAACGAAATCGAGAGAATGATTATTTTGTCGGGGATACACGCGATGGGCAATATGGTTTCTTTCCCCAAAATCCATCGGGTGAACCGATCTCGCAACGTCATCGTAAATCAAAGGTTTATCACGGCCCACACGATTCATCACGATGGCCCCAAAGACCGCGTTCCATAGATCTTCGAATAATCTATCCCCCCTGCTCGCCCCTTCCCTCCATCGCCCGCCCGCTACGGAACGACAAATCATTCGCCCGTTTAAAACTAAATTTAGCGTCAACACCGGCGCATTTCACGTCTTGTCTTTTTCCCTCAGCTTCCGAAACACACAAATCAATTCACGTCTCGGTCACGTTGATGCACACGAACGTTATATTTCCCACGCGTTAATTTTCCGAACTAAGACTTTCGAATGTGACTTTGACTTTATCAACATTTCATTCTGCGATTTACACGAAAATTTTTCACGTGGAAAATTTCGACAATCGGTTTTCGAAAAAAAAATTAAAAATATGAACGTTCCGAAAAATATCCATAATGTAATTTTATGGAACGTCCTAATTAAATTATGAATAACTAAATAATTCTCAATAAAATAATGAGATAAACAATAAACCATTAAATAATATTTAATAAAAAATTAAATAATAAATAATAAAATAATATTCGATACAAAATTGAATAATAAATAATAAATATAGAATGTCCAAAATTCAGAATGTCATATATATATCTGATAAGCCTCTGGACCAAGTAATCCTTCCGTATTACCAATTACAAGATTGTCATTCATAACGAATTAACAAAAAAAATTAAAATTAAAATATGAAAACGAAAAATGAAAAGATGAAACAATAAAATAAATTTATAATTCAATCAAAATATAAATTATCGTGGACAATTCGTTCCCTTTGCCTCGACCCCCCGACGACGATATGGAAAACAATACCTTTGCGGTAGCAACATCCGGACAAACAACGTGCTGATAATTTATGTTGGTGTAGTCCACTCCGGAACATATGGTCAGGCTTTTATCCTCCAACTGGTCCCCGTGTTTCGCACTCAGTTTGTCGTACAACTTTGGATCCTAGACGACGAACAGTTGGCGATCGGTATCATTGAAAAAAATTTTTTTTTTCTAAATTATAATAATAAAATAACCAACTCACAAAATTTTTTATTTCAGCCCCATTGTCAAAAATATGATAATATATTTTATAATTATTATTATGTTGCTAATTGAAGGAAAAAAAGTAAAATTAAAAATTTGGTGAGTCGGTTATTATTATTATTATTATTATTATTATTATTATTATTATTATTATTAATATTATTATTATTATTATCATGTTTTTACTCTGTTATAGATATAACAATACAATAATAATAAGAAACATAATTTTCAATGTCGAATAATAATTTTTTTGGCAACGAAACAAAGTTAAAATGGAAAAAAATTTGTCGATTGGTTCGAAGGGGTTGATTGATTTGGATTGGGATATCTCGAAAGCTTCTTGATCGCTCGACTCGAGTGGGTGCAATCAACGTTTGCGATACAGTTAACAACGTGACACACGTGGCAATGGTTGGGGGAAGGGGCTGGAGGAGGAGGAGGAGAACAAATGAGACGGAAGGAGGAGGGGGTGAGAGTGGTGAGAATTGTATGTACTTGGATAAACGTTGCCAACCACGTGCGATAATTAATGTGCACAAACGATCGACGATACAACACAGTGGATAATCCGTTTTACCTTGGGAACACCTCCCGCCCGTATGTCGCTCACTTGACACAGCTCGATGACGTCACCATCCTGAAACAATGAAAAAAATGTAATTAAATTGAATTAAATTAAATTAAATTAAAAAAAAGAATTCGAAATTTTTTTTTGTGAATATTTCTCTCGGAGTAGGTTTCTGTCGAGGCGACGAAATATCAAGAAAAAAAACATGAAAAATAATAATAATAATAATAATAATAAATTTAAATTAAAGAAAAATAATTCACGAAAGTTTTCGTGAATTTTTCATTCAAAGCAGGTTTCTGTCGAGACAACGAATAATAGAGAAAACAAATAAAAAAAAACATAAAAGAACAAATTAAATTAAATTAAAAAATGTATTTACAAAAGTTTTCTGAATTTTAATATTTACATTTTTTTTTATTTTTTCTTGTTTAATCAAATTTTAATGTATTCGCAAAGTTTTTTTTTTTTGTGAATTTTCTTTCGAAGTGGGTCTGACGAGATAACGAACAATAAAGAGAACAGACAAAAAAAAAATTTGAAGAAATGAAAAAAAAAATTCAGTGCAACGGAGATAAATAACTCGAGGCAATTATTTTTATTCGTTTTTTTTTTTTTTTTTTTTTTTTTTTTTTTGTATATTTACCTTGCCCTCGCTCTGCCAATATATGAAAAATCCATATTCGTCGACCTTAAAAGTGCAATTGAGTTCGATCTCCGTGTTGTCCTTCTCCTCGGTCCAACGATCGAACGCGCAACCCGCACGGAGCGGTTCCGGCACTTCGATCTGCCAATTGAATTCGAATCGCTTCGTCATTTTTCGGTGCGATCGCGCGGTTCCGTGACAAATGCCGCTGCGCGCCGGTCAGATCCTCGACGATTTTTCGTCGTTCCGTGCACCGAAGCCAGCGCAAAAAAATCAACGGGTTGCGATTGGGGGTTGCTGTACTTCGTCAGCCACTGCGACAAATTAACGTGTCACGGTTGAGAAGGAAAAGAAAATTAAATAATCATGATTATAACGATAATCGAATAATAATTATTCGATTAAATATTCGATAGCAAATTATAGATTTTTAAACTTTGACATTATTATTAATATTTATTTATTTGTTATATAATAATAATAATAATAATAATAATAATAATAATAATAATAATAATAATGATAATTCTGAAAATTCAAAATTACGAAATAGAAAATAATGCAAAACTATTATTATTATTATTATTATTATTATTATTATTATTATTATTATTATTATTATTATTATTATTATTATTATTATTATGATTATTATTATTATTATTATTATTATTATTCGGAGAAATTCGAAGCCGCTGAAATTATTTTCAATCGCGATGATGTATTTCATTTTTGTTTTCTAGGGTGACTGGCTCAGTCACGAGGGGCGAACAACAAAAATTTTCCCCCATCTTATCTCGTGGCTCCGACAAGATGTGCGAAGGGGAAACCATGTACATATTTTTCTTTTTTCATTTTTTCTCAGCCACGTGAGATCAAAGATTCGACAGAAAAAAGAAGGGGAGTGAAAAAATATAATAAAAGCTCACCGAAGAAGGTCAAGTAAAATTTTTCAAATATTTCTCTCTCTCTCTCTCTCTCTTTTCATTTCAATGCAAATTCCGCCATTCTACCGAGATATCTTCGACTGTGCAGCATATCGACCTTGGCTAAATGTCAACTCGGAAACCCGGAATAAATACATAAAAATAGAAACTGTAACGCGCTTTGTCGATGGTGACAAAAAAAAATTGAATCTAACAAAAATGAAAAAAAAAAAACAATAATAAAAATAAACAAACAAAATCGAATCACGAAGAGCGATAGAGAGGAATTGTTACACGTGGACGATTGATCAATGATTTCATGGAAGGTAAAAAAGATTTTCAGGCGTAGCGACCGACCGAGAGAGAGAGAGAGGAAGAGAGACTGAAGGGTGGGTAGATCGAAGCAGAGGACGAATGCCCTACAACGGAAGCCCTCTCGACAGGTCGGTGGTACGGGTGTTGCCCATTTATCCGAGATATCTGGTCACCGGCTCTCCAGTTTCCATCGCGTTAAGCCCCGATGGATTTCGCGACCCGGATACACACTATACATACATACATACATACATACATACATACATACATATGCATATGTACATATGTACTGAATATGTAATGTGAATATGTGTGTGTGTGCAGCACCGATCCCCGTGAGCGTTACGGTCGTCCCAAACCTCGCGAGCCCCCGTCCGCCTCTCCGCTTCGTCTCGCGGGTCTTCGGGGCCGTCTTCCACGGGTGACCGGAAGCCCGGTCCGAGCGACAGCCCGACCGCGAACAACGGGCGTCCCCACAAGCTACGGTTCGCGAGGTCGCGAACGTCCTTGGTATCCGGGGAGCTTCGTCGTCGGACCCCCAGCCGGCTCGTCGTCAGCCACGCTATTCGCCTTCGGCAATCCGAACCCCTCCGAAAACAACCCTCAATGATAATTCACACGATTATCAGTGGCTATCGTTGGCACCTGACAATTTGTTTTTATTGTTTTTTTTTTTCGTTTTTTTTTTGTTTGTTTTTTTTTTCAACGATGGGTTCCGAACCCGCCGAGAGAGCACGGAGAAAAACACGCAACGCGTGTGAAAAAATTTGTGTTCCATTGGTTGTCGGGGGGTGGACGGGGGGAGGGGGCGGGGAATCGAACCCGGGACCCACTGGATTGTGAACCCAGTGCGTTACCCACTTAGCCACTCTGCGTCTCTCGCTCTATATATATATATATATATATAAATATATACGTTATCTATTAACTGTATATGTTGTGGAACGTGTATCGTGTGTCAAAGTAAAGCCCCGAGTCGTTGCGATGCGTTGCCAAGAGGGTGATAACGTGGGCGCGGGCGGCCCCGAACCCCGTCATCCCTCAACGCGATCGTGTCTGGCGCCTAATCGGCCGTTCACCCCTCCACCCCCCCCCCCCTACACTCTCTCCACCCCCTGCACCCCGTGGCGTACGACGAGACTGATGTGATAAGTTTGACACGCGCTACCACAGTTGGGCTTCTTCGAGACGCGTTTATATTTTTGCTCGACAAGAATGTGAAATGTGGGGCAAGACGGTATACAGGTGAGACCTGGGATCAACTGGACGATCGAGTCCCAGTCGAAAAATCAACCTGAATGGCAATGACACAGAAACGTCATTATCGACCCTGGAACTCATGATTGGGGTACGAACGCACCCCACGCGAACTGAATGGTAGAAAAATTATATTGAAAATTCAAACCTAGAACTCATCGAAATATATTTGACCCAAAATGTCTCATATATGTATATATATATATATGAGACATAAATATATATATATAGTACTGGCACCGGTGCCGATATGGACCACTACAGTAGCTATTTATATATATTTGGAAATAGGGCCGCTTTAATCGTCATCCATCTGGCCACCGTTGTTCCTGCTATATATGTACAGAGGTATAGGGCCTTCCAGGCCAAATCCATTTTTCATGTGTCACTACATATCATATATATATATATATATAAGACATACAGTAGCTAGATGGATGACTAAACTAGCTGGCCATATGCAATTGCCAAATGGATGACGATGTCATCAATACATATATATATATATATATATATATATATATATATATATATATGTATGGACATATGTATTTATGTACTCTACGACCCAGGCATACGAAAATGTCGACCGTTTACTACGAGTATCGAAAACTAGTCGGTCGGGCCTTTGGAAATCGTTCGACCTCATGTAGTATAACAAACGTTATGCACTCCGGAAAAAAAAAAGGTTTGCCCCCATTTTTCGACTCTTCTTCGTGATCGATCTATATCGTTGTTGTTTTTTTTTTTTTTTTTTTTTTTTGGAATCGCCCTCCGATGGTTTTCATGACATCAACAATTTTGTTTTCTCGTTCTTTTCTTTCACGACGATTCAATCTTGTTGGGCTTTTTATTTGCCATTGGAAGTTGTAAAATTTTGAATTCGATGGAAAAATGTTCGTGAACATTGGGGAGTCGAGAAGGCAAAGGTCTCGAGCGAATTTTTGAAGGTTGGCAAAGGCCAAGAGGGGTAGCAATTCGTATGGGGATGGATTTAACGATTTGAAACTAATGGAACATTTGGGACGAAATGATATTAGGTTTTTTTTGGGGGGGGGGGGTTAGATTTAAATTGGAGCGTTTTAATTGGTATTTGTGAACAAGAAAACAAAAAAACAAAATTTTAATCTATAACAATTATTTAACAAAAAACTTTCCATCACTATTTTTTATAATATCAATCTTTATCACAAACAAACCTTCACTAATTACTTCCAATTGATTTGTTGATTGAATAAATACAATAAATACAATAAATACAATAAATACAATAAATTATCACAAATGAAAGAAAAAACCGATCGAGTCAAGTGACCGCATCGTGACCACTTCCGGTACACGTGGCAACGTCAATTTGGACATCATCATCGCCAAACCCATTCGTCACAATGTGGACAACCAACCGAGGTGGCCCCACTCGATCATTCCGCCGAAAAAAAAAAAAGCTTTCTCGTCGGTCCGATCGTGTTCACAAGATGCGACGAGAGAAGAACGAGAAGCCACGTCGAGGTCAATCCTCGAACGGCTATCACCGACGTCGTATCGAAAAAAAAAAAAAAAAAAAAAAAAAAAAAAAATTACGCTCAAGTAGCGTCGAAGGGTGGGTGGAGGAAAAAGGGGGTAGGAAGGGATGGGGGTTAGTTCTCTCTCGGGTTTCAACGTTTACGTCCACGTGAGGACGTCGCTCAATCGGAAAATGGATTGCACGATGCCAGGATCAATGTGCCACGAACGACGGAGAAAAGCTTTCGCCCTCGAGGAGCTTTTTGTTTTTTTTTTTTTTTTTTTTTTTGGGCCCGATTATAATGCGTCACCGAGCCCAGAGACACGAACGATCCGAGCAAACATTTCACGTTCTTTGTACTCTGTTTTCTGTTTTTTTTTTTTTTTTTTTTTTTTTTTTAATCATTCATCCTCTTTGCTTATCTTCGGTTTTATTTATCCCCCCCCCCTCTCCCCCGCTTTTGCCCCCTCCTTCCATCCACGACCTTTCGATCACGGTCCTGTGTTTGCCATTTGTAAACCTTGCCTCGCGCTCGACGAAAATTTTCCAATTGGGGATTTCGAATGTTTGGCAAGGGAACTGCGTCAACCTTACATACATCACGTTTGGGAAAAATTACATTTTTGCAAATATAATTTTTTTTTTTTTAATTTACTTTATGGATTATACGAAATTGGAATTTTTTAGGATTCATTTATTTTGTCGATTCATGGCAATGTGGGTTCGATTATACCGGATTTTGCATTTGAAAACAAGAAAAATTACGAGACTTCCAAAAATTCGAATATTTTTTTACGTTATAAAAAAATTACGAATAAAAAATAAAATATGCAGATTTGGAATTTTTAAATATTTTTTATCGTTTATTTATTTTTTTTTCAATGTATCAATATGTATAATAATTATAAAATTATTTTATATAATATATATATATATATATATATATATATATATATATATATATATATATATATATATATATTAAGGTGGGCGTTAGGAAATCTTTAGTGTTCGCCTATGGAAACTTTATTTTTCGTAAAAGGAAATAAGGACTTTTTTATTTTTGTAAAAAAAAAAAAAAAAATCAAAAAACAAACGATGAAAAAATATTTAAAAAATCGAAATCTACATGTTTTATGAGACATAATATTACATATGTATATATATATCTATATAATATATGCCAAATATACTTACGCCGTTAAGAGTTTCTCTTCCGGGTCGAATATCTCATCTTAATTCCCCCGAGCTGCACCTGTGAAAACAAAACATGATCGTTCGTGAGCACATCTCCGCACATCGCACATTCCGTGTTTATCGCACGAGCTTTATTTCGAATATCAATTCGTGGCTCGTGAATAAATAAACACGGATAGACACTTTCAAACGACTCAGCAGCCGCCCCCCCCCCCCCCCTCGCTTGCCCTACGCGACCTCGCCTGATGTTAAAAGTTTGCATTGTTAAATACACATATATATATTTAACAAATATTCATAGATGTGTTTTTTTTCTTTACAATAATAATATATTTTTATTTAAAAGTTTTTTTTTTTTATTTTTTTTTTTTCATAACAGAATCGTTCGAGTGCATTTCTGGTTTCATTGTGCACTCAAATGTTGTCTGTAGGTTGCCTCAAAAAAATAAAAATACTCGACAAAGAATATATATAGATATATGTGTTGCCCTTTCAGACCCGAGGCCTCTGTTCCACGTTTTTGTCGTTTTTTTTTTTTTTTTTAATCGATGACCCAGATTATTCGTGGGAAAAAAAAAAACGAATTTGCGGATGCTGTGAGAAAAATATTTAAATACCTGGGTGACGATAAAGTGGGAAGCGAGATAAATGGAGAGAGAACAAAAAAACGCGAACTAATGACCGACAAACTGGAATATTAAATCTTTTATATATTTTATACATTGATATATATATATATATTCGTATAGCCAGTGCGCTTAATTAATCTGTCCATCCGGAACTTGCCTTCTCTCTCTCTCTCTCTCTCTCTCTCTCTCTCTCACTCTTTCTCTCTAATTGCGGTCGGACATTGAGAGCACCAGCACAAACTCGTGCGTTTGACTACGAAGATTATGTTTCAAGTCAAACCACGACCCGACGCTCGGTTTTTTTTTTTTCTCTCAATTTTTTTCGTAGCGCCCACCAGCAGCTTCAGCAACCGAACTGACCTATCGCGTGCGGATATCCCGAACGGTCTTGCTCGGGCTTCTCGACCGGCGCTATCAAAGACACTTATCTTAATTGGTGCGTGCGAACTCTCTTTAATAAACGCAAAAAAAAAAAAACCCACGAAATCATGTAATTTATTTTGATTTATTCGTTCATTAATTTCTAGCATCCTCATGGACACACGGACGAAGAGCTTTACAAAGATTAAGGTGCAATGCCAATGGACGATATTTCGTCGACGATCGCGGTAATCGAATTCGATTTTTTTTTATTTTCGTATTTATTTTATTTTATTTTATTTTATTTTCATTCCATTCTTTTATTCATTTCATTTTTTAATTATTTTCATTGTTTGATTGTGACGTTGCTTTCTTCGTTCACGTATTTGCGTGAACGCAATGTGCTTTCGTGATACCGAGACACGACGAGTAATTGGCACGAAGTGGCTATTCTAGTGTGTGTGTGTGTGTGTGTGTGTGTGTGTGTGTGTGTGTGTGCGGGAAAGAGAAAGAGAGAGGGTGAGTGTATGTGTGAGTTCACGTTCACAACGCAAACGAACGATAAAAAAAATTTAATTGTCGCATGTTTACCAACGTCGCGTGTAGTAATCGGCAACGGTGTGTTTTACAAACCCAATCACCTTTGTTATCACTTCGAATCTTCGTGTGCGTGTCTATATATAGTCATCGTTTTGTCTATTCAGTTTTTTTATAATTATTTCTATTATTCATTACTATCATTATTATTGTTATTATTATTATTATTACTATTGAAAAAAAAAAAAATTTGAACCATTATTCGACATGTAGATGGCGCTCTCGTAATTATCCCAGTTGATTGACAATACGCCAATCGAGGACGCACTTGTTAATTGCGAACGTTCACACTCGTTCGTTTACTCTTTTTTTTCATTTTTTTTCTTAATTAAAACATTTTTCATTCTTTTTATATATATTCGCAACTTCGACGTAATTGACGCATGAAGGAGCCAATCGCACGGCTCGCTGCTTCCAATTAAATTAATTTTGTTTTGTTTTGTTTTGTTTTTTTTTTTTTTAGTCTTTGTTGGCTTATCAATTTTATTTTGCATTTTAATTTCGAGAGACACACGTGGGGCTCGCCGATTCAAATGTGTGATTTTTTATCATCTTTGTTTTTCATTTTTTTATATTCCCAATTGCTTGAGATAACGAAAACGTTTTTTCTTTTTACATTGTTTTAAAATTTCATTTCAGACGACACTCGACTTGCCCGCTTGAAATATAATTTTTTATTATTTTTATATCATCAATATTTATCTCCACGTCCAAAAAAAAATATAAAAAAACAAGTAAAACCAGGAAAAAAAATGCTCATCGACAAATAACAAAGAAAACAATATAAACCAACGATAATTAATCAACGAAACCCATGACGTCACTCGTGGCTTTCACAATAAAAAATGAATTTCGAATTTCTTTTTTTTATTGAAAAAAATAAATTATTTCTTGAATTTTTCTTTCCAAAATTAATCTTTTTGTTTCTTCATTAAAATTGAACTGCTGCAATTTCAATTGCAAGCAAATACGAACAGCACGTGGAGTTTGGAATATAGGCCGATGTAACAACTGCCGAAATTCGTTAACAAACGTTAGCTCTGCCAGTCCTGTAGTATTTACAATTTTCGTCATGGCACACACGAGCAAACGGCTCACACAAACACAACCACACACACACGCACGCACACGTGCGTTCGAAAACGTTTCATCGACGATGCGGCAATATAACTCGGGACGTATCGTTTCGTATCGTGAACGAGGCGCGTGCTCTAAAATCGTTTGTGTATACAGACGTGCGGTGAAAAAGAGAGAGAGACAGACAGATACAGGAGAGAGAGAGAGAGAGAGAGAGAGAGAGAGAGAGAGAGAGAGAGAGGGAGATGGAGAGGGATGGAGCATGTGTAAACTTGAATATATGTAAGCGACGGTTGCTTAGCAAGTCTCTCCGGCTGCATGACTGCGAAAATAATGCTCGCATGTGAATCGTGAATTCATTTGAATGTTGGCATTCCCCGAAGCGTTCATCCATCAACCATTTTATTTTTTCTCCCACGTTCTCCATTGCAATATTATCGATAGCCCATTTCACATATTTGTCATCATATGGAAATATCGATATCGCTTTGACGTTCGTCAAATGTTGACATTCAATCAACTCAACATTTTGCGGTTTAAACGTAATCATTTTTTTGTTTTTCAACATTAAACTTAATCATCAACACCATGATCATTTTCAATGAAATAATTTCTTTCAACTCACATTTGTTTCAGGATAATCATTTTCAACTCACATTTGTTTCAGGATAATCCTATCCAAATTCGTTTCTGGATAATCATTTTCATATTCGTTTCTGGATAATCATTTTCATATTTGTTTCTGGATAATCATGTCCACATTCTTTTCTGGATAATCATTTTCACATTTGTTTCTGAATATTAATCATTTTCAACTCACATTTGTTTTATCACAATCATGTTCAACTCACTTTTTTTTCAACATGATCACACGTATTGGTGTGTGAGTTGAGTTGTATGTTGAATTCGTTTATGTTAAATGGACATATGTGACCGTCGTTGCCCGCCTTGCTCCGAATTTCCGTATAGGAAAAAAAAAAAAAAACAAAACACCCAATGACGAAATATATCACGACTGTTGGCCGAATCGACACACAAAATCGTTGTATCTCATCAATCTCAATTCGGTTCGCAGCCATCGTTCACGACCATAAAAAAAAAAAAAAAAACGAACAAACTTTGTCCGACTAGTTTCCGTGAAAAAAAATGGTAAACGATGAGAAGCGCCACACACACACACACACACGCACACGTGCCGGTAGCCTCTCAAGGGCAAACAATGAAACCGAATAAAAAAGCTCTTTCAATATATATTCTTCCCATCTCTCATAAAAAAAAAACAAAACAAAACAAAAAAAAAAAACGATCATAAAAATTTTACCGTTCCACTTCGAGCTTACCACTCGCACAACGTTTTACCACTGCGAAATAGCCATGACATAATAAAAAATAATATAAAAATAATATATATATATATAGAGAAAGAAGAGCTAAGGAAATAAAACATTCATAAATTTTCGTGGTTACGAGTCCTGGGTGCATAATAACGCGTTTTCCTTTTTTCCATAAACCCCAAAATCTCGGCTCCCTCCGAATTCCGAATGATTCGCCATTCGGCTCGCGTCACGCCGAGGCGCCATCTTACGTTCGTGACCCACGACAAAATGGTCGCCCCCCCGCGGCGCGCGCTCGATGAACCCCTCCCCCTCCACTTCGCTGACCAAAGGCTCACAGTCCGACCAATTTTCATCACAAAACCCAACGAACATCACAAGTAGAACCCAATAACGAGATTTCCCACGCGCGACATCTCGTGATAATTAATCGTAACACGTCGGACGTCCCGTCGAGTCCTCGAATGATCCGTTCTAACTTATCCTGGATAAGTGGGAGCTGGATAATTCTGAAAGTAACAAAACCAGGCTTGAAAGAAAGAAGAAAACAACAAAAAGCAATTCGAGGAACACGAAAGTTCCAAAAAAGCCAAAAGCTATCATCGACAATCGTCCGGAAAAATTAATTACCGACGTTGCTCGAACGTGAAAACAGAGCTGACCCATCGGTAGAGTTCAAACTCGTGATGGTCGTTCGATGATCGAAGCAATTAGTGAAAATGTTGTTGTTTAACGAGAAAAGTGGGGAAGCAATTGGCATCAAGCAGTGACACCACCACCACTACCATCGGTAGTGGTAGCAGCAGCAGCAGCAGCAGCGCCATCAGCAGCGTTGCAGTCGGCGACGGGTCGTTGCGGACAATCGACCGCCCCGCACGCGCAGCATACCACCACTCGTCATCTCTCTCTCTCTCTCTCTCCGATTCTTGGCCCATCTTCTTCTCTTCCTCTATCTTTCTCTCTCTGTCTCATTTTTTCTGTATTTCATTTTCTCCCTCCCTCTCTCTCTTGCAGTCTCTCTTTCTCTCTCTCTCTCTCTCTCTCTCTTGCAGTCTCTCTTATTTTTTTTACTCTCTCTCTTGTAGTCTCTCTTATTTTTTTTCTCTCGCTCTTTCTCTCTCTCTCTCTCGCTTGCAATCACTCTTATTTTTTTCTCTCTCTCTCTTATGCAGTCTCTCTTATTTTCTTTCTCTCTCTTTCTCTCTCTTTCTCTCTCTCTCTATCCTCCAGTACATCTCCATGTATTAATTTACTAGTGTATCTCCATGGTTATTAATTTACTATATTCATTTTTTATTATTATAATTTTTTTTTTCAAAAACTTTATCGTCACTGACTCACCAGTTTTGATTTTTTTATTATTTTTTTGTTACATGGATTCATCGTTATTCTTATTTTTGTTATTATTATTATTTACTTATTGCTTACTTCGCATTGTCTAAAATCTAACTGAGGCATAATAAAAATCAATCAAACAATCATCAAACAATCAATCATTCTTTTTCTCCTCCCTCTCTCTGTCCCTCTCATCCTTTTTCCCTCTCTCTCTCTCTCTCTCTCTCTCTCTCTCTCTCTCGCTCTCTCTCTCTCTCTCTCTCTGTCTCTCATCCTCTTTCCCTTCATCTCATCATCTCTCTCGCTCTGTCTCACTTATTCATTTACCCTCTCTCTCTCTCTTCCTTCCAGTACATCTCCGTCTAACCTCCAAACTTGTCATTCGTCGATTCCGTTGGCTCGAGACTCCACCTCTCGGGGATCCAGCTCGGTTTTTCGTTTCTTCTTTTTTTTTTCCCCCCCGTTTCCAGCTTCACTGTCATCTCACTTGCACGTACAACACCTACGTAACTTATCCACAGCCCCGAGGTCACACGGGTAAAGCTCGACTTCCCCTTCGCTCCCATCCCCCGCCTCGACGTTCTTTCGTGACTGCACAAACCCGCGAATCATTTTCCGTCCCAACTAAACGACCTCTCGACCGAGCTAGAGCCTCGCTAAGCCCGTGGGCCGCTTCTCTCGTCCGGACAACCCTGCTGCTCGCCCCCGTCAACATCTCGTGCTTCCTTCCCCCCCCCCCCCTTCCCCACCCCACGGAACAAAAGAAACAGTTGTACACGCTCGACGTGGCTTATCTGCAAAACCCGCCACCGCGATTAATTAATTATCTCGTTATTTTCGAGCTCTTCGAGGGGGGACCCGAGAAGCGACAATTGTATTTGCTTTCTGTTTATTGCATTGGGATTTTGTTTCATTTAGTTGTTTCATTTTTTTTTTTTGTTTTTTTTTCATTGAACAATGAAAGTTTTATTGGTTCACGTGAAGGTCGTTCGTGTCGAGAATCCGAATCGTCGGAGGTTGAAACTAAGGTATTTGGAGATTATTATTTCTGGTAGAATGAAAATTTTTCAAGAGGATCCAAGTGAAGTTGAAAATTCTGAGATAATTGATATGATAATATAAATTATATTTTATAATATTTTATAATAATAATGATAAAGTTAGTATTAATGTTATTCTCTAGTTATATTATATTCTGCCACTTCACTTAGATCTGGTCTAATTTATCTGACAGAATTTAATATAAAAGAATGATAATACTCATACTAATATTATCATTATTTTCTAAGTTATCTCAGATTCTGCCACTTCAATCAGATCTTCTTAGTCTTCTTATATAATAATTATAATGCTAACAATGATAACAACAACAACAACAACAACAACAACAACAATAATAATAATTATTATTATTATTATTATTTTCAACATCATCATCATTATCATTATTGTACATGAAGACTAAGAAGATCCAATATGAATAATAATAATAATAATAATAATAATAATAATAATAATAATATAAGTATTAAAATCATCGAACCGTCTCAGATTCTGTCTCTCTCCCACTCGTCGTGTCTTCTCTCTCGTCTCACATTATCATTATCACAATTATTTCCCAAATTTCACACAATTGTCATTAAACCGCAATTATTCAACGTTTTCATTTGTGTCACATCCAGAGTTGTCTCAGGCCATTGTAAATCGTTTTCCTTCGAAGTTGAACGAGCCCATTGAATAACACGAGTTATCTACCATTGTTTTTCCATCCTATTGTCCCCCTTCCCCCCCCCCCCCCCCTCGCCCCTTCTGCCCCAGGGCTCGGTAAAGGGAAGGCTTTTCGTTTCACAAGCATTTAACCGTTTGTCAAATCGTCGGGATCTCTTTTGTCTCACGGTTGTTTGCACCAAAGACGGATGTCTGCTGTACGTGAAAGCACATAATAACACATAATGGGATCGATATATGTCGCTTCCACGACGAAATAATAATTTTCCACAAAGTACGAAAATGTTCGAAGAGATAATGCGAAAGAGAGAGAGAGAGAGAGAGAGAAAGAGAGAGACGAGAGAGAAGAGAAAGAAGAGTGAGAGACGACGTGGTCGGTGACACGAATGGAAGCTGTGGGCAAGGGGCGAAGAGGGGAGGGGAGGGAAGGGGTTAATTGTTGGACAAAGAGGGTTTTTGGTTAAAGAGAATGACGGTCATTAAAGCGTCACCGTTATAACCGACTGAGTTCTTTCACTTGCCAATTATCTCCTTTGACCTTGAGGTAATACGTAATGAACACAATTTTTTTTTTTTTTTTTTTTTTTTTGTCAGGATCACTCGACCTGGTCTCAACCTCGAAGGGGGCGGGGGGGATGTTCTCGCGTTGGGCTCATCAACGTCGAGCGTTAATCAGACGTGTCTCTGTGACTTGCACTTTGCGAACACACACACACACACATATATATATATATATATATATTCGCACACACTTGCGAAACGTGCGGAAAGACCATCATCGAGAATTTCGTTGTGTCCGGCACTTTGAAGTGCTCCATCGGCTCGCTTCGTTTAAGTGTGTGTGTGTGTGTAAGAGAGAGAGATAGAGAGAGAGAGAGAGAGAGAGGGAGAGGGAGAGAGATAGAGAGAGATAGAGAGAGTGAGTGAACTCGTAACGTTAATGAAGTGTGCGAACAAGACCGGGGTCGTATGACACAATGTTCTTTTTTTTTTAATTTTATTAACCCTTGGAAATGTTATTAACTTATCGGGAAGTTTGCACAGCTGGTGCACAGGGGTCTCTTGGACCCCGAGGTTACAAAATGGCTCGCTGCGAGTACGCAATTTCGAATTTTTTTTTTACTTGGAAAAATTATCGTGTATTCTTTGATACTTTTTTCGAGAGGTGCTGTAGACTTTTTGGCTCAAATTCAATATTTACTTTGGAAGAGAAATGTTGAAGATAATAAAAAAAACACAATATTGGTGATTTTTCACCAAAAAAGAAATCTAAACATTTTCAATCCTCATTATTTTGATGTGAATATTAAACTGAATAATTCTCGATATACTTTGATTTCAGAAATGAAATAATGAGCCTGATAGTGGTTGTTGGGCAAGAAGAGGGGCAATTTATTATGATAAATGAAGGAGTAAATGGCTAGTTGATTGGGGTTGATTTTGCTTGGAAATATAATTCGTCATTTGTCAGGAAAAAAAAAATAATTGACGTGTTAATAGTGTGAGTATGTATATATATATATATATATATATGTGTTATGTATATATTCACACTCCTAGGAGAGATATGAACATGGACAAGCGTTAGTCGACACGTTGACAATAGCCGCAATACAGAGCGAACGGTACGGTAACGGGATCGACGGTAATTGCGGAAAGTAATTACCTGACTGTCCTCCACCAATCTCCCCCCCCCCTCCCTCGCCTTCCACCCCTACCCTCTCCTCCTCCTCCTCGCCTCTCACCCCATCCTAACCGTCGCCACAACGTTATCACTCGAGCGAGATAATCCACGTAGCTTATATTACAATGAAAATGCAATTTCATCGTAGCCAAATGGACCCCACTCAATTCTGCGGTTTACGAGTGATGATACACCGAGGACATGCATTATATACGTACTTATACATCACTTAATATACGTATGTGTATATATATATATATTGATATGTGTATGTATAATAAGTGTGGTATATGTTATTAAACATATATATTTATTCATTTTTTTTAAAATATTGTCAAAATTGGAAGTCACTATCTTAATCTTTAAGGAGGCTGAGTCACCTAAAAAATTAGAAAAAAATAAAAAGATAGTTAAGTATAAGTATTTCATGACTATGCAATTGGATTTTAAATTTAGATTGATCATTTCACGAAAAAAAAAAATTCCTCCAACTTTTAGGCGACTCCACCCCCTTAACGATGAATGTAAAACTTCGGGAGGCTGGCGGCAGGGTTAAGAATTGAGATAGGGGCCTCAAATTTCAAGCATATGTATTTTCATTTATTTCGAATCATATTATCTTCCGGGAATGCCAAAATTTGTAGGAAGCCGAAATAAGGGCCACCCTAATATACATATATATATGTATAATTCGTAAGGTGTGGGTATGTATATAAGTGACTGATTGTGAGTACAATGTCCAATCACGAACGCCAATACATTCGTCAAAGAGGTGCGACGCTAACTGTCACGTGAGATAAATCCTTCTCTCTCTCTCTCTCTCTCTCTCTCTCTCTCTCTCTCTCTCTCTCTCGGCTTTGTCAGTTCCGGCGCTCATTAATAAATCGTCCGGCTTAATGGCCGTCATTGCGCTCGTCCGTCGACTGGACACGACGACGACGAAAAAAAAAAGAAAGATAAAAAAAAGAAACCACGCGCGAGCTCGTGGCACACGACGACGACGACGACTATGTGTGCCAGACACCGGAGGAAGGTTACAAGTGACAACAAAAAGCAGAATTGAAGAAGAAGGATGGAGAATGAAAAGAATATATTGACCGTGGGTGGTTGGAGGGGGCTCGAGGGGTGAAGGTCCTGATTGTCAAAGCACAGAAGAATATGATTGTTCAATGTTGTATATATATATATATATATGTATATATGTGTATATATATATATAAATTCATGTGACTTTATGATTCGAGATAATTTTTCATTTGTCATTGCTAATTTGAAATTTGTTTATTACTTATTATTCTTATTTTTACTTTTGGGGATGAAGGACTTTGATCTAGGTTTCGAATCTTCGTCTTATAAAATTCGTCGTTTTGAGCTTACGATGTTTTTTGAACGCTTAGGTTAGTTTTTAGAAATTTCAGATTTGTTGTTCTTGTACAAAAATGTTGGAACATCGAAATTTTTTTATTACTGAGAAAATAATTATTTTTAAATTATTGTTCTGACGATAAAATTTTGTGACCTTGAGCTTTCTGACTTCAAAATGAAATTTTTCATCGTGAGTTTATCGATAATTGGTGCAATATAGATTTTTCTAAGATCATCTCCCAAAATTTTTACTCTTTTAAATTTCACGATTCTAAATCAATTAATGAATTAAAATATTATTATTATTATTATTTATCAAATCAATAAATTCAAAAATAAACCGTTTGGAAAAACTTTTTTATGTAGAAATCGTTGAAACACGTTTCATTGACCCCAAAAAAACAAGAAACAGACATTTGAGGTTGTAGAATATTTTTTTAATTTTTTTTTGTTCACGTTTTCTAGATTCTCAATGTCGTTTCCATTGTTTGGGTGAGTAACGTGAATGAAGGTCGTGAGAATATAATGGTGGGTATTGAATGACCGGTCGGAAGAAAGCGAGCAATGAAGAAGAGCATTCGAAAAAAACAGAAAGCGTGTAACGGTGAGAAGGGTCAACGAATAAAGTTGCGAAAGGGTCCCCCCGTTGAAGGAGACCCTTCTGCGAGCCATTATACTCTCCTCGACCCTTCATCGCATCCACAAGTTTGTTTTTTTCTTTTTTTCGGCGTGCGTTATTCTTCGCAGTTAACGAACGAAAGAAGGAGTTTAACGTCGTAATGGAAGCCAAGACAATACGCGTACTCCTTAAAAAAGATATTATTGTCCCAAAAACTGGACTTGATTTATTTGCGTCTACATATCATATAAACATATATAAATATATAAATCCAAGAAACATCAAATCTGACGAATGTGCAGAGACTTTTAATTCTCTAAGATATTGAATTTATAAAAAAAATCGAGTTTGAAAAAAAAAAAAAAAAAAAATTTTAGACGTTCTAGAAATTGTTTACATTTGAAATTTTTATTAGACTCAACTATCGACAAAAAAAGAAACACTATTTTAAGGGACACCCTGATATAAATATATTTATATATATATATATATTTATATTTATTTGTGTGTGTATATTGGACGTGTGATTGACAATGATATATGTGGGTTTCGAAAAAAAATGTGCGTTTTCGTTTGATCGTGGTAAAAAGACTCCGCCCACGACTCTCGCGTGCAAGTCAACGACAGTGAAAATTTCTTCAACAATAACGTTCCGGTCGTCGTCTTCGTCGTCTGCTCAAGCTCCACGACGGTCTTATATATAGGTGATCGAGATAACGCAACAACGTGCGTGAGATAACGCAACAACGTGACGTCGAATACAGACGACAATAAAAAAAAAACAATTATTAAAAAAAAAAAAAAGAAAAAAAAAAGTTAAGCTGGTGGGCAAAAGAGGTGCGTGGCCTGCGTGTCAGTGCCACCGTGCTGATTATCAAAGATATGGATCAACGTGTGGTTTTCTTTTTATTATCCCCTCCCCTCCCCTTCCCCCTCCCGAAAAAAAAAAATAAAATATGCTATTACAACGTCTCGCTGGTTAGATTGTGATCGTGCCGATTTGTTATCGCGTTTGTGACACGAAATCCACGAGTTTTGTGATCTCGATGCATTGGCTGGTCAATCTATACTTATTATTTTGAAAATTCTAACATTTTATTTGTTTTGCTTCCTCATAAAGGAAGCTTTGTGACGGTGGGAAATTTTTTTTTCGAGATCTTCATGTCACCATGTTCAGAATGTTCCAAAACGTCGAGAAAACACATTTGGAGAAAATGTCCGGATGTATGTATGTGTGTGTGTGTGTGTGTGTGTGTGTGTGTATGTGTGTAATGGCCTCCCAAAATTCAAACTTGCATAACTCGAGAACGGTTTGAGCTACAGCCCCCAAGTTTTGCAGACATGTGCAGCTCCTTAATCACTTCTTTGACTATAATTTTCGAAATGATTGAAGCTGCGACTCAGATTTTATGTCGTTTTCAAATTTCCAAAAAAAGGGCGTTATCACTCTAGCGATCGCAAATTTTTAGATACTCGTCTAAATAGTTCTTGACACAGAGATACGTACCCAAGGTTAGTTGGTATTGCATTTGGGCCAAATCCATCAATGAGTTTTGATTTTATGATATTTTGAATTTTTCCAAAAATCAAATTTTTCGCTATAACTTTTGTGAACTTCGACCGATCAAGCTCAAACTTCACAAAAGTATAGAAAATCATTCAGCCGTGGTGTATCTCAAATTCGGCGAAGATCATTTGGATGGTTCGGTTTTGACAGGAATTCAAGTTTTTCGATCGTAGGTGAAGTGAACGAAGAATCCTTTATGAGGAAGCCAAAACAAAAATGCTTCCTCATAGCGCTCCCATCAGCATCACATTGCTTTGTCATAAAGGATTCTTCGTTCACTACCTACGATTCAGAGGAAGCAAATTGCAGAAGCTCAACTTGCAGCTTGCTTAAAATTATGAGGAAGCAATTTGCAAGTTTCAACTTGCAGCTTTTTTATTTGTTTATTTGTGGAAATTGTTTTTTTTTTTTTTCAATTTTTTGAATTTTTTAAATCTTCTATTTTATTTTCCAGAGATTTCTCAACCATCATCCACCCTCCCCCACCCCAACCTCTTCTCAGGTCATCCCTTAGAGTGTTGCAGCAGCTGCAGCTACTTTTTCCAATGCACCGATGCATCCGAATGCTGGAATTACGAAATACTCCGCGGTGATCGAAACACACCGACAAAGTCGTCACACAAACTCAAGTCGAAGGAAAATATATGTGTATAAACTGTATTCAAACTATGTGTACATGTGTGGGGAGGGGGGGGGGTGTCTATGTGGAATTTGGTATATATGTATAAGACTGTATGCAAATGGTGCATGTCCTGTATTATGTCTATAGAAAATTCGACCATGCAAAGCTTATACATAAATTATATACGGTTTAATATACAATTTGTATATGAATTATATACAGTCCAGATAAAATTTGTGTATAAACTAGATACAATCTAGATAAAATTTGTCCACAAATTATATGCAGTCCAGATGAAATGTATCCATGAATTATATACAGTCCAGATAAAATTTGTATATAAATTCAAATACAGTCTATAGATATGTAAAATTTTTATGCAATCTAGATAAAGTCTAGATAAAATGTGTATATAAATCATACAAGCTCCATATGCAATTCATACATGAATCACATCGATTCTACATACAATTTATATAAAAAAAAAATAAATAAATACACTCTCTACATCTTATCCAAACTAATCTAACTATCATTTCTCATTTACTCTTACAAATCTAAAATTCCAAATCTTCGTTCGAATCAACCGAATCGCGTTTCAACGACTGAACTAATTTGAATAAAACTCGATGTGTGTACATGGACCATGTCCTGGATTACCACACAGGCCACTTTTTATCAGAAAAAAAAAAATGTTGTCAAAAAAAAATGTCGTAGCCAGAAAATCGGTGATCGAATATAACCGAATATAACGTATAACAAAAAAAAAAAATCCGTTCCGAGTCTTACCGGCCACTGCGGAATTACGAGCGGCGACAGCAGCAGCAGCAGCGGCAGCGCAGCATCACCTTCGGATCTCTCATCTCGCTCTCCGTTCGACGATCGGCGTAGGAATAAAAAAAAAAATACGAAGAAAAAAAAAACGGAAAAACGTGTGTCCGCTCGGAATCACCGATATCGCGAGGTCCGCGCGCGGGATTCCGCGGAATGCCGCGAGACCGACGATGCGGACTCGCCGCGGACGTGCCTCGATCCGGACGAAACGTTTGCTTGCACCCGCACGCACACACTCACGATGATATATATATATATATATATGTATATTTTTTAATTCTTTTAAACTGTTCCAACGGTCTCGGAAAAGTCTTCAATGCGGTAAAAAAAAAAATTTCAAAAACTGCAAAGAAAAAAAACTGCAAAAAATTATATTTTCGACTGTCGTGTCGCACGTTTACCAAAGAAACAATACTTCTTCCTCAATAATTTCTCGTCTCTTTTTTACTTATTCGATAAAAAAAAAGAAAAAAAAAACAAATACATATCTTCAAATTCCAAAAAAGATAACAAAAAAAAAAAAAAAAAAATTCCGATATTTAAATAAAATTATGAATTTATGTGAATAACGTTCGATTCGGTGATAAAGTCGTTGATTACGGGATAAACGCGTTACACCTCGTCGTCGTCGTTGACGACGACGGTGACCAACCGAACCGACTTTAAATGCGAAATTTTTTCGGCCCAGGACCTTCGTTCACCCACCAACCACTTTTTCCTCTTCTTATATATTTTTGTAAGAAAAAAAAAATTTTCCCAAATTATTTATTATTATTATTATTATTATTATTATTATTATTATTTAATGTTTTTTTTTAATTTTTCGGTTGAATTCACAAACGTGAATGAGCGTCGGGGTTCTCGTTGATAACGACGGTAGCGACAGCGGCAACGAGTTGTCTAGTTCGAGAGGACGTGTAAAGCTATCTACATACATATATACACACATATATATATATATATATATATGTGTGTGTGTGTGTGAACGGACATTTATATGTATACTACGCATAAATATATAGATATATGTTTACGTATGTATATATGTATATATATGTATGTATATATATATATATATGTGTGTAGAGCGATATAGTGGTTGTGTAGCACGGTATATGACACACGAGTTAGCCCGTTAGCCGTCTCGCGAGACGTTTCAGGAAGAGCAGAGAGAAGAGAAGAGCCCCGGTTAACGGTGGCGAGGCCTTTCCCCGACTTACTCGCGACCGAACGGGCGAGCCAGCTGCGAGAGAGTTGGCCTGGCTCGATACTGGCCTTCTCTACTTCGCGCATGTGCCGCCGCCGCCGCCGCTGCCGCTCTCTCGCTCGCGCCGTGCGAACACCACACGCACGAAGCTGTTCTCCAACGGCTGAACAACATGCGCGCGCGCCCTCATCCCCCTCCACGCCGGTGCGTGCATCGTTTCGCGTGCGCTGATTGGCCGTCGCCGAGAGCGACCCAGTGCGGCTATTGGACGAACTTGAGGATTAAGGTTATAGGACTGCGTTTCGGTGTCCTTCTCTCTCGGTTCTCAAGAAGCTTCCATAGCGCTATTTCTCTCGCACTCGGGGATGTGGGTTCGATGTGGAGTTCGTCACCTTTAGGCGATGCCGAGAAGGTTTCGAAGTTGGTTCTCTGTTGGTGAGCAGTGAGCGACCATGGCGCTGTGTCTCTCGGATTTGTGGGACGATCAGCTGGGTTTTGGATTGGCTCGAGTTTGTCAGGTGAGAGATGCGAGTGGCGACGGTGGAGCGACAGCGGCGACGATGGCAAGCTTGGAAAACAATGATGGTTATCGACGGTGGGTAATGAAGAATCGCTGCGATGTAGATTGTGGAAACGTCGATTGGTCTTGTGTTAGAAGACTAGAGAACGAGTGATTTTTTTTGTGGAGGAACGTGGGTAAGTTACCGACCGTAGGTAAGCGATTGTTGGTTCGGATCGTACGCGCCGTGAGTATACCGAGAGACGGTAATTAAGGGACCCGGTGATTATTCACCGGTTGAGGGAAGATGTGGAAAGATGAATGAAAATTGAATGTTCCTGTGCTGCATGGAGAATGACCGGAGTTTGAAACGAATGGAACCTGTTGGCGATAAACGCGTAATTCGAGAGTTGTCCGCTAGTCGAACATTTTTATGTGTCCGTGAGATGTCTGCTGTACCGACGTGGAGCGACTTTGCTTCACGAAAGTTGATCTAGCAAGTTATAGTCGATCGCCCGGATTATATCTATCAAATTATATTCAAAGGTATTCGAAAAACAATTTATCGAACCAACCACTTTCAATCGTCATCGTTCTACGATCGCTCAATCGTTATTCCCCAACTTCTGACAATAATTGACCATTACTACTTGCACGGTTTTCATCACTGGCAGTAGTAAAAAAGCTCGAGAAAATAACAACGCGTGCCAATAGAAAAGCTCGGAAAAGGGTACGAAGATAAACGAAACTTCGGGGGTGAGAAGGGTGAGAAAAAAAAAATTCTCACGTTACTCGACACGGGACAACGAAAAGACGAAAAAAAAAATGAAAAAAAAAAAAAAAAATACAGAAACGTGACGAAAGGACTAGAACCGCGAAAGGTCACGGCGATTCCACACCAAAGCGAGACGAGCCTCTCGCAAAAAGAGCGGCGAAAGATAACGAAACAAAAAAAATGTTTTAAAAAGATAAAAAAAAATAAAAATAAAGCAGAATGAGAAAAGAAGATAAAAAAAAAAAAATAGGAAATGCCATCGCGACAACCCGAGACGTGTGAAACGAATTTTTTTTCTTTCATTTTCGTGTTCGTTGGCTACGTAACGTCTGACACACGCTTCATTTATTTTTCTTTCTTTTACATCAACCCCCCCCCCCTCTCTCTCTCTCTCGCTCTATCTCTCTATTTCTCTTCGGCAGGTTATGCACGAACGAGGACCCCGAGAACGGAGGCGTAAAAGCGCAAACCCCGGAGTTTTGAATATGCATGGGGATGGGGTGGGGGTGGTTTTATTTTTTTTTTATTTTTTTTTTTTTTTCGTTGTAGAAGCGACGACCGATGTGGGTTGGGCGTGCTTTAGCCAGCTCTGCCGAACCTTCGTCGTGCTACCAGCTGCTTGGTTACGTCCAGTGGTATTTCCAGTGCTAACCCTACGACACCCCTCCCCCTCCCCTTCGCCGTCCACCAAACTCCCTTAGCCGCGGTGACACTCGGGGCGCCTGCAATAACCCCTCCGCTCTGCCTCGTCGGTCGGTAGCTTCTGCCGCGGTTCTCTTCCTCTGCCTCGGTAGAATTAACTCTGCACTCCGGAACCCCGCGAACGGGTCTACCTTTGATGTTGCACGACAGGCGCGTTACTCTCTTTCCATACCCTCGACACTGCACACTTTCTCTCTCTCTTTCTCTATGTCTCTCTGTCTTTATGTCTTTCTGTCTTTCTGTCTTTCTGTCTTTCTGTCTTTCTGTCTTTCTGTCTTTCTGTCTTTCTGTCTTTCCGTCTTTCTGTCTTTCTGTCTTTCTGTCTTTCTGTCTTTCCGTCTTTCTGTCTTTCTGTCTTTCTGTCTTTCTGTCTTTCTGTCTTTCTGTCTTTCTGTCTTTCTGTCTTTCTGTCTTTCTGTCTTTCTGTCTTTCTGTCTTTCTGTCTTTCTGTCTTTCTGTCTTTCTGTCTTTCTGTCTTTCTGTCTTTCTGTCTTTCTGTCTTTCTGTCTTTCTGTCTTTCTGTCTTTCTGTCTTTCTGTCTTTCTGTCTTCCCGTCTTTCTGTCTTTCTGTCTTTCTGTCTTTCTGTCTTTCTGTCTTTCTGTCTTTCTGTCTTCCCGTCTTTCTGTCTTTCTGTCGCTCTGTCGCTCTGTCTCAATATTAACCAAAATATAATATATATATATTTATATATTTTTTCTTATCGTGAAAACAATTTCCATTTTCCGAAAGAAGCTGGAAATACACGTTAGCATCGTCCGAAAGATAAAACGTCGCACCCGTCTCCCATATCAATAATTCGTCGTAAAATAACGTTGGGAATGCAATAAACGTGTCCCGGAGAAACCCGTTGCCGTAACGCACACGCGACACCGTGCATTTATTTCCCACGAGAAAAACCGGAAGCAAAATGCGAGTCTCGAAGATTGAGAAATCACGTACGAGTGGGGTGGCATACAAGTTTCGTGTTTTCATATCTCGGTGGCTCGGTTCGCGCAAACATCTCAATATTTCGACTTGCAGTCACCGTCAAAGCTACCAATGAGAAAATGATGTATATAAAAAAAATGAAATAAAATAAAAATAAAAATGTTTGAGCAAGAAATTCAAACGAAAAAAAAAAAAAAATGTTGGAGCGGAATGTTTTTGAAAAATACAGAATACAACATTTTGGAAATAAATTAAAATGGAATTATTTTTCAATTTTTTTTATTTTTATTTCATTGTATTTGTTTATTTTTTATTTTTCATTTTTTATCTGTCTCGTGGACAAAAAAATCTGTGTGTTAGTAAAGCTTCCATGATGGTTCGGATATCAAAAGGAAATTTGACTCCGCGATCGACTCACCACGTGAGGAGAACACGAGAACAGAAATATTCAACCATGGTAAACAAAAATAAAAAACAAATCACGTCGAATACACAAAAATTGGATAGATTTCTCATCGAAAAAACGAAAAAATATTCAATAATCTTCGAACAATCGTTTCCTCACGCTGAAAATCGTTTTTACGAAATAAAAAAAAATGTTCGCCCTTGGAAAATTACAAATAATATAATGATAGAAAAATAAATTCTATCGATCTGGTCATGAACGTCTGATAATTATTTTTTTCTTTCCTCGTGTGTTCCCAAATAGAGCACGTGATTATC
Organism: Diplazon laetatorius; assembly: GCA_963662125.1. Classification (NCBI taxonomy): domain Eukaryota; kingdom Metazoa; phylum Arthropoda; class Insecta; order Hymenoptera; family Ichneumonidae; genus Diplazon; species Diplazon laetatorius. The sequence goes on from OY759164.1 coordinate 2,431,554, forward strand.
AAAGCTCGAGCTTGCGAAAAACCATCTGAAAAAAAAAATAATTCTCGACTCGGTTTTTCGAACGATCCAGCGTAGTTCATTCCTGGAGTCTTTTCACAAAATAAAAATAAAAAAAAATCGTGTCAAGTCCGTGAGACGACGCATCGGTACTTCCGGTTCCCAACATCCTTCGGCATCCTCGTGTGCATCTCGCACGTCAAGAAATATCCGAAGGACCGTGAAAGACTCGACAATGCTTGTCCCCCCGCTCACTTCGAACAATTCCAGAAACTAAAATGAACGTGCGGCTGCTTGACAAACGTCCAACGACGAGCATTAATATTCATGTTGAAAAAAAAAAAAATTCACCGTTCTTATCGTGGGAATTATTATTTATTTTTTTTTTATTTTCGCTTTCGTTAAAATTTCGCGGCAATTAAAAAAAATGCATCGCACTGAACCATTATAGATCTTGCTCATTTTTTTTAGTTCCACCCGTAATTAATTCAACTACGATCATGATAATGAACTTAATATATATATATGAATATATATATTTATGTTAAATCTAAAAATTTTGTAAGCCTCGAAAAATTTCCCATTTGCTGCCAAAAAAAAAAAAACAAAATCAAATGACAAGTGCCAATATAGTTAACTACTTTCACACGATTATAGATTAATCAATTTATCATCTAAACTGAAATATTTTCGTGCGGATATCTTAAAATAATTTTTTCGTAAAATAATAATCTCATTTTTTCAAATTTCATATTCATTGAAATTAATAACATTAATAATAATAATAATAATAAATCCAATAAAATAAACAATACATAACTCGCTACGAATTTACGATCAACCAGCTTGATCATGAATCTTTTTACTAAGCAATAAGGTCGAAGTGATGTGTTAACATTTGCTTTCGTCCATAGCTAACAAACATCACATTTATCATCCTCTCACGATTAATTCCATAATTTGTTTTTTTTTCTTCACAAATCTTTATCGTGAAAAATTTTTGCAAACTCGAACAGTTTTTGGCCGCCCACACGACTGCAACTCTTAGGCAGAGCCCAGTTTAGTCGATCGTCGTGACGGTTCTTCGTCGTGCCAGAAAACGTTCTCATTCGCAAAGCTCGCGGGTTCGTGAGTTACAGAGTTAAATCCCAATGGTGGGCTGTAACTCGGGTCTCATAACACCCCCCGGGCAGTCCGGGTAATACGGTAGTTTGCCTATTTTTCCCGCGATCTTTTCCGCAACGTTCTGGCCGTTCGGAGTTGGTGCCAATTCGGCACGAAATTGCGTCGTTTGACCGTCACGAACGATACAAATGTCGGTAATTTGGATAATGCGAAATAATTTATAACACGTCGTAACTTTCGTGTGCGACACGCGTGTATTGTCATTGCTACTGTTGTTATTCCCATTGATATTATTTTTATCACTGATCCATTAATTTTGAGGGCTGAGTCACCTAAAAAATATAATAATATATAAATAATATACATTTATATATTTTGGTTTTTTATTTTAAGTTATAAATATTATCATTATTATTATTTTATATTTATTTGTAGTATAAAATATTAATATTCATATTTAATATTGTAATTAGAATAATAATAATTATTATTATTGTTATTATTACAAAATATGAAAGATACCATTTTTTCATCACAGTCGAACATATTAATTCAATCGACAAACAAAATCAATATATATAGATATAGCAATGCATTACATTACAAATGCTGTTTTTTGATATGCCCAACTCTCTCAATTTCTGATTGCAGCTCCAAAAAAAAAAAAAAAAAAAAAAAAAACTCCATCGGAATGAATTTATGATAATCCGGAAACGTGGAAGCCCGTCCACGGCGAAGTTGTCCGTGCGGGATGGCGTAGCACGCGGTCGATGGACTTCCAACGGAGGCTCGAAGTCTCCGGGCTCGCGGCTTTATTCACGTTTTACCGGCTCGCACGGTCGGGAAAGTTTCCTCGGTCACTCACGGATCTTGAACTTGCTTCGTGACCGACCCGCGGACTGGTCCACAATCCACAATCCACCCGTCACATCCGACAAGCCTATTCTCGCCCCTTCAACCTGAACCAGGTGTTCGAGTCCAACCTGAGACTAAAATGGAAAAAAAAAATTGAAAGAAAAAAAAAAATTCATCAAAGAGGGGGAAAAAATAAACGAGAACAAACTGTTTCACTTTTATTTTGGTCGGTGGTATCTTTATTCCGGTTTTCCGTCGGGTTTGAGTGTGTGTGTGTGTGTTTGCAAAGTGAGCGACATCCGAATAGGTCCTTTGCCGTCTCGTAGTTGCGAAAAATTACCGACACAGTGAAATCCGTGAAATGCACTTTTTTCGCAGGTCAAATTATTTTTGTTACATATCGGAAATTTTTTGAACGTTCGGGAGTCGAAACTGCTCGACGTTTATTGTTTCCGTGTGCTCAAGTTATTTTCCAAGTCGGTACATTTTGGTGACTTTGGATCGTTGCAAATTGAAAATTGTTTTTGAAATTAATTTGTCATAAAAAAAAAGTAAAAAATAAAAATTTTGTTAACATTTTTCGTTTGAAAAAAAAAAAGATTTTTATTATCTTATTGATTGGTTCTATTCTCTATTTTTTTTAGTAATAACGATATTTTAAAATTAGCATTGTTATGCTTGCATCGAAATAAAATATTTCCGAACAAATGAATTTCCAACTTGCACGATTCAGATAAATGCATAGAAATATCTTTCGAACGTTTGAAATGAAATTTTCAATAACAATAACGTGCAATTCCCCACACGAAATATCATTCGATAAAACGCACATAAATGGATTCATTCAACAATGGTGAATAACCCAATGCAGAAAATAACCGAATGCAGAATCTGAATATCAGGGTGCGAAATTGGCAGGAAGAATGAAACGAGGGGTGAGGGACGGGGTGGGGGGGTGGGGCAAAGGAGGGTGGGAAATTTTCGTTTATCGAATACAAATCACGATTGATAATCCACACATGCCCCAAAATTCACGAACGAATCGTTCGATTATTGCCACCAAAAGAAAAAAAAAAGAAAAAAAATCTATACAAACCCCCTCCCCTCCCCCACACACGACACAAATGTATGCATCTCAAAAGCACAATACAGTAATCGTGATAAATTCGGGGGTTCATGAATGACAACAATTTTCAAAACGATGAAAAGTCGTCCACGTCGTGGGCAACGAATTTTCGTCACAAATTTTACATATTATATATTTGCAAAAAAAATTTTCTTTAAAAAAGAATAAAATTTTTTTGAAAAGAATAAAAGTTAAAAAAAAATCGTTTTGGCAATATCAGACGAATTTGAACCAATGTCGCGAGGTTACAGCGACAAATGAGAGAGAGAGAGAGAGAGAGAGAGAGAGAGAGAGGTGGATCTGGTGCCCCAAATAATCCGCGGTCCCCATAGTAGCCGATCGACGAGCAACGAAGAGACGAGCCACCGAGGCAACGAACCGCGTTGGCACCTGCAGCTGCAGCCCCAACTACGAAAATCGACGATGGTGCGATCTATATATATATATATACCAACTGACTCGGATTCAATCGTTTCGCCGGGCACGTCTCTCGTTGTCCGGTCCCGGAGTCTCACTCGTCCTCGGACCTCGGAATTCCCTCCCACGAACGCGATACAGAGGTACCTACACATCTCACACGTGACCGCACACGCCGGACAATGGGGTTTTCACGCGCCGGCGCGTTTGCGTTAACGATCGTTAAAATTTTCGCCCAAGTTGGACCGCGCGGGTTCGCGTCAACAGGCGCGCCGTTCAACAAACCGTGGCGTGACCGGTTGCTGCATGCACATGTGCATATGTATGTCCAGGACAAATATAGATGAATGCATATAAATATATATATATATTTTTATAGATGTATATATATATCTGAGTAAAAACGCAAATTTATGTGCGATCTTTATGAGACTTACGCAGCTTGAATTGCATGTTGGAAAACAAATTTTCACATTTTTTCCGATTTTTTCTGTTCATTATTTTGGCAGCTGTCAGTTGATGTATTTTTTTTTTTGTGGATTTTTATTTTTTCAAGAATTTTTTTTCTTCTTTACATACTCACGCCGGTAAAAAAAGACATGAAGAATCTATTTTGGACGTGAAATCGACTCAGCTTTTTATAAAAAATAGGAGTTGTTCATTTTGACCGTGGAAAATTACTGAAAATGATCGACGAAGATGTCTGACGATCGGAAAATAGAAAATCGGAAAATAAAATACGCGCATGCGCGTGACGCCAGACCCCGACGGTCCATCGTGAAATACCAATTAGCGAAATGAAATACAGTAAAAAAAAAGAGATTCGTTCTTTTTTTCGTTAAAGAACAATTAAAAAAAAAAGTTAAAAAAAAAAAAACGAGTTCAGTGATCGAGTTAACGTGTACTGCAGAGGCGTTTCCACTGTGGCTTGCTCATTAGGCGTGAAAGTACGCGAAGCCAGCAGCCACGGTCACGAGCGTGCATGCGCCGCGTTTCCAGGCCTCGTTGCACATCTCCTCCCCGTCGTGTGTGTGTGTGTGTGTGTGTGTCTCGGCGAGTGAGCAATGTACCTAAACTCGTACCAGCCGACAAACGCGTTGATAATTCGTCACATGTAAACGCGCGCACTTGACCTTATATATACATTATCGAACAGTCATGTAGAAAAAAAAAAATTCCACGGTGGAAATTCCATCGGCGATAGCTAATTTTTATAGCTCGATTTTCGAACGTTGCATTACGCGATTAATGAAGGTATTTGGATTGTTGAAAAAAAAAAAAAAAAAAATAAAACCTATTGCTAGACGAGAAAATAATTGATCGATCATGGAACGATGAACATCTTGTTTTTAAATTAAAAATATTATTATTATTATTATTATTATTATTATTATTGTTGATATTATTGTTTTTGTTATTATTAATATTATAATCATTATGTTAAATTTATTTTTAATTTTGTTGTTATTATTATTTTTTATCTATTTTTATTTTATTTTGAAACACAATTCAAGATAGTAATTGAATTTTAAAAAGATAAAAAAAATATGTATATGCATATACATAGGTAATAAGTATACAGTCAGTCTAGTTCAAAAACTAAAAAAATGAAAAATAAACAAAAAAAAAAAACAGTTCTCGATGTATCGTCAATAAAATTCTACAAAAATTCTACAACTGCAACAATAGGTTGATCAAAATCTCAATCTCATCGTGATTTCGGTGCATATTTAACCCCATGAATTATTGTTTCGAACACTTTATCATCGAGCCAAACCCACAACCTGACGGCAATGTTCCAGTCTAGGGTGGGGAAGAAAGGGTGAAGGGGGGGGGGGGTGGTTCAGCGTCGGGCATTTCACCGGGGACTGAACTATCCGAAAATTCAATTAAGCCCTTCGTCAAATGAGTTCCTCAAATTAACCATCATCCCTGGACGTGGTGTGCGCGAGGTCTGCGAAAATTTGCATGTGTTTTGACATTTAAATGGACTCGTACCGAAGCACCACACACACACATACGTGAGCCCGGTCTAATCGAAACGAGCGAGTTGAAGTTATGAACCTTTTACAAACTGCCATCGTGAGCCCAAGGATCCAGTTTCATCGTCACGAACCCTTTGAAAAAAAAAAAATAAAATGCGAAATAGTAAAAAATAGGGAAAAAATTGTTTTAAAAACTGTCAAAAAAATGTAAAACGTGGGGAAAAAAATTAGAAAAGGATTCGCGAACTGCGAAAGTGAAAGTTCGAGTCTGACGAACCCTGAACGTCACTCGTCAAGCGAATTCCAAATCGTTCGAAATCGCCTCGAGCCAACACACACACACACACACACACGATTGAACCAGGTTTGTAAGTCACAGTTAATCGATGTACCGACCGATGAAACTGAATTTATAACAACTCAATCTGGTAGAACGAGTATTCGTGACGTGCATCAGCCCCACCGGACGTTTGATGCATCGACGACTTTTACGGTTCGCGCATGCGCAGTGAGCGAGATAAAAAAAAATTACAGACTCGCATTTTACGAATTTTCGCCATAGGTTCACAAAAATTTTGACTTTTCGAAATGTTGTCACGGGGTTCACCAAAAGTAATTCATAAATAACGACGACGTCGCTTTTGGACGAGTGAAACATTTTGTGACGAATCTTACAGCCTTCAGATGCTTTATGTGGCTGTGAAAAAAATTGAAATGATAGCTGAGTATAAGTATTTTAAGAGGGTTAAATCGATTTTTGAGTTGGATCGATCGTATCACGGAAAAATAAAATGTTTTCCCAATTCAGAAGGCGACTCTGCCCCCTTTAATGTCTGAAAAATCCTAATTCGAGCCATTTGAACTGGGGTTCGTTTGAACTGGGGTTCGAGGAACCCCTGAGTAGGGTTCCAGGATCGAAGTGGACTCCACCCAGGAATTTCCTTGAAACCTTCTCAACGAGATTCTCGTATCCTCGTTCCTCGTCCCGACAAGTCAGACACATCCGGAGGCGACTCCGGACACACAGGAACGGGTTACCCGAGTAAAACACCCGGGGAGAGAAAGGCATCGGTCAAGTCACCATCCGTGTGATTCCATCCTTAGTAAACCATCTCGTACTACTGGTTTGGTCACTAGCCACCCAACTGGACTCTCTGGAAAGCAAACTCACTTCGGAATCCAACGCAAGAATGTTTCAAGATCAAGAAGTGGATTTGAACAACGACGACGAAGACAACAAAAAAGGAAAAACACAACAAAAAAAAAGTAAAAATAAACAAGAAATAAAAAACAAAGAAACAGAACCTTATCGAGTCGAATAAATCGAGAGTATTCGATACGTCTGGAGGTTTAATGCGCCTATATAAGCATGTGATGATTGGATCATTGACACAGTGTGTCGAGTGACTGTCTGGAAGAGACAGTTCGGGGTGCAATTTTTCTGCATTCGGTGCAGTGGCTCACAAGGAATAATCAATTTCTTAATTTTGTTTTAGTTTGTTATTTTTTTTTTTTTTTTGTCAGGCAATAAAAATATCGGACGAATGAGGAGTCTGGTGAGTTCAGGACAAGAGTCGTTGTCAATGAAAATCAAACAAAAACAAACCTAAGAAAAAAGTGCAAAACAAATTAGTTTAGGAATTGTGATCGTCAACGTGAAATGCAATTGTTTTTATTTGATTTTTTTTTTTCGTTTAAATCTATTTATCATAAATATTTGACCTTAGATGACATTGTTGGGGACGATGGCGGTCGTCAGTGGGCTGAGGGACATTCAGCCGGGCTTTAACGTCGATTATCGCACCTTTCCCGGTTCACCGAGTTATCGCGATCAACGATTGCCCGATCGCGAACTCTCGAGATCCTTTCGAGAGCCATCGACGGTTCAACATCAACGACAGACCTTTCGCGACGACGCTTTTCGGGATTATCGTCAGCCGTTCGGCGTTCGGGAAGACACGATGGTCGTGGGATTTCCGGCGGACGTTCGTGGAGGCTTCAAGGACGATGGCCGGGTTTACAAGGACGATAATCGCGATAGCTTCGTGGAAGAGTTGCGTAACTTCAACGTCGACGCTAGACAGCTGCGGGATGGGGCCAGACTGTTCAAGGATGGGATACGTGGACTCGGAGATGAGACCGGACCGTTCAGAGAGTTGCGCACGTTTGGGGACGACTCGCGAACGTTTCGCGAAGGTGTCAGACACTTCAGAGACGATGGGCCGTTCAGGGACGAGCGGAGATCGTTCAGGGACGAGATCAGGCCCTACAGAGATGATTACAGAACGTTCAGGGATGAAGGCAGAACTTACAAGGACGATCATCGACACTTTGAACCGCCGCGAAATTTTCGGGATGAGTTGAGATCGTTCAGGGACGAGGGGGAGGGTTTTAGGGATGGCAGACCGTTCAAGGAAGAATCGGGGCAGTTTAGGAATGAAGCTAGACCGTTCAAGGAAGAATCTGGACCGTTCAGAAATGAGGCTAGACCGTTCAAGGAAGATAGACCGTTCAAGGAAGAATCAGGACAGTTCAGGAATGAAGCTAGACCGTTCAAGGAAGAAGCATCACCGTTCAGGAATGAGGCTACACCGTTCAAGGAAGATAGACCGTTCAAGGAAGAATCAGGACAGTTCAGGAATGAAGCTAGACCGTTCAAGGAAGAATCAGGACCGTTCAGAAATGAGGCTAGACCGTTCAAGGAAGATAGACCATTCAAGGCAGAATCAGGACCGTTCAGGAATGAGGCTAGACCGTTCAAAGAGGAGTCAGTGCAATTCAGAAACGAGCCTAGACCGTTCAAGGAAGAATCTGGACCGTTCAGAAATGAGGCTAGACCGTTCAAGGAAGATAGACCGTTCAAGGAAGAATCCGGACCGTTCAGGAATGAGCCTAGTCCGTTCAAAGAAGAATCAGCACCGTTCAGCAATGAGCCCAGACCGTTCAAAGAAGAATCCGGGCCGTTCAGGAACGAGGTGAGACAGTTCACCGATGACTCGGGATCCTTCAAGGATGAAATACTCTTCACTCAAGAAAGTCAATCACTCGCCGGTGCTCACAATCGTTACGTCAAGGAACAAGAAAATCGTCAACAACTGTCATTCCGTGGACCTACGAATTATCTCAAATACGGTTCGTCCTAACCTAGTTTTTGCATTTCTCTCTGTTTTGTCACTGATTAAATATTTTCAATGAATTAATTGACTTTGATTTCTCCAATTCAGGCAATCACGGTTTGGGATTCGCTTCTGTACCGTCAGCCGTTCTGCCTCTGGAAGATAGTTCGTCACAAGGCGGATCCGACAGGACGAGAACGGAATTGTCAAAAACCATCGCCACCCAATCGCCTGGCACATCATCGCCAGCTGGAAGTTCAGACACGAAGAATCAAATATCCGTGACTGTCGCACCCGATTACAGATCTACTCCCAGTCAATCGTCATCCGGCAACAATATCGACAACAATTCGATGAACAGCGACAGAAAGAACGAGAAAGCACCTTCGGTCAGTAGATCAAGACTTTTTTTGTCGTCAACAAAAACCTACCAAATTTTTTCACTCTTCAACCAATTCAGCCACTTGTTCATTTTCCAAAATGACAAATCAGTCATCCAAAGATTCTACATTGACGATTCTCAAAATCCGAACAACATTTTCCACTTTAGTCACCACCGAATCAGTATTGAACTCTAAATGATCGCCAATTTTGCGAACTACATATCAATGGACGTCACTAAAAGAAACATGATGTCGATGACGTAATGTATTCCGATGGTGACATAACCTCGCATCGTCCTTCGTTATAACAACGTATGCATCCCTCTGAATCATCATCCAAGAGTTCTCTCGGTGGTTTGATGAACGCGTCCCCAACGGGATATTCCCCGTTCACATCCGGTTTTAACGTATCGCGACGTTAATTCACGAAATGCTTTTAGCTGGCGGTCGAAGCATCGACGAGCCAAGCAGCATCGACCGCCACGACCATTTCCACATCCGGTGGAAGCAACGTGACCCCCAAAGTGGTTTTCGGTACTGGATCAGCATCAATGTCGAATTCACCGTTGGTCATCGGCAACGTCGACATCACTGCAACGTCCCAACGTGCCAGCGACGTTACGTCACTACACGGTACCAAGTACGTAATGCAATTTCATGCGACCTTGTTGATCATTTGGAATTGTCATGGACTCTTTTTTCTCGTCTGTTCAATGCCGAATTTTTTCGATTGTGGACCCAACTTGTAGAATTGAACGAAATGATGCCTGTTCCAAGTTCTTCCAAATGAAATTCCAACATTTTGTCGGAGGATTTTATTGGAGGTTTTATTTGTGGTTCTTGTCTCTTAAATTCGTGTTTCCCATCCACTTTGCAGATCATCGATGCACACTGGCACATCGACGAACTCGTATTTTCCGAGCGACGGAACTGCGGAAGTCCCCACGGCCCTGTTGAACTACATCTTCAAGTATCAACAGCCTCAGGAGACGAAAATGCAATACGTTTATCGACAGTCCATGCCCGAGGATAGCTTCAACCACATTCAGACTCTCGCACCGTCGAATCATCATCAAACGGCTAAGTACGAGTTTCCGGTGGAGTTCAAGATCCCAACGTTGTCGGGCATTCAACAACCCGGGGGAACGATAAACTATGTTCCTGCAAATGGACTGTCCAAGCCGTCCTACGTAAACGGGAATACGCCGGGTCTGACACTCGGCGGGAGTTACACGAGTACGTTAAGCTCTTTCACGAGGCTCGGTCGGTCGTGACACTGTGGAAACGGCCCCGGGGGTAGAAATTCGGAACGATCATCGGACGGAACGCGCGAGGCGTCGAACGTACGGAATTTAGAACGTCCGACGGTCGCGCGTTTTATCACATTGCCTGGACTTTCGAGCTTTCCCACGCGTTAACTATCGATGTGAGATACATGCTGTCATGATTTTTTTTTGTGGGAAATTCAATTCTCTAGAACATTGTTCGTGTGAACTTTTTGGCTATGTAGCTTTGTTTAGCCAGCGTTCGCACGGGAAGACAAAAATCTATCGATGAACGTCTATCGGTGGCTCGGCTTACCCCATTGCCACGACTTTCGAGCTTTCCCACGGGTAAACTATTGATGTGAGATACATGCCGCCGCAGACTTTTTTGTAGGGAATTCAATTTTCTACAACATTGTTGATGTAAACTTTTCGGCTATGTAGCGTTGTTTGGCCAGCGTTCGCACGGGAAGACAAAAATCTATTGATTTTTTATCGTTCCAATGTTTTTCTTGGAACAATTCCAAAGGAGACCCTTCAAGGCAATGCCGTTCCAGGCATTGCGTGTTCTGAATTTCGGCCGTTCTGAACATTGATCGTTCTGAATTTCTACCCCCTATGCAATAGAACAGCCATCGCCGTTCATCATCAAGTCAGTTTTGTCAAATTTTTCCATCGTGTCATTGGTTTTCGGTTTTTTCCCACAGCGGACGGTGGCGCGACGATCAATTTCGGTCGCAACGTCTTGCAACTCGATCAGGGACCACAATTTCCACAGTTGGAACAGACTCAGCAGCAGTTCACGCAGATCGGACAGCTTGGTACTCCGGGCAGTTTGAATCAATTGGGACAATACGGACAGTTCGGTCAGGTGGAACAGACGAGAAGCAATAATCCGTTTGGTCAAGGTAAAAAAAAAATAGTCTCAACAAAAATTGAAAAACTAAAAATTGGCTATTCGATCGATTAAATTTCGAACCGACCTTCGTCGTACGACGATTTTGCACACAAACGAAAGAGAAGAGCTAAGTACAGCCGCATTAATGAATAACATTTGACTTCAGGAGGATTGCAGTTGCAGCTGGGCGGGTTCGGTGGAATAGATTACAGCGCGCTGTCGAGCAATTCGGAAACGTCGAGAGGCTCGCCCGGGGCCTCGCTCGGAATCGCGAAAGTGGGTTTAAGTTTTGCGGAATCGCTCAGGCCACCTGCACCAACGTTTACCAAGGTAAATTCACGTTGCGAACGCGCAATAATCCAACGGGGGTTGCGACCCCGTACACGGTACTTCCACCTTGCCCACACATCCGGTTCATTAACTCCTTCGTTATCTCATTATCAATTTTTTTTATAATAAATTGAATTGAAGATAAAATATTGAAATACATTTTTTTTAATCGAAAAAAAAATTTAAAAACGTTTTGTAATTTTCATAGCTGCCATTTTTTTTTGATTAACCAAAGGTCGAGAACGATCCATCGGATAAAAATCTGTGGGAATTTTTTCGATGGTGAGAGACAGGGAGAGAGAGAGAGAGAGAGGTGGGTGTAATTATGAAAAAGTCAAATTATCAGATAAAAAAAAAAAAAAAAAAAAACAGTTGAATAATTTTTATTCGAAATAATTTGACCTTGTGATTATTCTTTGAAGGTGATTCGGCTTCCGGACATTGGTCGAATCACCACTTTGATGTCACGGATTTGGAGAGGGAGAGGGAGGGGGAAGAATAAAAAAGTCAAACTATCTGAAATAAAAAAAATTTCAAAAATGATTAAAAAATGTAAAACAAAATAATTTGACGTTGTGAATATAATTTGAAGGTAGCTCGGTTTCCAGATGTTGACTAAAGAAAAATTAAAGTAAAGATGGCGTCAGGGGAGGGAGGGAAGTGAATAATTTTGAAGAAATCAAACTCTCTTAAAAAAAAGTTAAACAATTAATATTCAAAATAATTAGACCTCATGAATATAATTCAAAAGTGGCTCGGTTTCCGGACTCTGGCTGAATGGGCACTTTGGTACCGTGGCTTTGTGGGTACAAGGGTGGAGGAGGATAGGTTGGATTATTAATTCCGGAGATATTATCGTTGAAAATTTATAAAACGTACCGACGAGTTATGTACGAAACGAACAATTAACTTTGTGGCTTCCAGTGCCATCGATACTGCGGTTGAACCCATAAATAATTTGCTGACGCGATAGCCGCATCGATGTACAACGCACCCCCCACCCTCCCCACCCTATGGCCTCCCACGACCTCAATTGCCTGGGCTTCGCTGGAAACAAATGTAATTAACGGTGGTTTTTCCCATTTTGACGTTGCATGGTGAATAATTTTTTTTTGTTCGATGCTGGACGATGGGAAGAATTTAATATGCTCGATTTGCTTCGACTAAGCGTGAATTTATCCCGTTCAGTTCACACCTTCGAATAATAACATAATTAACACATGGGGTCCAGCGAATCCCACTCGCAAAAACCGAACCCACATGCGTTCTTTTCGATATATCGACTTGAATCTTTCGCCAGAATTCAATTTAACATATTTCCTAAACAATCTAATAGTTGTTGTCTATTATTTAAGATTTTAAAGTAGTCGAAACACGATAAGGAACAAAAAAAAATCACGAAATCTGATTTTTTTTACGAAAAAAACAAAAATCGTGGAAAATTTAATAACATAATTAATATTATTCCTATCGTCAATAATGTTAATTATCGTTAAACTATCGATACTTTTACGTACCAGATCAATCGTTTAGAAAGTCAACTTTTCGTCCTAGGATCACATCTGCTACATTGAATATCAGTTTTGATATTAAATTCAAATTTCATAATTATCGTTGAGCTACGATTGCTTTTAAATACTCGATTTATTCAGAAGTGCAAATTTTCGTCCCAGGATCATATTTTCCACAGTAAATAACCATTTTTCACGATTACCATTATCATTATTTCAAATAAAATTCATAACAAATGAATTTCTTTTTTATTTTTCAGCTTTCGTTCGGTGAATCCTTATGGCAATAATTTTCCTTCCACCACGTTACGTGTGAAATTTATACCGGATTATTATGATAATGCATTTCAATGGCATTTGGTGAGATCCCGGTGTGGTAAATGATGCGCAATTGACGTACTCACCTTTGTGTGCTCGATTGCCGATGGAACGTACGTAAATTTTCCGAACGTCGAGTTTCCCACGAATGTACAATAGTGTAAAAGGCGCCCCGATGGTGGATATAATCGTTCGATGGTCCAAGATGATTTCGGGGGATGATGTGCCAGGTGGCCGACGATTGATCCTGGGCGAAGGGTTGGGAGTGTTGAGGATTCCGTTTTGAACGGGTCCTCGAGTCTGTGAATTCGATCGGTCCTTATCGTTGGATATTGAATTCGAAACGTCCGTGCCAGAGCCAGTCGCACCTAAACCACCAACCACGAAACCCCACCCCCAACCCCCAACCCCGTTTGGGTTACGTCCGGAGGCTGCCACCCACGAAGAGGTGCCAATCGTATCATCCCCATCACCAACTCTACGCTGTATAAACCCCCTCTCGCGTTCACGTGCGATCACGGATAACCGAGTACGACTTACACCCTCCCGATCCACCCTTTCACCCTTAGATATAAATACGCGGTTATGTCTGCCTCATGCAGCATCCAATCGTCCGCCAGAGGCTGAAACGTTGTAAAAAGAAAGAAAAGAAAAACGTTTTATTTTTATTTTTATGGTTATTGTTAATGTGTTTTTATTATTGTTATTAGTTTTTGTATGGTTATTTTTTTTTTTTTCATTTTCCCATAACATTCATGGACTTGCGGTTTTTTTTTGTTATTGTTATCGCCCGGGAGTTTGTAGTGTTTTGTGGAAAAGTGATAATAAAGAAGATAAGTTTGAGAAAATGTGTTTTTGTTGTTATTTTTTTTTTATTAGTCGTCTTCGAAATTGGAGACTTTTTTATTTGTTTTTGTTTTGGGTTCTTCGAGGATTTTTCTTCGTTTCTTACCTGATTTTGCGTGGTTGCTGCGACGTCGATGAGAAAATTGATGTGGATTATTTTTTTTTTTTATTATCGAAAGTGGGATTAATTTATTTTCTGTTAATTAAAAATGTGGAAGGAGTGTTCTTCATCCGATTCATCACTATTTGGTAATTGGTAATTCGAAAGGCTTTCGAGACATGTCTTAATCTACTTTTACGAAACGTTGCAATTTAATTGTCGACAATTGTAATAAAGAAAATAATTCACTCGTAATAAATAACGAAAAAAAAAATACTTTTTTGAGACATCGGAGAAAAATTTTGAAAATCTGAAACCTGTCAAACTGCATCAGGAAACTCGGGATTGGGTTTCGGGAGAAAATAAATTTTTCGAAACGATGTTTTTTTTTTTGTTTCTTTTTTTCTTTTTTCGATTTATACTATCATTTTATTCATTTCAACAAGTGTGTCTCGTGTAATGCGTGTTTTTATCATTATTCTTATCATTTATTATTATTATTATTCATTTTTTCTTTCTCATTTTTTTTTTTCGAACACGCATCAATGTCGAATCGCTTGTGTGTGAGTATTACGTCAGGTATAGCCTGCCTTCCCTTTCGCATGCAATATTCCATATAATTTTTTTTTTCAACAACACATTATCATCTCCCCTCCTCTCATTATTAATTTCGTCCAATGTAGTCGTGGGTCTTATCGAATAAAGGCGTCGCAATTTTTTTCGCAACGATTTTATTTATAACTATATTTATATCGCTCTGGCGAACGTCTATCTTGTTTATCTCGCTTTCTTCGTCGATTAGCAAATGAAAATTGCTTAAATTCTATGCCCTGTATAGACTCGTCGTTGAAGATTATATTAAAGAAAAAAATAAATTCATAGGAAAATTCATCAATTTTTCTCCTGCTCTCTCTCTCTCTCTCTCTCTCTCTCTCTCTGTCGCTTTTTTTCTCTCTCACTCACTCTTGCATACGCAATTTCCAATCACAAAAAATAAATAACAATAATAATAATGAATTTCAACACACGCCCAGTCGTCGTATAACGAAAAATTTCCAAAATTTTTTGGGGCTCGATTGAAAATTTTTGAAATTTTTCGTTCGTTCCATTCGTCCTTGTCAAACCGGAAATCACATCGACAATAGCAATAACAGCAATAATACGGAGGGGGGGGGGGAAGAAAACTTAATTTCGTGTGAAGTATGTGACAATAGTATTTACACAAATTACAATGCACTTTGTCATTGATTTTTTTTTCCCATTTTAACAAACAAATACATTAGTTTGACGTATTTATAGATTATATATACAGAAGAAAAAACGTATCAGGTTAGAAAAATACAGCGATCCTTACGCGAGATTGTAAGAAATATTCGTGTTTCACCGGTCGTTACGAAACTCCATCATCATCATCATCATCATCGGTGAAGAATAATTCGACTGAGCTTACGAACTACAGACAATTGATTATTCATCGATTTTCACGTTTTACTTGCTATCATTTTTATGTTTTTAAAATTTTTGTTGTTGTTGTTTATTTGTAATTTTATTTATATTCTTTTATGGCAAATATTTATAACACATGTCAGAAGCACTTTTTGGCTACGTTTCGTCGATTCACTCGGAACTCCGATTTATTGTTCGATCGTAAATTTTTTCCTTTCTCCCATTATTTAATTTTCTTTTCTTTTTTGGAGGGGCGGGGGGAGGTATCCTCCAATCGTTTATTTATATCGCTTGAACGAAAAGTCATATATATGTTGCAACTGACTAGGACTTTTCATCGTGCTCTCGTATTTTTTTTTTCCTTTTTGAATTTATTTACTTTTTTATTTTGTTTGATTTTTTTTTTCGTTTACACAATTTGATTTTCTAATTGGCGAATAATTATCTAAAATCGTCGAGGATTCTATAGTGTGTATGTGTGTGTGTGTGTTTGTTTTTGTCTATGCGATTTACGATTTTCTTAAATTTAATTTATTCATATATTTATTTTTGCCCGAAATGATTTCTTTTTTGGTTATTTTTTTCTGTGTCTTTCGAGTCAATCTAACGACACCGAAAGCCCAGCTAATTCGAGCTATCGAGTTCGCTTAATTTCTAAAAGCTCGAGTGTCTCTTCGCTCGTCGACGAAATTAAAAAAAAAAAAAAAAGTGAATGAAAGAAAGAAAGAAAAACTTTGCCACGACGAGTTGATTGCGAGTGAAATTCGTTTTACGACAGAAATTAAAATGCTGTGCCTTTTTCTTCTTCTTCTTCTTCTTCTTCTTCTTCTTCTTTCTTACTTCGAGTTTGCCCACTCGTTCGTCGCACTTTCTTGTCTCTCGACTATTTACAAATATACAACGACACCAGTGTGAGTCCGAACTGATGAATTTTGGGTTTCTTTCTTTTTTAATTCATTTTTTTTTATTTATTCTTATTCTCACAAAATTTATCACTTCTTCGGTGAGCTTCGATTTTTCGCAAATAAAATTTTTGAATCATTATTGCGCTCGTCGCACGACACGTGACCTTCATTCTCCCGTTCGTTCGAACGTCATCGTAAAATCCAAAAATCCCATATCAACAGTTTTTTTTTTAAATTTCATCACATTTTTCTCTCTTCCATTTTTTTACAAATAAAACGCACGATCATCCCCATGTTGAACATTTGTTTTTTTGTGTGTTTTTTCCATAATGGACGTTGTTGGCAACGTCGACAAGATTTTATTTCGCACTGATATGTTTACGTAATCTTCATCAGATTTTGAATTATCATATTAATTATATACTCTGTATTTTTTTTTTAATTTTTACAAGTGAAACATTTGATTAATCTTGTTGTAGGAAAATTGAACAATCGTTCGTTTGTTTGTAACGTGTATCACCGTATTTTCGTTTTTGATTCTTTTTTTAAGGTGCTTCATATTTTTCCAGTTTTGTCAGTTTCAACATGGTCGATACGAAAAAAAATTTGTATTGCATGAATGAAGTATGTGTGTGTGTGTGTGTTTGTGTACATAAAATGTATCAATGAAATATTGAATCTCGTCTGGAAGACCGTAACAAATCTCACGGTCCACAATCATGAAATGTACATATTAATTTATCATTCCTCTCTCTCTCTCTCTCTCTCTCTCTCTGTATTTTAAATTTTATCTTCGTCCACTATTTCAATGCACCTCAATTTTTTTCCCTTCCTAAATATTTGAGCGAAAAAAAAAATATTGCTATACTTCAACTATCTAACCTTAATACTGCCACGGCATGTCTGCATTTATTTTTCATTTTTTTTCTCGTCGATAAAATCAACGTGTCGCATATAATTTTACCCTCTCTGTCGCACCCCCATCGAATTATGTACGACATGTGGATATTGCTGCAGAGAATTGAGAAACAGCTGTGGAAGAGCGAGCATGCGCAGAACCGCATTGCGCAGGGGTCGATTGCGACGGCAGCGCCACTCGGGTGGAAGCCTCATGTGGCTAACCTCAAAAATCAGGCTTGTGCCAGGAGTTTCGTGTCCTGTTATCCGATCTTGTTGGGATTTTCGTGAGAGGACCAATATCGAGAGCTCGTCACTAATAATTGCATCGACATCAGGGAAGAGGAAGGGGAAGGGGAGGAGGGGAGACGTGCATGGAGAATAATAAACAGCACGAATGGGAGAGCAACTTGTTACTCCGAAAAGTTAGTTCGAGTTGGAGATAACGCGGTGATCACATCACGGTCGAGTTTCCGGACGATGAATCAGTTCGTACGGAAGGAGCATGCGCCATTTGTACGAGTTGTATAATGTTCGAGCGTCGGGTTTGACGATGCTGCTTCGTGCGACCGTAGATTCTTTTTTTCTTGTTTTTTTTTTTTGTTTTGTTTCTAGACGCTTATGAGCTTGCGGAAGGCTTTGCGAAATTCCGGATTGAACACGGTGTAGATTACCGGATTGACGAAGCTGTTCATGTAACCCAACCAGGATGTGACTATGAAGGCGGTGACTCCGGGTTGACAGTCGCGTCCGAGTTTAACGCAAAACGCGTCCATCACGTTGCAGGTGAAGAAGGGAACCCAGCAGATGAGAAACACACCTGTGGTATTATTATTTTTTTTGTTTTTATTGAGGGATCGGATGTGTGAGTACGCGATCGATCCTTGGGTGGCACACTGGGGTCAAAGAGACCCCGGGAAAAATATTTTCAATATTTTTTCAAGATATTTATTTATTCATCGATCGAAATAAATATATTTTTTTTCCAAAAATCACTATCAGGCTATTTTTTCGTTGAAAGAAGAGTGTCTCGAGAGGATCCGGTTTAGTTTTCAGATCGAAATAATTAAGGTAGTAACGCACAAACCGTAAGAGTCAAAGCAAGCCTAAAGCTATACCATCTCCAAATGAGTTACGTAGTACCTGTGTGTGACAAAGACGCGTGGTATGATGTCGATTAGAGAGAAAGAGAGAGAGACGATATTTTCCGATGTTTATTTGCTTATTATTCTCGTCACAGTCTGTTGATCTTTACGGTCAAGTGCCCAAAATGTTGCCCGAATATTAAACTTGCAGCTCGAAGTGTTTTCATTAAAATCTGACGGCAACTTTTTGTATTATATCAAATTTAGCGTGTTTTTCCATAAGGCTCAATGTTAAACGTGAAAAAATTAAAGTGTTGATATCTTTTTTCTCGTGCTCCGGAGGGCCATAAAAATTTAACTGGGCCTTTTTCTCATCAATACCCATAAGTATGCCAAGTTTCATGAAAATCGGACGGTAAAGTCTCCTATGTGCGTTACTACCTTAAAAATGGATCGGCTTCGAATTTTTTTCGTTGTAAAAATCGTTGATTTTACGTTTTTTTTCAATTTCAATATTTTTTTTGGTAAGTAAATATTGAATTACAACCGAATGACTTGTGGAACCTTTTGAAGGGAGTATCAAGGAACATATGAAAAAAAAATTTTTCAGCAAAAAAAAATCAATTGGTTACTCGCAGCAAGCATTATTATGCCTCGGGGTCTGATAGACCCTTGTACGCCACTTGTGCATACTTGCCGATAAGTGTGCCATCCAAGGGTTAATGAATGATCAAGATGGATTATCGATCATCAATTTTAGCTAAAAAAAAAAAAAAAAAAAAAACGAAGAAAAAAAAAATGAAATCGTTGGACTCACCCAAAACGATGGCCAGTGTCTTCGTGGCTTTTCTCTCTCTCTTGGCCGAACTTTTTTCACGTTTTTTCTTGCTCGCCTTGTTGGCTTTGTATATCGTGAATCTCGATCCGGCAGTTGCATTTTTTTTGTCCTTGTTCTTGCACGAACCCTGAGCGACGGTTCCGGGATTCGGACTTCGTCCCAATTGCAGTGGAAGCAAAGTCGTCGCGCTCTTCAGCCTCATGAGTTCCTGTTTGCTCGGGGCGCTACCGTTTTTTTTCACCGTTATCTGCGAACCCTGGCTCGACGGGCCACGCGGGGGTGGCGACGACGAGGTCGAGGACGACGCGGCCGATGTCACTCGGGCGTTTGGACTCGGACTCGAATTTCTGTCCGCACCCTCGTGAAGCAACGTGCTACTCGCTGCACCGTCGTATCCCGAATCCTTTCGCGGATTTGGATTGTTCAATTGCGCTTGCGCCACTGCCCTGTAACGATTGAAAAAAAAAAAAAAAAAAAAAAAAAAAAAAATTAAAAGAAAAATTATGAAATTAATTGATGCTAATTTTCTAAATACTTTTTAAACAGTTTTCAGGTGAGAACTTTGAATTGCAATTGAAACAATTTTCATAAATTTGGCATCTCGCTCGTTTTTAGAAAATGGGAAAAATACATTTTTCGTGACGAACGAGATATTTATTTATTTATGTGTTATTATTATTATTATTATTATTATTATTATTAAAAAATGATTTTAAAAAATTGATGCACGAGAATTTTAATTGATTAATTCAATTCCGAGATGAAAAAAGGATTTATCGATGGAACGAAGTATTTTATTCTTATTATTTTTATTGCATTTCATGTATTTTTTTTTTCATCGAAAAAAAGAAAAAAAATAGCACGAAGAAGTTTCGACGTTTGTATTGCACCGGGTTCTTTGACTGTAACCATTGCAAGAGATGGACTGCACCATCCGGAAAAACAGGTGGAAATGAAAAAAAAAAAAAAAAAAAAATAACCATCTCGAGAAAAAAAATAAATGGGTTGAAAAACAAACCAAAGAGAATGCCAGCGAGAGAAATAGTGAGAAAGGGTTGGAGTGTGAGCAACGGTGGTTGCATTTAATTTCGCTTTTACAGAGCAAGAAGAGTCCGGGGAGAGAGAGGAACGAGAGAGTCCTCTTCGTGTCCTCTTCGTTGCCGCGGCCACGTCGGTCGACGCTCCAGCGAGAGCAAAAAAAAAAATAAAGAGAGAGAATGCAAGAAAAAAATGGAAGAAAAAAAACAGGAGACGGGAGAATGAAAAAAAAAAAAAAAAAAAAACGTCGGCTGAACTCGGAATCTCAGCAAAGTCCAGAGACTTGGATCTCTGGGAGAGCGATGAAAAAAAGGCAGAAGAAAAAAATGAAAAATAAGAAAAAAAAATAAGAAAAAAATAAGAAAAGAGGGGAAGAAGCAGAAAGGATCGTGAGTTTCTGGCGTGTGAAAGAACAAACTGCAATCATTCGAAAGTACGAGTGTACGTTGCACGGATGCACTCGGTCCTATGTGCATTGACTCCATGATAACAAAAGAAAAAATATTATTATTTAAAAAAAAATATTATCATTATTATTAAAAAATACTATAATAAAAATAAGGAAAAAAAGGAATCAATAAATCAAAGAATGAAAAAATCTATGTCCACTGACTCCATCAAAATGAAAAAAATTATTATTATTATTTTTGGAAAAATTATTATTATTATGTTTTTAAAAATTATTATTTTTATTTGAGAAAAAAACTATAATACAAATAAATAAAAAATTAAATTAATAAATTACAGAATAAAAAAATCATCAGCTCGACAAATTATTTTCCACGTCCTTTAGCTTTTTTTTTCTCATGGACCAGCCAACGAAAAAAAAAATGTAAAAATGGTGTGGGTGCCTAAATGAGTAAGTGGTCCTTACGCAGCTTCCTCGACGACGGTTGCCAAAAAAAATTCCGTGCTCTTGTCGTTCGATATAACGACAATGGGTTCCATGGGGGTCTCGTCCTCGTCCTCGTTGCTGCCCGACGCCGTGTTCGTGGGTTCCTCGATACCCGGAGCCACGAGGGCAGCCGCCCCGAGCGCCGTTTCCGCGAACCTTGCCACAGAATAACCACTGCGTGATCTTAGTCAAAAAATTCTACAACATTTTTTCACTACTCTCACAAACATTTTTTTTTGTTTCTTGGTCTTTTCTTTTTCCATTTCGTGCTTTTTTTTTAGTCTTTCTATCTCGTTCCAAATCGATGAACACGGATGAACCTCATAAACGACATTTCGGCACACCATTCCATCTCTATTTTTCCATCGTCGTCGAAACGTAATTTTTTTTTTTTCGTGTCTGACGATGGAAAAGAAAAAATGAAGAAAAACCACCTAAATGTATACATATATATGTATATATACATACATTTGGGGCAGTGATACGAAACTATGAGAAAATATATGAAAACACGAATATGAAGAAATACTTCCTCTCTTTCTCTCTCTCTCTCTCTCTCTCTCTCTCTCTCTCACTCTCTCTCTCTCACGGTTATGAATGTCAATAAAAACTTCACCTTGGAAAAATATCGAGCGTAACTTTCAAACGTTTGCGTAAAAGCGGTAACGAAAAATAAGACACACATCCAGAGGTCATACATAAACACAAACACACACACACACACACACACACACACACACACACATACATACACTAAACATATAAATAAAAATAATCTACGAGTGTGTGTGTATAGAGTATGACTAGTGAAACTTGTTTATGTGTATAAATATATATCTATATACTTATATACATGTACATATAGGAACGATGGTGGAAAAATAAAACCTTCCCCCAATAGCTGCCACATCCGGTACGTTGATGCTTACCCCGTGTAAATAATCCCACATTGAATATCATGTGTTTATTTTTATATATTTATGTGTATCTATATATCTATATATATATATGTGTGTGTATACAAGAGAGAGTATATTGTCGGGTACAGGTGTCTCGGTGGTGATGCTACTGACACTGTTGGCTGGTGTCGTATCCGGGCCAAACGACTTATCGATTTGCACGTACAAGCTACATACGTGTGACGTTCCAACATAGTAACATATATATCATATATATATACAGACATAAATATATGCATATATATATGAAAGGCTATGCATATAAATATATATATATATATATATATATATATATATATATTATATATACATATATATATATATATATATATATATATATATATATATATTATATATACATATATATATATATATATAGCCTTTCACTCTTCGAGTTGGGAGGGGATGATGGGCCAGAGGGGTGAAAGCTCTCGCGAGCTTGCTTCCATCCGATCCTCTCTCTGCTCCAGCAACACCAGCAGCATCGAATAATTTTACGGGGCGTCTGTATATATATGTCCTCCTCTCTCTCTCTCTCTCTCTCTCTCTCTCGCTCTTATCGCCGTGCAAGGGGTCGCATCGATAAATTGCCATAAACAAATTGCATCAGCGAGACACGATGCGTTCGCGAGAGGGATGGGGGGAGAAACGAGGGCAGAATAAACGTGACGGCGGTAGGGTGGGTAGGGGGATGAAGGAGGGCTGGTGGTGGTTGTTCCGTGGCCTCGCTAAGCTCTGGGGTGTAAAACGAGGGGTTGCAAAGGATCCGAAAGTCTTTAAGTGTCTTCCGTCCGACAATCCATCGATAATCCGATTCCACGTGTATCATCGGCGTGGGGTAGATATAGGTTCATCCATGTGTGTGTGTGTGTGTTTGTGTTGTTTGTGTTTGTGGGTCGCGGAAATTACGTACGATTTTGGGTGAGGGTCGAAATTTTTCACGACCATGGCGCGTGATAATAAAATGAATGAATGATGACGTCACGTCTCGTTAATCAGTCCCAATTCGTCAACTACTTCAACTTCAACATCCAAACATTCATCACAGCAACATAAATTTTCCAATCAAAACCAACAACGACGAAAGCTTCACGAAAAAATAAAGAATAAAATCATTTTGAAATGAAAAAAATCCCCGAAAAAAAATAATAATAATTCATGATCGTAAAAAAAAATGGTTAAAAAAAAAATAATTCTCAATAATAAAAAAAAATTGTTAATAAAAAATAATTCTCGATCATAAAGAAAATGGTTCAAAAAAATAATTCTCAATAATAAAAAAATGGTTCAAAAAATAACTCTCGATCATAAAAAAAATGTTCGAAAAAATAATTCTCGATGATAAAAAAAAATGTTTTATAAAAAAATGATAAAAATAAAAAAAAAAAACGCGGCGTTAAATCGATGCTTTTACTCACCTACGAGCGTGGGCAATGTTTTCGATGATGCTTCCGGGTTTGATCTCGCCGAGATTCGGTTTCCGGCTGGCTCGCTGTTTCCTCGCTCGGTTACGCAAAGCCTGTAAAACCCGACACAGAGGGACGAGGGGGTTGGAAGGGAGGACAATGAGGGTCGGGGGGGGGGGGGGGGGTGGCGAGGGAGACTTTTAGTAATCCGAGGAAAGCTTGGATCGAGTAAGAAACTCGTTCTCTTGGGCTACTGTGTGTTTTGGTGCTGGGCCAACGGGAAATCGTGGCGTGTTCGAAGCTTTTGAAACTTGGTCTTACACCACAGTCACTTGCATATATATATATATGTATATAGACGTAGATAATGGGTTTTGGTAGGGGTGGGGGACTTAATACCGAGCTTTACACGTTCATGATGTTTCCGTGAGAGCCAAAACTATCGAGTTACAACGCGATCGTTTCGCGTAAAATTTAGCAAGGTTCGAAGGTTCGTGCACGAGCGATCGCGATCGATACGTATCTCTTTGTGTGGGTGTGGGTAGGGGAGGGCGAGGGAGGGGGGGGGGCTCCGATTTCGCCGAGTGAAGATATCTCACGTTTCGCGTAATTCCCTCGAGTGCAATTCGAACATTTGATAACCCATTCGTTAGGCGTATGGTCGGATCCGAGTACCACTTTTCGTCGATAACGATCGAAGTTAGGGGGGGGGGGGAAGGTAAGGTGGCAGTCTGACTTCGGGAAGTCTTGATTTTTTCGGTGCAACTTTTTTTGGTGTTGATTTTCGTGGGCTAAGTATTCCTAGTCTGATTCGCCGTTGAGTTTGTTAGACTGGGAATGGTTGGACTCGGAAAATTGAGACTGGAAAAAGTTGGATTGGGAAAAATTGGACTGGGAAAACAGTTGGATTGGGAAAAATTGGACTGGGAAAAAAGTTGGATTGGGAAAAATTGGACTGGGAAAAAAGTTGGATGTGGAAAAATTGGACTGGGAAAAAAGTTGGATTGAGAAAAACTGAATTGGAAAAAATTGGACCGGGAAAAGTTGGAATGGTAAAAGTTCGACAGGGTAAAGTTGGACTGGGAAAAATTGGAATGGGGAAAAGTTGGGCTGGGAAAAATTGGAATGGGGAAAAGTTGGGCTGGGAAAAATTTTAATGGGGAAAAGTTGGGCTGGGAAAAATTGGAATGGGAAAAAGTTGGGCTGGGAAAAAGTTAGACTGGAAAAAGTTGGACTGGGAAAAGTTGGACTGGAAAAAGTTGGACTGGAAAAAGGTGGACTGGGAAAAAGTTGGACTGGGAAAAAGTTGGACTGGAAAAATTTGGACTGGGAAAAAGTTAGACTCGGAAAAGTTTGACTGAGAAATATTTGGACTGGGAAAAGTGGGACTGGAAAAAGGTTGGACTGGGAAAAAGTTTGAATGGGAAAAAATCGACGGAGAAAAGTGAGGATTGCCCGAAGTCAGACTGCCACCGTCTTTTAAATTTTGTGTGAAAGACAGATATTTGATTACTCAAAGCTGATAGCTGCCTGCAAGCTAAAAGCTCGAAATAAGCACAGAATTTCGTCAATAACGCTTCATTTTTTTTAATAATTTTTTTTTTCGTGAAAATTTTTTTTTATATGTTTGAATTTTCATTTCGCATCGGAAATAAAAAAAAAGAAAAAATATAAAACAATTGACTCACCTTGAATATGCTCCAATAAAGAAAGACCATCATGAGGCATGGTATGTAAAAGCTCGAGAGACTCGAGTATATGATGAAATCCGTGTTGTAGAACAGACACAGATCCGGTATGCGATCGGGGGTGTTGTTGAGTCCCAGAACAATGGGACTGCCGATCGCGGCCGATATCGCCCAAACCAGGAGAATCGTCAACCAGACGCGTCTATTGTTCTTGTGCTTCGCGTACTTTATTGGCTGTGTAACGGCGATGTATCTGCAATGCAAATTCGAGTACAGAGACACACTTCGACAAACGACACCTCTAATCTTCCTCTTCTCCCCTCCACCTCGTCCGCGCCCCTTTTCCCGCGTTCGTTTCATTGTGATTCTGCGTCGAGCCGCGCACGCAGTCTGATATCGATGCGGACCGATCACTGGTGTGCCAATTTAACGATTTTTATATAAGAAATCTTTTGTCCTTTAACAAACTTGCTTTTATTCTCATTTTTATCATTTTTTTCGTACAACGGTTTTTGCGGGAACCAAAATGGAAAAAAAAATCATGAAAGAGGGATTAATTGATTCAATTCATTTCGCCATAATTAGACTTTCAGGTAATTTAAAATTTAAGGCGAAAATTTAGAAAATAAATAAATAATAATAATAGCGAAAATTAACTTTGATGTAAAAAGTAATAGAAAAAATGAATAAATAATGAAAAATGGGATGAGAGAAGGAAGTGAAAGCTTGGGGATGGAAAAAAATGTAAATGTGGCCGAGAAGCGTGGTCGGGGTGGAAACCCTTTGGAGGGTTGAAGTGTGGAGAAAACTCGTTGGTCCTGGTTTTTGTTTTGGGAATTTTTTTATTTTTTTTTTCATCTCAATTACAGTTCCGGATGGTGTCGGGTTTCGCCGCATCGCACACTTTACGGTAACACGTTCTCTGAGGTTGAGAAAATATTCGTGGACCACGAAGAGAGAAAATGTGTGAGATATTTATATAAGATTGTTATTGTTATTATTTTTTCAACCTTTAAAGATAATTTTTGTAAGAAAGTCGAATGGAGTTTGAATGTTTGAATATTGAAATATTGAATCTTTAGAAATACGGCTAGGGTTAGTTCATTAATATTAGTTTATGGATTATGAGGATGAAGAGGTTGATTTTTTTTTTTGCATATTTTTTGTCGACGTGATTTTTTTTTTTTTGCGCATTCTTTTTTCGATGATCGTGTATAAGTTATTTTTTGAATTGGGAGCACATAAAAATTATCATAATACTGCTGCTGGAGGATTGGGGGGGGGGAGAAGGCTGCTTGGAGCGTGGGAAAATAGCATGAATGTATGCTAAGCGCGTGCGCGTAACGTCTGCCGCGAATAGCTTTACGAGAAATTAGAAACGTAATTTTGTATAACCTCGCGGAGCGTGGAGACGTGAGCATACGAACGTGGAACAGACAGGAAGATAGAGCGAGAGAGAGAGAGCGAGAGAGAGAGAGAGAGAGAGAGAGAGAGAGAGAGAGAGAGAGAGAGAGAGAGAGAGAGAGAGAAAAAAAGAGAAAGAGAGCGAGAGAGATAAGAGATGGGGATGCTGGTCGTTTTCTACACCGCACAGTTTATGCGTTCCTCCGTTTTTGTGTTTTTTTTTTTTTTTCGTTTTTTTTTCCCACGCCATTATAACCGGGCGGGCAATCCTGAAAGCGACTATGCAAAACACGTACGGGGAAAAACGCCTGGTACGAATAGCTTCCTCGCCCGGACGAAGGTTGGAAATAATAAAAGTGTAAAAAAAAAAAATACGAGAAAAAAAATATTGAATGAACGGGAATAAAAAAAAATGTTCCTCTCTCGATAATTGGGTTTGGTTCTTTCTATTTCCATTTTTTTTTCACTTGCTCCGCCGGACTAGAGTCGAGAGTGCGAGAGAAAGAGAGTGAGAGAGGGAGAGAGAGACGGAGAGAGAAGGGAGAAGAGAAAGAAAAAGAGAGAAAGAGAAACGACAAACGTTTCAAAATATTTTCGTGTGTCCACCGTGTGGAAAATAAGATCAAAGGATGAATGAATGTCAAAAGGATTGTCAGGACGGTACACGGAGTGGCAAAAAAAAAATTCATCAAAAAGAATTTGGAAAAAAAAAAAAATTGTCAAACATAATTTTTTTTTTCCCGTTTCAGAATCCAATTTGAAATTTCGAAAATTACGATCAGATCTGTTAGATTCAAAAGTAGATCTCAAATAGAGATCTCCATAATCAGAGTCGAGAGGCTACCAAAAAAAAAATGTCGTCCACAGTGTTGCAGCAAATTGTTACTCAATCAATGAACCATTCTCTTTTATTTTTTCTTTTTCGCGGAACAAGAATTGCAGCTTGATTCCCATTTCATGGCTGCGAAAAGAAGGAAGAGGGGAGGGGTAGGGGGTGGGTTTCGATGGGGTGAGGTTTCGAGTTACAACCCAACCTCGACAGATAGACGATGACCATTGTCACCCCCATCGGACACGGTCGATCAAATTTATTTACGCCAGACCGATCGAATTAAATTGAAGAACGAGAAGTCGAAGTAAAAAAAAAGAATACAAGGCAAAAAAGGGATGAAGATAAGACGAAGGTAAAGATGAGGGTGGGCGAGGGGTGAGGGGGGGAGAAGGGATGGACGAGGCGAGTGAAGAAAAAAAAAGTGCGACGTCATTGGTTTTTTCGCGATAGCACAGGTTGCCCAGGGGTAGAGGGTTGGAGGGGGAGGGGGAGGGGGTGTCCTTATTCGCGGCACGTAAGCCCGGAGAAAATCAGCAGAGCTCACTCCCTTCGCTTCTTCGTTCTTTCTCAATCTCTCTCTCTCTCTCTCTCTTTGGCCGATTCTCAGGTCTCAGCTTGCCATTTTTATTTTTATTTTTTTCTTCTCATTTTCCACGATTTTTCTTTTCCACGTCCCTTTTTTTCATTCTCGTCCCTTTCGAGCTTTTCACCGAGAACCTGGTTTAAACGCGATAAAACTCGTCTTGCGCTTTTCCTATGTCCACCTTGCAAGCCTTCCCTCCCCCCCTCCCCTCCCCTCCCCGGCGGCCCTGCACTTTTCTTCTCACCCTCGAGGCTACAGACACCGAATAAACGAGGGACGAGTTTTCGGTCAGCCGATTTGAGGGCTGTTTGGGATAGATAGAGGCGTTAAAAAAGTTATTTAAAAAAAAAACGAATTTGTCGACTTGTCCTTTTTGGTTGCATCGGACAAAGTTGAAGAAAAGACGGTAGAAGTAAAAGAAATATAGATATACGTATGTATTAGGGATCAGACCGTAAATTACAAGTTGGTAACGAATTCAATTTTGATTTTGTGAAACAAGATAAATTTTAATTTTACGAAACAAATTCAATTTTTATTTCATAAAACAAATTTAATTTTTATTTTACGAAACAAATTCAATTTCAATTTTATGAAACTTGACTTGTTTATGACTTGAAACTATTAAGCTCGCTATTTAAAAAAAAAACAATTAGAAAAATCTATATACTGAACAACATTAAAAGGTTAAGCGCTAGAGCACCGATTGGTCTCGATAAACTTACCGATCTATCGATATAGCCACGAGATTGAAGATCGAACTGGTGCTGCAGGTCACGTCCATGGCGATGTAGAAGTCGCAGACGAAACCCGGCAAACTCCAAGCTCCATTAACCTGGAA
Organism: Diplazon laetatorius; assembly: GCA_963662125.1. Lineage (NCBI taxonomy): Eukaryota > Metazoa > Arthropoda > Insecta > Hymenoptera > Ichneumonidae > Diplazon > Diplazon laetatorius. Next base: position 2,460,643 of record OY759164.1, read on the forward strand.
AAAGAAAATAAAACGCGAAAGAATGAGAATAGAAAAAAAATGTGAAGAATAAAAATGTAACATGAAACAAAACGATGATAATAAACAGTTTCAGTACATCCGGCATAAGTTTTGTAAGGACTTTAACAATAACAATAAATTAACCAACAAAACAAAACAAAACAAAAACAAAAACAAAAAAAAACAATCATAAATCAACCACTTCAATGTTTCAACGCCATGACCAGACACGATCTTGTGGCGCGAAAAGTTCGTGATATAAGAAACCCACAGATCTAAACACAAAACTTTTTCGGTGTAAGCAAACTTTTCTCATTAATCAACAGCGGACGAAAAAAAAAACTAGAAAAAGAAAAAAGTTAAACACACAGCTGCGTCGTTGAAAAAGGGTCTTTCGACTTTCAAACCCAAAAACTGCAATGAAACGAAGAAAAAAAATATCGGGGATTTTTTTTTCGACTGGATTTAGAGCCACGGATGAGTCGTGTCAAATGGAGTACGTAAAATTGTTCTTTTGACCAATGTTGCGAAATTTTCCAGACATCAATCAATTTTTCGGCCATTGACACCAACCGTCGGGTCAATCTAACGGACTTCCGAAGGTTCTCGTGTCTTTTCTGTTTTATTTTCTACTTCCTTCAACCGTTGCTCGTGGGATCGATGGACCGGAAGCTGCACGGTGATGTTCTTTCTCTCTCTCTCTCTTGCTCTCCCTCTCTCTGGGCTGGGTTCGAGATTCGGAAAGGTCAAAATTCGGCACCCCCAATGTAATTGGAAAGACAATGCTCGGAACGGTCAACATTAATAATACATATATTTATATCTATATTGATATAGTTGGCGTACTTCGTCCGCCGGGTGAGAAACTACACCCCCGACTTTCGAGCTTTCCCACGCGTAAACTATCAATGTTCGATTCATGCCGTCCAATACTTTTTTCTAGGAAATTCAATTCTCTACAACATTGTTCATATGAACTTTTGGTCTATTTAGCGTTGTTTAGGCAGTATTAGGATAGGAAGATAAAATTTTAGTGGAGGATATCAATACATGAACAGAGAGGGTTCATGTATTGATTTTCTCCAATAACTTTTTGTCTTCCTGTCCAAATCCTAGCTAAACAACGCTATATAGACCAAAAGTTTATATAAGCAATATTGTAGAGAATTCAATTTCCTAGAAAAAAGTATGTGACGGCATAAATCTAACATTGATAGTTTACGCGTGGGAAAGCTCGAAAGTCGGGGGATGTAGTTTCTCATTGACCTCTTTCTCTCTTTCTCTTCCTCTCTCTCTCTCTCTCTTCGTCATCGAACGAACCTCACTGCGTGGGTCACAATTGTAATTTTTTTGGGCTTTTTTGCCCCTCTATTTCAGTGATCCAAGGTCCTTCAATGGCGACATGGCTTTTACCGCCCACACGTTTACCATACAATTTTGGATACCTTGGATTTTCACCTCTGTCACGATTTCGTCGAGCTCGCCAGACACCGACAGACGCCACTGCTTCGGCCCAACAATCGTCCGCTTCGGAAACACGAGAAAAGGGAGTCTTGATTTATTCGAAACGTTCGTGACTTGCTCACTAATGGATTTTCATGGGAATCCATGAAATACTTAAAACCATTGCGTTGGACTACTTCGTCTTCCATTCCTCCTCTCTCTCTCTCTCTCTCTCTTTGTCTCTCTCTTTCTCTCTTTCCACCTTTTTTCTCCGATAGCCGCACATGCGTCCCCTGATTCCATCGATTTTCATCCCCTTCGTCCACCCCCCTGCCCCTTCCCTCCCCCATCTGCAAATGAAACTCGATAAACATCGTGGATTTCACTTTCGTTGATTAATATTGATCATTCAACAGTTTCGTATGAATCAATCGTTTTGAGCATTATGAATTTGACTCGTGACTTGTGTGACAATTTAAATTACGAGTACCAGAATAATAACAATCGTTCGTATTAACGAGGTTCGTCCATGTTGACTGACGAATCATCACAGAAATTTCAAAAATCACCTGAACAATAATATTGATGACGAAAAAAAAAAAAATTTTAATCAAAAACGTAATCTAGAAATTAGTTTTTGATTTTTTTTTTTTCAAAATTTCCTTCCGAATGGTCTCACTTGACTTCGAATGCCTCATCGAATAAATTGAATCCTACAGATAAGATTTTTTTGAAACACACACATTGACGATAATTTTATCGCGGCAAAAGCTTTACTGGGAATTATTCTGAAACGATATGGTTGAAGATCAACATTGTGAAAATACGTTCGTGATGAGTTGTTGCACAAGCTGGAGACAACATCGTTCCCTCATCAACAATTGCACAGTGCTTCGTCGTGACGTCTGAGAAACAATGAGATTCGACAATTTTACTTCTGTGCTTGAATCAACGTTTAATTGCAACACAGTCGAATGGGGTTCGTCTTTGCTCGTGACGATGGAGTCGAGTGTCCCTTTATTCGACACCTCCCCCCCTCCCATCCCCCTCGCCCATAATTCTACCTTAGTTGTACTTTTGCCATGGAGAGAATTAACCGGAATTATGGGGACGTGGGCAACGAAATGCAGGGACCGAAAATTTGGCCACGTTGGTGCATATATATATCTCTCTCTCTCTCCCTCTCTCTCTCTCTCTCTCTCCCATTCTATCTCTGAATCGTTATGCACACTCAGCATCGAAACTGCATCAGCATCAGCACTGCCAACGAGATAATTAATTACATTACGTTCATCTATCTATATGTATAAATATATAGATATAAATAATTAAATCGACATTTATACGTAGATTTAATTATTCATATCTATATATATATTTTTTTTTTTCAGTATCATACGATAAATAATTTTTTTCTACTATCTCTAATGAATAAACTTTGTTATTACGTTTGTGTGTTTGAATTGTCACGATGCAGTTATCACGGTAGTGCAGTCGCGAAGGCGGCATGCAGCCGCATAAGTAGTTGCATAGTGAGGCTGATAAGCGTTTACAACCTTATTGTTATTTCAATTTTTCAATACAATAATTAATAATTCAACTCCTCTCCCCTCTCCTTCAACGTCACAGCGTTCGGTCCACCGTAGACACGTACGTCGGCACTTCTCGACGATATAAAACACGAGTGCAGTGAAATGCAGCTGCAGTCAGTCAACGCGGGGAAAAAATAAATAAAAATTAACCAGCGAACTAATAATGCATATATACGTGTGGTTAATCGTCGTTTTCGTCGCCTCGGTATCAGTGAGTAATACGTCGAAAGATTTATTTTATTTTGTTTTATTTTATTTTATTTTATTTTATTTTATTTATTTTATTTATTTTATTTATTTTATTTATTTTATTTATTTTATTTATTTTATTTATTTTATTTATTTTATTTATTTTATTTATTTTATTTATTTTATTTATTTTATTTATTTTATTTATTTTATTTATTTTATTTATTTTATTTATTTTATTTATTTTATTTATTTTATTTATTTTATTTATATTTATTGTTATTATCAAACAGGCACAAAATGATACGTCGAAAAATGCATCCGATGCGTTGACGGAATGCAAGAATATAGCGGGTGTCGAAAATGAGAAACGTCTGTGGGAACTTGTAGCCAAAGGATTGACAAACAACGTTATTTGTTTCCAGGCTTGTCTCATTGCGAAAGGTGGAAAAAACGAGCCACAAGTGAATATGAGACAATTCTCCATTCTCGAAAAAATTTGAGAAAACGAAATTAAAAAAAAAAAAAATAATTATTACAATTTGTAAATTACAGTGGAACGATGATGGCACGGCTCATGTTAACAATACCATCAAGGTCATCGAAAAAGCGTTCGGAAACGATAAAAACAAGGAAATACGCATTAATGCTGTGAAACAATGTGCTGACGAGAGTACGAAAACCTGAAATACGAAAAAATATGATTGATTCGAATTAACAATTTCGATGACAAACTGATTTGGGTTTTTTTTTATTTTTTCTTGCAGGGGGTAAGGACTTTTGCGAAACAGTCATCAAGCACATGAATTGTAAAGTCAGAGCTGGTAAATCGATGATCTGATCGCGATCGAAGAAACTCAAACGTTCTGTGGAATGAAAAAAAAAAAAAAAAAAAACATAAATAAAAATAAATAAATAAAACATTGTTCGAACATCAAAAGCGTGGAATGAACATTTTTTAATTTCCAACCTTTTTTTTTCTGACAAAACAAATGAAAATATTCACTGATTTTTTTCGCATCTTCTTATTTTTCGTCAACTTAAAAAATCACGTGAAAATATTAATCAACGAGATGAAAAAAATAAAAAATAAAAAATGAAAAAATTGAAAACGAAATGAAAAAATGAAAATTGGTTTGTGTCGCAGTATCGCCACGAGTTGAGTTTCACAGCCAAATACGTGAAAAAAAAACGTTTTTTTTTAACGTCTGTTAGTCATAACTCAAATAAAAAACAAGCAGCTACGCAAATTCTTCTCGAATGACAATGAGCATGACGGTTACGAAATTTGAACGAATATACGATTCGATAGTTGTCGCAATTGTCGAATTATCGTCACAGATGTCACGCTCGAAGTGCCAGTGCGCAGTTCGATGGCTTATTAAATATTAATTTCTTCGTTATCTTCGATTAGATATTTTGCCACCGCATCGATAGACACTCGCGGGGAGATATCAAAACGTATGAAAGACATGGAATATGTCAAGGCAGTCGTTGAAAAATAAAAACCAAAAAAAAAAAAATTAACAACCATGAATTTGGGCTTGCATAGTTCTATCGTTCGTCGTCTGTTCACAGGTGACCCATGCATGAAAATATCTTTGCAAAGGGTTGAGAGTCACGAGTTGAGAATTTAAAAAAAATTCGAAAAATTTAAGAAATCCTCGTCTATTGCGAAATTTTTGTCTTTTTCATACATCGTCTGAAAAAATAAATAAATAAATAAATAAATTTAAAAAATTAAAAAAAATTCGCATATATAAGGTCTTAAACTTTTAAGCCTCGTGACGTCAAACAGGCGTGTAAAAATCCCCACGAGAGACTCGTGCTCGATCGTCCGAGTGGAAGGGACGATGTGTCTCGCAAATCGTATTTCCCAAGCGCATGTGGATCGTCCATGGGACACGTAACTTTCCGTCGCAACGGCCGAGGAGAAACGACGTCCGTACCGAGCACCTGATGCGCCCCCCTACGGATAAAATAGTGAAACGTACGAAAGGAAGCCTATGGGCCAGCTGGATTCGTGACAAAACGCACACAAAACGACGTTCGCCGAGCGTCGACGAACGAGGATGCTCGTGAAAAGATGTACGACAACGACGCGGTACACGCGGGACTTCGTCGACAAGATGGCGGCCGAACGACGTACGCGACGCGGCGAGAACGTGAACTACGACCGTGGCGGCCAAGCGGCAGTGGGCTGGCTGTCCATCAGCGAGAAGCACCACTGGTCCGTGGACTCCGAGGGCTTCCACGACAAAGCAAACGTAAACAACTTCGTGTACTAGAAGAGAGTGGCACAGGTCCCTACATGTGGACGAGCCAACCCAGGCAAAAAAAAAAACTTCGTGTACTGGGGACGTAGCTGTGTGACATAACCTCCAAAACGACGACGAAACTCGTGAATGTTGTTCCACGTGAATAACAAGACTGGAATCCATGAGGCCAGTTGGAAGAGGAAAGAAAATCAGTGTTCGAGTGAACCGAGTGCCTCCTTTTCGAGTAGGTTACAAAATTTTGTAACAATCAATGTTCAAAACGATCGAAATTCCAAACGCCATTTGAATTTTGTTCAGTTGTACACTTTAAACTTGTAGATAAGTCGTATCGAAATTTACATAACCTCGAAATTGAATTTGAGAAAAAAAAATGTTAAAAAATTCATAGGAGATGCAAAATTACGGCTTTTACAACCTAGTACGTTTTTACGAGACTGCGAAATCGATAATTTCCATTGTGCAACGAAATTAATTCGTTTCGTTGTATGGGGAAAAGGTGATGAAGAAGGTGAAAAAAAAGGAAAAAAATTACCATTTGCTACTTTGTCAATCTACGATAACAATTTTAATCGACTTTTACATTTTTATTCAGCAGATAAGGGGAGATAACATTTTTTTCCTATTCTATCACGTTGTTGTAAATGTTGAAGTTGGAATTACAAAATTATTTTCGTCTCATGCACGTGATGTTCGAATAAAAATTGAAAAAAAATAAATAATAATAATAAAAAATAATAATACACATTCACTGCGCTTCGTTCATTGAACTCAGTACCACCACTTCGATTTGGACCTGCATCTTACATTTTTCGCGATTGCGTCGCAAAAGTCCTTACCCGCTGAAAATAAAAAAATCGAATCAAGTTTGTCAAAAAAAAAAAAAGGTTTATTCGAATGATGAATTTTTTTTTCAACATTTAATCTCACGTACACGTGTTGGCACATTGTATAACCAAATCGACAGTCTTGTTCCTACTCAAGTTGAATTTTTGTTTTTCTATGGCCTTGATGGTATTGTTCAAATGCGGCGTGCCATCCTCGTTCCACTGGTAATTCAAGATGGCTCGTGAAAAAAAATTGTCAAAAGTTCAAAATTTGAGATACAACATAGTAACTATCGAATAGTTACAAACCAATTTTATTTCAATCATTTATTTATTGATTATTAATCATCATTATTATTATTATTCAATTTAACTTTCCAGCATCGATGACTGTCCGATTTACCTCTGATTCGGGTCCTCTCGTTTTCACTTCCATACAAGCTGACATACAAATGCTACCTCCCAGACCTCTCATTATCAATTCGTAGACAGGATGCTCCGGGTCTATTCCCGTGATATTCTTGCATTTAGCATATGCATCCGAATTTTCATCCCCCGCATTGTTTCCTGCCTGTTTGATAGTAACAATAAAATTGAGACATTTTTTTTTTTAATCTTTCGACGTGTTACTCACGGATAACGAGACGACGAAAAGCACGATTAACCACACGTATCGATGCATCATTGGTTCGCTGGTTTTTTGTTTTTTTTTTCCTACGTTGACTGACTGCTGCTACGCTGCACTGCACTCGCGTTCTATATCGTAGAAGTGCCACGTTCGTGGGGTTTAAATATTTCGTTAAAAATGTGAAACAACAAAAATATGGTATCACTTATTTGCGTCAACGTTGCGACTGCTTGTTCGGTCGCATAATTTTTTTATGACCGAACTATCGATACCAAGACGACTGAATCGTGATATTTCGAACGCAAAGTCGTGATAACGTCCACGCCCTTGCCAATCTGGTCGAGAGTCTCGGAGCTATGTCGAAATACAAAATTCCACCTCATTGTAAAGAAAACAAAAATATTTTTATACACGATCACAGTTTGGACTAAAAATATTTTTGTATTTTTTGTTATTTTTTTATTGGAGAATAATGTAAAAGAGAGAGCTCGTTTTTCAAATTATTCTGGCCCGTCAGTCCTAACAATAAAACCGTGCGGGAAATTTTATTTTTCTTCTCAAATTAATTTAAAAAATCAATAAATCGAAAAAAAATCTCTCGTGACCTTGAACCTCAGTTGATCATGCAAATGTCGCTGCATTATCGATCGAGTGACTTTCCGATAACCCCGAGGTCCCTTCTCGTTGTACCCAGTTTGAAAAGAAATTATTCCCTTTTTCCCAAATCAAAAAAAAAAAAAAAGTGGCGTACGTCGATGGCGTGTACACGTAAGTATTTCCCATGGGGAATAAGAGTTGGTAGCATTCACGATTTTCCTCACTCTCTTTCTTCGTTCGTCACCAAGGGTCCGTGTAGGTCCATTTTCCAAAGCTGAAGAGAACCACCCTGCGTCTGGCTTACGACTACAACAATATGGTCCTAATAAGATATCCCCCTCCCACCCACGCCCGCACTTAAGACCTTTAATAATAGGCCGATCCTACTATTGTCCCCCCATTCACGAGAGATTTAACATAATATTTGCCATTGAAGACCCGCAGCTTCCATTATCCGTATTCCTTCGGAAATTGCTCGTGCCCTTCTCGCAATTCTCTCGCGAATATCACAAATCGCCCGCCTTAGTAATATACACATACATATGTATATGTATATATATATAGATATTACTCTCTGTCCATGTGCTTCCCTCCACCCTTTCACGTCTTCGTTCTCATCCCCCTTTATTTTCCGATCGCGAAAGGATTTAATATTCTCCGGCTCAATCATCAATGCTCGAACCCCTCTCATGCCAATTGCAAATACCTTGCAAGCCAATTGTCCTTCATTGTAATAATTTTTTACCATTATTATTTTTTTTAAAGGAAGATCGTCCAGTAGCATAAAAATCTTTGATATTCTTTGTTCGATTTTCTATGAGGGTTATTGGGGAAATTTTTGTGTCGGCAGAAAACGTCTGTTACGATTCTTGAATTGAGAAATAATTGATTGCCAACAAAGAGGTCAGATTTTTTCTATTTTCCGACATTTTCCGAGGGTGAAACAAGTTTTCGAGGATGTATAAGATTGTTTATCGAATTTTCCAATGTCGAAATGTCTTTCGCACGAACGGTGTTAAACGAAGTTTTCGATGTTTCAGCCACGACGAAATTGCGACATTACCGAAGATAGAAAGAAAGAGAGACAGAGATAAAAAAAACAACGAGTTTAATTTTTTTATTGCGACGATTGTTTTTTTTTTATTTTCTGATTGCAAAACAAAATAAAAGGGGGAACGAAAAAAGATGTTCAGAAACTATAGTTTTGATCTCGATTGTCCTTCGGCTAATGGAAGAAAGTTTGCTGTTGGAATGGTTCTGGCAAAACGACGTCTGGCTAGAAACGTATACGGTCTCGGACACAACTCGTCGGACGTGCCCGAGGCGACGAGATTCTTCCGTTATTTTGGTCCGACCGACTCCTCGCCCCAACCCCTCTGCCATAACCGTTAACAACAGACAAGTTTCGGCAGAAAAATATCGATAACTCATCGTCCTTGATATTAGCTTACTTGGCATTCGTTGTTTCCATGGCTATTTGTTTTTATCGTTGACGAAATAAAAATTGTGCGATCGATTGACGTATCGCTGATTGATTTTCGTCGCCGCTTTATATGCTTAGGGCGGTCCGCTCGGGCTGCGAGATGTAGCGAGCGCGCTAGCCACCTAGCGGCGTCAGCAGGAACTATCGTTCCAAACGCCTACTAGTCGCGCGGTTTCCCACATTATCACGACTTTCGAGCTCTCCCACCCCCAAACTATCAATGCTAGATATATGCCATCGCGGACTTTTTCGTGGGAAATTTAATTCTCTACAACATTGTTCATGTGAACTTTTGGTCCATCTAGCGTTGTTTAGTCAGCGTTCAGACGCAAAGATAAAAATTCATCGATTTTCATTTTGTTCAATTTTTAGCATAATATCGAACATTTCTTTCAGTGATTTAACATCGATATTTCATTTTCCGTGGTGTCAGCTTTACACGACCTTCGTCAATGGCTTGGCTACCTGAGCTTGCCAATGAGGGAACAAAATTGCCGATTCCATGGAAATATCGCTGATTAATTGTTCCAGACAATCGAGAAAATTATTCGTCGAGTATGGGTGCCGTAGTCGGGTGCAGCAATGCACCAAGGTGAATATCTGCCCAGCCGAGATAGCAGCAAAAGAGGGGTTGCTGCTTCGCGTTGATAATTGCAGTAATTGAGACCGGAGTGGGGTTCCGACGTTACTCATCGCACTTAAAAGCGTTCGTCGTGAGCTTGCGAATCGAGTTTATCGAGCTTTCGAGTCTCTCCGTTCGACGTTGGAAAATTTTCGCAACTACGTTTTCAACAAGTTCGAAAGATATCTTCCACACAACTTTGTCACAACTTTGTGAATAATTGAGTGACAAAGTGGATATATCACGCTTCGACCTCATGAATATATTAATATACGGATATATTTGAATAAGTAAACACCTTCTGACGATTTGTCACGTCGATCGTGAAGGAACGCAAATTTCGGTTCGAGTCGATGGAATTTCATCGTTCGAGTGATTCTTAAGGAGCTTAGTTGTGTGAAATCGATGTAAATTTGATTGGGCCGATTCTATGCAGTTGGAACCAACTTTGCGCGAGTGCTAGTTCATGGCGTTAACTATAATGGCAAACTCTGTGGGTAAACATATCGTTCGAACTATATCGAGTTAGCTCAATTAATTCGACTTCCAAGATCCCAATTGTTATGACTTTCGTCGACCTTGCAACGCGATACGCCACTGTTGATTCCTTCAACTTAAGTCCATCACTTCCCCTACGAAAATAAAAAAGAAATAATAATAAAAAAAAAACATTGAAATAAAAATGATTGACAATTGTCAACATGGGAAATTTGACTTTTATCGTCGATCAAAGTTCCCCTGTGGAACATCCCCACCTTGTTTCAGATAAATCTGAAGAATTCATGAGCCACATCGCCGGATCTCGGTCCCCCGTTGACAATTCCCATCTGGGATCGCGTTTTGTCACGCTACCGTCTTTCATAAGTCCTTCGTTGATGGAATAAAAAAAAAATAAAAGAAAACTGGGGAAACCCGTTGTGGGGTAAGGTCGGTGATCGTGATAGTGTCGTGGGGTTCAGCCTTGACGCACGGGTACGGGCGAGAGAGGGCAGGAAGCGACCTCGTAAACCACGCGCCGATATACCTCAGCCTGATCCGTTTTGCCGAAGGTTCTAAGAGGTGGTTTCGGTCGATCAAACTTTTGGCTCTGTCGCACCACACCCGACCGTATCCCACGAGCCAACGACTCTACACCCACACTGAAATATGGTCGATAATCAATCCCGTCACTTCCTCCCCCCTCCCCCCACACCCTTGATATTGCGCTCCCTGGAGACGCTCGCTCGTAACTGAGACACCAAAATGCAAACAATTTTTTTTTTTCACCTTATTGTTTCGTGAGTTTTTTCTTTTGCCCCACAAGCTCTTGACACCTTCGTGGTTAGCCATTATTAGGCCACGTGTTACTTTGTGGGCTTTGGGATTATGGAGTGTTAATTGCTAATGGGAATAACGTACCGCACAGGGGGAGGGAGGGAGGAAGGAGGATTAATTAGGCAGTGCTGATACATCGATTTGCCTATAATGCACGAAGGTCGCTAGCCCGGATAGATTATCCGATGAGATACATCGGATGACCTTGGAAGAATTGTCACCTTAGACTTTATCGAAAGTTGTGAAAGTAGACAAATAATTTTCTTATGTACGGAAATATAATTTCATTTTGCTATGCTAAGGATTAGTTGATTTGGGAACTTACTTTTTTACTTGAATTTTAGGTGGGGAGGTCTTTAATATCATTTGGTACTTTACGCGTCTCAATTTAGCGAGGACTCGAATTTCCGTTTTAATATTTTTCTATTACTTAGAAATATATCTTTATGAATCTTTCTACCCAAGCGTTTAAGAACTTTGATATTTTTCACCTAGAAACTATTCCCATTAACTTAGAACTTAACTATCTAATATTAATATCAGAAAAACATAACTTTTTTATATTTTTAGGAACATTTTTATTAATTCAAGTAACAAATAGTTATTGGGGCTTAGAATTTCAGGATAAAACCACGAAGTTGTTCGAACTTCTTAATTTTCGTCGAATGCTTATATACCCCGGCCGGCTCGGTCCATCTGTGAGAGCCCGAGAGCGCGCCAGCCACCTAGCGGCGCCCGCGGTAACCTCCATGCCGCACGCGAACCGCTACGACGCTCTTTCGAGTTTTTTTTTCTTGTTCACCGGTTGAACTTGACTCTCGAGTTCTTTCGCTTGTTGCATAGACCCAAGCGCTTGCGCACAACTATGCACACACACACACATACAAGCTTATTTTCCCCGATACACTTTGTCAAACGTTTTCGTTCGGATCATTAATTATTGAAATCGTTTATTAGTGCAATCGTGGCGGACGAGTTATCGCTGGTGGGTCGACTACCATTGCGTTTTCCGGTTTGGTTAAATACGTATACAAAACACACACACACACACACACGTACACACACACACACATGAGGTTACGTTCGGGCTATGGTCGGAACAGATCCGATATTGCGGTCGTAAAGTAGATGCAAATGTCACGGCCTTCGTACTCGAAGCACGCACATCTGCCACGTTTTGATATTGCAACTGCTGTCCGCGTTATAGTATTCGCCATTTCACACAGTTATGCAACTTCCCCCTCCCCCCCGCCCTCCCCCAACTGTACGTTGTCCCATTATTCGACGACTCTCGACGATATGCAAGTGATTCGTGACAATTATTGCACAAGACACTGTCGATCGACTATTCATTGTGGCAAATGGCGATTAATCATCGAACCACTGCAGCTCACCAGGCACTTTATGCTACAATAAAAAAAAATTATATATATATATATATATATACATATCTTGTCGAAATAAAAATTGCATCTATAAAAAAAGTTTAAATATTTGATTCGTGATTCGATGATTGCAGAAAATTGACCATTCCTCGGGTCTTAGGTAAATGTCGTCAAAAATTGTTCCAATGAACAATTAAGAATATTTAACTGTACAATATTTAATTGTTCAACAATTGGCAGATTAATTTTGTGATAAAATCGCAAAGGTCACTTCCACGATTTCTCGTTGAACAAAGATTATCACATAGTGCGACACCTTCGTCCAACGTAATCAACCGTTTTCAACCGACGACCCTTGATGGCTTTTCACGATTAAAGCTCCCAGCTAGACTCCTGCTTTTCGGGGGAGGGGGAAATGAGAGAAAGGGGGAGGAGGGTTTCACGTTAGCCATTTTGTCCGGTGAACGAAAGTTTTAACAACTAACATCACAATCCACCTCGTGGTGGCTCGCGAAACAACCCGGAGACCTAATCAACTCCTAATGCAAAACTATGGGGTCACCTCTTACCCCGTCGACGCCATATAAATTATCCGCGACGTAACATAACTGTGAAAGGTGGTTGTGGTGTATGTAACCCGCGTTGGTTGAAACTAAACGTGATCTTTCGGCTGGGGGTTGCAAAGGGGTTGGCAAAAGGGGCGACCGAGTGGGGGGAGGGGGCGGGGGACGGTGAGGTTGGATGGGTTGGCGTTCCCGAGGTCGGGAATAATCTGAGTTTCCGCCATGAAATTGTAAGCACGGATTAATGCTACCGCTTATCCACCCCCCCCCACCCCCCACCCCTTATTCCAACCCTCCCGGAGCCGCAGAATGAGTGGGCGGAATAACGGATGCCATGGGGGGACAAAGGCACCCCCCTGGTAGCATGCTCGAGTGATAAAGAGAAACGCGAATGGTGGAGGACACCCCCCTCCCCCCCTGGACCTCCCATCAATGCATGAAAAGCGTCTGCTGCAACTTTGGGATATGGGAGAGTCACACACGAGGCGTATTCATCGTCGCGAGTGAGGGTATCATCGTTTCGCGTCACTTTTCGCGAAATTGGGGTGAACAGCGGGGGCAAGGGGAGGGGGGGGCACGCTCGAGAGTGCACCAGGTGGTCCCATAAAACAAATCGCTAACCCCCCGAAAACTCCATTCTCCGAGTGTCGGGATGATCACGTGCCTCGTTAATGCGTGCGACCTTGTTTCGGTGCTTTTAGCGGCCATTTTGAAATTTTACGGGAATATAATTATTGAATAATGATTTTGTGGGGATGTGAGAAGTGTTTTTGAAAATTTTAATGGGGGTTACGGGGGGTTGGGAATTTGATGGTTGCGAGAGGGTTATCGGGTGATCGTGGAGTTGATGTCGGGGCTCAAGGTCACTGGGGTCGACTTGAGTGGTGATTTGGAATTGATGGGAAAGAGTGAGGGGCTTGTGTGTTTGTTGATTAGGGAATTTATGTATGATTTTGGAAGCATCGATGAGGTTAGGTTTGATATAAGCAGAACGTGAAGTTTTGGCGATGGAATAAAGTTCAAATGTGGAAAAATTAATGTGACAGAAAATTTTAAATGATTATAGGGTTGATATAAGGGTTGTAGGATGGGGTGAAAAACGTTCGAGGAAGGATAATTTCGCACGGGCTGAACATCAAATTTTTTTAGACATAAGAAAAACTTAAAATGCAGAAAGTTTAATGTGATCGAGAATTTCAAATGATCGAAAAAATTGACCCGAGCGTCGTCGAATGGATGAAAAATAATAATTAGCAGTTATGATCGTTAAGATGAGAAGATGAGAAGCCGGAAGTGAGATATCGAGTTGACGGATATTAAGTTTTTTTCAAAGTTCATGCTAATGAGATTTCGAAAAAAAAAACAATTAAAATAAAATAAACCTGATCGGTATTCAAAATGCAAATAATCTTGCGACAGACAAGCACATTAAAAAAAAACATTGGTCCAAGAATTGTTTTTTTTTTTCATCTGCAGCTTCCGTTCTTAGAGATTAATTAAGATTCAAATTGAAAAGCCAAGAGCTTCAGAGTTACCAACTGAACAAATAAGAGCAACGATGGAGTTTCACGTGGAATTAAATTTTGCATCTCATGCATGTGATTATGTCTTCGATTCTCGGTACGGTGAACGTGACCGGATCTTTTGATATCCACGAATGACGAAAGATCGAACACGATAATAAAAAAAACGACGCCTATGGGCAGAATGATAATAATACAGACGATGAATTTCATTCAATCCCCCACCGACGATGCCCGGGCGGTCATTTTGGCCCCACTTTGCCAACCCCCTCGTGATTCGCGTTTGGCCACCCCCAAACGCGAGGGGTTGCTCCAACAACGGGATTGAACGACATTTCGCAACCGGACAATTTCCAAATGGCTTCATTGTCTATGTAACGTTCGGCGAAAGTAAATAATGCTCGTGGGACGTGAATTGGTATTTTTTTTTGTTTTTTTGTTTTTCTTCTTTTTTTTCTATCGGCCAATTCTGCGCGGGGGTGGGGGTTGGATTTTCCGAGCGCAGTAACACGCGTCCTCACGAACGTTTCTCGAACATCCCTCTCGGGAATCCCCAATCACTCGTAATAAAGACGCCCAAGCATGGTCGAAAGCTCGCAATACAAAAAAAAAAAAAAAAATAATAATAATAAATAACAAAGTCAAATGCGAGTTCGCGCACAGAGGGTTTCGTATAATATTTTTTCCCATCCTCCCGCACAGCGAACAGCACGTGGCCACCTACCGGACGTTCGTTGCACTATCGCAGTCGATCGCAAATAAAATTGAATAATTTTGTAAAATTGATTTATCGAAATTTGTGAGACCCAAAAATTTCGTTATAATTTTCCGGTAAACTTTAAGGAAGGGGTTATCTCCCCTAATTTTTTTTAAATATTAGTTCCAGGAGTTTCGGAAATAGGGGCCGGGGGGAAGTTGTATCCTCTATTTTAGCATATTTTTTAGAATAACTCTTTGAACGTGCTGTCTAAAATTATGAAAAAAAAATATTTGTATCGCACATGACGAGCACTTTCCAACGACACCCCACATGACGTATGAAATATGTGAAAAAAAATTCGAGGATTTGATTTGCACCCTCCAACACTTCTGGCCCTCCGACTTCGCCACCCACGTCTTCATCGCAACTTTCATCGTTCCTTTGGCCACGTTTTATCACCATCGTTTCATTTCGCATTATTCGACGGTCGAAAAGGGTGAGGGGGGTGGAGGGTGAGAATAAAAACGCGATTAGAGCGACCGCCGGTGACTGGCTCGGTAATATCCGTTTGTACGAGTACCAAACACTGTTTCCAATTAGTCGTCCGATAGAATGAGCAAGGAGAAAGTGGTTTTCCAACCGACCAACCTTTTCCAACATTCCACGCGAAAGCTCGAGCTTCACCCCCTTTCTCCCGTGCCCACTTCGACATGGAGAACATTCTCCGCATCCGGTTTGTACGTGACCGCGACCTCGTGCAAAACTCTAACGAGCCAAACGGCAAACGATACTCGTTTTCACAAACGAGCATACTCGGGCCTCTCTCTCTCTCTCTCTCTCTTTCTCTCTCTCTGTTCGATTAACCAATGAGCCAATTAAGTCGGTACGCCAATTCACGATTCTCTTGTACCGCACCCTCGGACGTTCAACGAGAAACTCAAAAGGAAAATTAAATGAAAAAAAAATGGTGAAAGGAAAAATTCAAAGAAAGAGAGAAAATACACAAAATCGTTCTTTTGAGGTTAAGAAATGATTAATGTATTCAATTCAATTTCTTTTTAATTACGATAAGTCGTTTTGTTGCAGAAAAAATGGAAGGAGCTAAGAATTCGCTGGAATTTTTTTTTCTGAATAGATTCTTGAAGAGGAGGGTCCATTGGACCCAGGTCAAAATTTCAAGTTAGCCACTCGGAAAAAAAGAGAAAATAATAATGTAAATAAGAATTTCGAAAGGTTGACTCGTGAGCTTGAATTTTCTAGTCAAAAAATAAAATTATTATAATTATAAACTATTCCTTTTATTTTCATTTTCAATATATTAATTTATTTATATTGTCTGATTATATTTTATCAATGTAAAATGTAATTTATGTTGAAATGTTAATCGTCGATGGTTTGACATTAAAAATGCATATTTTTCGATGTTTCCTCTCGAGAAAAGGGTTAAATTGACGGAAAACCGAAAATAACAATTAACCGTTGGGTTGAAAGAACCGATTAAAAAAAAAAAAAAAAAAAAAAAAAAAAAAAAAAAAACCGACGTACAGCTGAAATACTGTGCCAGGCCCGGTTGATCGAAATTTTCACCGACCGTATAACCTCGAACCTCGTGTGCTTCTGGCACAGACAAATATTGACAATAAACTAACGTGGTACGTAAAATCCACAGGGTATAAAGGATTTGTCACTGGTTGCTTGTTCATACCCATGAATAAACGATTATTCGCTACACAACGTTCTATAAATAATGGAATTTTCAACCATACACCCACCAAACGTTATTTACACATCGATGAACGTTGACCAATCGTCGAATTAATTGATCACAATGATATGCCATTTTATGAAGAATCAATTTTCATTTTTCCAATTGTAATTTTTGATGTCATCTTTTTTTTTTAATTCCAAGTGATTATAATAATTTGTGTCAAGAGAGATGTTGATATTACGGAAATGAACCGAATTAGTTATTCATCCATTTTTTTCTTAAAACATACCAAAATGTATTTTATTTGTGACAAGAAAAAAAAGTTGACCAACGAATTTTTATTCACAAGAATTAAATAAAAAATTAATTTATTATATGATGAATGCCCATCTCAAGCTCATATTTTGAATAATGTAGAATAAAGTCCAACAAATATAAATTAATTAAAAAACTTGTAAATTAAAAAACTGCTCGACATTTTTTTTTTTTTTTTTGCATTTCTTAAATCTTTTCCTTCAGGCTGCCTAAAAAATTCGTTCATTACTTTTACAATACGATACAACTCTCGTTCCAATTTTTCCACGTTCCACGATTTCTTTCAAAATTCAGGAACGTAAAAAAAAAAAAATAATCGTGTAACTCGTATCCCCGCAAAAGTTAGCAGCCTTCGTGGCAGAAAAAAAAAGACAAACACAAAAAAAAAACAAAAAAATTGCACCGACTTTCTTGCGTAACGGATGACGAGACGGTTTTATTACTTTTTACCGGGCAATATGCGAGTAAAAAGTTTTTTTTTCATCCTCCACCCCGCCCCAGCGTTTTATCATGCACCGCGACGACCACGACGAGACTACGCAACGTCGAAATTTTTTTTGTCGTACTTCTCAACGGAAACGTAACGTAACGGAACGAAAAAAAAGAAAAAAAATTAAAAAAAAGAAATAAAAAAACTGCCGACAGTGGAGAATATATTTGGTCGGTAATGAAGGTAGCTGCAGAGAGTTCATGAAACGAGAAAACTTTGTTTGTCCCTTCGGCCATTTTACGGTTATGCTTCGGGGGCTCGAATTGTCTTTTTATGATAATCGCAGTTGGCTCGGAATAAGCGACAAAGACCGACGTATAATGTGTCTCCGTTTCGAAACTCATTCACGTGGTGTCGGTTAATTTTTCTCAACTGCAACGAAGAAGCTCTTTGACCATTTAGCTCATCCATTCGAATACGAAGTTCGACCGAGAAACAGCT
Source organism: Diplazon laetatorius (assembly GCA_963662125.1). NCBI lineage: Eukaryota > Metazoa > Arthropoda > Insecta > Hymenoptera > Ichneumonidae > Diplazon > Diplazon laetatorius. The sequence goes on from OY759164.1 coordinate 2,478,739, forward strand.
TTTTATGTTTCGAAATCGTTTTCAACAGATTTTCGATGATCGAAATGAAAAACTGTAATTTTCATCGAAAATCTGAGACAATTTCACGTGACAGACAGATTTTTCATATATTTTCTCAAGACCGTAAGCGTGTGAAAAAAAAAATTGAAAAAAAAAGAAAAGAAAACGAAATAAATAAAAAATACTTTGATTGACAGCTGCCAGAATAATGAAAAAAAAAAATCTGAAAAAAATTGAGAATTTCTTTTTCAACGTGGATTATAAGCTTTGTAAATATCATAAAGATCCGAGATAGCGAAGCCCAGAGTTGTCCGATATTTATTGGAATGCCCCATATATATAAATATCATATATATATAAATATTGTCTGCTGGCATTATTTGCTCGGAGTTTGTTTAATATTCCGCAAACTCGTCATAGCGATACAGACATATGGCGATAAAGTAGTGGAAAGGGGTTGGGGGTGGAGGGTCAGGGGGTGGGTGGGGGGTGGGATGAGAAAAGTGCATGGCAGCCGGGACAAGAGTGCTCGGTAAAACTCTTCTCGGGGTATATAAAACGCATTCGGGTCTCGAAGCGAGGCAACGGGGTTGGTATCTAAGGGGTGGGGAGTGGGTTGAAGGGATGGCAAAGAAATCTGCACACCCCGTCAATAAATTTCTCATTTCGCCGACCCAGCAATAGCGGCGCGTAACAGAGAGTAGCGGCACAGCTGTTTCTCTTTTTCTTTCCCTCTCTCTCTCTCTCTCTCTCTCTCGACTGGTGCGTGGCCCTCTTCGACTTTCCCGCTCGTCAGACACTCCATTTCGAAATATTCACACGGTGTGCTGCTCCGTCACGTTTTTCGTATCCCCTTCCACGTTTGTTGGACGGAATAAATAAGACGAAAAGCAGAAATAAAGAAAGGGTGAGAGAAGAACGAGATAGAGAGAGAGAGAGAACGAGCTGCTGGAAGAACCGAAAAATATATATTTTCGTTTCTAGTCGGTCGCGGAAGTTAGATGGGGGTGGGAAGTTCGAGGGTTGAGAATATAGAGAATGAAGAAAAACAAAAATTCCGCCCAGAGGAAATCCATCATCGTCGCATCTTCCTCTTGGGATGCTGGGCTGCCTCATATCATTTCTAACTACGTGTGTTTATTTATTTATGAAATCGATATGTGCCTACGATATTTTATGATTCATATTTGAGTTGATGAGTATATTCCTTATTTATTATTTCCTATTTTCTCAATTTTTTATTTATTATTTCCTATTTTCTTTTTCATTATTTCTGATTTTCTCATTTATTACTTTTTCCATTGATTTAATTAATTTATCATTTATTCTAACGTTCATTTAAAAAAATCTTATGTATCACATTCTTTACTAATACAATTAACTCATTATTCATTTCATCTGTAATTTTCATCATGAACTCTGTATTTTCAAAAGAAAAAAAAATGCAGTATTTAAATTGTAGTCTTTTTCTTGTTAAGAAAAATTACCGGTTGCGAATTTTATGACTGATTCCCATAAAATTGTGAGTAGCAGGACCAAAAAAAAAAACAAATTCGCCTCGAGCGAGCCCATCTTCGCCGCATATTCGTCTCACGATGCAACGTTGCAGTATATACATCCTCTCCCAACGCCGTACATTGATTTATTCATCAAATCGATACCGTCGCTTCGACGTTGCGCTATCGGTACATCGAAAAATCGTCGATACGTATTTTTCACCCTCCCTCTTCGTCCCCCCCTCCCCCCATCCTCGCCCAGCCGTGCATCGGGCCCCTCCGCCTCTGAGGCTGAACGTGCGACGAGTTGTACTACTGATTTCAATCTCAAATTCGTTTTCACGGAAGTAGAACGATGTGTGTGTGTGTGTGTGTGTGTGTGTGTATATTGAAATTGCGTCCAACTGATATCCGTGCGAAACACGGATTTATCGTTCATTGATGTACATCCACGTTGACACACCACCACGAGACTACAAATTACATTTGGCGATGTATCATCGATGTCGTTTCGTTTTATCGCGCGTGACGTACCCCGATAAGTTACAACCCCTTCTTTCGCGTATTCAGGACGATGTGTTATTTTTTTGTTTTTTTTTTCTCACCCTCAACAAAATTCGGAACGCGCGATTATTCGATCGGGCAATGCTTCGAATGGTCCAGAATTGGTTTGTTTGGGTATATATGAGGACCTAGAAGTTTGTATGGGCATATATGGGTACCTAGTTCGACTTCCTCGAGACCACGTGCCTGGTGGTTTCTTTTTTTCTCTTCCCGCGCGAACTCTGGCGAAATAACGCTATGTAGACCAAAAGTTTACATGAACAATGTTGTAGAGAATTGAATTTCCTAAAAAAAAGTTTGGGGTGGTTGATGTCTAGCATTGATAGTTTACGCGTGGGAAAGCTGGAAAGTCGTGGGTGTGTTAAAAAGTTCTGAATTTCGATCGTTCTGAAATTCATCCCCTGGCCTACACAAACACGCGGTCTTTCACGTAGACTTACTTTTTTTTCATCCCCCAGCACGAATCGAAACTTCGTGTTTCCTACTTATCGCAGGCAATCCACCACGTCCTTCGGGCTTGTCAAATTACCAGAAGAATGTACGTTGGGATAGTCAGGCGCGAGTCGCGGGGGATGCTCTCGGCAAAGCGAGAGCAATTCGGTTCGTGCAAGATTGCAGCGATTTCGCGCAATCTATTTCTCATCCGGAGTGGATCGTCACTGTTGACTAGACGGATCAATCGGTCCACAAAGTGTCTTCCATCTATCGTGCGGAAACTATCTCGCGCAACGGATGTCCCCATTGGCATTTTGCGTAGACGCGAAACGATTGACTCTCTCTCGAATGCTTCCTGATGATCCGTAACCTCGCGGAAACCGGAAAGTACTTGAGATCATGTGCGACTGCTCGGTCGGTAACGAAAACTGTAACGCATTGTTCTCGCTCGCGATTGACATCACGGATGAAAACGGAGAACGATTGACTGTGGATTGTCAATGCACAGTCAGTCGTTCTCGGTTTTCATCGAATAATTCAACGATGGCGGAAAACAATGGTTTTCGATAATTCCGAAAACTCTGAATTGAACAGAATATCGTTTAATTCCATTGTTTCTAGTTGGTTCCTGCGTTTTGTTCGTAGATTTTTTGTTATCCTTTGATTTTAGATGTATCGTCCGAAATTAGTCAGCAGGAAAAACAGACAGAAAACTAATATTGATTAGGAAGGGCGATGGATACGAATAAATAAACGTGCTGAACTTGACAATGGCCCGAGGATCATAACTCACGTGGCAGAAAGGCCAAGTTTACGAGCGACTGTTTGGCAGAGGAGTAATTGGAGCATGATGACGGGTACACGAATGATGCGTGAAGAAAGTAGGGTTAGGTTCGAGAAGGGACAGTGGGGGGGGGGGAAGGGGAGAGGCATGCCCTTAGTGTTGGCATCCATGCGAACTTGCGCCTGACGATGAGTGTCTTCTTTCGAGTGTCGAAAATAGGGCAGTCGTTCGTATCATTGGCGAACCTTCGGCCGTAAAGGGATCGAGGGTTACGATACCCCGGAGGGGTTGATACCGAACCCCCCCCACCCCTCCCTCAATAGTTATGGATGAGCTACGGAACATACACATCAGACAGGATGCCACAGGGTGAGACTGCATAATTTATCAATTTTTCAACGTAACCCTTGAGGGGAAAAAAATTTATTCTGAGTCAACAAAATTTTGTATGATGTTTGACTTTTTTTTGGTTGACTCGAAACACAAATAGGTAAATTTGTTGCATCCTAATATATTTTAAATCATTTTTTTTTCCAGGCAAATGAATATTATCAATTATCATGGAATGATAACAATTTTATATTGAAACTTCGAAACGATTAAAATCTAAAATGAGATTTGATCTTTTGTCTTTTTTTTTAATCCTGAAGTTTGTTCTCAATTATCGCTGGGTTTCTCACACAGTGGCAAAGATAAACGACTTAACCAACCGAAAACTCATAATTCAACCTATTTCAACCATCATTCGTTTCCTCTGGGAAGCATTTTGCTAACACGTTTTCGGTCTAAATGCATTATAACGAAATACGAGAGAGAAAAAAAGTAGGAGACGAAAAAAAAAAAAAACGAGAAAAATGCATTGGAACAGAGAGAGGGAGTTTTTATCGGCAAGCGTGGGTTCGGTGGGTCGGTGGGTTCCTGCGATGGCCGATAGCGTCGTGTTAACACGTTGAGTGGAAAAAGAGGGTGCGAGAGATTGAGCTATCGTGTAACGTCAACTGACAAATACGAGGCGAACCGAAAACCAAAAAAAAAAAAAAAACAACAACATAAATCGAGAACGAAAAAAAAGGGAGAAACGAACGAAATAAAAATGCAATAAAGTGGCGGAAGTAAAATAATGATCGTCAGCTAATTTTTACATCCGAGGGTTCGTGGAAAAAAAAATATATAAGAATTTTTTATTCAATTTTTGTTCTTTATTCAATTATAAAAAAACTTACGGAGATCCCAACTCGAAAAATATAGATTTCCTGTGAAATTGTCTCAGCTTTTCGATAAGAGTATTGAAAAAATTCACAAAAATTGGGCAGTGGCCGAAAAACAGCTTTTTATGTTCAAAATTCGATTTTAATGGATTTTCAAGAATCAAAATGGAAAACTGTCATTCTAATCGAAAAGCCGAGACAATTCCACGTCTAAAACAGATTTTTCATATATTTTTCCAATACTGTAAGCGTGTGAAACAAAATACTTGAAAAAAAAAAAAATAAAAAAAAAACGGAATGAATAAAAAATACCTAAATTGCTGTCAAAATAATAGAAAAAAAAAATCTGAAAAAATGTGGAACCTCCTCTTTCAATATGCACTTCAATCTGTGTAAATATCACAAAGATCCCAGATAGTGAAGCCCAGAATTGTCCGATATTTGATAAAATAACTCATACACATAGATGTAGAAACATATTAATAATCCAAAGTGGTCCATAAGCCTGATCATGACATAAACAGAGGATAATCGAAAGCGAATGCTCAAAGTGAAGCTCGTGAGTCAATTAGCGACCCGGAAGCAGCGTCAACGTTCTAATCCCAACAAAGTTGTCGCCATTTCCGGTCGAGAAGTCCCCTCCCCCCTTCCATCCCATCCCACCCTTCCACGCCCTGAGGTAGAACCGTGGATAAGACAGATAACTCTCCCGTAGTGTCTAATTCGCTTCGAAGGAGCTTAACCACGACCAAGGTGAGGCTGCAAGGTCGACGCCTGGTAAAGCTCACCAACTGCGGTTCGGACCTCCTTCATTTCGGACGCCTCCAACCCCCCCGCCCCCCCCCCAGGCTCGCAAAAGCCATCTGCAACAATACACACGCGCATGCGCACTCCCCCGCCCCTTTCATTGGATTTAAATCTCACGTCAGGGTCTCCCAAATTTCTCAAAACATTGGTTCGAGGACACGTAACACGTTTCCACCGAATTCAACGTGTTCCAAGAGTTGTCCAAGAGCCCAGGTTGTTGGGTTGGGTTGGGTTCGGATTCGGTTGAACCGGAAGTCCACTCGGTGACTCGGTTCCCATTCTCCAGACCGCGGGGGTTGTTCGACCAACCCCGGGGATCCGACGAGAACAACGTACGTGTTCAACCAACGTGGGCAATGGGCAATACGCCACACTTGGCGCACATCCAGATGCTCGTGAGCGGACTGTTTGAGGACAATGGGGCGGGTAGAGGGGGGGGGGGCGGGACGAACGAGGAACCCTCGAGGAAGGGTTGGCAAACGGACCGGAGGGCAAAGGGAGGAAGGGTTGGAAAACGGACCGGAGGGCGAAGAGAGGAAGGGTTGAACATTTGGGAGATTGATGCTGGACCAGTTTCCGTTTACAAAAAAATTTGACACCCTCAACTGTGAGATAGTTGGTTTAGTGAATTTTGATTGATCATTGATTTTCATTGATTGATCATGAAAAAAACTGAATTGGGAAAAATGTTGTTATTTCGTAGAAATTTGAGAAGCTTGAAGGTGAGATAGTTGGTTGGGTGAATTTCATTGATTATTGATTGTTATTGATTGATAGAAAAAGAAAATTGGGAAAAATGTGCGATTTAAAATTTTTTTTTTTTTTTTTTCAATTATGATATAAAACATTAAAAACGTCGATGGGATCGTAAAACGTTATGTTATACGTTATAATATATTGTATGATATGTTAAACATTATTTTATCACCTTCTACGATTCTATCGCAATGTTTAATATTTTCTATTATAATTTTTAAACGAATATAAAAAAAAAACAAAGGGAAAGGAATGGAAATTCGGCTTTTGTGGAATCTCAATTTATCCAGTAAAATAACGTGGTAAATATTATTTTACTGACAAAATGAAGATCTCGCAAGAGACGAATTTCTATTATTTTCCCTTTGTATGTTTTTTTTTGTTTTTCCATTGAGCAATGTTGAATAATGAAACGTAGCACGTGAGTAATGTTTTTTTTTCCACACACGAGCAATCCGGAAGTAATTCAAGATCCTTCGAGGGACCATCATTTATTTTCTCCACTGGTTCGCGAAGAGGAATGAAAAAAAATAAATGAATAAATAAAAAAGGTTAAAATTTCACAGGGCGTTTGTACGTGAATGTTTGTTTTTTTTCTTTTTTTTGCGGATTGCTCCCCGAATGGTGTAGGGGTGATTTCGTAATTAGGGTAATTTTGCTTGGGTACCTGCAATTTGTATCGGATGTGTGGCGAGAGAGAGAGAGAGAGAGAGAGAGAACCACCCAGGGGCCTGGGAAAGGGGAGAGAAGAAAGGGAGGGCGAAGCCGGAAACTTCTGACCAACCCCTCGCCAAGACCCTCCATTGCCACACCTACGCTCGACGTATTCAATATCCTCGGGGGCTACTGCGTGCTGCCCATTACGAATTCGTACGTACAATTTGCACCCATTACATTTTATATCCATGCATATATATATATATATATATATATATATATATATACATTTTCTCACTAATGCATTTCGTGATCACAATAACTTTTGAAACCATTCAACCGGATTGTTGAAAAGGGAATTTGATTCGATCCACTTCAAAATTTCAACCCTCAGTGATTTAAAATAAAAATAAAAAATGTATCGCAATATAATTTTTATTTCGATGAAAAATCGATATTTCGATTATTTCAATTAATTTCTTGATTATGCTTTATTCAAAAAAATGGTTTCCCATCGAAAATAATTGAAATATTGATTTTTTCACAAGATAGGTTTAATTTTTCTTCTTTTTATTCAGACAGGAAACCATTATCATATATAAAAATTTCGAGGAAAAAACCGAATTTTTTTCTACGATAGAAAAAAATAAAATAAAATATTAGGAACGATATAACAATAACAATATTACGAATATTGGGAAAAGGATGCCAACTCCAATTATACGAAAAAAATTATTCCTAATTTCGATAAAGTATCTGGGGGGAAAAAATTGTCATAGAATTAAATTTCCATATGTATCTACACATCACACACACACATATATGTATGCAGCATAATATATACATCGAGTGACTACCTGCGCATTGCAGAAGAAGATACGTAGTCTCGTGAACGTGAAAACCCGACGATTTCGAGGGTCAGACCGGATGCACCGGTTCGGGTGCAACGTGGTGCACTGTAGAACGGTTGGATGGCGAGCAAGCCACTCGACGACTCATTTGCAATTCGTATGGGAGACGTAAGAGCGACGAAGGCGTGAGAAAAGTACGCAGAGAGAGACAGAGAGAGCGAGAGAGAGACGATAAAAGAGACAGAGAGAGAGAGGGATAGAGGTCGGTAATGTAGGGACCCGAGAGATAAATAGCTTGGGTCGAAGAGGGTCAAAGAACGTGTGAGAGGGATGAGAAATGAGGATGGATGGAGAAATGGAAAGTCACGTCCCCACAGTTTCGCTTCGCTTCGACGTATAATCTTTAATGAGTACCTAATAATAATTAGCCCAGGTTGGTGTGAGCTTTAACGAGTGAATTGCTTCGGAAAAAAGCTAGATGGTAAATTAATATCACGTTGATGCTGGTGATGCTGATGCTGGGGACGATGTTCGTGGTGTCCAGGTCCGACGGTTTTATCATTGGCGTTATCACTTTTTATCACAGCCTCCCCCATGCGTTAACCCGAGCTTTATAACCGACCTGGGTCGACACTTGCAACCCCTACGTCAAAGGGGGGGGGCAGGGTCGCTCATTTTCCAGGACACAAGACTGTATTCACGAATTAATAACGTCGTTCAGTTTATTATCACGTTAGAGTAACTGGACTTTTCGAACAATTAATCGAGTGTGCAAAGTTGCGAGATATGACGTAGTTTCGTTGATGTGTTACCTATTTGTTGTGGAGGCTGAGGATGGTTGAAATGGGGATGGGAAATTTTTATTGTTCATTGTTATATCGATGACATTTTTTGGAATAATCTTTGAGAGTAAGGGAGAGAGAGAGAGAGAGAGAGAGAGAGAGAGAGAGAGGACAAGAATGCAAAATTTAATGATGAACGTTGGTTCATGTGTTTGTTGAAAAAAAAAACCAATGAATGAATGAATAAATAATAATGAATAATAATAAGAATTATTGTTTGTTATTTATTTATTTAATTTTTTTAAGCCACCATGTGAAGCACTGTGTGCATAATTGAATTCTATATTATCATCCTCCCTCTTTGTCTCTCATTCTTTTTTTTTCTCAAAAAATTGTTATTCAGAAAAGACCACTAGATAAATAAATGAATAATAATAATAATAATTTTATATTAATAGAGAATTCAAATTTTGTTACACCAATTTCATCCGTTCTCCACTTGTATGAGATTAAAATGTTTTACACGCAACACGGCCACACATGGACACACACACACACACGCGAACCCTACATTTTTTCACGACCACTCTTCTCGTCGTTGCAAACTTTCGTCGAATACCTTGAACGCAGAAAATTACAACAAAAAAAAAAAATAACAACAACAACTTCAAACGCAAATTCTTCTACGAGTAAAAAAAAAAAATAAGTTGAGGAAAAAAACGAGGTTGTGGAATGTTGGTACTGCACTTCGTACATTGGACGAAGGGCCACGACAAAGACAAACACACACACACACACACCCCCACAGAAATGTTCATTTTATTTGTTCATTAAGCCACACACTCATAATTCAGCCAATGAAGATAATTATAATGAAATAACAATAATTAATGAATTGTAAATAATGAAAAAATAAAAATTGAAAAGCGACAGAGAGAGAGAGAGAGAGAGAGATAGAGAGAGAGAGAGAGAGAGACCGACAGTTTGAGATGGTGCATTTGCCATTGGCGTAGACGAATAAATTGAGGAGCTTAAATATAATTACGAAGCTTATCTAATTTATGACTGGTGGGTTACGTCTGCTCGCGAAGCTCACCCCCTCCCCCTCCCCCTCCTGCCTCCTTGGTCCGACATTCGCCCGTGTAACTGCCTTCCCTCGTCGTCGTGGCAGTTTCGAACTTGGGGTCCCCTCGTCCCCCCCCCCCCCTCAAAGTCGCCCAGAGGCGGATTGTGCAGCGTCCCAAGCGCCAAAGTCTCGCGGCTAATTAGTACACAACGTCATCGCGGTTTACTCTCGAGTAGACGGGTAACCGTCGAGCGAGAGAGGACCCCGCGATACATCGCACCAAGAGAGAGAGAGATAGCGAGAGAGTGTGAGGACGAGTAGGGGGTTGACGGTTGACGCTTGTAACCCTCGCGACACCGAAAACCGTGGATGACACAACGTGCATTGTGCCCACGAGACACAGCCGCAATCCGTAATCGCTCCGACCAACCGGTCTTCTTCCGTCAAACACGGTAATTTTGAACGTTGATGATGCGACGCACATCACGCCGCGTCTCTCTCGCACCCAAGCGAACGCGAGTGACGCTGTCTCACTCGCACTCCTTGCAGCTCTCGTACGGTGAAGCACGTCGTCTTAATTTCACCGTGAAATTGACACACACACACACACACACACACACACACACGCAAACACACACAGACACAGACATACACACACACGCACATTTGCATCACATTGTGTATACAGTACCAATCAAAGTAATTGAAATGTACAATATAAATTATCTGAAAATATTTTTTTACGCTTTTTATTTATTTTATTTTTTTTTTCTGTTTGAAATAAAGTTTATTCAACTTTATCATTGAAGTCATGAAAGTTGGAAGTTTTAGGATGGTAAATTTGTTTTATATTTCATTTAAAAAAAATGTATTTATTTATTTGTTTATTTATTTTCGATTAAATTTTGTTTGTTCGATTTTTTCGTGTGTGGAATTGACAATATTTGGTTGCTTGCAGAATCGACATTGAAATATTATTTTACCGAATTATTCCTATTAACAAAATAATCACATAAATTATAATAATTATTATTATTATTGAATTATATTAAATATAATTATTTTAAACATAAAATAATAATGTCGTTAATAATGAAGAACTCAATCATAATAGCGACAGCATTAATTATTAATATCGATTTTTATAAAAAAAAATATATTATTATTATTATTATTATTTTTGTTGCCGTCGTTGTTGTTTTTGTCATTATTTATTTTTCTTTTCTTTAAAATGATTCAGATCTCATGATACAATGTACAATGCTCAACTTTCTTCATTCCGTTTGTTCGTGAACCGCGTTCTGTCGCAATTTTTCGAGATAAGCGATTCCGATGCATTCGCCGAATGGGTTTCGATAGAATGGGCTCCTTTGCGGCGAAACGAGAAAAACCATTCGATTTCCCACCGTTCGGCTACTCAACGATCTTCGCTCCCTCCGCTTTGCAACAATCGTTCTCCCCCCCCCCTCCCCACCCCCTGAACCCCATTTCGACTAACCGCCCAACCATTTCACAATTTTCCATAACGATTTTCCATGCGGAATGAAAAAAAAACACCTCTCATGGAATATCGGCTATGGGAAATCGTTCGAAAAAAAAAAAAAAACATTACGGTGCTCTTCGAGTTAACCGACCAATCCGCGATCCAATGGAAATATTATTATCGCAATTTGATACGTGTCTGGTTATCGGATTATCGGTGAGATCTTATCTCGTCAAATTTCAATTTCGGAAGATTGAGAGAGAGAGAGAGAGAGAGATATTTTCGAAGGGAAATATTATTTTATTTGTTGCGATGTTGTATTTTTTTATGGTAAAAAATAATAATAATAATATTTATAATGGATGAGAATTGATGATAATTAAAATATTGACAAGGAAGAAAATATATTTTTTCTATTATTTTTTGAAATAATAATAATAATAATAAATCTAGACAATATTCTTTCGATAACAAAATAATATAATAATTCACATTGCCGAGTTTGTATTCGTCTTCTATTTCAAATTTTAACAAAAAAAGATCTCATAAACAAATAGAAGTAGAAAAAAATAAATAAATAAAAGTAGAAAAAACAAATAAATGAATAAATAAACAAATAAATAAATAAATAAACAACTACTCATTCGAAATAGCTCAACAAGTCGACGTCAAAATCCGCGACCCGTAACAAATCTGTACGCGTGGGACTCATCATTATTCCACCCCCTTCCAGAGGCTCCCTCGGAAAATTCTCCATTTCCAGATTAAGTCGAGGTTTTCCCGTGTTTCTCAAAAAAAAAAAAATAGATGTTCCCAGTGATGAGCATTTTCACAAATATGGACACTGCACTCGGGCACACGGAAACCGTGGGGTAGGGGGAGGGGTGGGTTACAACGCCTCGAGTATCACGAGGACGAAAGGATCATCATCACACACGAGTCTGGGTATATATATATATATTTTTTTTTTTGGGGTTTTTTTGTTGGGACATGCCAAGGTTTGGTGGTGTAGTGGTACATACGGGGACCGAGAGTGCTGTTGACTGTTCCGCTCGGTGGTGGACGGTGTTCACCATTCTGGAAGGACCGTCGTACGTTCTGGGTGGCTGAAAACCTATCCTCCCCCCACCCCTGTCCCCCCGGTCCCTTCCAGTGTCCTTCCAGGATGGACGAACGAATGACCAGGATCACGTTGAGCTCGAGCGAAATTGCTTTTCAATGACTGGCAATCGTGGATGCGGTTTGTAAGAGCGTGGGTGAACTTCGTGGACGTAACTCGACCGAGAGGAAAGAGAGAAGATGAAGAGAGAGAGAGAAAGAGGGAAGCGACGACAACCCAAGAAGAAGCTCCGAGTCACATTTGTAATATTATTGGACGTGTGCGGTCAGTTTGCGAAATGAAAATCGGAAAAAACTAACGCGAAAAAACTCGATACCTGAACCAGAGTTAACAAGATTGTCGATTCGGTGATAAGAAATCACGGGAAAAATACGATAGATTTATAAACATCTATAAATATATTTATTAGGGTGATGCTTATTTTTATTTTTTATTTTTTTATATTTTGTTACATTCCGAATTTTCTTTTTTGAAATTGGGGATGCATTAATTGTGGAGGGCTGTATAAATTATTGTGAATAATTATATATTTATGTGAATTTCACATTTATCGATATTTTGTGAAATCATAATTTTAGCAAAAAAAATATTCAAACTGTCTCGGTGCTTGCTTGGTCAGTTTTTGTTTCTCAAGAAAGACATACAGATATATATATATATGTGTGTGTGTGTATGAAAGTATGTATATGACAGTCTATTCTTATGTGGTGTACTCGCATTTCGCCCTTGTGTACCCTTTATTTCGCTTTGTTCAATCGTACCGATCAATTTCCGCTCGAGAAAATGGAGAACCCGTCTCACAAACTCTCGACGGGTTTCTGAGCGCGTGCGCGCATCGACAAATTGTTTTCCACTCGGTTTGAGAGCACACTTCACTCGTACGCTGATAGGCATACGTATCTACGTACGTACACGCATACACACACACACATTTATATTCATATATATTTATGTATATGTATGCACACATATATGTAACTCACTTTGAGAAAATGTTATCGAAGGAAGCATATCAAAGAAGTCGGTTTTCGTAGTCTCGGGCAGAATTTTCGTACATAGGTCTTGGGAACGTCGGTGAAATATCGGATGCACCGAGTGGAACGGTTCAGTTGAAGAAAACCCAAAAGAATGAAAAATCGTTTCAAAAATAATCCAGGCAAGATTCAGTCAGCGATCATTAGGGGCTTGAAAATTGTTAATTCTTGTTCTCGCTCGGTGATGGATTTTATTTTTTTTTTGTTTTTAACCTTTTTTAAAAAATTATCAATTAAAATATCAGCTTTTAACCATTTTTTCCTTTCGTTTAAAATTTTCAACATGTCTTAAAATAAGACATAAAAATTCTAATTTTTTTAAACTTATTTATTTATTTTTGAACATTTTTATTCTTCATAATTAAAATTTTCTAAAATTTTTTTCAGCGCTTCTCGAATTTTCATGGAATGTATTATGTAACCACATATGTTTATCAAAAAAAAATCTACCGTAAAATCCATCCAGAAAAAAATTCACCGCAAATGACAAATATTCTCAGAATAAAAACAAACGAAAAGAAAAAAACATCCAAATGCCCCATCCACAAAATTCGCTAAATTCCAAGCAAACCCTAACCCACGTCCGCGACGAGAACAAAGCTCGCAAGCTCGTTTCGCCCAGCCGTTTCCCACTAAAATCTTAATCCGGTGATCCAATATCGCATGCGCCGCTTCGCGAAAATCTCTCTCGACATCTTCTCTCCACGATCTCTTTCAAGTGGATATTTTAATCCTCGCCCCCCTCCACCCCTACACCTCTCCGCCCCTCGCCCCAAGGACCGGAAGCTCTCGCGTTCTCTGTTCTTACATTTTCGAGGGTGCTTTTCTCCGTGCTATCCCGAGCAGCCACCTGTTTACCCCAAAAGGAAATCCCAGTGATACCACCCACCCTCTCTCTTCCCCACCCCTGGCCCCTGCACCCACGCCCCATTTGCCTTGGGACGACGAGAGGCAAATTATTTTAGAGCGAGACAGAAGCTTGTCGTCGCTAATGTCGTCTCGGTCACCCTTTTGCTACTGGATTTTCACGCGAATTCGTCCAACCTTCTCTTCTTCGTCTTCGGTCGAAGTATTCGTGGTATTCGCGAAGGTATTCACGTGGATTGTCAAAGACAATGTGTCAGCAACGAACAACGAAAGAATAAAAAAAGAATATATAAGAATAAAAGAAAAAGAGAAAGGTTCATGTGCATTCACGTGTATTGTGCAGTTTGCAGGAAAGCTTTTATGGAAAATGACACGATCTTCCTTCTCTCTCTATTTCTGTCACTCGCAGAAACATCCCCCATAGCCTGGCAACACGACTACAAACACATTTTGAGACTTTGACGAGAAGAAACAAGGCCAATGTGGACACGAGTTCGTGAAACTGCCCGGGGGCACGTTATGGACGTCCACACGATTGTCTGGGGTCCCGGGAACCACCCTTAGACGACGTATGTATGGGCCATTTCATCGATTATCCGACAAATTTGGACTTCGCTATCTGGGATCTCTATGAAATTTACGCAGCTTGAAGTTCATGTTGAGAAACAGATTTACAAATTTTTTAAAATTTTTTCGTCGATTATTTTGGCAGTTGTCAATTAAGTCATTTTTCATTTTTTTTTGTTTTCTTTTATTTTCAGGTATTTTTGACACACGCTTACGCTGTTGAAAAAATTGTTTAAAAATAAGTTTCTGACGTGAAATTGTCTCAGCTTTTCGGCAAAAATGTCAGTTTTTCATTTCGAGTTGAGAAAATTATCTATTATCGAATTTTAAACTTAAAAAGTGATTTTTCGGATGTATTTCAAATTTTGAAAGTTTTTTTCGATATCTCTGTTGGGAAGCTGAGAAAATTTCACAGAATATTAGTATTTTTCGGGTTGGTTACCTCAGTTAGTTTTTTTATCATTAATTGAAAAACAAAAATCTGATATAAAAAATTCGAAAAAAATGTAATTTTACCATTGAATTATTTTTCCACGTAGACGTTATTACAAATATTGATGTGCTATACAAATATATCTGATCCACATAATTTTATGACCAAAATTAACGAGTTTCTCGTTGAAATTTCAACGTTCGTCGATGAATTTGCAAGTTAATCGTTGCCGTCGTCCATTATTTGCAGGGGAAATGATGAATTCAGCAATGTTCCCCGATAATCAAGTACGTGATTCAACTGGCTCATGAGACAATCGCAAACAATGCATCTTTCACGATGGGAGAAAGATGAATGTCGTCGCATTTCGACGGGGGAAATTGTGAGCTTTGGCCCCGTGGAAAATCAATAGAAGTGGGCATCGATGTATGCATACGAAACGAAGGCTGGAACACAAATTTCATGCTCGGTAACCGGTAGTCACGTTTCCCCGTGAATTCGTCACGTCCATCGTTCGAACAATTCTTCGAAGATGAGTGTGTGAAAAACATCGTTGATTGATTTTAACGATGATTCTGCAAAATGACAACTATCCGAAAACTAATGTTTATTTTCCACTTAACGAGGGTGCAAAAAATTCCTACCCCATAATTCGTTTTATATAAATTACACTTTTATTATTTACAGGTAAAAATCGTTCTTGGAAATATTACAAAAAAAAATTGCAATCGATTAAATTCCATTAATAAAATTATTCTTCCGATGAATGAAAAAAATAAAAATGAAAAAATTGTGGCAAACAATTGTATGACCTTGAATTCACTCTTTCTTCGTCATGCATTTGCCATAGATGTGACGCACGAAAATCAGTCAATTAAATTTCATTATCGAAATTATTCCATTCGTTAGTAAAAAAAAAAAAATTGAAAAAAAATTAGGAGTCATTGATATGACCTTGAATGCACTTTTCTTAGATATCATGCAAGAAACCCAGTTCATGAGATTTTATTATCAAAATTATTCGCTCAATTATTGATAAAAAAAAAATTATGGTAATCATCTGTGGGACTTTTCATGCACTTTTCCAAAATATAAAGTTCTCCAAAAGTTGTGTAAATAAGTTAAAAATTCTTATCTCGAAGTAGCAAGATATCTATACACACAAACACACACACACAGAGATATATGTGTACGGTTGAACGTCTGCAAGCACGAGCTTTTGTGTCACGGTAAGAGCGAAAAGTGCTATGATAACCTGTGCCATCCGAGTGGGCGAGGACTCTTCAACCATTCCGTAGTAATGGCACTTTAGTCGACAGTCGCTATTTTCGTCTGTCCTACGTTCAACGTTTTCTTCCTTTTTTCGTCTCCCTCACTCCAACTCACACTTTTGCATCCGATTTCGTAAACGTTACAACGTCTGTCTCACAAATTCTCAAAAAAATAAAAATAAAAAAAAAAAAAAATAAAAAGAAGCGTTATGAAGTCGACTTATTCTTTATCCTTCTTTTCTTCTTTCTCACATTTTTTTCCCCGTTATTTCTTTGATATTGTGAAAGCTCGACGAAACGAAAAAACAAAAACAAAAAAATAATACCAAAAGTTTGACCGTTATTATTAATCGTAAAAACAGTAGAGAGGGGGGAAGGAGGGGGGATATCGTTGTGTGAGGTCAAAAGCTATTCTACCCCCCCCCCCCCCTCCTCGCCGCTTCTCGGGATAGTCGAGAACATCCGTGACACTGGAGAACGACACCGGCTGAGTCTGACTGCCACCGACTGTAACCACTGAAACGGTCGGACTGCGACGGGATGACGTTTTCAAGGAGTATCGGACGGAGGTGGAGCGAGTTCGCGAGCTTTGCGAAGCCACCGACACCCACCGGCTACTTGGGACAAATTTATCCAACATGGCATCAACGTGTACGAGAACTATTCCTCTCTCTCTCTCTCCTTCCTCTCTCTCTCTCTCTCTCTCTCTCTCTCTCTCTCTCTCTCTCTCTCTCTCTCTCTCTCTCTCTCTCTCTCTGTCTCTCTCTCTCTCTCTCTCTCTCTCTCTCTCTCTCTCTCTCTCTCTGTCTCTCTCTCTCTCTCTCTCTAGGTCATCTCGACTCAACGAATGTCTGGTCGGAAACTGAACGACGAAGAATTTTCTATATAGTTATAGGTCGAAGGAAAAAGCTTTCGCGACCAACTCGTTTTACAATAAAATTATTTGTGTTATAAAATTTAAAAAATAATAATTAAATCCTGAAATGTTGGAAGGTTGGGATCTACTTTTGCAAAATTGTTACTCGATAGACATTTTATTTTGGGAAATATAATTGAGAGTCATTTTTTTCGTTTTTTAATAAGAGCTACGATAAAATTATAAATAGTTTTTATATTATTATTATTATTGAATCATTATTATTATCATTATTTCTGAAATGTTGGGTCGTTGAAATGTACTTTTGCAAAATTATGACTCGATGAAGATTTTATTTTTGGCAACATAATTGAAACATTTTTTGTTTTCTTTTTCTAATAAAATCTTCTAATGAAAGAAAAATTCTAATAAAAATTATGAATAAGATTCATATTATTATTATCATTACTATTACTATTCTTAGGATTTTGGGTCGATTGAACGTGCATTTGCAAAACTATGACTCCACAGAAATTTTATTTTAGGAAATTGAATTGAAAGACATATTTTTTATGTTTTTTTTTTTTAGATTTTTCTTTTTATGATTGCTGAAGAGCGAGTTGGCTGTTACGAACGATTGCTAATTGGCGTTATTGTTAATCGCTCATTCAGTGGCGTCAAATGGGTCGCCCAATCGGTTCACACACCGATGAGTACCAATGGTGACCTGGTAATGGAAATAACAAATGATAAATATACCACACATTCGTTAACACTGCTTGCATCGCGTGACAAATTCAATGAAAAATCATTCACTCTTGCATTAGCCTCGAACCAAACTCTGCTGTTTGCCTGTATTATTGTAGGTCGTATTTCATTGGTGTTTTATTGGTGCACTAATTTTAACCGCACGACCCTTGCGATCGAACTTTCGGGTTCACGACTTTTCGTTAAACGTCGAGCAACAAGTCACGACTTTTCATCCCATCGGGACCCATCAATTAACGAAGGACAGTCCATTATCCCTTCAAACGAATTTGACCTTGATTGGACACCACACGACACACTAAATAAAAAAAAAAAAATGCATCAATTAATTTTAATGATTATAGCTTAATTTAATTTTGATGAATTATTTAAATTATTACAATTAAATCGAATTTCAATCAATTAATTTAATTTTGTTATTATTGAAAGGATCACATTTCGTTATTAAAAGTGACGTGAGTTGACTTGGATATTATTATATGAATAATTGATTTAGTTTTTTTTTTTCATGTCTTTCAATTATGTCGATACGATTTTTTGTACGAGTGAATAAACGCACATTATACGTGCTGCATAATGGAAAGCGCATTGGCAAAGAGAAAGAGAAAGAGAGAGAGAGAGAGAGAGAGAGAGAGAGAGAGAGAGAGAGAGAGAGAGAGAGAGAGAGAGAGAGAGAGAGAGAGAGAGAGAGACAGAAGAACAGCGGAAAATGGTTGAGAAGCGAGCAAAGGTAAAGAAAAGCATTTTCCAGTGAACGATGGAAAACGAGGGGGGGAGGGGGGGGGGGAAACGTTGTGGGATGAACTCTCTTGCACATAGCCTCGGTCTCTCTTCCACGTCTGACAGTGGCTTAGTCCTTCACCATGCCCACAGGCAAGAAAATCCCGACAGTGGCAGGAAATTGAACCACCTCTTCCCCTCCCCTTCACCCTCCCCCTCTCCCCCCCCCCCCTCTTTCCCTCCTGGCACTGCCAGCAGCACCATCACCCGCCACTTCTGCCACCACTCACGTTCCCGTTCGCCGCACAACGCTTTAGCCAACGATCTCCGCGGGAATGAAGGAGCTGTTCTCAATCGTCCGGTACATAACCAAACCTCGTCTCGGATTTTCATAATCCACCGCGAAATAACGATAGGAAAAAAAAAAATAATTAAATAAATTGAGTCAAAGAAGTCGAACGATTCGAAGAGATACGAAGAGACTTTGGTGGTAATCGCGAAAAATGTTAATTAATTTTGTTAATTATTTAATTTTTGAGAGTTAGTTGGCACACTGGGGTCAGAAAGACCCCAAGGAAAATGAAAAACCTTGATTCGAAACGTTTATTCCGATAGATATTGTTGGGCTATTTTTTTTATGAAAGTCGAGTATTTCGAGAGTGTGTGGTTAAATTTTTAGATCGAAATGATGAGAAATGGGGAAGTTATGATTTTTTGTTGTTGTGAAAATCGCAAATTTTGCGATTTTTTTAAGTTCAACATTTTTTTTTTCGAAGTGAATGTTGAATTTTGATTGAATGATCTATGGCACCTTTTGGAGGAAGTATCGAAAAACATGTGAGGTTTTTTTCGAGTGGAAAAAATCAATTGGTTTTTTTGGTTGGATTTTTTTAAACAGTTAAACACAATTGAAAATAGAACATTAAAAAATATATTCTATCAAAAATATGCAAAATCAGACTATCCTTCTTCCCCTTCCTTTATTTCCGAAAACAACTGTACCTCAATCTTCAAAAGCTTCAGTGAAATCAATCAAAGAATAATCGAACATTTATCGAACCAAGAGACACTCGTTTCAAGCAAGAACATTCACAATGTAATCAACGTAGCTTCACCTTCCAATAAAAAAAGACCCCCCCCCTCCCCAAAAAAAAACTGATTCAAGCCACAAGTTCTCTTAGCACAATCAAAATGTAGCAAACTCTTTTTATTATCTTTTTTTTCTCGTTTTTTTCCCTTTTCTCATCTTTTATTTTCTTTTCATTCCATCGAATTTTTCTTACACCCATTCCCTCTCCCCCTCCCCCTCCCATTCACGTTCCTCCCCATTCACGTTCCGAGTTTCTTCGTCGGCTTTTAATCCGTCAGTGTCTTTTGTTTGTCCTGGGTTCCCCGGCCACGCGAAACTCGTTTGTGAAGAATCGACGAGGGCGATGAGCGTTGGATCCTTAATCTCGCTCGTCGTTAGACGGTCGACTAAGCCGGAAAATTACTTTCTTTCAAAGTGATAATGGGTCCGTGGGAGGGAGAAGCGGGGGGGGGGGTGCCACGGAAATCCGGAATCCTGGGGAAAAGGCGAGGGGGAGGAAGGGGGAAGGGCACGGTCGATAGCCTCGTGACATGGACAATGCTTCCGGTCGATCGGTGTCGATTTATTTTTATCTCTCATTCGATTTTGATTTTACATCGTTGTTATTGCCTCGCATTTTCTATTGATCGCTTTTAAGTTCGAAGGTCAATCAATATTCTGGGATCTTTTTTTTTTTTTTGTAACGTCGTACCCATCAATTTTTTAAAATTATTTCAATTTGTTTGAATTTTAACTCTTACACTTATTTTTTTGTTTATTTTGAGGTTATTTTTTTTTAATGGATTTTTTTGGCCTTGTTATGGTTCATATTTTATTGATTCTTTTATTTATTTATTTATTTTTTTTCATTGTTATTATCATTATTGGTTTGAATTTTAATTATTGAATGATGAAAAAAAATCAACCGATTGATTAATCTATCTCTCTTTATCTCTCACTCTCCCTCGCTAGCTCTCTCTCTCTCTCTCTCTTTCTCTCTCTGTCCTCAGCAAGACTGCTGGCTTCTGAAACTAGCGAGTCACGAGTGACAGCGAAAATATTGTCCGTCATCCACTTCCCATAGTTTTTTATGTCTCTCACACTCTTCTCTTTCTCTCTCTTTTTTGCTTCCCCAAACTCAACCCTCGTACTTTTAATTAAACACTTTGTTAACTCGCCGAAATTCTTGAAACTTTGTGAGTACGGCCCAAACAATGTCCGTCGTAGTACGTCGATAATTACTGAAACTCTTGGGGTAGAAAAAAAAAAAACAAAAGAAAAGATTAAAAAAGAGGAAGATGCGACCGAGGGTGGAGGGTGAGTGAGAACCGTATCTATAACGACTTGAGTGAAGATGAAAAAAGATCCTTGATCCGGAATTAAGTTTTTTTCTTTTGTTTTTATTTGTAAAATATTTTTTTTTTCGCGTCGTGGGTTGTCTCATTTTGCTTCGGTGTTCGCTGTGAAAAATGGCAAACCTTCGCAGGTATCACAGGCCGATAATATGTCCTGTACAAAAATGAAGCTGAAGGAGATTGCAATTTTTTTTTTTATCGTATTAAATTGTGCGTTCCATGTAGCACAAGGAATTTTTTTCCACGACACCCGATGTCACATAACTCTTGCGAAATTTCATCATTTTGTGATTTATGGTGTAAATGCGGGCGTTTTTTGTCGAAAGGATCTTCGGACAAAATAATTAAAAATACCAGAATAGTGACAAAAAAAATAATGAAAATATTGAAAAAAATAATTAAATCGCAGAAAAGTGATAAGACTATTCAAAAAAATAATTAAACAACAAAATAATAATAAGAATATAAAAAAAAAACGATTAAGCAACAGAAAAATAATAAAAATACCGGATAATAATCGAATACCAGAAAATTAATAAAAACAAACTGAGAAATAATAAAGTTTTGAAAAAAGCAATGAAAATCGTGAAGAAAGTGATTTATTTTTTTACGTAGAAAATTGAGGGTCCCTTTGGATGCCCTGTAGGGCGAGGGCGGGACCAGAGGCTACGCCCTCCATCGTCCCATTAAATTCACAATCCACCCCTCGAATCCCTCGACTCCATGATTACCATTATTTTCACAGCTGGTCTGCATCACCCACCCAAATGATACAATTTTTATTCGCAATGTTCAAAACCCTCCCCCCCCCGCCCCTCGTTAATTCCTCGCTGCCGCTTCGAGAAAATTCCTCGTGGATTTCCCACCCCCGTGATCACTTCCACCTCGAATCTCTGCTGGAAAATTTAAGAAAATTTTTCCAACTAGGTGCGAAACACAAAATTATCAATTTATTCAGCGACGACGGTTTCGCACGATCTTGTCTACTCGAAATTGTCGAATTATGGAGGAGGGCCGAGGGAGGGGATGGCGAACGTGGCTCGACACAGAAAAGCGATTATCCCTCTCGAGATTACTCTCCTCGCCCATCTTGCCCCATATTTCACACAATTACAACGATGCTGTAAAATTTCATGAATAAAAAAATATACAAATATTTTTTTTTACAAAACTCAATTTAATTGATTTTCTTATTTTTAAAAATACGAAAAATCAAATTCTCTAAGCTCAATATGTGTATTGTCTTGAGTAAAGAAATAATTCAACGAAACATTTATCATTTGACTCTGCAGCAACGAATTTTTATAAATATTAGACAAATATATATTTCACAAGACTCAATTAATTTCATTCTCTCATTCTTCGAAATAAAAAATGAAAAAACATTTCTCAAAACTCAATTTATTTATTCTCCTAGACCGAAACAAAGGAACAAATAATAATTTCACGCACCATTGTTCATTCGACTCTGTCATGCTGCAAGTATTAAATTCCACGGTTAAAAAATAACACGAAAGAAAAAAAAAATATTTGAAAACAAGAAAAACAAAAAAAAAAACAAAAAATGCATTCGAAATATTTCGTTTCAAATGTACGATTTTCCACCACGTGAAAATTAAATTATTTTTCACGTCACTTCTCCGCGTGTGTGTGTGGGCGAGGGGGGAGGGTGAATTCGTTCGAGGGTCGTGGTCGTATCTCACCCGAGAATTATTGTATTCTTCCATCGAGAGAACGTGCCCACTGTGAAAGGTATTACAGGTTTCGCTAGATGGCTTCATTATCTCGCCCAGCTCCTCACCCTCCTCACAATTTTTTTCTCCCTCTCTCTCTCTCTTTCTCTTCGTTTTTTCATTTTCCTCACAGCTACTGTCACAGCGGGATATTCTCACCCCCGGGCCCCAGGCCAACCAACAAAAAGTGCTCTTGATTTCGCTTCTTCATACGAAAAAAAAAACAAATAAATAAAAACTAAAAAAAAAATAAAATCATGAGAATGAGTGCAGTAAATTATAAAAGCGAAAGATTGTGAGGGTTCGGTCAATGTTGGCCACGATAATTTCCATCCATGCGCCCCCAACCCATAATAACCCTGCTTACGGCCCTGCCGGGGGTGCACCAGACCCGGCGAACGATTACCCTCCTAAATTACTCGAGATATTGCGGTTACCCCCTCCCTCCCTCAACCCTCGTTCACCACCCCTTCGTCCCCCGCTGCTGAACCGGATACCCGCCACCTCGCACTGCCATGCTCTGTTCTTTACGCCCGCACCTCATAAACCAGCTTTTTCATCCTCTAACCCTCCCTTCACTCTCCCTCCACCCCCTCTCCGCCCCTCCTCGTCCCCCTCACAACCGACCCCCGGGCCCGCGTGAGAGTGAGGGATGTATAGTCACGGCCGAGATAACGAGCAAGATGCTGAGAGTAAAGGAGCGGACAGGGATTAAAAAAAAAATTGGAAAAAAAAAATGAAAAAAAAAAAAAATCGATAAAATGCCCCATCTCTCCCGACTTAACCCAATTTCTTACCCATCTCGGACTTTATATATATGTATGGATTTTTTGCCGTCTTCTTTTTCTTCTTCTGGGTTTAAAAAAACTTTTTTTTTGCTAGGTTTATTATTTTTTGTAAAGCAATTTTTTATTTATTTTTCGTAAAATTTTTTTTTTTTTTCATTTTATTTGAATTATCTTTAAATGTATGGATTTTTTGCCGTCTTCTTTTTCTTCTTCTGGGTTTTTTTATTCATTTATTTTTTTTTGTCAGGTTTATTATTTTTCGTAAAATAATTTTTCATTTATTTTTTGTAAAATATTTATTTTTATTCTTATAATTTTTATTTTATTTAAATTATGAAAAGGCGATCGGGAGGTTCGGGGAGGGGGGGGGGGGAGATTAATTATAGTTACAAGCTGGAGATGTGCTTCTGGATGCATTTCTATTTTTTTATTTTTGTCTCATGGAAATTTTTTTTTTGCTTGTGTGTCAATTTTTTTTTATTTTTCAAAAAATATTGTATTTAGATTACAAAAAACGCAATGGGGAGGTATGTAGGTAAACAAAACGAATAATTGTCACGAGTTGGGGTGGGCAACATGTGTGGTTAGGGTAAGAATTGGTGGACGAACGTTGTCACAACGTGGCTAATGAGGTCCCATGGGGATTTGTCAAGAGTACGTCGGAAACGTTTCTTGGAGAACAACTGTGTGGAGTTTAAAGTGGGTTTCAACGTCTGGCCGCGCGCTGTTGGTTCCCGAGCTTTTTACGAGAAAGCTCGTCATCCGTTCGGATGGAAGTCATTTGTCGCGAACGACTCGGTCGTTGAGCTCTTTTTTTCATTTTTTTATTACAGTGAGCTTTCACACCCGTGAGACAATAAAAAAATAGAGCTTGCGAAGCCATTTAAACGTCTTGGAAAAAATGGAAAATCGAATGATATAAAATGTTTTATAGTCAACTTGTTAAATGCGTTATTATAATTTTTTTTTCATGATAAATCGTTGCTCTGGAGCAATTTGTGTTATTTTTCTAGTTGATTGACAATTTAGGGGTCCGTTCAGCATTTTTATTCATCACGAAAATACAAAAAATTAAAAAATAAAATTTTCTTAAAAATTTTGAAATTTACAAAAATTTTAGTTTTTACAAATTATTCATTTTTTCTTTACACGAATCTTGAATGAATAATGAATTCATAAATGCATGCAATAAGTGCGACAAAATGTTATCACTTGCATTTGAAAAATAATGTTTCATAGAATTTTACCGTTTGATCTCGTTCAATAAAATTTGAAACATCCACAAAAGTCTTTATTATCTCGTGAGGCGGTCATAAACGCTACGATCCTGAGCAGCCTGATCACGAGAGTGGTTTGAGATTCGAATCCTTTTTTTTTTTTTATCGTCAAGTTGAATACTCGAAAAGCAGCATGGGCACGAGCATTGTCCGACTTTCGTCTCCTGACAGTTCTGCGAATTACCCGTTCGACCGGATTTTTCCATTCTTCTCGGAAGCTCGACAACAAGGTCTCCTACATCGAAAATCTGCTTCACCATTCTTCATCGTTTCGTGATGGTTTGTATTTTTTTTTTTTTTTTCGTTTCTTTCGACTCGGTAGTTACTCTGTATTATTCAAGATCGAAAGCTTCTTGGACGTCTTTATTCTGTTCGAAGAAAATTCAAATGGCAAATAAATGAATAAATAAATAAATAAAGTTTTTCCATTTATTTGACATGGCTCGACCCTTCACATGACCTCTGAGACCATTGAAGGTATTACAAACGTCGTTGTACCCGACATTCAAGAGCGAATACCTCGTGAGTTACTTGAGCCAACAAGTACGAGGGGGTAATCCTCCTACCCCCCCCCCCCCCCCCCCCGCCCCTTGGCAAAACCCAGATGCGCGGCAACCCACTCGGCCTCGCGTCGCACAGCTCGCTTTGATGAATTATTAATCTCCATTATCTTTCATGATTGATGGGACGGACATTGTGCATCAAGTTGCAACCCCCGAGTCAACGATAATTCGGGCAATTCGACCATTTACATTCGAAACTGTCGTAGATTGTCGCAACGATAATTTTCATCGAGCTATTTCGATCGCTTCGAAGGTCCACTGAAAAATTATTATTTTTAATAATATTGTTTTGATTCATTTATCTTTAAGTGTTTTTTTTTTTGGTGAAAAATATTTTTTTTTTGTCATTCTTCAAGATTTGGGTGTGAAAAGTTTGTAGTGAACGATTTTTCGTTCGTAGTGAAACCGAAATAAATGTATGGGACTTTAAAAAAATGTCAAAGTTCCAAAATTGTTTGTACTTTGAAAAGTACAAATTATAAACGTTGAGGCTAGATAAAATCATATTATAATTTTATCTAGACTCAAGGTCCATTAATTATAATCCATATTTATTTATTTGTTATTATTATTATTATTGTTATTATTATTATTATTATTATTATTATTATTATTATTATTATTATTATTATTATTATTATTATTATTATTATTATTATTATTATTATTATTATTATTATTATTATTATTATTATTATTATTATTATTATTATTATTATTATTATTATTATTATTATTATTATTATTATTATTATTATTATTATTATTATTATTATTATTATTATTACTATTATTATTATTATTATTATTATTATTATTATTATTATTATTATTATTATTATTATTATTATTATTATTTCGTCGTTCCTGCAACGTGAGTTAATGCACTGTGACAGCAAGGGGTTGCAAATTTCTCGTGTATCCGGTTCTCGAAGCACAAAGGACGTCGACAAGCTGGGTTCGAGACTCGCATCGTATAATAACGTAAGAGACACAACATTATCACCACGCATACCAATGTGTCGGGCTCGCGCGTACGTGTGATAACCGGGCAACCGTGAACGAAGGAGGTTGGCCGTTCTGCTAAAGGGACAAGATTATCCCCTCGTACGAAGAGAATTCTCTACAAGAGGGATGATAATCCTCACATACGCACACAAACACAAACACACACACACACACACTCACGTACGCATAGCTGAGGGGCACCACTATGCATACGAGTACGAGAGACGCTCGATAACGCATAGCAACGAAGGAGGAAGTGCATATGTTAAGCCAAAATGCTTTGGCCCAATCACCCTTCAGGTCGGACCCTTAAGGGCCAAAAGCTTTTCCAGCTTTTCCATCGTAGAGGAAATATATTATTATATTTTTTTTCACATCGAAAACGGATCTAACAACGATAAAAAAACAAAATGCATTTTTTTCCACAGATTTGTTTAAATTGCATTTCCAATTTTATTCAACGGTTCGGTTCGGTTTATTTATTTTTTTTATTCCGACGAAATTGAATAAATTTTTAATTAATAATATTGATTGTTGGTAACTTGTGTTTTGTTTTTGTTTTTGTTTTTTTTTTTTTTTTTTTTTGCAATTTTGTTGCGGTATCGGGGTTGCAACTGTTGCGCATGATTTTAATCATTGACACACCCGTGTGAAAACGTCAAACCGAACCAACGTTCAGTTTAAAATAGAAATCCGATACTCCACGTTCTCTCGATATTTTTTTTTTGTGTGTGTATGTGTGGGTATTTTTTTCATTGGTCCAGCATTGGTCCAGCATGATCAAAACGTGCGAATATACATTTTTTTTTCGTTGTGTTTTCGTTCGGATGCAACGTAAACGAATACCCCAGCAGAATTGTCGATAAGGTAGGTCCCTACGTGACCGATATGTCTTCAAAGTCTATCGGGCTTCGAGCTGACTTTTTAATTGACAGATTTCGGTTTCCCAAAAAATTCTCTCTACGATAATTCGTTCCAGATTCTTCCTTTGACTTCGTCAATTTCAACTATGTACACTGCTCTTCATGCAAAATGTTCACGAAACAATTTATTTATAATTATTCATACAAAAATTTACTTTCTTTGTTGTTCGATAAAATTGGGTTAAAGATTGTTGTCACATGCTGCGTTGCTTTCAATGAAGTTTCGGTGAAGCTCGATGACGAAAAAAAAAAAAAAAACCGGACGTACGATGGATAAAATTATATCGCCGTACGATGCGGAAATCCGTTCTCGTCGTTTAGCCCGGTATGTCGGTGTACATAGATATATATGTATATATATAGACATGGGATACGAGGACGAGAGGCTTGCCGGACTTTCACATTAATTATTCGCGGAGCTTCGGTATGGCAGTGACGCGGGCGGTCAGAGGGGCCAGCGAGTGCTGCACGCCAGCGTGGTCTTGCCACCAGCGGCCTCCGACTCTCCGGGTCCGACCGACCCTCCCTCCCCCCTGCCTCTCCTTCTCCGACCCCCGTTCGACCGTCCTATCGGGGTAATGCAATTTTCGTGTGAGAACCGCAACATGATTCGGCTCTGATTAAACGTTCGAGTCACTTGATAACTGTGTTGTACAATGTACTGCCTTCGTGACATCGGGTTCGCGTCCATCCGTGTATCAAATTCTGGCCTCAATTCGTGTAATTATTACGTTTTCAACTTCAAAATCGTTGGTTTTATTCACAATTTTTGTCAACGACGATACGAATTTTTTTTTTAGAATATTAATTGTCAACGATAAGCGTGAATAAATTGAAAGAAAATGTTAATATGGTTTATTGAAATATTCTTAATAGCATTACGCCATTTTGTTTTCGTTCTTGGGCATCATTTTTGAAGAGACGGTGGAGGAATGTTGTATGGGAATTTTTTTCGAGCAAAAATGTCGATCTGGCTAGGCTGGAGCGAACGCGCGAGAACGGAGAACGGTGATTGGCTGCGGCGGTCGGACCGGAGCGCGAGCCCGTACCCACCGCCGCGGCCAATCACGTAGCTCGCAGCTCCGGGCGCCAGCCACGGACGGTCCACGGTCCTCGCTGACCGACGGAGGCGATATATGTTCTTGCTCGTGGGTGAAAAACGACATTCATTATGCCTC
This sequence comes from Diplazon laetatorius, assembly GCA_963662125.1. Taxonomy (NCBI): domain Eukaryota; kingdom Metazoa; phylum Arthropoda; class Insecta; order Hymenoptera; family Ichneumonidae; genus Diplazon; species Diplazon laetatorius. The sequence goes on from OY759164.1 coordinate 2,507,158, forward strand.
GGGCGATGACGCGACGATGGGGTTAAGAAACGAAACGTTGTAAACGGCCATTCGTGTGTGCTTACCCACTCGGTGGTTTACTCACTCGCATTAGTTGTACGAAGTTCGAGCGGTTTGGCGAAACGAGAAGACGGTAAAGTACGGCGGGAGTGTTGGGTGGGTATCTCTCCAGAATCTTGTGGAACTTTCGCTTTCGCGCGACCGGAAGAGAGAGGGAGGGGGGGGGGGAAGAGGACCGTGCTTCGCTAGCGGGCAACGCTATCAGCCACCCGACCGTACACTCTATCAAGTCGACTTCCTTCCTTATCTTCCACGAAAATTGCAGGTACCCAATTCGCACCGTGGCATTTTAGCCAATTAGCAATTAACACTGGTCTATCGGATGGCACAGCAAAGTTTCATAATTTCGAAAGGATATCATACGTCACCGAGGATCCTTTGACGGTTCAACGACATTCTCGCACATCGTCGTCGTCGTCGTTTATCTGTCGTGGTTGTGCAACGTTTATTCGGGTTATCGATTTAATGGGGTAAAAGAGGGTCACCGGGATTTAGGGATAATTAATTGAGCAATCGGAATTAACGAGTTTTTGTGAATAATTAATCGTGAAGAAATTTTGCCACGGCCTGGGCTCGCGCTAAAAACTTTAGAACTCTGGCCGTTAGGATTACATTTTAAGTTCAATGTCAAGTGAACTTAACGTGTCAAGTGCCTAAATAAAACTTAGTTGGAATTATCTATATTGATAGATCCGTTTTTTTTTTTAATTTTAGGATTGTGATTCCCAATATTATTTTTATACAATATTTTTTTTATACAATTATCCAAAAAAGAAAATAAAAAAAAATAAATAAACGAAAATGTATCAGGATGGAATGACCCATATAAATTTCAAAAAGTCGAACCAGAAGTTTATTTTATTTTTTCACATCAATACAAGTACCACGAAGTGATTCATGAATATTTCGCAATCTCCAAAAGATTCCGAGACCCTCGAATAATCACATAATTAATAAATGAAAATAATGAACCCTTATATCTTGAAGAGGTGAATCAACCCCCCGAAATAATAGCCAATTTCGAGGATAGAAGGGTGAAATCTCGAGGGCACTCATTTCTAATTATTCGGAACCCATCAAAAGGCGGGAGATTCCAATCCGGAGAAAAAAAAATCGTCCAAACCCCAAATACAAGGACCACCCCCTGATATACATTATACACTGTACGATATTGGTTGCCCGAAGCAAGTATTTTTATGGCACGAATCACAGACGAAGAAGCATCTGGCTGAGAAGAAGAAGAAGAAAAAAAGAAAAGCTCAAGCAGACTTTCGAATCACCGTTTCTTCCTCCCCCCATTCCTTCGGTGCCCCGGTTGAGGGTGGAATTCCGAGGCCAATAGAGTTCAATTTAGTTCGTCGAGGAGACGAGGGGTGGGGGAGGGTTGCTCGGTTATGTCGGCGTACGGAATATTCTCCCTGCGGTGCCTATCACGAGGCTGGGAAGGCCGGATGGTCGAAGGGAATGCGTCTGGAGCGAGTGAGGAGGAACACAACGAAGAAACGAAGGATAGTGGGAAAAGCTCAGCCCAGAGTCTCCCACGAAAGTCCGGAAGGCTGTTTTTCCAAGAAGCAAAAGTCGGTCGAATGGATAAAACTCGTCTGATATTTTATTCATAAGCAAACTTGTGTCATAAAAGCGATCCACTCCCTCCCCCCCCCCCCCCTCGCCCCTTTTCCTCCCCCTCACAATCTACCTTTCTTATTTTATCAGGTTTCTCGTACGTCGTTCCTTCTCTCTCTCTCTCTCTCTCTCTCTTTCTCTCGTACGTTGTTCGCCGAGTTTTGGCGGCTTTATTTTTCGACCGTTTCGGTGGCAGTGCACTCACCCCACTCTGTCTTTCTCTCTCTCTCTCTCTCTCTCGAGGGGGTTGTGCCGAAACTGGAGCTTGCGCGAAAAAAAACAAGTACTTCGTTGAAGAACCACGGAGGCTCGAATGTCCTTGTTTGGCAACGGACGCGAAGGATCGCGAAGGGTGGAAGCTTTCGTGCTTGCATGAGGCTCGGATTCTTTTTTTCTTTTGGGGTTTTTTTCGTCCAAGGGGGTAGGGAGGGTGAGGGGGAAACGTCGTGGAAATTTATTGGGATTGTTAGGTCTGTTTGTTTTTTATTTTCATTTTAGTTATGTAAGGGAAGAAATATGGAAAGGGGAGGGGGTTGAATGAAAATGATAATTATGGACATGGACGTGATAATTGGGATGGGTAGAAAGGGATGTTGATGAAAAATTGACCTGATACACGATAAATTGAAAGATTCATCGTGTACAAATTTACTTATCCTAACCTAAAAAAAATTATTTTCGTAATAATTGGGGGAAAAAAAAAGAAAGAGAGTTGCCAAAGAATTCCTTTCAATAGAATAGCACAGTTGATACGTGAACCAATCGTCGACCACCGAAAGAAACGAGTACCGAGCTTTTGGCTCGCCATTCGAAAGCCCAAGCTCTCTGTGCCTCGACCAATTTGTACGCCCGGAGACTCGTCGTTTCATCAAAGCTTCTCCGCGGAACTTGGAAAGTCAGACAAAGCGAATTGCTCGTAACCAAGAGCGACTGCCGGAACGACGTCGAGGAGGAAGGAAGGGGGGAGGGGGTGGAGGGCGACGACGAAGGGCGTCGACTTTTAATTGGCAGTTATACGAAACGAAACGTTACTTTTGAAGAAACTCCGTCCGGCCTTTCCTTCTTCAATAATTTTCAACGGGAAAAAACCAATTATCTACTTAAAAAACTTTTCTCACGATGTTGATTTTATTTTTTTTTTTGGTTTTTTTATTTTTTGCATCTAGCACATCGATCGTGTTTGCTTTATTCGTGAGAGTTTGTGAAATTTTTATTCATATATCTGAAAGTGTGGGTTTGAATCGACGAATTGTGCTTTCGAAGGAAAATAATAATAATAATAATAATAATAATAACCTCACTTTTGATTTCGTTGATAATTAAAAATAACAGGATCAATTTTCATTTACATAGTTATGTTTAGTGATAAGTGAAAACAATCGGGCAAAGATTACATACATATGTTGGTTGAATCGGATCGAGAGACTTGGGCCAAGTGGTCCGTGTGGGAGGAGAGGAGATCGTTCGTGAGGAGTCAACGAGAGGAAACGCGACGCGAACCGCGACGAGTTTGTCTATATAGAACGACCGGAAGCCATCTGCGCGTGACGCCTGATTGATGGAGAATGTGTCAACTTCACGTTACAGTACGACGTGGCGAGACGCGTCATAGAGACCCCCCCCCCCACCCCTCCCCGGATGCGTTAACACCTCGAGCTACGTATTATCATTGAATCGACCCAATCTAACGCGACTCCATCGACCGATAAGAACAATTTTTCACCGATTAAACGATCCTCGAATTTTTTCACACAGTTCCCAAAAAAAATTCACGAAAACAATATTGGATTGATGTCGACTGGAATTTATCACTTTTCATCGGAAACTTAGAAAATGATAATAATTAAACATAATTTTTCAAATTTCGTCGACAAAAAAAAAAAAAAATAAATGAATAAATATAAATTTTATTGAATAATGATTCAAATTATTTTCAATTCAATTGTGTCAAATTGATTTATTGATTTGTACGAAAATAAAATAAAAATAAAATAAAAATAAAATAAAAATAAAATAAAAATAAAATAAAAATAAAATAAAAATAAAATAAAAATAAAATAAAAATAAAATAAAAATAAAATAAAAATAAAATAAAAATAAAATAAAAATAAAATAAAAATAAAATAAAAATAAAATAAAAATAAAATAAAAATAAAATAAAAATAAAATAAAAATAAAATAAAAATAAAATAAAAATAAAATAAAAATAAAATAAAAATAAAATAAAAATAAAAACTTCAGGTGTTTAGCTCAAAGAATAGTTCTCTTTTAAACCCTTTCTTTTGCCATTCAGGCTACTTCAACCTGTACCCCCCGAAAAGTTTCCTCGACACTTTTAAATTCGTTCCACGAAAGTTGAACGCCGCCCATTATCTAGCTGTCTGGATCGGTTCGGTGGTGAAAAAAAAACGAAAAAAAAAAAAAAAACATTGGCAAACCAAAGAGTTCTCGCAGAGACGAGAGTTGTTACGAGGAAGGTTTAGAATCGAGGGAAGCAAAGAAAACTCGACGATCAGTGGCAACTGGAAAAAAGTTTTGTGTTACGTATCTGGATAATGGGATCGAACACGCGGTCGAAACGTTCTTCTCCCCCTCCCCTCGCCCCTCCTGCTTCTCGACCCAACCGACAAACTTTGCTTCCTCGTCACGTGGCACGTAGATTCGATTCTGCCAATCTTGATTTACGTTTAATCGTTCATCGGTACCTGGCTGCGACATTCGTCCGCGTTTCCACGTAATGTCATGCTTAGACCCTCCTGATAGCCATTTTACTTCGCAACGTTTGCGTGATAATTCGACCAATACAACTTATTACGTTCGTGGAACGAGTAAAATCGTTTGGGTTTCGTGTGAAATAAAATTGTTGGAACGAATGCAGAATTGTGGAGAGAATGAAAGAGAGAGAGGGAGAGAGAGAGAGAGAGAGAGAGAGAGAGAGAGAGAGAGAGAGATGTGTTCATTTCGTGCTCTGGGGTCGAAACCCCCTGAGATTACCGAGTAAAATTCATTACAATGGCTAAATCAACCAATTTCTCACTTTAATTAAAATTAACACAACAACTATGAAATACAATCAACAATTATAAGCTATGAAATGAGTTGAAACAAACCAAGCTTAACTCCAAACTAAATACTCGAACTTGTGATGCCAATCAACGTGACAGAAGATACAAAAAAATTCAGAATTTTCTTTCAGTAAAATAAAGAAATAATAAAATTGAATAAATAATTATAATTAATAATTAGTAAATAACTATTAAAATGATTACCAAAGTCCAAAACTGCATCTCCATGAGTCGAGTCGACTGAAACTATTCTCCAGAAATCTGGAAAAGAGGTGAGAGAGAAAGAGGACCAAAATAGAGAGAGAGAGAGAGAGAGAGAGAGAGAGAGAGAGAGAGAGAGAGAGAGAGAGAGAGAGAGAGAGAGAGAGAGAGAGAGAGAGAGAGAGAGAGAGAGCGAGATATATAACGAGTAAGAGAGAGACAGGAGTACAACAATCCCCAAACCTATTCATGCACCAAAAAAATTATTTTCCAATCGGTAATCGCACGAAAGTCTACAAGAAACGCGATTTACAGCGATTTACATGGTCTAACCACGATAAGAAACGTGATTAGGCAGAGTGCAACTCGAGCTAATGCGACCCAAGTCTCAGGGTCTAATTAATTGTCGCGGTAATTTTCCCACACCGCACTTCGATACAACCGAGAAGTTATGAGCAATTGCGACCGGTTATACTCGTTTTCTTTATACCTCGAAAGTTCCTCGGGAGTCGGGCCAACGTGCAGTCACAACTGGTCGTCGAGCTTGCAACCCCTCTCCCTCTTCCCCCCTCCCACTCCAACCATTATCCTCCTCACCCCCTCCCCGCTCGCCCGGTAAATTGCAATTAGTTTAATGTCGGTTGCATGTTCACCCTCTCTCTCGCTCTCTCTCTCTCGAGATGTGGCCAAGCGTGACGCAAACCGAAACGGCAACGTCTGCGGCACGCCTTTCCACTTCCGGTTCCGGGACAAAAAAAAAATGAAAAAAAAAAAAAAAAAAAAGTTTGCCGAGCTTGCAAGCGCATCGGAAAGTCATTGGCGAATTCGTGAGACTGTATTTTTTTTACGCGAAGCTTAGACAAAAAAATCGGCTCCACAGTGATTAGTAAAAAAAAAACAGAAAAAAAATTATATATCATCTATGTATAAACTATATCCAAGATTAGACATATATAGTTTATATGTAGACTTGAAAAATTTGAAATAGACTATATTTAGTCCATGCATGGTACATATATAGTCCGTATATATTTTCAAAACCATTTTTTCACACGTAGATACTTATAATATATACAGATATATATCAATGGGTGATTGGACGAATCGAATCGGTGACGATAAGGGTGGATGAGGTAAATACGGGAGACAGGCTCGACGTTGAACGAGGACAACGAAAAATATATAGACGAAAAAAAAATAAAAGAAATAACAAATTTGTTTTAAATTAAAAAAAATAAATAAAACGACGTGATGCAGCAAATTGCATCGGGGGGGTAGGTCGGAGCGGCAACGGTACTTTCGCGGTTGACAATTACGAGATACGAGTGACGGTTGAACGGCCGCAGTCGGCCATTCAAGACCGCAAGCACAATTGCCCCGGTGAAATAGAGCGACAACACACCGCCCCAATTATTCTCGCCCCCCCCCCTCGCCCACAAATCTCATATGTTCGATGGTTTAAGCCGAAATAATAAAAGCTTCATGGGTTCGGATTAGTCGGGGTAAGCATGGAAACGGGTGAGGAGGGGGGGGTTGATTGATCGATTGATTGATCGCTTCTTTATTATGCCCTGGTGACACTTTTGGGGGATATTCATGGTTTATGAGAATTAGAGAATTTTAAATGAAAATGAAAATAAAAATAAATGAAAGTGAATAAAAATTAATAAAAATAAAAACAAAAATAATAAAACCAATAAAAAATGTAATAAGAATCCTGAACTAATATTGAAAGAGAGTATCAAATGTAATAAAAATTAGAGGGAGGGATGAGGGGGATGCTTCAAAACTCACAAAAAAAATAAAAAATAAAAAATCGTGACGTCACGCACGAATCTCTCTTAAAAAACATGAAAAAAAAAAAACAAAATTCAATTTCCGGAGATTAAAATAATACCAATCGTACCGGAAGTGACTAATTTTTCATATTTTAATTTTTCTCAAATTTTTCAAATAAATGTTGAATCATGATTTTGGTGAAATCGTTACATATACGAATAATTCCGAAGCTCGCAGGTCTAATAGTTTGTACACGCAGGTCTCACGCTAATGGACTACGTTCCGGATCTCCCCTGAGCTTGCACTTCCCTTCTGCCCCCCCCCCCTCCTGCCCCCTGCCGCCCCTCGCCGACCGACCTCACTCACCCGGCTGCATCACGAGTATTTGTCCGGCACGTATTTCCGTCTACATATCCCCGGGATTTTACCCGGGGATGTACGCGATGGATGAGCGAGCTTGGGCGAGCTTGCGTCCGACCGGCTATACGAGCCTCGGCCGTACGTTCCCGAGGCCGAGACCGTAATTTTATTATTCCAATAAACCTGTTCACGAATAATGGCCACGGCGGTTTTAAAAGGGAAACGTGACATCCATAAACATAATAAATTTTCCAATCCGTCCGTCTGTGTGTCCGACCCGTTCTTGATGTGCTATCCACCCCCTCACTCCCCCCTACCCGCCACTCTTGTTTCATTGATGGGGGTGCGAGCTTTCGCGACGTACAACGTTCATTCAATCGAACGAAATCAATTTCAATTTTCATTAGGGGTGGAAAAACGGGGGTGGGTGAGTGACATGGAGAGAGAGAGACAGAGGGTTGGTGAGTGAGGGGGATGAAAAAAAATTACAAATCGTGCCACGCTTTAACGCATTACCGTGTTGCACGTACGTCGTCGAAACAATTTCACTCATCGTTTATCCACCCTCGCGAAAATCGCATCCAACCCCTTCTCCAACTGGGGGTGGGAGCGGGAAGCTCTCCCCACCCTGCAATTTCATTCCCAACAGTTTGTCGATGGTCCATAGCTTTTTCATAATTCACGGTACGATATGCAAGACTCGAAAAGCTCGATATCTCACTCGTTTTCCCTTATGATATCACTCACAGTCCCATTTCACCCACCCCCGCCCCCCGCCGCCCCTCAAAAGTACCCCTAGCATCCCTTTCCGCAATATTTCGGGGCTCGCGGGACCGTCCACGGATGATAATATTTGCCAAATGGAATTTCACTGATATTTCTACCCGCGAATACGAACGGTTACGTAATACCGCAAGCACCGCAATGACGGACGGCATTTCATTGGATAATTAAATACACGATGATAATAATAATGATGATGATTATAGTTGGAATTAATAATAAAAGAAACCTATCATAAAACTTAAAATTTGAAAGCATAAATAATAATAATACTAATAATAATAATAATAATAGTAATAATAATAATTTTTGTATCAATAATAATTATGGTTAGATGTATCAACGAAAATTCTAGTAGTGTCAGATCTTCAAAGTTAAAAGATCAAATCATTGAAAGTCTACAAAAAAGCTGTGACAATAAAAACGTATCCTGTACATAGCTAAAAAAAAGTTCTAATGGACAATAATTATGGTTAGTACAGTATGATTTTCACTTATACTGAAGGTCCACAGAATTGTACAAAATATCATCACTGAATGGAAAGCAAAAGACTAATAACAATAACAATAGTAATGATAATAATAATCCAGTGCCCCCCCCGCTCTCGTTGCAATGGTACAATAACGATGCAACATTTTTGGTATCATCGCTTCGACGCAGATTGGGCTGAATATCAAACGTGCGGAATGAACGTATGAGTGTGTGTGTGAGAGAGAGAGACAGAGAGAGAGTATGCCCGATGCTTTTGGAGATTTCCCATTCGAGCTCCGGGCGGGTTATCGAATAATAATGAAATTATCGCAGTACACCGTAAATTGGTAACAATATCTGCACAGTGCCACGGTCCATGATCCGTCGTCCAGGAACCATTGTTTGCATATTACACGTACACTCGCTCACCCTCGCCCCGGGAGTGAGGGCGCAGGGGGCTGAAACACACGTGTGAAAAATTGAAAACAACGTCATCGTGGAAAAACGTTCGACGAAAAAAGAAAAAAAAAAGTGGGACTCGAAGGGTGGAAAACTTCGATGTACGAAGTGGAGTAACGTGAGAGGCGTGAAAGGGATTTCGTGTAACAGTGTCTACGTCATTTTTAATTAAAATGTCTATGCAGGGTGGAAAGTGGGGTGGTCGGGGGGGTGGGGGTGGGGGAGGGGGGGAGAAGGGTACGTGGACGAGGAGTTAACAAGGTAAGGGTGAGGGAGAAACCCTCGACGCACCGGTTGGTTATTGCACTATGGCTTGCCGGACCGAACTCCGAGCTGTACCACTTCGCTCGCAGTAGAAGAGCCCCGCGCTAGTCAGACCTCGGGTATAATCAAGCGGGTTCTTGCGAGAGCCGAATCCAGAGGGGTGAGGGGGTGGGGGGAGGGTGTGAAGGGTCAGCTTGCAGCAACGACCACACTCAAGTTTATACGTGTATCCTATTGGCCACGAGTGTAAATGTGATTTGCATAAAATTACGCCGGAGAGGGGGTGGGAGGGCAATTCGAAACCGGAATTTCTGGGTTTGAACCGTGTCCGACCGCAAACCGTGAACCGGTACACGTTATCGAATTACACCGGGCAATTAACACTCATCCGCGAAATCCGGACGATTTATGCCAATCTGCGTAACCCCCCAGATTTGACCTTGAACAACAATTTTCCTCAACGCTTTTCCCACGACCACGCGATTGTTTATGCGCAACGAAAATTTTGAGGTTTATCGGTGGACCCCACTCCATCGCCCTTTATTTTCTCATTCGCCCTTCCCCACCCTTCGGCATGAACCGATAATGGATAATATCGTTGATGCACCTGGGAAATAACGTTCGAGCAACACTGTTGCAATGCGATAAGCTCGTGAAATAAAACGGAACAAATAGGGGTTGAAAAAAAAAAAAATAAGTCGAGGAAAAAAAATGATTGGATAATAATGCACGAGTGAAATTTTAATCGGATAACGGATTTTATGGAATATTGAAACTGGGATATGTGAATAATCCGTCGGACGAATATTTTGGGGATGAGAAAATTCGGGAAAATGGGAATATGAAGCAAACACGAGAGGTGGATGTTTGATTTGTTTGCCGTTGGGGGGAGGGGGGGGGGAGGTAGAGGGTTAAAAGCCATCGAGTTGCTTCGTGAGGAACGAACTTTTTCACGGATTTGTTGAGGTATTTGGAAAAAAAATTGAGAAAGCACGAGGGTGAAAGCGTGGGCTTGTAATTTATTATCCGTTGTGGAAAGTGGACTTGAAGAAGAAGAAGAGGAGAAGTGAGAGAAAGGAGAAGATGATGAAAATTCAGTAGGCAATATATTTCTCGAGGGAAAACAAGTCGTACGCCACAAATCGGTTTGTTACATTTTTGGTGTGTTTGCCAAAAAGTTTGTTTCAACACTGTGAATTTTGGAGCTTGCACATTTCCTCACTCGCTTACTGAAGTGTTTTGGCTCATATGAGAGTTGGCTGAAGTACGACGCAAAGTACTTCAAGTATCGAGTTCAAAGTCCTGATAGCTACTTTAGGTCTCGAACTTTGGCACCCAGAGCTTTTTATTGACTCGAGTTACCTGCTCAAGTACTACTCCTGATCAAGTACTATCAAATAAATTCAACTACATCCAGGTTTCGGGATCCAATTATAAATGAGCTTTCGTGGATGAGATTTGATCCTAGTACTTCAAGCATCAAGTTCAAAGCCTCGATAGTATAGGTCTTAAGTTTTTGCACCTAGAGCTTTTTCTTTCCACTAAGTTATCTGCCGAATTTCCCTGATCAAGTACTTTCGTATAAATTCCACCACATCCAGATTTCTGGATCTAATTATCAACGAACCCTCTCAGATCAGACTCATTCAAAGTTCTCCAAGCATCAACATTAAAGCTTCGATTTTTTAGTCCTCGAATTTCTGCAGAGCTTTTTCATTCCCCTGAGTCATCTGCCAAAGTGCTTCGATCAAGTACTTTCGAATGAGTTCAGATCACATCCTGGATCCTGGATCTGATCACCAACGAACCCTCGAGAATCAGATTCATGCACGACGGATCCGGGTGATCAACGCGTGACGTAACCACAAAAAAGCTCACCACGCGTCGACCTTTTTGTCCGTGTCCTTTTTTATTCTTCTTCCAATTCTCATCGTGTGCCTTCTAATTTTCCTCTTCGAAGCTCCGCGTCAACCAGATCCACAAAAGACTCCCGCATAACTCTACATTCATCCCACGCCCCCAAATCCACCCTCCCTTAGTCCCAACCCCCTTGCGTCGTCGTGCCATCCTGTTTTTCAGCCCCCAAAAGCGACCACGTAGCTCATCGCTGTTCGACGTAAGACCCATGCTGGCGATGTGATTCCAACAAACGCGTCCACGATCTCAAACGTCTCTCAGTCTTTACGAGCTTTCGCTACTGGCGGAAATTTGAAGGATGACGATCGATAAGGACGAAGGACCGAAGTTGCCGTTCGAGGGGGGGTTGATGATCATCGTGGGTGAGCTTGTGGAACGACTGGCCAGTCCATTTGCCCGTGAAAAGGTCGTCGGAAACGTGACGACCTTATTAATTCAGGGAACGAACCTTCGGTTCTTTATGCTCACGAAATGGGCTCGTCACTATTCAGCCAATTGATTTCCAGAACTGGGGGGTGAGCTTTTTTGTCGAAATAAATTTTCTGTTTTTTTGCTGGTGGAACATGTTGGCTTGTGGTTCATGAGGATTCGCTGACTGGGTCAATGGACCACGAGCACGCACTAGGTCACGCCCATAACCACGAACCATTGACCCATCTTCCACCCCAGCCAGGTCCTAAGATCACCGAAACTCATCCCGGTCGTTTCAACCCCGAAGAATAATAAAATAAAAAAATTCTCTTCTATTTTTCTTCGTGGTGGAATGATTTGTCATGTACTCCTGGCTATGATCCCACACGTCAACGTTTGATTGTGTCGCGTCATATCTATCGGAAAACTCTACCCAAAAGCTGGGAAACTATGCACCCTGAAATATACACTTTTCACATCTCTGCTATCGAGGATTTTATTTTTATAATCTGGAAGGAAACTTGAAACGTTTTTTTCTTTTTTTTTTTTTGTTGTTCTTCCAATGCAAATCGATTAATTTTCATTCGGGTTAACCGTTCGTGGACAATATTTGTCGAAGTTTATGGGTTATGGAGTATTTGAGATGACGCAAGTGTTTATCGATGAGGAGATTGAGGCAGTGTTACGTCTTCGTTGCTCTCGAATCTCGTCCAATTTCTCGTCCTTCTTATTTCCCCCCCTCGTTTCTCTTCTGACATTTTCCGAGTTTTCCGGTTACGTTCGTTCGTTGGATAAACATTTCGCTTCGTCAATTCTGATTACCGATCATCGACGATGCATCAGGTTTTCGTTTTCCTACGGTTTCACGTTTTCCGTTATCTTCTTATCCGTACTTTCGGCTCATTGGGTTTTGAAATTGCAAACGCACTCGGTGCACCGCTAAGTTCGGTTGGTGATAGGGAAGGGGCGGGGGGGGGGGGAATGTGTGAAAGATAAAATTGTCGATGTGGATTTTTTCGTGGCTGAATTTTTTTCTTGGTTTTTGTTTTTGTTTTTTTTTTTATTCTTTTTGTTGTTTTTGTGTTTTTTTGTTTTGTTTTTATGGTGAAATCTTCGGAACTGGGTTATCAAACAATCATGATTTCTAGCAATTTCGTTGAAATACAATTCCACGTAACGCTGTTTCATACTTTATCCTGCAACTCGTTGAGAATTTTTGTTTTGTTTTTCAGATGCAATTTATTTTTTCTGTGAATAAAAAATTCGGGGGCTGCAGAGCAGGAGCGAAACAGTCACCTAAAGGTCATCTAAAATAGGAACATTTTTTTTTACAATTTAAAAAAAGTTGACAATTTTTTTTCGAACCGTGAAAAAAAAATAAATATCCTCATTTTGAAGTGATTTTGATACCATGTCCTGCACTTAGCTTGCATCCCTGGAAATTTTTATTCGCTGGAAAAATTAATGGTAAGTGAAAAAAAAAAAAAATGTCTACGCGTTAATCAAAAGCAAAATCGATTGAACTCAAATTTTGTCAGACGTCTACTGACAGCATCTACTTCAAATTTAGGGGTTGCCGTAAAAATATCATAACCTCGACTTTTTCCAACGCACCCTAATATAGATGGATAGATATGGATTATAGACTATATAGGTATAGTCTGAAAAAAAGACAACAACAACAACAACAATAATAATAATAATAATAATAATAATAATAATAATAATAATAATAATAATAATAATAATAATAGTAATAATAATAATAATAATAATAATAATAATAATAATAATAATAATAATAATAATAATAATAATAATAATTCTACCAAAAATTCGCGAAGACTGATAAATTCAAAATTCACGTTAGTTCCGAAGACAGGTAATGTTGATAGTATTGTGTCATGTGGCCTTAACCACAGGTCATGTGGCTGATGGTGTTGAGTCATGTGGCCTTAAACCAACTCGTGGCCCAGGCTGAAACGTTGCGATTACGTGAATCGATGGTACACACAGATAAGCCAGTTATGCATTGGCGACGGTGTTATCCCGAGGGCACGGACCGGATCATATTTATTTCCGTTTGAATTGCCAAATTCTCCGTACTTTGGGTGAGGTTGATGGTTATTACGGGGCCGAGGATTTTGGCACGTTGCCCGAACGTCGGCGTTGGTCCGGACAGGCTCGGTGTACACCCGGTGACCCGGCATCACTCCACGCCGTCGACTCGCTGAATCGAAACTTCTCATCCGCCGAATTCTTCCACCCCCCTGCTACCCCCCCCCCCCTCTGGGCCCACACAATTTCTCACACGTACGAACACGTGTGAAATTCGCGGGGTCACCCAAATACCGGACTATGGATTTTTTCGTCTGGACTGTGGCAACGTTTGACGAACTTTTTTTATTTTGGTTTTTTTTTTTCTGTTCTTCTTGTTTCACCCAAAAACAAGTTCAAGGTCACTCGTGGGTGGCGTGACGAATTATTCGACGATTACGATTTTTTTGGTGATTAGCGTTTTTGTGACGTGGAGGTTATGAAGCAATTTGGGGAAAATTTTTTTTTTTTTTTGGGTCACTCGAAGTGGGGACAAGTTCAAGGTCACTCAGGGGTGGTGTGATGAATTGTTTGACAATTATGATTTTTTTGGCAGGGTTTCTTTTTATGATGGTATGATTGTCGAGTAATTTGGGGGGACTTTCCGTTTGTTTTGATGGAATACGAGACGAGTTCAAGGTCACTCGTGGGTCTTTCAATTTAGGATTTCATGATTTTAGGTTTATCGAGTTATTTAGGAAAAATTTACGGATCGAGTGTGTGAAAGTTTGTGGCTTCTTTTTGAGGTTACTGTTTGTTTAAAGTGGAAAATGGTTTTCCAAGGAGCCATGAGAGCATAAGATTTTGGGGATCATCATCAACCATTTGTTTGTTTTTTTTTCTTTTTTTTTTTTCGTAGAATATTGTATCCACCCCAGTTTTCAATAAAATTAAATCAAACTTTTTCGCCTCGTCGTTGAAAATGATGTCGAAATGAATTCAAAATCTTCTTCTAAATTTTTTAAAATCTTTTTGGAAGAGGATCCACAGATTAGTCCATAAAGTTCAGTCCAATCTATATACTGTCTACACTGTTCTCCATTTTTATCGACGGGCCTGGATTTACGTGGGGATCGATATGCGTGAAACGAACGTGGAAGGGGTAGTTGGATTCTCAGGATTTCCATAGAGCCTAGATTTTGGATTTTCCAGGTTACATCCTTCCTGTACTACCGTAAATTTTTCCACACACTGGAAAAGACTGATGGTCGAATGAGATACGAAAGGGTATCAAAAATTCACCGTGTCCTTGTCCCCGGGGTCACGCACTAAATCTCCTCAACCATATTCTTCGATTCAACTACCCAAACGTCCCTAACATCGTATTTCACTGAAATTCCAGATTTTTCGAAAGAACGAAAAAAAAAAATCGATCACCCATCGCCAAGAAATAATGGACTCTATATTCCACTTCAAAGTTCCCCTTGCTTCCTTTTCTTTTTTTTTCGTCTCGTTATTTCATTTTTATTTCTTTCATTCCCTTTTTTTTCATTTTGTCTTTTCAATATTCTTTTTTTTTTTTTTTCCATGACGTTCGAGCAAAACGAATCCAGCTTGAAACAATTTTGAAGCATCGCGAGATCGAAGTTACGCGAGTTGACAAATTTATGAGACCGTACGGGTGGCAGTCGCGCGGTCGAGAGGGCGGAAACGAAGAGACGATAAATTTATCGACTACGGTGAAGGAGAAGGGATGAAGGGGGAGGAGAAGAGTGAAGGAGGGACAACCACCGTCACCGCGTGGAATTTCGCAAAATCTCGATGCTTTCCTTCTCCCTCTTTCACCCAGAAAATCACGCGAGTTTCTCACACGGCCGAGATTTTTTTTCTCCGGCCGAGCGTTGTCTGTCTGACGGATCGGCAATGTGTCTCCGTGTGAGAACGTGAAAAGAACGAAAAACAGTAAAAAAAAAACATATGGGTTTTATCACGATCCACGTATTCACGGTGACTATCGGAGGGAAAAACTTTTTTTTTTGTTTTGTTTTTCTTTTTGTAACGATTTTTCACCTTATCCAGAATTTTATTTTTTATACATATATCATATATTATCTATACATATATATAGAAAGAAGAAAAGGATGCAGGAAAATATATTTTACAGAAGACGAATTAATTTGAAACATCTAAATCAATAATTTAAAAAAAAATTAAATATCGATACGTTTATCTGCGTTGATAATTAATTTTCTCGGCAATAAGAGCGTTTGAATCTTTTAAAATTTTAAGAGGGAGAGAGAGAGAGAGAGAGAGAGAGAGAGAGAGAGAGAGAGAGAGAGAAATTATTGAGAGACAGAGAGCAGACCACAGTTGGACGCAACCATGCAGCTCGAATACTTTGTTACCCCATAATTAATATACACGAATCGCGAGTTCATCCATTCGGGCACGCGGATAAGAGCGAAAATTCGTGGCAAAGCGAAACGATCGCAGCGTGGAGAGTTGGCAAAAGCTCAGCTTCAGATCGTAGGACACAAACCGTACGGTCGTTTGAATAGCTGCTAACTAGGCTGCGGGGCCGGTCGGGCAGTCGAGCAACCGACCACCGTAACACGAAACACCGTGCATCACCACCCCCCCCCCTCACACACACACACGAACCAACGTTCATCGAGCATATGCGCACAATAGTTCAAAAATAAAATAAAAAAGAAACGAAAACGACAAAAAAAAAACAGCTCGTCCTCCAAACACTTGATTCAGCGAGCTTAATTCGCGTCATCGGACACGAAAATTCAATTCCCACGACCTTTCACGATTGCACGGCTGTTCAACGATAATTAGCCCAGAAAAAAAAATCGCGAATTTTTTTTCTTCAGTTTCATCGAATGTGCTATCTTAAATTTTGAAAATTATATTTTTGCAATCCGCATAACGAGCCTTTTAAAATGGCACCCCACATTATATAAAAAAATTAGAACATTTTTTTTTTCAAATCGAGTACCTAATATGTCCCTTCTTTAATCCTTATATTAATATTCTTAAGTGTCAACTATTGCAAATTACTTAGCTCAAGAAAATGCATTGCCATGCCAAATTTTCACGTCCTACGTCGCATGGTTTCTAAGAAATTCGGCTGCGATTTTTTCCGGATCATTTTTCATTTTCTTCAAAGTCACGTCCCCAAAAAAATAAATCAAAAAAAAAAAAAAAAAAAAAAAGGTTGATTAATTGCGTGTACATTGGCGAAAAGCTCGGTAATCTCACGTTTCATCAATGGCGAAAGGTTAAACGCGACAGGGGGGGGGGGGGTTGCGATATCCACAGTCAGCAAGCAAGCGGCTGGTCTATTGGATTTCCCACCGATGTAATTCACGAGGGAGATAGCTAGGGGCCGGCAGGGGTGGGGGGTGGAAGCCATCGTGGTGATCGCACGGCCCATAGCCGGTGGCAGCTAGATGCTTTTGGGAGGATTGTGCTGTAGAGGTTTCCCCAGCACGATCATCCTGCAGACGAGAGAGAGAGAGAGACAGAGAGAGGTCGAAAGTGAGACCGGTGGAAGAGGATCACCAGAAGTCACGTTCGAGCGGGAGAGCCAAGCGATCGGGAGACCGAGCTGATCGTCCGGGAGTCCGAACGGCCTTCCCACCAGTTCTCTCCCATTGATAGCCACCGTCATCTATATATATCCCGGCTCAGAGCAATTCCTGAGGGCTTGCGAGCTTTGATCCCCCAGCATCCAGCAAGGGACAGAGAGAGAGATAGAGAGACGACGAGGACCGTACGGAATGGCAAGCGGTATTGAATTTCATAGCCTGCAGACGAATAAGGTTTACCGAACCTGATTCCGAAGGAAAGCAGGCCACAATGAGAATATTCGCGAGTGGGATTTCGCAGGGTCACGAGGTCGTGACACCGAGTTTGACGTAACCAAGGGCTCTCAGCATCATCGTGTCAGATTTCCAACGCGAATTGGACGAAGCAGTGTGAATGGAATTAATTCGACGGACAAATTAACGAGATATTCGGGTTACCGACTCGGCAGACTTCACCAACCTTAGTTGGTTCATCGTCCTGCTTGATCTGATTAAGATTTTATTATACGGGCGCAGCGACACGCCGAGAGTAACTTCCCTAGTTGGGCTAGTGTTCCCTGATGACACACCCCAATTCTAGGTCAAGCTGGGATTCTAGGTTAGGCTGGATCGTCGTCAAAGAGCTAGGAAAGATCGATATGCAAAAAAGACACTTAACACCTAAATTCAACGCTTCTGTTGTTAGGACATCTTCCAGATTCTTCTGGAATAACCATTTTAAATTGATTGCAATGAAACTTAGTGAGAGCACCTTCATTAGAGTGCTCCACTATAGTGGCCCAGGTTGAAGAACAGCGGTCCTAAGTTCCAGCTCGCACCTCCCCAAGCCTTTAATATATCCCGACGAAAAAATTCCTGCATCATTCGACACCATTGATGGAAATATTCCCCAAGTGCCATCTCGATAAACCCAAAGGTGCCTGAGAAAAAAATTCCCAAAGATCCGCTAGTAAACGCCAGAACAACATTCAACCCTTTTACCAATCATCAAAACTGTTATCACGGCCTTGGAGACGCGACACATGCGGCACACACGACCCGGCAACATTGTGACAAATGTACGGAACAAGATTCCGAGGTTAGTCGTTGGAAAACACGAACCCAAAGTGGACTTTCCTCCCAGGCGTTAACTCGTGGTCGTGGACATGAATAATATCCGATGATGGTTGAATGAGGAAAAGTGCAGGTTGGTCTTTCCTGTCGTGTTGTCACAACGTTACCATCCATTGGGGCATTCCCATTCGAAGGACAAAACTTGGCCGTTAAACCAAGCATCGCGTAAACTATCAACGTCGCGTTTATAATCCAGACCGCGTTAGTCCTCCCCGCCGTGTTGATATTGCCGGCGTATTAAACGTGTGGCACTCGCGCGGGTCGAACGGCTCGTGTGGCCCTGCCCCCGCGAGCCAATGCGTTGCCAACCCCCTCCCCCAACGTTATAGTCATGGGCGAACGCGGGCACCGAGTCCAATTAACATCGAACGTAGTTGTACGCTCGTTAATCAAAAACCCCGCGGGCGAGGCAAACAAGCACACGATGGTGGGAGTCCATCGGTCGCAATGCCCGGCCCGACTGCTGTTCCAACTGGAGAGCCACTCGTGTGCCGTCTGGACAGGACAAAAAAAAAACAACAACAACAACAACAGCCGTATACCACGTACTACGAGCGATATTACACAACTCACTTTGACCCAATCGTGTTTTACAAGAAACAAAGAAAAAAATAAAAACGAAGACTCAGTGACTCATCAAAGTTGGGCCCAACGTGGTATTTAGGAATCGGTTTAACATCAACAAACGTTGACATTCAGTTGACCAAACATAAAATTCAACATTTTCCTATTTAACATAATCATTTTCAATTTCATTTATTGCAATATGATATTCGTCAGCACGAAACTTAGCATATTTTCAATTATTTGGGTTCTTTTGAATCTTCTTGGGTTCTTTTGAGTCACCCTAAATCGGATCATAGGCTGCTATTCAAGGATTCATTTTGTTTCATTATGCCTGGAGTTACTGCGAATTTTTTGTTTCTAGTTATATCGTCGATGAGAAATTCCAAAGCTTCGGACATAACCGATAAAGCTTCGTCGGATAACGTACGATGATGAAGAATATTATTCATGAAATCATTTCGATTTACATTTTAATCATAAAATCACAGGGAAAAAAATGAAAAAAATTCATTTAATAATAAAAAATGTGAATATAAATCGACGGAATTAATTATAAAAATCCAAAAAAATGTTCTTCTTTCTCGTCAAATTTTTATTTACCCAAAAATTCCATTTTTTTCACTGTTTTATCATCATTTTCAACAAAAAATAATGGAAAAAAAAATAAATGTTACTTTGGTGTAGTTCGATGTGGTGTAGTGATGGGTGGAGGTTAGTTGAGAATCAGCCAAGATCGAGCGCATGCGCTGTCGTGAATGAGGAAAGTGGAAAGGAGGATTAAGGGGGGGTGGGGGAGGTTGATAACTGTGCTGGGAGGGTGAGGGGGAAGGAGAAACACACGCAGACGCATTCCCATCGTGTTTGTAATGAAGGATAACGTTAGTGGCCTCGGTTGAGGCAAAGACCGGAAGCCGGCCCGCGAAGCCGGAGAGGGTAGTAGTACGAGGGCAAGGGTTAGGGTCACGAGAGCAACGGGGCGAAGGGATGAACCAGAGGTCGGACAATGTATACCCCCGGCTATCGTGGCATTGCTGCCGACATAACTCGCATACCATTGTCCAATTTCCAACCTAACGTTCTACGGTTCGTCCCTCGTGCGCCTTACCACCTCCCCCCCCCATCGTCACATGCTCGATAATCATGACCCATCCCAGCTGGCTGGCAAGCCAAACAACGGAGCCTCGCGTAGCTTGGAATGAGTAATCATTGATGATCGATGCCAGTGTCCTGGGTCGGTTTTAAGTTTGTCATTGTGAAAGCTTTGATCGGGTGTAACTTTGATGACATGAAGACAAATAGACTGCGAAGACTGCTGGTGGAGTCGTTGTTGTGAAATTCAAAAGACCGATGATGATAACTGGACTCTGGGACAAATGAGTTCATGGCAGATGGAAAATCAACAAACAACCGGAAAAATGTTGAAATTTAGGGCGCGTCGATCCGGCTGCGAGAAACGCTCCGCCTGTCTGCCACCTAGCGGCCGGACGCCGAACTCGCTTACGCAATCAAGCCAGCTTCTTCCCATAACTTTCCATTTGAAAACCAATCAGCAAATATCTTCTCCGTGAATTAAATCAATCGATACCTCGAAAATGGAACCCTCATTAGACTGTTCGAGCTATCACGATTAATCCTACATGTCGTAAATTATAGAAATCTGTACCGGGACCTAATATCCGACACCGTGAACTCTGAATCCACAAGTTTCTGTCTCTGTCTCTCGAGAATTCGTTGTGTTTGATTTATCGTTGTAAATCCGTTGATCCAGGTTAATCCTGGCGATGATCGAGATACGTGAAAGTGCATGTCAGGATTCTCAATCTGGTTGGGATGGAATGGGGGGGGGGGGGGGGAGGGTGGTTTATATGAAATACGTTGGGTGAATGAAGTGTTGTAATTGCGTTTTCGAAACGGTACGCTTACGCCGGGTAATTGGTGAGCGTGAGAGTTTCGAAATATAGCAACGAGGTGGGAGAAGATGAGGGTGGGAGGGAAGGGTAGCAGGTCGAGGGAAGCGAAATTGAATAGTCTGGTTCCTATACTGTGGGGTGGATTAACTTATGGATTTACGATGGTACCATCGCTACGTACAAGCCATCTTTCGAGCTTTTGCAAGAGAATGGTTAAGAGAGAGAGAGAGAGAAGGTGGCCTATGTGAAACCAGAATGGGTTGGGTAACGATCACTGGTCAGAATTAATGGGATACCATGTCGTAACCCTATGGGGACCAGAGAAGGTTCCCACGTTCTCTTGCGTCAGTCATTAGAAGCCAATTCAAAGGCTTTTATCCGGTCACCAGGTAAAAGCCGTTTACCTTGTCATCTCGAAGTTCAACCGTCGGACGATCCCTTTTCCAATCCCTTACTGACCTAAGCGTTTCATGTACATTGATGTGTGTGTCGACTATGGACGGTCGATAAATGGATATTTAGTGCCTTGGACGGGACAGCCGTTCTCGGGGAATTGTTTTCCGAAGTAACGCTCACGGTTCAGATGGCTGAGGGATGAAGGGCCTCGGGACGGATGACTTTGGTCGAAGGTACGTTCAGGCTACTGGGTTTTCATTTCGATGAATCGTGAGTGGAGGAATGGAATATAGGACGACGCAATGTCATCGATTAAGCATAATGTTTTTTTTTGTCACATTGCAATCGTGAATAAATTTAATTTTCAGCAATATGTAATTACAATATAATATAATTTTTTATAATAATAATAATAATATGATTATTTATGTAATAATGTAATTATCCCCGATATAATCTTTATTCATATTTTTATTATTAAGAATATGGAGAAAATTGTCAATAAAGAATAATAATCATAAAAAAATTTTGATTCACATTTTGATTATTTAATTGCAGGAAAAAAAAATAAAAAATTCATTTATCAATGAAAAATGTAAATAAAAATCAACGGCATTAATTATGAGAATCCAATAATTTTCGTTCTTCATAATCCAATTTTTATTCCACCAAAAATTACATTTTATCATCATTTTTAACTAAAAATAATGGAAAAAAATAAATGTTGATTCAACTCGACGAATAATTCAAACACGACGACTCACTGGCCTCACGTATCCTACAAAAAAAAAAAAAAAACACATTTGTGAATTTAAACGACACATTTATTCAGAAAAATAATACATTTATTCATTTCGAAGAAAAAAAAATCGGCATTGGAAAACTTCGAGGGCCTGGAAAATCTTTTTCCCCTGCGAGATTCATGGCGCGGCGTTCTCTCTTTTGCGTTTTCTTCTGAATCAGCGATCAAACGGGATATCCGGTTGGGCAAGCAAATACCACCAGACAGACGGGTCTCGGGGTGCGAGATTTTTCGCCGAGGGGGCAAAACGCCTGGAAGGAGTGAGGGGCGGGGGGGGGGGGGGAGAGGGAGGAAGTGAACGGAGCTCAAGCTTTTCAGTTTCATACCTTAAAAATAGTTTTCCACGCTCGAATCGCAATTCAGGTAGACGGGTTGAAAAAAAAAAAGAAAAATTCAAAACTCGCATCGTCTCACTTTTCTTCCTTCTTTCGATTTCAACGCGCACGCTGAACGCTCGGGGCGCGTTTTTTTTTCGCTCCTGGGAAATCTTTGCGAAATTAATTCGGCCGACGGTTTTGGGTAAACAAAGATGATTAAAAATCCGGACAACAAGCCCCGGCGGGGGGTTATGATAACGAATCTGTTATCAGTTATTATTTTTCAGCACACACTTTCCAATCTTTTTTTTCCCAGATTTTTGTCGATTTTTATTTTATTTTATTTTTTTTCATGGGATACAAAAATTCGATTCCAGTGAAACGAAAAGAAAAAAGTACGAATTCGATATTTAAGAATGCCGAGCAATCGTGTATTCGTGTTTTTTTTTCCAATTTATGTAGTCTGGGGGTGGCTTTGGAGCAGCCTGATTGAAAATTCGTGGCAATCCAATAAATTAAAATAACAATAAAAAATGCAAAAAAAATATATATATATTTTCAAAAATATAAAAAAAATAGGATGACACACGAGAGAACATCTGGCTCAGAAAAATAAATTGAATTTTCAAACAGCCAGCCCGGAAGAAGCGTGAAAAAAAGATGAAGAAAAGGACAAAAAAAAAAACGAAAATAAAAAAAATATTGTCGCTCGTGAGGGAAAGGCCGTGGGCGGATGTGGGGGTGGAGACACAGTGGGGGAACGTGACAGACAGGAACCCCAAGTGGATCAGAATGTAAAATTTTTCAACACCACCATCACACGCGTCGGCGCACGCGCGTGCGAAAAATTTTTACGTTTTAATTCAATTCTTCTCGCCGACAGTCTGATCTCGACGTGAAAAAAAAATTATAAAAATAAAGTAAATGAAGAAAGACAGAAGGGAAAAAAAAAACATACAAGAGGAGAAGCCTGACAAGCGAATGTGCCATCCCCTTACGTACCACGAATATGCGTTGTTAGCACCGTCGAGCTGTTTATTATGCTGCTTCGTGTTTTCCCTGACACGGTGAAAATGCGAAAAAAATTTGTCGTCTTTGAAAAAAATAATTTTTACGAAAAATCGTAAAACCCACGGCCTTCCCCCCCCCCCTCCCTCTTCTACCCCGAACAAGTGACGTGAAGGGAGACTGAAAAAGACAGATGGCAAAACAAAAAAAAAAAGAAAAAATTACCGGTCGAAATAAAAATTGAATCAAATTAAATAATTTGTCGAAAAATATTTTTGAAAAACAATTCAATTGATATTGAAAGGCTCGTGATGATGTTGAATTATTGAAATACAGACACGTGCAACGGTATCGTGATTCCGGAGGGTTGAAAGGTCACTCGTGGACAATGCACGAAAAATCCGGAAAGGGAAGCACTCGAAAAATAAAAAATAAAAATAACGAAAAATAAAACTAAAATCGTGTGGTCAGCCGGAATGACCCGCGTGTGGCCTTCCCACTTTGGTTCTGGGCCGCCACGTGCACGTTTATTTTCGTGCTATTCACACACATTGTTGGTTTTTTTTTCTTCCTTTTTTTACAATTTTATTTTTCCAGTTAGTTGCGAATAACGCGACCAACGGTGAACGTCGACTGCGTACCAATTATTTCGGTTGCGATAGCTTTGACAACGTACCACCATGTTTTTTTTTCTTTATTTTTGAATTTTATTACGATTCGACGTTCAAATCTCAGGCCTCACATTTTTCCCCTTTAATTTCTTATCATCTAGATTTTTTATATTAATCCTAGGACCTCAACACAAAAATTCATAAAAATACCAAATAAATTTCTGATGTGCTTGAATAAAATAAAAAACAAACAATTCTTTTTCAACGTGAACGCAATTAAATTACTACAAAAATACAAATCTTAGCCACTCGTTCCTCAATCTGGGGTCCAAGAAAACCCCAAAATGAGCTCCCAGATTTAATTACAAAAGTCATAATTATTTTTTCACTTTTTAAATTCAACAAAAGACATAATTTCGTGAACAAAAACTATATTAATTATTATTTTTCTTCATTATCGATTTATTAATTATTGACTGATCAATTCTTATATTCTTACCACGTAATTAAATCCAATTTGTGTCGTTGCATATGTTCCATCAATTCGATATTTTCCAACTGGTTCCATTACAATCGTTCATAAATTATTTCTTCATCATTCCTGCTTCCATTTTCTCTCCACTGTCCACATTTCATATGTGACCCAAGGGGGTTGATTTTTGTGGAAGGCAGGGTAGAGAGAAAAGTGGGAGGGGAAGAGGTAGGGGGTGGCGAACGTGAATGAAAACCATGAACGTTCGATCTGTCGTTCGAGTGGTGGGACAGTTCTCGTTCGATGATACCCAAAGTAATCCAGGATAACGATAACCGGAATTACGAGAATGGAAATACGGATCGATCGAATGTTACCTCACGTGTTCTCTCACCGTGCACACATTGACTTTTCATTTACCAATCTAGCTTTACCCCAACACAAACACACAAACACACACACACACACATTCACATCATTCCCGAAAATCCGAGTGGGTATCAACTTGGATTTTCCGTGAGCTGCATTCGTACCGGAGGAAGAGATCCATTCGTGTGGGATGAGAGCTTTAACAGTGTCCTGTCCGATGTGCGATGACGCATCCACGGGGATAACCCCCCGTGGATGAGTTTCAGACCGGACCAATTTCGAACATCGATATCGCACGCCCGGTAGGATTATTACGAAAATTTTCGACGGATTACCCGACACGATGGAAGTGTGCGGCTCAGTGACAACGTGCTGAGTTCACGATCCAGCGGGTCCCGGGTTCGATCCCCCCCCCCCGTCCACCCCCCGACAACCAATGGAACACAAATTCACATTTTCACACGTGTTGCGTGTTTTTTTCCGTGCCCTCTCGGCGGGTTCGGAACCCATCGTTGAAAAAAAAAAACAAAAAAAAAAAAACGAAAAAAACAAAACAAAAAAACAAATTGTCAGGTGCCGACGATAGCCATTGATAATCGTGTGAATTATCATTGAGGGTTGTTTTCGGGGGGTTCGGATTGCCGATGGCGAATAGCGTGGCTGACGACGAGCCGGCTGGGGGTCCGACGACGAAGCTCCCCCGGATACCAAGGACGTTCGCGACCTCGCGGACCGTAGCTTGCGGGGACGCCCGTTGTTCACGGTCGGGCTGTCGCTCGGACCGGGCTTCCGGTCACCGTGGAAGACGGCCCCGAAGACCCGCGAGACGAGGCGGAGAGGCGGACGAGGGTTCGTGAGGTTTGGGACGACCGCAACTCTCCCTGGAATCGGTTTGGCACCCAACATACATGCTCTACGAAGTGGTCGTTAAAGTTTTTTTTTCCACCAATAGTTAAAGGTACTCTTTTCAACGGTAATTCAACAAACTCGGTTTTTCGTCGAAATAAAAATTGCAGTAAACTTGTCTTTCATCGACGTCTCACTGCAATAGTCGGGGAAAAAAAGTTTCACGTATTTCCCACAGTCCACGATCGTTTCGAAACCCATTCAAAGGGCGTCTCACCTTTCCACGAAGCCAGAGTTTTCGAAACTTGTTTTTTCCCCGAATTCCCATCGAACTTCCGGAACTTCGTGAAAGCTCGAAGAAAAATTCGACGAACAACCTCCCCCCCCTTCACTTTCCTCGCCTCTTCTCAATCGTTCGAACGAAGCACATCGAAGAACGACGCGATCGCGAAAAAAGCTCGAGTGAAGAACGTTCGCGCCCTTTCCGTGAAAACACAACGCCCGACATAACCTGAAAGAAAATCTCGAGAATGAAAAAAGCAAAGCAACCTGGCCAAATGCGTTACGATCACGTTCGTGAAACGGATAACTTTACGATAAATAGCAAGCCGTTGATCTCCTCCCCCCCTCCCACCCTTCGTCCTCGATCGATCGTCACACACCGTGGAAGGGATGAAAAATGTCACGGAAAACGGATTTAAGCTCGTTGAGGGGAGCCAAAAGCGAGAGAGAGAGAGAGAGAAAGAAAAAGAGAAAAAAATTCGGATGAAGAAAGAGAGCCCGAGGATCTAAGGGCTCAGTGTTAAACCGAGCGTGACGAATCGAAGATCGGGAAATGCAAGCACAGCTCGGCGAAGAAAAAAATAAAGCTTCTTCGTTCAATATAAAAGCTTTGACCTTCGAATTGGAACATTCGTTCGAAGATACGGAAAAGCTATTCCGGATTATTTGTCTGACTTGTGGTAAAGATCGGATATGTTTTTTTTTCTTTTCTTGGTGCTTTTTTTATTTCTTGGGATAAATCTTTCGCGTTTTTTTGGGCTCAGTGTGATTTGCAGGTATGTCCAGGGGTAGTTCGATGAAATTAATTTATTCGATGAAAATCTATTTGAAATACTTTTTTGAAAAAATAATTGTAATAAATTATCATGCTCGAATTAATATTTATGAAATTATGAAATAATTGGGAAATAATTTCGAAGAATTATTCATTTGAAATAAATTTTTTTATATCTGACAGCCCTCTGATTTATGATTATTTCGATGGGAAAGTAATTTGAATGAATATTTATTCAATTAATGCCTATGTTTGGGAATGTGATGTATATATTATACGTATATATTATATATATGTGTTATAACGTGTGTTATCATGGGACAATCACTGTCCCACAGATGGCCGAACGTTGCTCGTGAGCTTGCAACGATTGCGCGACCAGGAAGCGTCACTCGGCTTCGCGCCCTCTCCACCCCCACCCCTCATCGTGCTTTCGTGCCACCCTTAAGCCCAATCGAGCCTTACCCAGATTGGTCCAGATTCACGACACGAGGGATAACGATACGCAATTAAACGCGAGAGCGGTAATTGCACGACCGCTTCCCCTCCCCCTCCCCCCTCTTCCCATAGTGGAAACCCATTGGATTAGCTACTTGGTCGATTGGCAACCACTTTGCAAAGCTTCGTATCCATTCCTCTTCCCCATCTTCTCAATCTACAAAAAAAAAAAAAAAAAAAATTCTCATCGTTCCAGAAATTTTTTTATTCCAATAAATGACATTCAATATAGTTCTCATAAAATATATAATATATTTGGTGGTTGAACACCATCAATGAATGTATAATATATTTGACACCTGTTCCTGTAGTTGTCATTATTGTCTCTGCCACTTTCCTGTCAAAGTTAATTTTTTTCTGCTTTTGTTTTTTTTTCTCTTCAATTTGTCGAAACAGGCGAGCTCTAACCAAAGTTCCGGAGGGGGAGGGGAAGGGGTAGAGTGTTCGATAAGTGGCATCGATATCAGGGACAGAAATTCGACGATCACTCGTTTTGAACGAATGTTTTTTTTTTTTTCACATTTTTTTTTTAACGTGAACGGATTGTCAATTGTGAAAATCGTCGGATAAGCTGTCACATTATTATTTCAAAGCCAGTGACTGAGTCGGTGAAGTGGTCGGATACTGTTGCGATCCTTCAGATCTATATATATATATATATATATATATATATATATATATATATATATATATAGATATAAGTGCAACGTTGCAGTATTCATGATGCTACTCCATCGAAACAGCAACTCTGTCACTTCAACGAAATGCTTTTGCCATTTCTCCAGTTCGCAGTTCTCGTCGATGTCGAGGAGGAGATAGGGGTAGAGGGTGTAGCAGAGGGTGTAGAGGGGAGGGTTGGTACAAGGCGGTGACTGGGGGGAAGGGGGGAAATCGAGAAACGAGGGAGTATTCTCGAGAGGCAAATCCGTTCGAGTGGCAAACCGTTTAGTCGTACTGTAATACAGGAGTGTTGACGTCATCACCCGGAAATGACCTTGGAATTTACAGAAGATCGTGAATCTTTGTATTTCGAATTCAAGGTCAAATTGATTTGTCGAAAAATTCGTTCAATCGTTCGATTGATAAGCTTTCGATAAAAAAATGTTGTTATTCATTGTTGATTCAAGTTTTTTACCATTGAAAAATCGAGTGTACAGGTTTCGTGTTTATTGTAACGGAATAATTGTGAAACACAATGGATAACATTTTTTTTTCCGCGAGCATTGCGTTTGCCAATTGAGTGAAAAATGGAGAACGTAGAATTTTGTTGTTGTTGTTGTTGTTGTTGTTGTTGGGTGCTGTTGAAAGCGAAAGGTGAACTTGGTGCATGCAAGTTGACATGGAATAACTCGTATGATCGAAAATGCGGACGGAAATAAAAATGAATTTGAAAAAAAAAAAATGGTGAAAAAGTGGAAGCTTGAAGAGGCTCATCGAAGTTTGAATAATTGACACGGGTGAATGGTCGGAGCGATGGATATTCGTCGTTTTCCCCATGGTTCGACGAGCCACCCCATCCAGCCCCCCACGCGACTCATATTTGTGTCACCGAGCTTTTTCCGAAGTTCGATGAAGCGACACGACGGTGAAACCGGCGAAATGGCTCGTGGTTCTGTGATCCTTGTCTGGGAATAGATTTGGCGCAATGGCGCACGTTGCATCGGGGTGCAACGAGCAACGAAAAAGCTTCGTGCCGCAAGCCTAAAGCTTCGTGGACACTGTGCGATTTTTGAAAAATCGATAAATAATGGTTTTTGATTTTTTTCCTCCAACTTTTGAGTCGGAAAAATATTTTGAGGTTATGCCGATGGTTGGGGGTTGAAATTTGGAGGAACTGGAATTTTTATGGGCCGATACATCGAAGGACAATGCTTCGAACGTACAGAATTTCGGACGTCTACGAGCAACGCGGTTCCCAACTTTGCCACGACTTTCGAGCTTTCCCACGCGTGAACTATCAATGTTAGATAGATGTCATTGCGGACTTCTTTGTGAGGAATCCAATTCTCTACAACATTGGTCATGTGAACTTTTCGTCTATATGGCGTTGTTTAGCTAGCGTTTTGACGGGAAGATAAAAATGTATCGATTTTTTATTGTTTCAATTTTTTTTTTTCGATGGTACCCATAATTACCGATACATATAATGTTTTGGATTCTGGAGGATTCTAAGCTTTGCCCGTTCTGTAAATTGATCACTCCGAATTTCGCATCTATAGCCATTCCGATGTCGAAAATTCGGAATATTACTTTAGTACATTTTTTATGATCTGGCAGAGCATTTTTTCTTCTTCAACATGTTGCTCGGTTTTTTGATAATAAATTTTCGTCGCGATGCGGGAACGACGGGTGGCACTTTATCGTCGTTGATACGGGCCTATCCATTCTCAACGGAGGTTTCCACGATCCATTACTACGTGCATCACGCTGATGTATCGTGTGCCTCCGGTCCTTTGGGGAATTATCGAGAGGCACTTTGGAAAACGTAGCCGAGGAAAGTGTTCGGCGTCGACGTCGTTTATCGGGCGGGAAAACTTGTTCCGAGAGGTCACGTTGAAAAGTCGGGGCGGCAAGGAGGGGGGGAGTTGCTCTGCGTGACGAGATAACCAGGTTGGTTTGGTGAACATTGGGAAACTCGTCTAGTCACGATGATGTAACTATTTGTGTTTGTGATATTGAAAAAAAAAAAAAATTGTCTGTTATCACTTAACCTAAAATACATTTTCTCTAAATTGAAATAGGCTGTAATAAAAAAATATAACTATTGAATTTTTATGTATATTAATAATTAATGATTTATCAAATACATGATATTATATTTTATTTATTGGAGTTTTAATAAAAAAAAATATATATATATATATATATATATATTGAATCATCAATAATTATGTAAATTTATCAATATAAAATATAAATATATCGAAAGTTCTTCTCTTAATAATTTCATCAATCCGTGTTGCAACATTTTTATAAACAAATGCATTTTTTTAAGTGGAAAAAGAAACAAGTTTCACAAGTTGAATATAAACAAAACTTCATGCTTCAGACGTTTTTTCATCTGGTAAACTTGCCCAATACCATTCGTATTTATTTTCAGTTTCAAAATTGTTAACAATTCGAGGGGATCAAGCGACGTTATTTTTCATTCGTTTCCCCCGGAGTTGTTGCTTCGAATCTGGGACAACAAAAAAAAAAATAAAAAAGCGAGGCAGTGGAAGATAAAAGTCTCCGTAGCTCCGGAAAATCGTTTTACCCGAGCCATTTAACATTTTTTTTCCCCTTCTGTATTCAAATCTGATGAGAAAAAGGTGGCAACTGGTGGAGCCCCCCCCCCCTCCCCCCTCGCGACCCTGTCTCAGTGTTTTCCTTGTCCGCGTCTCAAACTCTTCCCTTTATTCTCTCACGATTCTCACTCTGAATCGATTTTACCCGGACAAACGAGGACAACGCGGCGTACAAATTCATTCCGATATTTCGATCGAAAGCACAATCGGCCGTCCGTGCAGCATCGAGCTTCGCAAATTCCGTACTTGAAGAATCGATCCATCGATTATGGCTGTCCGTGTCGAAAAAAAAAATAAAGATCTCAATTATTCCCTCGGATTTTGGTTCGAACTTCACGAAGCTTTTAACTTTCATTCGAGCTTTCAACTTTCACGAAACTTATTTCAATCCGTTCAACGTTGCAATTTATCATCCCATCGAGCTTTTTACATTAATTTTCTTGCCCCCCCCCCTGCCCCCGATCGGGGCCGTTCGAGCTTTCAAAGAAATCTTCGATCGCAAGCTCGAGATGCGATGAAAATTTTCGTCTCGTCACCGTTGGCTCGACAATGAATTTTGACGTTCATGGGGCTCGAGGGTTAGGTCGGTAATCGGATGACGAGTCCGAGCTTTCGCGAGAAAAACGTGACTCACGAATTTTTTTACTCGTATCAGTATCCTCACACTTTTATACCCTTTTTTCGCGTTCTTTCTTCATCGACTTTCACTTCTTCGTCGACCTGACGTGGGCGGCAAAAAAAAAAAAAAAACCCACAAAAAAGCTGACGATGCTTCAGCCAAAGTTTGAATTAAATTCCAATTCATGTTGACTCGGAGGGGCCCATAGATAGGACCTTTGAGGTGTGAGGATATTTTTTAAAATTTATTTTGAATCATATTATCCTTTAGAAACGCCAAAATAAAAAAACGTCAAAACAAGGACCACCTGAACATATATATACATATAAATGTATATATATTAAGGTGAGATATATGGGGACCACGTCCTCTACAATATGTCTCAGTCTTACAAAAATCAGTATTTCCGTCCACTTTCTGGGACAATTAAAAACCAATAAAAAGGATATTGTACTCGTTAGCAAGTAGATAAAGCTGTCATGGTGTTCCACAACGATCGCCCATGGGAAACGTTTATCGCATGCCCATAGTTCACTTAAAACGCGACGGGAATTTGTTGGTCTCTAACGAGCACCCGGTGCACGATGTCAACAAGACACCGAAACAAATTTTGCGCACGAGTCCGGAAGAGAGTTTCGCAAACAAACAAACACACACATACACACACATTGAAGTAACGGAAGTACCAAGTGGTCGGTGGAGAACGGTCGTGCGACGACACACAACCCGTTCCCGGCCAACGAAAGGACGAAAGTCACGAGGAAAAACCAGTAGGTTAGCACCCTGATGAATTGTCGGGTCCGACGTGAAACAAACCCACTGACAACCCCCGAACAATCCTTTTGCCTTCAAACGTCACTCGAAAACCCGACGGACCCGACAAACCACGTTATAACATTTTTTTATTATTTTTTTTCAATTTTCCATTTTTTTAAATTTATTTACCGACCGAGCTGGAATTTCCATATAACTGGAAAAATTCTCGTGAATTTTTGAAAATCTTATTCATAAAGTAAATACAGAGTATATAAATCATAAAAAACGTTTTTTTATCAACTTGTTTCGGACTTGTAGGTTTTTTCAGTGCCTCTCGCGACCTTCATAGCTGGAAGCTGCAAGCTCGACGCTCCACAACCTTCGCAACGTGTGGACTCACTCGATATGCCATATATACATATATATATGTACATGTTACTTCGAGCTTGCGATTCTTATTCAACGTTTTCCATTTATTCGTCACGTACTCGTGAAACAATTCAAAGTGAAGAATTCCAACGATCGGTCGATCAAGAGAAATGCGTGCAAATATTGGAGATGGAAAGTTTTGTCGATACGAAAAGTCTACAGTGCATCGATATCGAAGTGAATTTATGCGTATCACGTTTCTCGTTCAAAATCTTTTCTTTTTCCTCCTCGTATCATTTTTTTTTCTTTTTATTTATTTTCTTTCACTCGCGATTGGCATGTACGCTGTCGTGTTTATCAACGTTTTGTCGTCGCAAGTGTCACGTTCACTTTTCGGGTATCTCGTCGAGGAATAAAAACCATCCAAAGTTGTGCTTGTGAATGTGTGGGAATTTTTTAAATTCATTTTCAAACAAATTCATACCACAGTTGTCGAACTGCATGAATAAAACAATATCGCATTCATGATGAAGATCGTGAGAGCTTTTCGTTGCATGTCTCCGAATATTAATCATTTCCGAAGAGTGCTCGAAACGAATTTTATCGTTTTGTCAGCAGCCAACAAAAAAAAATGGTATTGAGTAGGTTTCATTGGTTTTATGTAAAATGTCTTAATGGAATATTTCGTGAGGGTCAAACAAAATTTCCAGGACACACAATCGTGGGTATTTTTGCAATTTTTATTGTCAATTTATTTCATTCTTTTATTTTATTTTAATATTTATTTATTTATTATTTTTGAAAAAAACAAAGTCCAAGCTTTATTTATCACTTATTAATTATAAGATGAGTTTATAAAATATAAGAATTATAGCTGCTGGCCGAAAAACGACGTCTCGTTGATTCAGGACCCACCCCCTATTAATTTATATTCAATTTCCAACGATTCCTACATTACCGATCGTCGAAAAGTTCACACGGTCCTCGTGGCCCATCGGACTTTAAAAATCTTGGTGGTCCAGCTAGGATCGGGGGATTTTACGGGTGCCACACAGTTGCCGACCCGCCCCTCGGGCTCGTCGACCCCTCGAGACGTTGACTGGTGCGAGAAAACCACCGGAAATTCAGTCACGTCACGGGAAGTTGCGCGGCGGCGCACGAGAATTAAGCGGCATTAGGGATCAGTCGTGGGTAATCTGGTGGGTGATGGATCGCAAGACTCCGGGTACTACGTAACCTCGGGTGCCGTCACTTTCTCAATCTCTTTCCACCCTTTCCCACCCCCTCCGCCCTTCCCACCCCCAGACCCTCATCACGCGTGGCCATCTCTCACCGCCAAAGTGAGACCGAGAAAACTTGTTGTCGACCCGATATATTTGTACGTATATATTATGAAATTCGTTGGCTTTTAAAGTTTTTCAAATTATTTTAATTAATGAATAATAAGATTTTCGTTGATAATAATATTAATAAATTGTAAGCTTAATTTTAATAAATAAATCATAAAATATCTATGCACGATCAAGAAAATTAGGGACTACGATAATTAATTATCATCTTTTTTTTCTTCCATCATTTTTATTTTAAATAGTATCTTATAATTTATTCATTGAAAATAGTATGAGACATAATAATAATAGTTGGAAAGACGACAAATGCTATAAAATACACATATATATGTTATAACATCTGCTGCCTTTTGAATTATTTTCATTATTTCAATAAATAAGATACAAAATACAATTTAAAATGAAATAATAAATTCAATTAAAAAATTAAAAAATGATAATGCATTACTGTAGTCGCTAATTTTTTTTACCATGCATGTATACGATCAATCCTCGCAGCTTGCCATCATGTCGGATGACATCCGGGGTCCTAAAAGCTCGTCACTACGAATGATCAATGTCCCTCCATCTCTCTCCCTATCCGAAGCCACGAGCATTCGCTCGATCAAAATCACACAAACAAGCTGCACGTTCACGACCAGGACCATTATGTCCCATCCTCTTGATCCCCCACAAAAAAAATCGAAAAAAATTGCACGACAGGACGTGAAATTCACGAAGAATCGTCGGTGAAAAAAAAAAAAGCGATAAGCCCGATTCCGTTGAACTCGAGAGCGACCCGGGAATGTGGAAATGGAAACCGGTATCAAAATGGCGTTCCAGATCCTCCAAGATCCTTGGTGGAAAAACGAGCTTTCGTCGGGGTCCAAAGGGACTATGGAGATCGTAGATTTGAATATCCCCGAGAAAACTTATGCCCGGTAGATATAAAGCCGTTTTTTTCTTCTTCTTCTTACCGCAAAATGACCATTCTCTCGATCTTCACCGCGGTTGCGAATTCGATGCCAGAAAAAAAGAAATCTGAAAAAAAAACTTTGGTAACGAGTCGATGGAGACACGAACGATTAACTCGGCCACTGTGTAATCTTCCATTCGAACCGATTGCCCGAACGCTTCGCGTCGTTATAAAGTTGGTTAGAATTTTATCGAATTCTTTTGGTAAACTCGTCCGTATGGAAATGGAAGAATGGTTCCCCGGAGGGCTGGCTCGGAACTAGCCAACGAATTTCTTAATCGTCGAAGACTGCGGTTGGACCGCAGCTGCGGTTGAATCGGACCGTCTAGCTAGAGCGGTTGATTATCCAGAATTCCGTAAAAGCTGAAAGAATCGAGTCGAATGTTGGAAATTGGATTCCCCGTGATGGGGTCTTCGATAATGTTCCCCTATCCCGCGACCGGGTCATTTTGATAAGAGTCTGCATCGCATGAGTGACTAGGCATGGATCCAATTGACCCTCTCGTTTATTTTTTAGGTTAACCACCTCGTTATTTTGTAGATCAACAAGCTAGCAGCATCCTGCAAGCTCTGCAATCCAAAGTGCAGATTAGAAAATTGAGGTTCTGACAAATCGATCATGAAATGCTGAACCTCAGCAGGAGTGATCCAACCCGATGGAAGAGGAAAGATGGAAAGCGAGACATAAATGATTGCCATGCCTTGGAAGGCTGACGACGTAAGCCAGCAAGCTAGCTAGCTAGCTTCATCAACAGGTGAACAAGTCGACATCTCACAGCCAACCCGCTAAATATGTATACACAGCAGGTGAGGCAACACAGTCCCGGGTCGTGGTGGCAAACCGTTGAATGGATAATCCAACCGTCGCCTACGGGGAAGCTAGTTCGCAAACGGCCGATCCTTGATAACCCGAAAGGGCTTTCTTCAGAACCGATATAAAACAATCTCCAGCCCTGAATCCGCCTACAGCGTCAAAGACCTAGGAGATTGAGTATGATACATAATAAATCAGTTGCAGGGTTGTCGGTCGATGTAACAAAACGCTTCGAAATTTAGAGAGGACCAAAATAAGTGACTAGCGATATTTGGAAGAAGAAAGAATCTATTGGCTGCTCGATACGTCCGTGACTTCCTAACTCAAATGCTGCTATGCATTCGTCTGCTCCTCCATCTTTCCTCCCTCAGTCAAGGGCGGCAAGAGGTGGGGGGTGGTCATAAAAATGATACATAAGTGGCAATAAAATCCCTACAAAAATGCCAGGCTGGTTGTGATCGACGTATCGAACCTAATGAAATTTATTTATTCCATCGCACGTACCTCATGGGCTATCCTGGGGACAGCCTGAGGGTTGTTTATCGCTCGGGGAGGAGGAGAAAAATCGTGCTGTTTGATAGACCAGACCTTAGGAAAAGTTCAACCAGCTAGATGGACAGGGTCGGAGCATCCGGCATCGAAGCTCTTTGTCCATGAATAAATATGACGTGGGGGTCGTTTAAGGGCTTTCCATAGTTTGAATGATCAATGAACCGCTCTCGACGGGGGGGATACGGATTCGAGGATAACCACTTGGGTCATCCCCCGGAATAACCTATCAATTTCTAGTGAACACCCGTTATCTGCATTAAACGGACAAACTGCGGAAATACTGTTAGGCGATGGATGGAATTCATCAGCTTGATTTCCGGTTCTAATGGCTCGATCAGGAAATAGCGATGGGTGAGGGTTTAACACACTTTCGGATCCACATAATCGTTTCCGTTAATTTTATCCTAGAATCTACCAAATAAAAATAATAAATAAATAAATAAATAAATAAATAAATAAATAAATAAATAAATAAATAAATAAATAAATAAATAAATAAATAAATAAATAAATAAATAAATAATAAACGATGGAGGCATCGATGCATGAAAAAAGGATGAAATGATCATGAAAAAATAATAATAATAATCATGTACTCGAAGCACGCCGAGATTTTTATTCCAGGAATCGTTATTTCGCAAAAGTTTTGTCAGATCCGAGTGTGGAAGCGCACGCGAGAATGTGTTTGATACGGTCGGGCGATGAAGTACGTGAAGTGCAAACTTTGTCCGGATAAATGGTATGAAAGTCGGGACGCAACAAAGACTCGCGAATAACTGAGGGAAATAGCGCAAAGTCGCTTCGAACCAATTTAACGCTAGTCCGACTTTCAGACTTATGGTGAGGGTAGTCGTCGGTTGTTATTTCGCACAAAGTTTTCACGTGGACTCGGTTGCAACGTGTCTCCGAGAGTTAGTCGTCTTCGTGAGGATGATTCGTTGATGGCTCTTAATTTTCCGGGGAGACCAAAAAAAAATTGAGCAGAGTCTGGGCAAGAAATTTCGAATCCTAAAAGAGCTGAAATTGACTGATAAGTGAATTTTGCTTAATTTCGTATCTTAATGATGATAAATTCTGACGGCTATGAAATATCAAGATTTATTGCCAAATTATTATTCGAAGAAACTATTTTTGACTGCTCCAGAGATCTGAAGATTTTTATTATCGTATGAATTGTTAACATTTTAACTATGACAGAAACGTAAATAATTCAATTGTCACAGAAATATAAAAATTTTCAATATTACAGAAAGGCCAACATTTTCAAATATCACAAAAATATATTCTCCGTTGAAAAAAAACATTCCAAACACAATCCAATCCAATTAATCAAACCCCATTCGAGTGAACACGAAGTCAGAACACACATTTTCGTCTGTGATTAACACGAATAGTTTTTTATGTTCTTTCTTTTTCCAGGTCGTGATGAAAATGGTCTCTTCCACGAATCAGGAAAAAAAACGTGAAACACCTCTTTTGCACGATAAGAAGCACGAAAAAGCTCATTATCATGGTCCGGTGGTTCTTTATTATCCTCGTTGATCTTGTTTCCCGTTGGTTACCCATAGACATGTATCATTGGATGGTTCGTCGAAATTTGCTGACTCGAAACACGATCTCGGCTTGTACTGTCTCGGTAATCTTCGGTCAACTTGATCCTACCCCCCGCCCCCCCCTACCCGATGGCACACCCTCCAGGAACTAGCTCGCAGATAGCCCATTGAATGAATTATACGAACTGAACACCAACGACCTATCTTCCCATGCGTGCATCAAATCCAAGTACGTGCCCAGAAACCCGGTCATTTCCTACTTCACCCTGAACTTCATTCCCCTGGGGATTACATCAATCGCCTGGAAATCCAAATATTCCAACGAAAAAAGAATAATCGACCATCGGACTCTCTCTCCCCAATTTGTCTTCGATCACCCAGCCCCAGATTCGTTACAATGACGCACGGAAACAAAAAGAACAAGAAAAATGACAAGCTCGATGGTGCGAATCAATCAAAATGCTTTTTCGTCGTTGGTCCGAGGATCGGTGGTGCGACAGAACCGACAGACTGATTTATGGAATGTACGAAAATAGTGAGAATACGGTTGACAATGGATAATAAACGGATTGAGGGGTCGTGAGGGATCCTTTGATGAGGAACGATGGGAAAGACGAAGAGTTGAGAGGGTTGGAAAGGAAAAACGTGGTCAAAGAGATTTCGTATGAAAGGAATTGCGTGGAACCGGACGAACGAGAGGGATACGTCGTGGAATTGTATTCTGGATACTTCTGATTGTCTGCGAATGTGCATTCAGAAGAAACAACCGTCTGTGAGAGATTTGGGACGAATGTACGTGAGGCCTTTGACACGATGAACCGGTGGGTTCATTGTTGAGAATGATGGAAAAGCATGGGTGTCTATTTTTGTCTGTGTTTTTGGTCCAGTTATTTTGGAGATTTATTTTTTGTCTTTTTGTTCCGAGGTGTCTTGGTTTTTCGATCTCTTACGATCTCGAAACGTGAACTGGATGGATTTATGGATTGGCAAGATGGATTATTGACAGAATTTATAGGATCAAATCTGTTTTGAAATCCATCTCAGGATCTATCGTAGGATCTGTCTTAGGATCCATCTTATGACCTGTCTTGGGATCTATTTGATGATCTGCCATAAGATCTATCATATGATCTATCCTAGGGGCTATTTTAGGATCTATCTCATGATCTATATTAGGATTTATCTCAGGATCTATCTCAGAACCGATCGTAGGATTTATCTTAGCATCTCTCTCAGGGTCTGTCTTAGGATCCAGCTTAGGATCTATCTCTCGATCAATGTTTCAATCTTTCGATCCATTTCAAAATCTCTTGATCTACTTATTCCTCGATCCCTCGATCATTCGAACCCATTTTCATGAAATACAAACGGGCTGCGTTATTTTCCTCAAACTACCGGCCTCGATGTCGAGCAACGCGAAACCCGCTGATTCCGAAGCTCATACCGCTCCAATTACCACTCTCCGTAATTCGTTATAAATCCCATTAATATTATTAACGTACCAATGAAAACTAATGAGTATCACAAGCGTAACCTCGTTAACGTTATTGACGCCCACTTGAGAAGACTCATCTCTCACCCAAAGCGCATGGGATACATCCAAATGAGTCGAGGAATTCCATCACGTCATATTCACCTGTAGATACAATGGGACCGAATATCCCATCATTATAAATAAACGGCGTTTGGGAAATAAATTCATCAAAATACGACGAGAATTTCTACATTTTTCAGGAAATTCGGTCGTAAATGGAATACGAAATAATTACAAACATGATAACTCTGTTCTTCAAACGAAATTATACAAACAAAAAAAAAAAAAACTTGTCACACACGTGGCTTCAATTTCATTGCAAGCTCCCAATCTCCAAATGCACGACCACGTCAACGAGCTCACGTGCATAAAATACCTCAGAAATTTGTTACAACGCCGGAGTTTATGTCATTTCGAAAAATTTGCTAGCAAACCCTTCAACCCCGAAGCAACTGTCAGTCACCGAATGTGAATTTCGTCAAAATGTGTCATTTGACATTAATTCACCATGGCTCGAGCCATTAAGCCAGGAGCTCCAGGAAATGAGATGAAGTCTTGCAAAACCCACATATTTCGTGCAGGACGTAAATAAGGTTTGAGGTTTTGGTCTCAAACACGAATCTGTGGCATAAATGTATGGATACATATATATTTCTGTGCTTTTGCTGTAGTTGAAGGTACCACGAAGCTCGCTGTTGCTCGTTTTCCCCAACCCCCATTGAAGCTCCAGCAATGACTGGTGCCTGGGACCCAAAAACGTTAATTTCTCACAAACCAACGTTTAAGCCCCCTCAATCTCCTCACCCACAACACTCCTGGATCACTCCCACCGCTCCCCCTCCCCCTCGGCTTGGTCCTGGCTGCCCCCTGCTCGCCCCTGCTCACTTTTAGCCAAGCAATTACGGAAGTGAGTGAGGAAAATGGAACGAGATTCAACGACGATGAGAAAATTACAGGATGCTGGGGAAGCTGCGCGCGCACGGTGTCAAGTCATAATCATCGCGTCGTGCCTCGCGAATGTCGTTTGCAATCAAGTTTCTACCCCCCAACTTCATTCTCAACCAGACGTCAACGTCTCGACGACAATAATTTCGCAACAACAAGGAAACTTCACGCGGAGACGCTATACCGGGTGGGTCGTGGAAAATTTACACCGTGAAATGTAGCGATAAGAATGTGATTTTCGAAAAAAAGGTGTTTGCAGTAAAAGTTTTATGATTCGAAGGAAGGCAAGGCACTGTGATGTCGGACTTTCCACTCGGTTGAGACTTACAAGGTCGTTGGGAGGTCAAACCTTTTTTTTTTTTATTTCCAATAGAAATCTGCACCCTTTGCAATTTTTTATAAAAGATTCGTGACAGATTGATAAGCTTTCACTTTCAGAAATGCTTGCAGAAGCATCTGAACTAAAGAAAAAAAAACAATGTTGGCCTCCAAATGACCTTGTAAATCTCCACCGAATGGAAAAGCTACGATGGCACATTGTCTTCGAGCCATTCGCCTATTTCGAGACATAAAACTTTTATTGCTTAACATCGTTCTCTGAAATACGAATGGTCTCGAGGTTTTTCTGATTTGTCGACTTGAATTGGACCACCCGGTATATAAGAATCTCGCTCTTCGGCTTCGTGAAGTTATTTCCATGACAATTTTGAATTTTCAAGACTTTGAATCATTCGGAGACATTAAATTTCAACTCCATTAAAATTCTTGGTGCTCAACACAATTTTTTTTTTTTCATATATTTTGTTCACAATTTATAAGTTTTGGTTTGATTTTTTCGATCCGGTTGCGATTTAGATCCGTGCAATTTTTTTCATAGATTTTTTATATTATTTTTAGGGGTCGTTGATGCGATCGATCGTGCAACTTATGAAATATGAAACTAATAACTTTACAAGCTGTTGAGTTTTGATTTATCCTGGATGAAGCTTTTTTTTTATGTCGTAGCCAGTGCAGATTGACGACCTTAATTCGCCTTCTCAGTCGCCTCACCGGCTCTCCAGACTATCATCGTCGATCCCTAAGGCCCTCCTCTCACCCCCTCCCACCCTCACCCGTCCACGTTCCGATCTCGAGGGTAAGCGCTCGTTCTTGACTGAGCTGAGATATCACGCGAAATCTGCTCATTTATAAGAGACTCTTATCCGCGATCCTGAGTCACGAGAGAAGACACTGGGAAATGAAAAAAAAAAAAACGTGAAGTACGGTATTCCGCTCGACCTCGTGAGTCACACGTCATCGGGGTCGATAAATCAGTAACCTGGACAAAAAAAAAAAAAAAAAAAAAAAATAAGAACCAAGCTTCTTTCATCGTGAATGGATAGATGAAGTGATGAAGTAAGGTAATAAGACGTTAACGTCAAATCTTGAATAAGGGTTGAAAGTAAGGTGCGACGAAAATATTCTTTTGAAATTGAAAAAAAAAAAAAAAAATAAAGAAAATGGGATGTCATGTGTCGAGAAAAAAATTTAACAGGAAATCTGCATGCTAAAAAAATATATATATATTTATATCCATGTACAAAGGTATTTTTTGGTAACCAACGTTTTTCAATTTTCGAAAAATCTATTTTCGGGTTTTAATATGAATTATTACGATTTTTTATTTTATGGAGAAATAGAAAAACTGTAATTTTTATGAGTAGTCGTAATATTCAGATTTTTCGCATATTTTTATATCATAGAAAATAACGATATATCACAATTCTATGAATTATTAAAGTAAAAAGATTCCACGATGTTCTAAAATGTTTGGCTTTGAGTTGATCAATTGAGTTGACGGCAACGAACGATCGAATTGACACTACATCGATGATTTTATTGTTTGTTATCGATAAATTTGGCGCGAACGAAAAAAAAAGAAAAGAAATAAAATTGATGGAACCCGCAATCTTATCAGTTGTATGGGAATACGATATTTCCAATGCGAAGACATCGAGACGCTTCCGGGTTTTCTCGATACAATACGAGCTTTTTTTTCCCTCGCGGGCAATAAACCACGACCCTCATTCTTTTTCCACACCCTGAGTGTTCTCTCGGAGTCGATGCCCATGTGAACCCAACGGGATACATGATCCACGCTCACGAACTTCGTACGTTCGTACATGAAGAATATATATCGCGCTTTCGATCGATTTTATCGCGGTGAATTTTTTTTTTTCGATGATTAAATTGAACGTTGACACGAAATAAATGAAAAAAAAAATAAAAACTCTTCAAAGGGTAACTTCTCACGTGCAGAGGGTTACGTTGTATATTTTTTTCTGTTCCCTGGAACCGAACACCACATTTTGCCACCTAGCGGGAATCTATCACATTATTGCAGTCCGCCGCAAATTAAAATGATAAAAGTTTGTAAAATTAATTTCTAGAAATCTACGAGACCTAGGAATTTCGTTTTAATTTTACGTTGAATATTAATCTAGGGGTTGTAGTTCCTGATTTTTTCAAAATGTTAGGTCCAGAAGTTTCGGAAATACGGAAGGGGGGGAGGAGTATGCTATATTTTAGTAGGTTTTTCAGAATTTCTTTTCGAACACGCGATTCAAAAATATTAAAAAAATATTTTTGTATTCTACAGAACAAGCACTTTCAAATGATACCCCACATGATGTTTAAAATTCAACAAAAAAAAAATGTCAAGCTTCTGATTTGCCTCCTTTGAAATTTTTAAATAAATAATTTCAAGTGTTAACTAGTAAAAAATATGTGGATTAATATGATGTGTCAAATTTCAAGTTTCTGGGAAAATGAGACCCTCCTTCTATATCTTTCAAAGGTTCCATTTTCATCCCTTCTACACACAAACCCCCAAAACCTCAAAACTCTTAATTCCTTTCGTCCGAAATAATCATAATAAATGTCGTTCGAACAAAAAAAAAACAAAAGCATGAAAAAAAATTATGAAGTGTCTGTCGAAAACGTTGAAACTAAGTTAGAAAAGAAATCTTGATTAACATGTGAACGTGCTCGAAGCCAAAGCCAAAAATCCTCGAGATGACAAATATGATCGGTCGGGATTGGCGAGTAGGGATCGAGGGGTGGTTTCGGGGGCGAGCAAAAAAAAAAAAATTCGTGAAGAAAGTGTGGGCGTTGGAGTCGCGGGCGTGTGGTTTATGGCGAATTAGATGGTCCGAAGGAGGATCCGTAACACGGGACTCGGGTGATACGTGAAATGGGCTCCAACTCGGATGGTTATTTCGAGACCACGAGGGACAAACGGACTGTCGGGACCGGGACTCGACTTCTCTCGGTCCTTCGACTCGGATGGAGGTCGAGTGTCGAGACTTCGTGCGAGAAGAAAAAAAAATAAGGGCGACGAAGGGCGAGTGAAGGTTCGGAGGAAGGGTCGAAGGACCCACGAAACACCGAGAAAGTTGAGGATTAACGTTCAAACGCCGACTCTACGATGATTTGTTTAGTTTTCTTTGTCGCCTGCTAGGGGAAAAAAAAATAAACAAAAATAAATAACTGAATGAAAAAATATGAGAAGACAAAAAAAAAAAAGAAGAAACAAGAAGAAAAATTGGGTCGAAAATGTTTTCAACAATTTTGGGGGTGAGAACACGCGTTCTGATACAGCAACGAAGGTGACCAAAGTCTTGGAGGAAAAAAAAACGAGTCTTCTGGAGTTGAAATTGAGTGAAACAATGTCGTTCGTGTCAGACGGGCCACAGATGGTTTTTTCGTCTCGTCTCTCTTGATTGGTCCAGGACGAGATTTATTGACCGGCGTTGTACTTTTTTTTTTATCCTCGTCAGGCACTATTGTGAAGGGTTTCGTGTTGGAGGGCCACGTTTGGATCTTGTGGAAATAAATTTCTTTTGTCCATAAAGCTTCAAAATCACAGATAATAAAAATAATAATAATTTACATTTATCGTTATTAATAATATTATTATATTACATCGTTTTTTTACCCTTGAAAAAAATTATTATTATCACTATTATCATTATTATTATTATTTCTATTATTATGATATTATAGATTGAAAAATTCAATTAATAAAAGCATCATTAAATCACGAAAATATGGACCCAGTGTTGAAAAATTAATACAGTAAAAAAGTGCATCAACAGACCTTGATGAATATTATCTGAAAACAAAAAAAATGTTGTTGAACAATAAATGTCAATTCACGTACAATTCAGCCATAAATAATTCGCGGTTGAGTCTCACAGTGCGGTTGGAAACTCGATTTTCCGCGGGTGGAAACCACGAGGGAATAAAACATCACGAAGATGTTTTTTTCAACTTTTCACGCGTATTGAGATATTTGCAACGTAACTACGTAAACCGCAATAACTCGGGGGGGGGGGGGCGGGGCTGCGGATAAGTTTCGAAAATAACTTTGAGTCTGACGAAGTTTCACGTCGTTTAATCTATTATTCCCCACAATGGCTCGGGCTACACGTCGAAGGCTCTCGGGAAAATTAACTCGTAATGAAACTCACGAAAATTTCACAGCAATGTTCGCGAACTTAACATCAAAGTTCTGGAACGTAACATATTTTATTTTTTTTATTTTGGGAGGCTTGAGAGATTCGTGTGGTCAAGTTTCAATTTTCCCAAAGCTAAGGATGATAAAAAAAAAATT
This sequence comes from Diplazon laetatorius, assembly GCA_963662125.1. Taxonomy (NCBI): domain Eukaryota; kingdom Metazoa; phylum Arthropoda; class Insecta; order Hymenoptera; family Ichneumonidae; genus Diplazon; species Diplazon laetatorius. The sequence continues at coordinate 2,551,538 of OY759164.1, forward strand.
CGTGGACAACGAATTCATCGATATTTTATTTCAATAACTATTCGAAACCGAATTCGTCGAATTTAATCGCCAATAAAAAAAAATTCCCATCAAATTTCGATATCGAGAAAAAAAACCAAATCAATCGAAAAATTCGGAAATATTTTATTGATAAAGTTTCTAATTGGGACGATAAAAAACTATTCTCAATGTTATTGATTGATTCAATTTAATTAAATTTAAGATTCTACAAAATTGAATTACGTAAATGAAAAAATTTGTAAAAATTAAAAAAAAATCGTCTTCTTCACGTCTCAATCGATTATTTTCAGTATCACTGACAAAGGACAACGAGATGTGGACGAAGGTGAACACGACTGGGTCACGTGGGTGCGGTCGGTAAATTTGTTGGGTTGTTAGTCACCGTCGGCGTGATCGTCGATCGTGAAACCCTGAAACGATCGAAGGTGAGAAAGGAGAAAATCGTAAAAAAATATAAAAAAATAAGAAAATAAAAAAAAATCCATGCCAAGAGAAAAGAAGAAGAGCAAAGACGCAGAGTGCTGGGGGGTAGTTTGGAAAAGAAAAAAAAAGTAGCATGAGCTTGGGAAGCATCGCCACTCGTCATTACCCCGGTAAAAATACGCGAACCTCGTGACCGAAAGTGGAATCGACGAGCGACATGGAACGGTAAAGGGGGAGGCTCGGGGGAGGGAGGGTTGAACTATGGTGGAGTTTCTTTTCCGAGCTATCCGAAACTTCGGCTTCGAGTCTGCCTCGACCACTCCTAACTCTTCCATCGGTCACGATCGCGTTCCCTCCACAACTTATTATACCCACACACACACACACACACTTTTGTAAGTCCATATGGGTCAAACGAAAATTCGGTCACAGACAAATCTGGAATTTTCGTCGAACCGTGATCGATATTTTCGTCGTAATAATAATTTTCACGTCTCGATTGATTTAATTTATTAACGAAAAACTTTGAATGATAACATTCTACGAATAAACATATATACCGGGTGGTCCATCCAAGGTCATTTATCGAAACCAACGGATTATATCGAGGACAATGTGATTTTCGAGATAGGGGGTTGGAATAAAAGTTGTGTGGCTCGAAAGGGTGAAAATACTGTATCATAATACTTTGCATTTGATTTGAGTTTAGAAAGTTGTTTGAAGGTCAACATTATTTTTTTATTCGATAAGAACGTGTAATTTTTTTCTCACAGATTTTATTATTTTTTTATTATAATTTTTTTCCGGACTGATAAATCGTCCACACAAAAAAATACAAATTGAACGACCTTCAATTTTTAATATTCAATATTAGTGATTAGAAAACATGATACAAGATGTATCAACATAAATTTGGCGATATTTGGTGATCATGAATTTTTCTGGCATTAACAAAGCAGTTATAATCGAAATTTCTCGGATTTGGGTACTTTTGGCTTGGATTGTACGTCTCGTATAAATCATCAAGCATTACATATCGTACAAATTTGTAACATAGAATTTTTCCATACGATGGTGCATGCTTTGCGATTTACGCAAAGTTATACAGGTGTCCAATTGGACCACCCTGCATATATAGATATATATACATCGTGTAAACGATGGTGAATATGTGTACAGGAGTCGCATTCGATGATCGAACGAATCCCTTTGAAAGGCAAAATAGCTCGGTGCTTCACTCAGCGACGAGCCATTCGTTTTGCCTGTTCGGTCACGAGCGTATCCACTACCCAACTACCCCCTCCCTCCCCTTCCCCGACCAAGCTTCAGTCACTCCCGACCGGTCTGTTACCCTCGACTGAACGTACCGTCGACGTAAGTACCTGCAATTTCGCTACTTCCATTTTTTCCCCACCCCCCCTCCCCAACCCTCCACCCCCACCCCTCACGATCGCTCTTTTCCACGCTTTCTCACCCCTCGATTTTGCATCAACGAACACACGGAAATCCCGAACGGATCGGGAAACCCATTAAATATTTTTTTGAAAAAAAAATATATTTTCAAATTTCATCTCCGGAAGATTATCATCACATTTGAAATTCGATATCCTCGACGAAAAAAATGGAAAAGATTGAAAAATTAACGGTGGCGCCTCTGTGTTTACATTGCATTACCATCGAGGAAAGCTGAGTAGTACGAGAAAAGAAAAAAAAAACAATTTTCATATTTTTCTAACCTCATTTTTCTTCGCCCAAAATGGGAAACAACTTTTTTGAATTTTTTATAATTCTTTCACCACGCTGTGCTAATGATGAATAAATGTTGTATCGTTACGCAGTCAGTAATGAGAAGAGAGATGACTCTGAAGGAAAAATGTTGTGAAAGAGGAAGTTGAGAAAAAAAGGTATTTTCAACTTAATTAAAAAAAAAAAAAAATTCTTTTCAATATTTTATTATTTTTATTTTTTCTTCAGAAATTTCTATCTCGAGGTGAATTTAATTGGATATCGAACTTGATGATGATCCCCGTCTTTTCATTCTTCATAAATCGATTCACCTTAGTTTTTGCAGATTCGATTAATAACGAAATTTTTTCACGATATTCTTTACTTCCAAGACGTTCACTTCCTTTCCCCAGTTGTCGTTTTATTTTTGCAACCCCATCCACCACTGTGACAACTTGGGAGGGAAGAGGGGGGTGGGGTGAAATAAAGAAGGATGTCTGTTCAACGGTCTGTCCACCCTCCTTCGGTTCAATATATATATATACACGAACCTACTTATGGACGACATAATTTTTCCATCAGAGCCACCCGGCTAATGAAATTATGGAAATTTCCGGAAGTCCGAAATGGAGAAAGAAGACGACGAAAAAAAAGAAAAGGAAAAGTTACTTTCTACCGAGTTTACGTTCTTGAGCTACGCACGCATTTATGCGCTGTCACGATGAGAATTATGGGAAAGTGGAAGATATAAAAAATAAGAAAAATACATAGCTGTCTATATATATATATATATATATAAAGTTCTAGGAGAGAACGATAGGGGTGTCAACGCGTGAGAGAAGTCGTTGCCGGTAGCTCAAAGTTATGGTACGTACGTGGCGGGTAAGAAGCGAGATGGAGACAATGAGTGGTGGCACGTGTCCCACCCCGCTGAAGGGGTTGAAAAAAAATAATAATAATAAAAAATTAAAAAAAAATAATAATTGGTATTTATAGAAGCTCGTGCGCGAAAAGACTCTTCGTTGTACCGACCGCGACTATTTTTTAACCGTCAAGTGCGTCGTCAAGGTCGCGATAGCGTCGTGAAAAATTATAGGAAGAAAAAACAATCACCCTAACTATTTTATGAGTACTTGTTCGATTAAACAACCACGTTTGGAATTTCGTAAAAGCAACCAAAAAAAAATGTCCTGATTTCTGAAGATGCAGGAGGGGATGAAATTGTTGAAATTCTTGCAAAGAAATTGTCCAGTACGGCCAAAATTCAGAATGCCCAATACTTTGAACGTACAGAATTACAAACGGCTACCAGCCACTTGGCTCCTCACATTGCGTCGACTTTCGAGCTTTCCCACGTCTAAACTACCAGTGCCAGATACACGCTGTCTGAATCTTTTTTCTAGAAAATTTTATTCCCAACAACATTGGTCCTATACACTTTTCGTCTACACAGCGTTGTTTAGCCAGCGTTTGGACGCAACGATAAAAATTCATTGATTTTTCCATAGTTCAAATGTTCTTCTTGACGACGTTCCCAGATACGTTTGCAAACGTGAGTTCAAATTACCAAGACTGTTAGCTGGGTCACTTAACGTCGAGAATGAGATAATGACCGTGAAAATTCAGCTAAGTCGTCGCGGGAGGTTTCCCAGCGCGGTTTGATGTCAATTCTCATCAAGGACATATCGCTAGCCATAGGTTGGCGAGTCGCCGAGTCCAGTTTCCCTGGGTTGAGGGTTGCGGAGTCTATTTCGAGAAAAGTGGCTGATAGTCGATTCCCCCGTGTGAATATTCATCGGACCGTGCGAACGAGGGTCGAGGGGTCAAAGGGGAAGGTGACCAAGACGAAAGGTGGAAGGGGATGAAGTATGAGAGTACAATGACTGAATAATACAATCATCAATATCGTTATCCAAGAATTCGGGGGTGAAGTTGTTTTTTGGACCATCCCAACGACTCTTCGAGTTTGTGTTCGAAGGGTGACAGGACGATTGTGACAAGTGAGAGTCACGTGTATTTAACACGATTGGACAGGCAAACCGGGTGTCCTTAGGGTAATAAGCGTGCATGCGATTAAGCGATCTGTGTTATTAACATAGACCTTGTACCGCGTTGAACACCCGCGCGCGCGCTCGCGCACACACAATCGTGATCGCTCGTGTTTGTTTCCACCCGGTTTACAGGGGTCGAACGGCACGGGCATCCGGCAGGACGTTCGCTCGGCCAACCCTCGACTACGGACCAGCTGCGCCACCCGGCTACACAGCGCCATCTATCCCCCATCAAATTGCCCGCGATCACGCAACCCGACTTGCCTGTATCCTCTACTCGATGACTTTTCTTCGCTAGTCCTTGGCTTCTCAACTCCTCCACTCTTCCATTTACCTTGCCAATTTGTAATTGAACCTTCAAAGAAGGATCTGATAGGTGACTTCGAAGTATTCCCAAATTTTTACGAATTTTTTTGAACATTTTTTTGGACGATATTTGAGCGAATCATCGGTCAAGGTCGTTCAGAGGTCACGAACTCAGAAACGATGAAAAGATAGTTCTTCGGTTAAATTTCGGGTTTGTTTTGTTGTTTCAAGGTTCCACAGCGTTTAATCGGACGATCCAAAGTCCTCGTGACCTTGAACGCGAAAGTAAATAGATAAAGATAAATAAATAACAGTCTGCAAAATTAAAACCATTCGAAAATCATTTCTTTCTTCAGATACAATCTGGCAAATGTTCCAAGAACGTTGTTTGTTTACGTTGTTCGAGTGAATCATCGGTCAAGGTCGTTCAGAGGTCACAGACCTTAGGGACGATGTAAAAAAAACAGTTGCACGTTCAATGTCAGGTTTGTTTTGATTTTTTCCCAAGGTTCGACAGCTCAAAAAACAGTCGATCCAATTTCTTCGTGACCTTGAACGCGACCGAACGTAAATAAATATAAGCAAACAAATAACATTTTGCTAAATTGAAAAAAAAAAAAGTATTCGAATGTCATATCCTCCAGAGACATTTCTGGCGAACGTTCGGTGAACGTAAATTTCGTACTCGAACGTGTTTCCCGATGCGTGAAGGACAGTCGTCGAATGGCCTTAATCAACTAATCCCGTTTTCATTGGATTCGCCGCATTGAGCCGAGGATACCCCACTCGCCCCGATGGGAAGGTTGTTATATACAGGCTGACCCACTGTTTGATCCATCGGTCGACGAAATCTCGCGAGCCCGTTGGAATGGGCGAATCTGTGAGAGAACCGACCGACCACCCTTCCCATTCACCCTCTCCCAGCCCCTCAAAACCCCTCACCCTCCTGGACCCAAACCAAGTTGGACAAAACCGTCATTTATTCGGTAACTCCGCGGGCGAGCGAGAATCCGTTTTCATTCCGATACCCCTTTCGCCTTCCTCGCCACCCTCAACGTCGCATCCCCTTCCCTTCACCGTTCTCCAACCCTCTCGCCCGGCTGTTCCCGTCATTCGACCGCAAACTTCCCGCGGGCATGGTCGACAGTTCTCACCGGTGTCACGTCACGTGGTTCACGAACGTTCTCCCCCTCCCCCACCCGACCCACCCGTTAATTAATTCGGTTTATCATTGACTTGGGTAGGTCGGTTTTAATAAAAAATCAAAAGATCAAGGATTATTCGTTTGGCTTCTGTGTTTTAATTCTTTACATTTTTGTGTGGGGCTGGAGGGGAGGCTCAACAATTTTTTTCGGAGGGTTGACATTTTTTCATTATTTCATCATGAACGTCGACCGGATTTTACAATTTTCTTGTATTTTTTTTTATTTTGGTAACTGGGTCGAAAAAATAATTTTGAAAAAATGTAATTGGAAAGAATAAAAAAAAATTCAATGGACGTCAGATTTGTTCGCCAGGGCGAAATTTGGATGGGCGTCGACTGCATTTTATGGCTTCTGATTTTTCTTTTTTTTTCCCATCCGTCGAATCTAATATTTGCTGGTTCCAAATTAATTTTTTTCACATTATTCCAACAGTCCTTTCCACGTAAAAAAAAAAAACAAAAAAGAAAATTCATAAATTCCATCACAAAAATTACCGATTTTCATCTCATCGAAACATCATCGATAGTTCGAACAATCAATGAATAAATCGAACGAAAAAAAAAAATCATGTAGGTACTTACCAAAACGTAAACAGCAAAGGGCATGACGAGAACAGCCACGAGTAGATCAGCCAGAGCCAAACTGACGATGAAATAATTCGTGACAGTTTGGAGAGCTCGTTCCCTAACAACTGCCAGAATAACAAGAACATTGCCGAACAGAGTTAAACACGGCACGATAACGAGTATGAGTGCCCACCAATTGTCCACATTGGTATTAACACTGTTTATCGTCACATTACACTCGCTGCCGAATGTTCTCACAAAAATGTCACCGTTCACAATCGTGTCGCAACTAGAGTTCGTCGATGTTAAATTAAAATCGTCATTTTCTCCGTAATTCGTAAAATTACCGAACGCACTGTAGTTAAGCCGATTTATGTAATCGTTGAGATCGTCGAAAACCAATAGATCGCCGATCGACGTGTAATTGTCGATGGTCGTTGTCGATGTTGCGTACAGAGTCGTTGACGTGGACAACGAAACGTTTGTCGACGTCGAATCGGCCGTGCCATCGAAAATCGTTGACGTGTCGTTGGTTTCTGTCGACCAAACCGATTCACCGACGATCGTGGGTGACGAACCGGTTGCGATCGCGTTTTCAATCGTCGTCCCACGATGACGAGTCGTGGAAACGTTGTGAAAATCGGTTATCGTGGAAATTATGTTCTTACCGATCGCGTTGCCGATCGAAGTCGCAGGATGGCTTGCGTGTGAAGCCTCGCGAGTCTTCAAGGTCGTGGTACGTCCGTCGGACCTCGTACGAACGTTTGACAACATTTTTGTCGCTGTTTTTTTTTATTATTTTGATTGTCTATCGCGTTAGTACGATTTTTTTCGTACCCACCACCACCTCACACGCACACACACACTTGAGAATTTTTTTCAGACTTTTTTTTTGTTATTTAAATTTTTTTTTTTACGTTAAACTTTGTTTTTGGGGTCCAAAGTCTCTTCTAGAATCACGAAATCTTCGATGGCCCGAGGAACGACCACTTTTCGACCTTTTTCGTCATATTTTCCGACCCTTTTCGTATCTTTCACTTTTATTATTATTATTATTATTATTAATGTTATTTTTTAAATTAATTTTTCAATTTTATTTTCTTTATTTTTTTTTTCGAGATCACGGTTGTCGCCGCGAATATCGTCGATATTCTTCACCCGACTCGACGATCCCACTTCGTAATGTTTGGTCTCTCGGGCGTGATCGTTGAATCCGCTTGAAACGAAATCCGGATTTGGTCGGACAGTCCGAATCCTTTCTCGGACTGACCGCTCGGCCGCTCGACCGAAGTGCCGGGTGCTTTAGATTTTTCCGTGGTTTCCTTTAACGAAAATAGAGAAAAGAGATACGGTGATACGAAATGATTGAAATAACAATCTGATATCGGACAACGATAAGCTCAGATGGGTTTCGAATGAAATATGTATCGGTTATAAATTTATAAACATGCATTTATTTATACCGAGATTTGGAAACGATTATTTTTAACGGAAATATGAGCATCCGAATAGATGAACTCGTGATTTTTCGTTCGGAAATCTGATAAAGTCGTGGTATCTCGAGAACGCTTCGTCCTATCGACTTCGAATTTGTTCCATTCGTTTTTCAATGCCCGAAAACCTAGAAAATGAGTACCCTGAAGCCAATCTTATTCTTGGATTTTGAAAAAATTGTTCAAAGTGAGAAAAATAGATTTAACCCACTTCCGGTAGGCCGATTCTGAAATCCTCCGTCAATGATCATCTACTATGCGATCTTCCTACATCAGAATGATCCATCTTTCTTTCTTCTTAATTTCAATCCCCAAAAACAAAATGGCGGATCTAATATGGGACTTTTCGGAAATTTCTTTTCGAATACTTCTTTCCGCTACACCAGCTTCGTACCTACTCCGTTGGCAGTGAAAATTGAATTTTATGGCGAGAAACGTGCCAGCCGCACGAGTTTCGAATACCATCGTTTGAGACCCCTAAAGGCCCGACCACGTGTCCTTCACGTGCTTCTGCAACATCGTCCCCACCTTGGCCCTCCGTCGTTCTTGGATTTTTTCGCCTCGTACGAAGCTTCGCGCACGAGCTTGCAAGGATACTCGCTGAACGCGTGCGGCACGTCGAGCGAGCCCGTCGATAATAAAACCGACGACTTGTGCCCCCCCCCCCCCCTCCACCCCCTGGCAACTACTTCAGATAAGAATGACCAAATGGACGGACCACGTGTTACGGTCCATAAAAAAATGTAAAAAAAAAAAAACGAATCCTGATAAGAAAACGTAGAAAGTCACGTGCTCATCGATGATTTTTCACGATGCAATAAATTACAATGCACAAGCTGCTTCATCGAGCCGGAAAAACTATCCATGGAGGTTTGTCGGGAAATTATTCATCGGAGCTTGCAGCTAGTGTTTACAAGGGCGTTACGAATGGGGAATAACGAGTAATCGAACGATTGCCACGATCTTTGGTCGGGGAACGCACGCACAGAGAATTGGTAATTGGTCAATTCGACGGAATAGTTAGAGGGGCAGGGGAAGGGGGTGGGGGGAAGCGAGTATAATTATTATCGTTGGCGTTTGTGGTACAATTGTGATGGTGATGTGGCCCTCGTATGTGTTACACGATTGTTGAAACGTGTTGATATTAATTACTCGTCGACTGTGAGAGCCTACGAGCGTGGGCTGGTGTGACGAGGCTTGAAAATGGACTCGAAATGTTGCGGTAAATAAAATAACAGCCGTGTCCCCTTAATCGCTCGAAAACGTATGCACTGTCACCAAGAGGATGTGCGAAAGGCCCCGAACGAATTCACAAGAGATCGTTGAAACGTGGGCAAGTCGTGTAATGACACGTGCTCACCGAATAAACGACTGTTTCGGTGAATTCCAGTTACCGATATCTGTCAGATAATATCGAAAAAAATGTTCAACTCTACCAATTTTCATAGCACAGTGGTTTTCCAGTACCCAAAACCTTGAGTCTCTCTATCTCGAAGAAGTTGATTGCAAAAATGTTCCAATCGAACCATTCAAACACCGGAAAATCCATTTTTTCCATTACAGATTCCTGTAATTTTTTTTTTCGAATTTTCGAAAAATTCCGATTCTCAGGCTTTTGGATACGATGAAGAACATCATGTGAGATCATATGAACGTATTCGGTCCGAAAATGAGGAAATGGCATTGAATCGAATATTGGAAAACTCTCCCCCAGGTAAAACAGGAACCATCGCATCATCCAGAGTACTCCCCTGTGTTTCTTCGCGACAATTCCACGCACTCGAGATATTGCACAAACGCGTATTACTCGGTACAAATAATCCAAACATCATCCCAACTGTGCCATGCACGATTCGTAATTGTGCAAATATTTGTCTCGACTGTGTCATTATACCGTGCGACAAACCATAAATATGTAGTACCGAGTTTCCATACCAAACTCGGTACTACATATTTCTTCCCCCCTCCCCCCGCCCCTCCTCCTCCCCCAACCTCCACATTGGCAATTGGGCTTTGAGTAAGGTTTGCACCAAACACATCTGATAGGTTGATCCATTATAGCGAACCCAATTCCCCCATCTCGTCTCCTTCCTTCGTGTTTCCGTGCAAGCTCATGATGACGTATCCACGTTGCTTGTCTCCTCTTCCCAGACGGTCGACCTCGGAGCCAACGCTATTTACACTGTGTTCCCGATATCCGGGACATACTCTCGAGTGTGCTCCTTCTTCATCCCCCCCTCCCCACCCACCTCTGCCAGTGTTCTCCGCTATCTCGCAGTCGTTATATATATATATATATATGTATATGTATATGAATATCATACACGTAGTGCGAGAACCAGTCGTGATGGTGATAACGGGTTGTCTCGTAACCCGATATCCCTCGGAATTCTGTTGACGACTCGACCCATTCGCAACTGCATCATTATATTATGTTGACAAACCGCGTAATTAGAATTTACAAATAACATCTCCACCCATTACCAATCAATTACAGCCAATCCATCAGAACTGCTTTTAGATCCAATGAATAAATAAATGCATAAATGAATAGATGAATAAACAAATAAATAAATAAATGAATAATTACATTGCAGTTCATAAAATTATGCAAAATTTTACGTAAAAATAAATATATACATAAATATATATTTCTCTATCGCGAGCTTTCGTGTAATTTTCATCGTGAATTTTTCATTCGAATTACGACACTAATGTAATATTCATAAAATAAAATTCTCAAACTAACATCCCTCTCGCGCCACGTTGTCGTTCATTCAACTAAAAGCTTTCACGTAAATTTCATTTTTACGATTACGCATTTTCCCATTGTGCTGAATAAACTTTTATTTTTATTTTTTTTTCTCGCATTATTCAAGCTTTGTGGGTCAGTTCCTCGATGGCGAGGGGAGAATTTTTATTTCATTCGCATTGTGCATGCGTGTTGTCCTTGGGAAACGCAAGATGACCGTAAATCCATGCACATTGATGCGAAGATGATATTATTTTAAAAACTTGTCCGATGTAGTTACATCACCGTTGGACATGGAAGTTAAAGTTGAGCAACAGTTTTGCGTTGCTCGTGTCCTCGTTTTCAACGAACAATGACAATTTAATTTAATTATGAATTATTTTATTTTTCAAAAATAAATAACCGTACTCGATTTATCAATTTATTAAAAATTTGCATAATTATGAGCTTCCAACGTGATACTTCATTGTAACAGCGATAATCATGAATAAAGTCGTGTGCGTCGTAATTGGGCGAACCTGCGTGGAACGTAAATTATTTTATCGTTGGCATCTGTGTGAGTGTGTGTGTGTGGGTTTAATTGTTGGCTGTAAAAAGTTTTTTCTTTTTTTTTTTTTTTTTTAACAAATTGATCCAGCCTCGGCAACAGTCACGAACATTGGTGCAACGGTGCGTGAGTGTCAATTGGGGAACAAAATCGTCGAAACGATTCATCGCCCGGACTATAAAGTCCCAAGAGCGTCGTTTACCCTTTCCCTCTTTCCCCTTCCCTTTCCCTACACCCACGGCCCGAGCTTTCCCGCCTATCATAGCGAAAAAGCTTTTGCAGAACGACTGAAATTGACTACACCCTTTACCCTTTTCAATCGATATACCGCAGAGCTTTTCGCAAGCTCTCGGTTGCGTTCCTTCGAACTACGTCCCGGACTTTTTTCGAAGTTAACTTCTCTTTCTTCCGATCCATCCCCGCGAAAGCGCAACTTTTAATGGAACTTCTTCAAGGCTTCGTGACACCGTGACTGTCCGGGAAGGGAAATTATTATCATTCAATTATTGATTTTCAATTTATTTTTTCGTCCTTGCAGCCAGTCGGTCGAATTAATTTAAATTTGGGCAGTTTGTTGGACGATGTTTTGAGTATTGGTCGTGAAAATTTTATTGGGTTTCATTGAAAATTTTGGTCAGTATAAATATTATTATGCCACGATAAACACTTTTGTTTATCGTAGAAGTATAATAAAGCTAAAATCTAGCACGGCATAATTGGATTTTATAAAAAATCACAGACGTAAGCTAGATTCTAAATTGAATCTGAATTTTTTAATCAGGTTCAACTCAAAATATAATAAATTAATGAATGATTAATAAATAAATAAATGAATAAATAAATAAATAAATAAATAAATAAATAAATAAATAAATAAATAAATACGAATGTTTTTTTTTTCAAATCCCACGGTGTCATGACTCCTTAAAAATCGAAGTCGTATTTCCACGGTTTTTCGAATTCTCCGATCTTTCCGATTGGTCTCTCTCTCTCTCTTCATATCGAACAGATATCCCATCTTCGACGCTACAAATGCTTCGCGCCACCGAGCTTCGTTCTCCCGCAAGCTCCCAACGCCCTTTGACATTACTCAACTGCCCTCCAACGGCGATTCCACCCTCGAAACAATCAGAATCACTAATCCCAATTAATTCACTCGTGACAAAATGTTTCATTCTTACAAAAAGAAAAAAGAGAAAGAAAAATCTTGAGTTCTCGAAAAAGCTTCGAACCACATTTCAAAGTGTCCAAGAGTTTTCTTCTCAACTGCGTCCACTTTGCCACGAGTCCTTCTACCCTCTCCCCTTCCTCCCCCACAAGCCCATCTCGCTCTCTCGACGTTCTTTCAACTTTTAACAATTTAAACGTCGCAGAGCTTGCGGACTCTCCGGACTCGGAATTCTCCCGAACGCTCGTAAACCTCGCGTCTTTTCAAAGCTCCATTCACGGACCATCGCGAATGATAAATCACTCTCGGGAATTTATTTTATTTCTTTGTTTGTTGTTTTTTTTTCGTTTTATTAAAAAAAAAAAAAAAATTCAAATCTGGCAAAGGCGACACCCGAGCTTTACGAGCGATCAACTTTTCCGCACCTGCTGCGCGTCCGGCATTCATTAAGAATTTTAACTACCTCCGCAGTGAGTTGCAGAATATTACCGGCATGCGCCTACATTCACCGCACCCCCCTCTTCACCCTCTCTTCGTTCATCCCCTCGCCTCTTTTCACGATGCCTGCAACCCGACTGCAAGTTATTGGACTCTGCTTTTTAAATAATTTTTTTTTCTTTCTATTTTAGTTTATTTTCAATTTTATTATTATTATTTTTTTTTTCATTCAATTGACTCGTCACTCACTCGTCACTCGTCAATGTTTTTCTCTCTCACTATCCTCCACCTCTCTGTCTGTCTCTCTCTCTTTCTTTCTCGCTGTCTCTTTCCCACCTGCGAGATTGGAATTATTATTATTTTTCAGTGCCAATAGTTCGACAGTGAGACGTGAAAAAAACGAAAAAAAACGAAAAAAAAAAAAAACAAACGAATTCGTAAAATTTTCGGGGCACGAGTCACAAACGTGAATTTATGCTCGTCACGTCGTGAACCCGCGATTCGGAAATCCCGATTGATCGATATCACCATTCCGGGTTTAATTTATATGTGCCAAGGTTTTTATCGTTCGAAGCGAAGCAAACGGGGCGTGAATTTTTTTGTTTTTTTTTTTTGCGACCCGTTCGATCCGGTGGAAGCTACTCGAATGGCAGGAACGAAATGAATAAAAAAGAAAAATAGAATAACCTCAAAAAAAAAAAAAATGAAACAGGGGTGGTGATGACGAAATTTTTGTGAATGATGCTCATCGATAAAACGAAGAATAAAACGTGAAAGGAATTTAGGAGAAAATATGCAGCTTTGATTATTCCTGATAGATTTATCAAATTATCAACTGACGACAATTTATTCATGAATATTATTCAATTCGATTTTATTTTTTCATTTTTTTTTTTTTTTGTCATTTTATTTCACCTCCCTCGGACTGATGGGCTTTTGGAATATTCCGGGGTTATTATAGCGATATATTTTCCGGGTCGAGGCAACAGGGTGAAAGGGTTCTGTCAGCAGCAGCAGCAGCAGCGAGATTTAATCAAATGCTGGTATCAATTAGTGTCCATTATATTTCCAGATTAGCTACTCATTATGCCCATATTCTCGTTTTTCCGGTCCCACGTGCATCGAACAATGCCCAGGATGTGCGAAGTATATAAACCCTATTGTTATTATACAGCAACACGCCAATCACAATTTGTTAATTTTTTTTTTTTTTTGCAAAGATTCGTAATTTTTTCGTTTATTGTTGTGATGTTTATTTATTTTTTTCCTATTTATTCTTACTGCAAGCTTATGAGTTAACCCGAACAAATTTCATGATTAGCAAGTCGACTATATTTTTTCTTGCATCTTTTTGAACAATTTTCGAACGATCTTGTTGCACCTTAAATTTATAGATAATAAAAGTCATTTTTTCATTTTTCAATAATTTTCAGGACATATTTTTAAGTTAACATATTTACTATTTAAAAAAAATGATTTTTATTGTTTCCAACGAGAACTTCAATCTCAATATCACATTTATTGATAAATTTTCACAGAAGCCACAAGAGTCATTCAAAAATTATTCAAGTAAAGCAAATAATCTCGAAAATACTCAACTCACTAAAAGCACATTAAAAACCAATCAGTCCTGTAAGCCCAAGTGCTCGAGCTTTCAACAATAAGCATTCGATTTTCTCAATCACCGGTTAATTACTTTTTCATCTCTCTCACGCAAAATTCAACTCGAAATGTCCCAGCCACGAGTTTTTTGTTCTCTCGAACAAGAGAAAACGCACACACACACACACACACACACACACACACACACACACACACACACACACGTAACTCAAACACTCGCGTTAAAGTTGACAAAAGTGCGTCCCAAGTGACCCAAACGGAAATGAAAATTCCACTTCGAATCTCTTTTATAGATCATGGATTCGCCGTAAGCTTTCTCATCTCTCTTCCTCTCTCTCTCTCTTTCCACCATCCTTCTCTATCCCTCGAGGGGTTGGACGCAGACCGAGGAAATTACGATCTCTCGTTACTCTCGCATTTAATATCTCTCCCAAGGTTCTTCTTTCTCCGAGCGATATGTATGCGAATTTTTTTTATTTTTCATTTTTTTTCACCTCAACCCCCTTTAATATCGTGAAAAATAAACTCCCCCCACGCGACTGCAACTTGAAAGAGAAAAGCTCGGATTTATCATTGGAAAATATTCCTCGGCGAAAAACAGGAAAGAAGAGTAAATCAAATATAATACCAACGTTATTCAAAAATACCAAAGTTGCTCGATTTCGTTATGATTATTATGATTTTTTTTTTTTTTTTCATTTTTTTTAAATATATTTATTTCGCAGCTAGTGAACGATGACGAGATTCGGTCGGACGTTAAAGTGAATATGGCTGGCTTTGATCAGACTGCGAGGTGGTTGGGGGGTTATTAACGCCTGATACTCCGAGACAGACCAGTGGGTCAGAGCTTGCGTGAATTGGATCGACCCGAGTGTGTAATACAGCCCCAGTCGCTGACCAGACGAGCCAGTGGATACGGCCAGATTCGATCAGACGGTACTCAGGCTTGTACCTGGGCCACAATTTGCCCTGGCACCGCTCGTGGGAGCCAGGGGAAACATTCCGTTTCGATCAGACCGTGTGTGAGACGAACCCCACTTGGGATGGATTAGTCCTAGCACGCAACCTAGCCCCTCAACGACAAACCACACTCGAGACCCATCCACTCGAACGAATCACGAGCCGGACTCATCGATCCAAATCCAAAATCAATCACAATATTAATGTAAAATTATTTCTTACAAATTTTACACAAAAAGTATTTTCCTCAAAATAATTAAATGAACTATGTACTGTGAAGGTACATTTGAATAAAAATTACTCAGCCATGGAAGCTCTCGAGTAGGTCACTGAGAAAATTCAGCAATACGAGATCTCTCAGCAACTTACATAAAAAAAAAACAAATCAATAAATGAAAAATATCATTGTTTCGAATATTTAAGAGTGAAAAATATTTTTTTTTCGCTTTCCAACTTGTTGGCATCAAAGTCTCGATTGTTCCTGGGGTGACTAAGCCACCCCTAGCCACCCTAATTTTAAATTTGATAGTGTGATTGAATATTCACTTTGAAATTTATTTATTTTTGTGGGAAAAACAAAAATAAAACAATTACCCAAGAGCATGATGAACGTTTTTTGTGTTTTTTGTGTTTTTTTTTTTTAATAATCTCCTCGTCAAGGTGGACCACGATGATCGTTGTTCGTGGTGACTGACGTCGCACACGTGTACGGTGGATATTCCACGTCCGTCAGCGACTTATCATCGACGATTCGTCTCTCAATCAATGTTCCATAGTTGATGATGGCCTGTGGCTCGTGCAATCGTCGTTTGCCGAATCGATCCATCGCAAACCGTGCGAGAGTTCAGTTCGCACGAGGAACAAGAGTATAGTCAAGGACGATGAGATAACGATACCATCGCCATCTCAATCACACCCTGTTTACCATTTTTTTTATTTTTTATTTTTTTTCATACACACACACACACACACACATTATAAACACATAAGCGTATGCATATACATATTTATGTATGTATGTACGTATGTTATGTATTATGAGCATGTGTCACTCGTCCTTCGATCCACTTCCGGAACCCACCCCATTGTCACCCCGAATTTCCACAAGAGGGAAGAAATAAAATTTCACTTTTTACGATCAACTAAAAAAAAATGAATAAAAAAATAATAACGAAAAAAAAATCATCCCTCGAACGTTCCACCGAATCTTCGAAACCACCCCCTTCAGTCACTTTTCTTTGCCTTTTGGCCTTTTCACAATTTACACGATCGCACACAAACAAACGAAAAAAAAAAAATTGAAATCTTCGTTTCCCATGAAATTTGTCAAGTAAGTTCGAAATGTTTGATGGTCGAACTTGTGTTATTTTTCAAAACATACACGCGCACACGAACTTGTTGGGGCCAACATGAGCTTTCGCAAGCACAAACGTGGTTATCGTTCCATTGTTGCCGGTTCTCTTCTATGGATTCCTTCGACAGGATCACATCCGAAGCCTTATCGCTTGAGTCATCCCTCGGTCCTTATCGTTTCCACCCTCGTCGCTTTTCATCCCTCAAGAAAGAACGAACAAAAAAAAAACGAAACGATTCGTCGTGATTCGTTTCGACACTTCGCGATCGAACTGAATCATCGTCGTTCGAGTTTTGGCAGTTTTTATCGTTCACCGCCATCGACGTAAACACTGATACCGAAACGCACCCCCCAACCCCGTGTCCCCACACACGAGACCCTCGACGCGATAAGGAAGCAATGGAAATTTATTTTCTTCTTCTTCTTCACCGATTGAACGCAAA
This sequence comes from Diplazon laetatorius, assembly GCA_963662125.1. NCBI lineage: Eukaryota > Metazoa > Arthropoda > Insecta > Hymenoptera > Ichneumonidae > Diplazon > Diplazon laetatorius. The sequence continues at coordinate 2,568,613 of OY759164.1, forward strand.
AAAATCCTTTCCTTCTTTTTCCTTGCTTACTTTTTTTCTTCTTTTTTCTCTCAATCGATTGCCATTGGTCGATTTGGGAAAAACCTTTGATTTTTAATTTTTTTTTCGATTAAGGGATGAAAAATCGTCGAGATGCATTTATTCACGTTTCAATTATTTATCAACCGTCCAATTTTCGGTATTTCTAAGTGTACCGGCCCGATCACAAACCCAATCATCCCTCTGACGTCACGACGAAACATCCCCCTCACCCTTTATTTCGCTTACCCCAGAAAATTAGAAAAACAAAAAAAATTAAAAATAAGAAAAAAAAATCACCGAGCCAACCGCACCATCGCGGTAGCACCTGTGACTCGCGTTCGAAACAGGTGTGACTTGAGACTGTCGGAATGAGGGAGCGGGGGCGTCGGGCTGACGATCGAGAAGGGGCCGTCGAAGCACAAACGCGCGCGCGCGCGCAAAAGACTGTCTGACTAAAACCTCAAACTTATCACTTATTTTTTTTTCTATTATCGCGTTCGCGACACGTGACAAATATTTCGACAGCCCAAGATACAACTGGGAAACCACGTGAGATGAGATTTTTCCATTATGGCGATCGATTCATCCCTCGCAGTCCCACAACCCTCTCGAAATATTTTTATTTCCTCAAATTATTTCCACCTGTTTCAACTTGTTTATTTATTTATTTTATCGAACGCCAGAAAATTGTAGGGGGATGATTTTGAAATCAATTCATCATCTCGATGCAGTCTCACAATCCCCTCAAAATATTTTTCTTTCCCAAATTGTTTTTGTTTATTTATTTATTTTTATTTTTTTTTCGTCGAATATTTTCATTTATTATTTTTATGGAAGGCAAAAAAAAAATGCGAAGGGGGTGTTTTTGAGTTTTGAAAGTTCGCAATACCGATGATTATGTTTTTTTGGTATTTTTCCGAGTAGTTGCGAGCGAGCTTGCGAGATTTATCGAGTCGGTCTGTTCACACACCTGCACAATCTACTCGAATGAGGAACGATAGAGAAAAACAAAAACGGAAATTCCGGTGGTGCGTCTGCGTTCGTCGGCGAACGGCGAACGGCGAGCGACTGGCTGTCTGGCCGCGTTTCCACGTCGAATCCCGCGGTGGTCGAGGGGTGAGAGCAAGAGAGAGAGAGAGAGAGAGAGAAAGAGAGAGAGAGAGGATAGCAGGGTGGAGGACAACGTGGAAGGCCGGAGGGTGAGGGAGGGCGTGGAAGGGTGAGAACCGAGCCGTTTCCAACCCCCACGATATCCTCCGACGAACCCCCAATTCTCGACCCGTACGAAACACTACCCCACGCACCGAACCACCCTCTCACCTCTTCCTCCCCTCCCCCACCGACTTCACCACACCTAGAACCACCATTTCGTCTCGCTCCAACGGACAGGAAGGTCCTTGGACTCCGTCTTCGTCTGTGGAACGGAGTCGCGCAGGATCACCCCCTCCACCCCCACCCCCACCAACCACCGAGCTGGAACTGGGGGTGGAGGCTTCGGAGAAAGAGAAACGTCGGAGCATCCTTCACGATTTCACGTCCTGTACCGAACCTACCTCCTGTTCGTGTCGTTCGGAATGTCACTTGACCCCGCGGCCGCAAGCTTTCGCCTGACTCACTGTCGTCCTGACCGGTAGGTCCTGTCTGGCTTATGTCCTGACATCTCACCCCACACAAATAACGAGGACGAAACGATAGACAAAAAAATTAAGCTGCAAATTGAAATTGGCAATTTGTTTTTTATGAATTTTAAGTGGATAATGAAAATTCGTCTGTGAGGGAGCTTTCTTGAATTATTTTTTCGAATCCTTTGGTCCTGAATGGTGGGGTTTGCTTTTGGTTACTCACTCGAATTATGTATTTTTCGTCATCAAAGACAGTTGTCTTTAGTCCTGTTATTATTGTTGTTGTTGTTTTCTTGTCAGTGAGCTTTTATTATTATTCTTTTTAAATTTTTTATTTTTTTGGTGCTTAATTATAAAATTTGTGGGAAATTGATGGGTCGCATGGACGACGAGTAGTCGCCTCGTTAAATAATGAAAAACTGGTCGATGGCTCGTTAATCCCGGTTGACACGATTTGTTTTTTTTTTGTTTTTTTTTTTTTGCTTTTTTAATTTTTTTTCACAGACGTTGGCACCTTAATTGGATAACAGTCGGTGAAATTATAACCTCGAAAACCCGACGGGTTTTTATGGTTTTAATGGGAGACGTTGAGAGGTCGCGTGCAACCGCGAAGCGAATGTGGGCGGACGTTGTATTTGCGCAAGGGTTGGGGGAGAGGGGGAAGGGTTGAAATGCACATCGGCCTTTTCAATACTCGAGGCTGGCCTCGCCATTTTTTTTCTTGCGGTGGGGGTGGTAATGTCGCATCGTTATCCGAGAACGAAAAGATTGCTGCAAGCTGCGATGGATTTTTAGGTTATGAGAGTTGCTATTTATTTATTTATTTATTTATTCATTTATACGTATATACATATTTATTTGATAATACAAATTGCGTGGGGTAACTCGAGCAAAAAACGTAGAGCTTGATGTTTCTTTATTCTGTCACGTGACTTTGAGCTTGCAGAGAGATCAGATCCTTGAAAAAATAGCTTTTTCTCACTTTCAAGCTCCGCCATTTTTTTTTTCGACGATTTAAATATAATCAAAGATGATTTTTTTCCTAAAAAAAAAGAATGACACATTGATTTTTGAATATTAATTTTTTTTGGCGCTAGTTTTCGTTTCATAAATTCGATAATGATTTCTTTCACGAATTCGTCATTGTTTTGATTTTTTATTTCCTTGTTGCTTTTCCGAGGGGTTGAAATTTAGTGAACCGACAAATTCGCATGAAAAATGAGAAAGCACGGACTCCGAGCTTTAATTCCATTCGTTCGTGCAATTACGAGCTTTTCTCGGCATTCTAAGTTGTTCAGTGTGCTTCACATGTATCTCATGAAAACAGACACTTCAGTGCCAACACACACACACACACGCGCGCGTAAAATGCTGCCTCATGCCTTCGAAGTGTGCTTCAAAAGACAACAGACTCTCCAGCTTACATCCGGTTTGTAGCGGAGCTTTTGTTGCATCACCCAAAACTCGTTGTTCCATCAACGACTACTCACGAATTCACGTGACTCGTGACTTCGTGTCACAGCGACTACTACCAACGACGAAGAATCAAGAGTCACCGAGCGATTCGACATTTTCAAGTAGTACGAGTATGCGGTACGTACCGACGGTACGAAATTCCAACGTTGAAACAACCCGTCTGGTAGTCGTTTGTTAATTAATCAAACATTGCATGAGCACTTTCTGAGCGTAGCTACTTTTACGAACTAATATCTTAACATCTATATACTTAGACTATACCAATATATAGATACAGTATACTAATATCCGATTTGGAGTTTCGAAAAAGAAAGAAAAAAATAATGAATACCAAATTTTTTAGTCGCTAAATTATTTTATCGTCCTTGGATTTTTTTTCCAGATTTTTTTGTTCTTTTTCTTATTTTTTTTTCTCGATGGAGTGGAAATTGCAGTGGTAAATCCGGTTTACCGAAGAGATTACAGACCAACGAAAATATCGATTGTCCGATGACCTTCGTCCACTGCGAGCAGGGTGGGGGGGGGGGGGGGGAGTGGAGAAAGAAAAAGGCATGGAAAAAAATCTCGGGATTTCATATCTGACCTAATATCCGTGATCGAGCAATCGTACATCGTCGAACCGAATGAATTAGTTTATCGTTTCGATGGTGAAAGCATCGAATCGAAGATACATCGATCCAATAGTTTGTCGAAGATAAATTCGTGAAAGAAGCATGGGGTGAAGGTGTGGGTTATATTATATCCGTGTGTGTGTGTGTGTATGGTTAGAGACAGAGAAAGAAAGAGAGAGAGAGAGAAAGAGAAAGAGACACGAAGAGGACGGATGAAGAGACGAGGAAAGGAAGGAGTGACGGGACCGACGATACCGAGCTTTCACTCGTTCGTATCACACTCTCGAGACTCAATCTCGATGCCCAATGAATCAAAAACAAATTGCTTTATCGTTGGAATATCGAGAAAATCCAGTTTCTGAAAAAAAAAAACTAAAACTAAAAAAAAAATGTTTTATGGAACGGTCTTGTTCGATCGGTTATTTGGAATTGACGTTTTTTTTTTCTCACCAAGAATGAATTAACAGAGTGAGCGAAATTCAATTGTGGAATTCAATTTAATTTTATTGGCCATTTTTATGAATTCATCATTCATGATATTGTGGATTTCGAATGGGTGAACAATATTTTCGAACATGTGATTCATCATTGTGAGATGATTCTATTTCACTCGTGGAGCATCGACGAACGATTGAATCTGGGTTTTATTTTTTTGTTAAGGGTAGATATGTATTTTTTTCAATCATCCGAAATCCTACGAAATTCTGAACGATTTTTCATTCCCAAATATTAGCTGGACGTGCAAATACCTCGGACGGATGAAATTTTCACAGGAATGTTTTGCAGAATTCAATGTCGGATTAAAATTTCAACTATGGTATTTAATTATACATAAATCACGCGAAATAAATGAAATATTTCGAAAAATAAAAAAAATAAATAGAAATAACGTACATGAAATAAATGTAAAAAATAAAATAAATTAAAGAAAATCAAACAAATAAAATAATATAAATCATTTAAATAATTTGAATAAATACAAAACTTTAAAATATAATTTGAGATAAAAGCATCCCCAGCAATTTGCATTTCGTACAGGTTATCAAAACCGTATTTTTCGCAATAAACAATAGAAGCATGTGAGCCATTCACACCGTGAAATAATTTATGTTGAAAGTGGAAAGCTTCACATAAATTCGGCAAAAATATTTGCATTCCATACAATCGAGCAGCGAATAATAAAATTAAAAATTAATTCCAAAGTTCTTATTCCGGATTGGGGATGTATAGAAAATCGAAACAATCGTTGTTGGCCTGTCCCCCTCTCCCAGCCCCCATCCCCCGCCCTCTTCATTTCGCCCTCGCTGCTCCAGATAATTTTGCTCATACCCGCATAATTTTTTTCACATGGTTCGACCGTAAAAGCTGCGTAAAACGGTTGAGCAATTTTTTTTTTTATTTTTTATCTTCTTTACTTTTTCAAGCTTTTTCACTCTCGAAAATTACCATAGTTCGTTAATCGTTGATGCGTACACGCGAAAGAGAGAGAGAGAGAGAGAGAGAGAGAGAGAGAGAGAGAGGGCAAGCCGTGACATCGTCGTTTTTAATAGGACGCACGGGGCTAGGGGGATGGAGGAGAAGGGGAGGAGGTCCACGAGTACCATGCATGCCGGAACACGAGTTTGGGGATGCCTGGACTGTCGGTACGGTGTAGCTGCTAGCACGTATTGCGTTTGAGGGCTGAAAATTTGCAATTCCTTTCTCTCTCGTTCCCCTCGTTCGTCCCATGCATTTTTAGTCATTCACATTCTTCGGTTAAAATTTTTTTTTTTTTCATTTTTTTTTTTTAATCTCTCCACCACTCATTGATCGATGTACATGCATTTTTGAATAATTTGTCTCTTTATCGAGAACAGAGGACACACGTTAAAACTATTTTTACCGATAAAATACTTTTTTTCTTCAAGCTATGAAAACTTTTCGATCAATTAGTGACTGACACATCTGAGTATTAAAAAAAATTATTTAGCATGAAAAATGAAGATATGTTCATCGAGAAATAATTAATCCCAAAAATTGACAAAATCCAAACGAATAAAAATTTACAAACTAATAAACAGTATTGAAAATAATCAATTTATTTCAAGTAAAGATAAATCTTTCATTAAAATCAGTACGTAAATTAAAGAAAAATTCATAAATGAAAAAATTAGCAATACAATTTTGTTTTGTTATTAAAAAAGATTATAAAAATAATGTTCACACTATACATATATATTTTCCTAAAATTCCATCTGTCATTCGTCGTTCACTGCAAATGGCATGAAAATAAAAAAAAAAATCATATTTCACACCTCAATCTTTCAACCAAAGTCCCTGAATTCCTTAAAACTCTAAGCAATAGAAGAAAAGAGAAAAAAGCTTTCGAATAAGTTTTTACGTTCGGTTTTCAAGCGCATTGCACATTAATTCGTTTCGTTTCCTTAATGTCGTCGGTTAAGCACGAGCGTAGACAATCGGTAATCCAACGGCACGGTCGGGCAATATACAGCGTCGGTTAATCTAAGATTATCCGTCCTTCTGCTGGAGAATCGTGATCCTGGGGGGGGGGGAGGTGTGGCGAGGGGCTTGGGGGGCAGGGGGGACAAGGGAGGGTGGACGGTAGCGGGCATCGGCGGTTTAACCGTCATGGTAACCGTGTACAAGGACGCGAACGATCGGTCCGGACTTAAACTCTCGTTTAAAAGCGTCGCTGAAGGTGCCCTCGAGAATCGCCGACGAAAGCTCAGACTCTCGGGCGACCATCTTCAACGTGTTCTTTCCTCCGTTGACTGTAACCGTTCGACGGATTATTCTTTACAAATTTCTTCAACGATATGGCTTCCGTACACCGCGCCCCTCTCTCCTCCAGGAGAAAGCACTGAAAGCTCCTTCTCGAGAAAAATCCATCGCGCAGCTTTCGTCCTTCGTGAAAATATTTCAATTATGGAAAAAAAAACGAAAGAAATTGATCACCCAATAAGCTTCGAATACGTTCACACTGTGACTTTGTACGTGAGTAGGAAAAGCTCGACCCTCGTCGAACGGCGAAACGTGGAAGAATTGAATATCGAGTTCTTGAAGAAAATTATGATGAAAAATATTGGAAAATGTTCTTCGTAACGTTTGAGAACTGAGAAAATTAATTTGATGAAAATGAAAAAAAGAGGGAATTTGATTAAATTGAGTGAGAAAATGTTTGATGAGCTTTTTGATGAAAGCTTTGCCAGTGGATTGAAAGCTCGCGGTTTTTTTTTTTCACTTTCGGTTGGTGCTGATGTTTTTTCAGGCAGGATCGTCGATATCCTTTTGAAAAAATTGTCAGGACGAACAACGGAGGTCGCGAAGGGATGATTTTTGCATCAACGATTTCCGCGAACTTTTCACTTCGATTTTCATTCGAGCTTTGCGATTATTCACGCGTCTTCGAATTCACTTGAACGTCCTGGGGAAAGAAAAAAATGGTCCGAAGGTGAAGTAAGATCGTCGGAGCTTTCGTGAAACGTTCGTAAACACGGGAAAAAATAATCGGCCATGGAGAGACCCGGTGGAACAGCGAGTGCCATGACAAAAGACGTTGAAGTCGTGGACGATGAAAATCTGTTGAGATCGTAAAAGTCGAACGATCCTCACGCACCCACGAAGCCAATGAAAAGCATTTCATTCCATTTTCACGTTCTCGGATCGATGAAGAAACGATGAAAATAATATACGAGAACGAGAGATTAAAAATAAAACGGAATAGGGTGACTCAGGGTGAGATGGCACAGGTTAATTTTTATTTTTCAAAATGGCCACGGTAATTCCATAAAATCGAATAAAATAAAAACAAGTGACAAAAGTCTCGATACAAGTATTTACTAAATGTTTAAAACATTATTAACAAGCTTACAACTCGAATTTTGTAACAATGTGTAAATTCAAGGTCATTGAATTTTTTTTAAGACGAGATCGAGCATCCTTCCCACACAGCAAAAAGACGTCCAAAGTACGTCTTTCGGACGTCTCGACAGTTGTCTCGTGATGGTATTGGGATGGTCCCATGGGACTCCCATGCGCTTTTAAATGTCCGCTATGTGTTACCGGAATGGGACAATCCCACTGACGTCCCTGCGATGTCCAAAGATTTGCTTATATGCATATCCGTAAAAAAACGCTTGCGAAATAATTATTTATTTGTTAAATCAATTTTTTTTTGGCCGACAGTCGACATATCGTTATATTAATTCAATTATTTGACCAATATGAATTAAAAAAAAAATTTGTCCGGAAATGCAATTTGCATTTCGGAAAGATGGCACTGCGGGGATTCGAACCTACGACCTGACGGACTGACCTATCTACCTAACTAATGACTACCTAACTTAAACCACTACGCTAATCTGACTATTGAGATTGTACCATTACTTTACGCTCATATAACGCACATCTAACAGGAACACAGAGAGTGTTATTTTCCTCACTCAGTGACTGAAATACTCAAGTATAAGACTTTTCTCCTATAAGACCTCATGTTATAGTCTTACTCGTACCTCCCATAGACGTCCATGAGAAAGTGCATTGGGATCGTCTACTAACGGTTACGACAGGACATCCTTAAGTCATCCTATATTAATCCCGGGTAGAACAGTGTCTTACTAGTACCTCCCACAGATGTCTATAAGAGAGTGCAGTGTGATCGTCTACTCATGGTCACGGGAGGATATCCACGAGCCATCCTATATTAATCCCGGGTAGAACAGTGTCCTACTAGTACCTCGAACAGACGTCCATAAGAGAGTGCACAGCGATCGTCTACAAATGGTCACGACAGGACATCCTCAAGCCATCCTATATTAATCCCGGGTGGAACAATTTCTCACTGGCACCTCCCACAGACGTCTATAAGAGAGTGCACAGCGATTGTCTATTAACGGTTACGACAGGACATCCTCAAGTCATCCCATATTAATCCCGGGTAGAACAATGTCTCAGTAGTACCTCCTACAGACGTCTATTGGCGAGTGCATTGAGATCGTCTACTAACGGTTACGACAGGACATCCTCACGCCATCCTATATCAATCCTAAGTAGAACAGTGTCTCACTAGTGCCTCCCACAGACGTCTATAAGCAAGTGCATTGTGATTGTCTACTCATGGTTACGGGAGGATATCCTCAAGCCATCCTATATTAATCCCGGGTAGAACAATGTCTCACTGGCACCTCCCACAGACGTCTATAAGACGTTCTATCTTGCCGAGACCCGAATAGGACTGTATCAGGATGATCCCGGGATCAATTTTGCTGTGTGGGTTATGAAATTTTAATTTTTCCAATTCATTCGATTCAATGTCAATCACTTTGAATCAAAACTTCAATGTCTATAAAAAATGAAGAAGTTTATTGATTCAATTAACACTTTGATTCAACAATTTATCATGCTAACCCTTTTTTTATAAAGACAACAAAAAATCGAGTTAAGCAAAAATGTAAGTACTTTTTTTTCGAATGCGTTGTTAATTCGAGCTTTTTCTGTGTGCCAATTCACCCCGACTTGCGTGACGCCTCAGAAGCTCGAAAGAGAATTCCGTAAATTCATGACGTGTGACAAACGCGTTTCTTCGATTCATTCGATCGCTTTATCACCATCGCCTATCTCTCGGTTCTCGAACACGTGATATTGCCAATGGGGCGACGTTGCTTTTGAGATATTCTCCATCACGCACGAGTATCAATTCGCCCCCTCCCCCCTCTTCCCCCGACCCATTGCACCAATATCAATTTCCCCGAATCCCCTGAATTCGGTCAAGACCGTCAGTCCTCGATTCGTATCTCTGTAACGGTCTCCAAAACGTTAGAGCTTCCGGGTAACCGTGTCACGTATAATTAATGCCCACGCACCCCATTTCCGGTTGCGTCGATTATTTCGACAAACACGTTGGAAACGTGTTCTCGATTTTTTTTTCAAAGCTTTTCGCGCAATTTTTGCAGCGTTCGAAATCGTTTACAAAATGTTTATTCGAAAATCTCGTTGATGCGTCGCACGTACATCGATTGGCACGTCAAAACCATTTTAATTGGGTTGAACGAAATTGAAATATCAGACGAGTGAATTTTATTTTCATTCAAACATCATTTTTCATCAATTGGTAAATAAAATTCGAGTGAAATTTCGATGTGGGATGCGAAAAATTCCAGGAATTTATGTCAAAGCTTTTGCAATAAAAGCTCCCAGCTGTCGACATGCAAATGTAATTATTTTCCAGGTGTGAAAAAAAATTTGTACTCGATCATCCATAACATGCATGTCGAAAACAATATTTATTTTCATTATTAAAATGGTGTCGAACAATTTTTGTTATGTCGTGTACGATCTCGAAATGAACATTTTAATCAAGCTCAAATATTCATGTCCGTCCGACCTTCAAAAAAAAAATCGTACGCTCTTAAAACAAAGAAAATAAAAAAAAATAAGTCGTTCGAGGAGAGTAAGTCCGCGTTGGGTCAGACGCCGACCAATCGTTGGATAAGTGGAAAAAGACATTGGCGGGAGCTTTTCTCGTTCGCATTGGACGACCGTCGACTCGCGTAAAACCAAAGAAAATTCTTCGTGGGTGGTTGTACGCTGGGAACGTACGCGGAAAACGGTGGAATTTTCCCGTTCCGCGGACCAAGTTTAACGGAGCTTTAAATACCGCGGTGTGCTTTACGCCGTGCATAGTCGACGCACGAGGGGGGGGTGTAAAGCTCGTCCAATCGTAAATCGTCTCGCTTTCGAAAAGTTTATCGCTCGTGGCGTGATAAAATCCGAGACTACGAAGGGACCCGGAGGGAAGGGCATGAAGGCAGCCATTAGAAGGGCGGAGGGCGAGGGCTTGAGGGAGGAGAAGAAAGAATTAAGGGAATCATGAATATTGATGGGATTTCACTTAGTCCCCACTCGACCCTGTCGTACGGTCACCACCGATGATTGCCCGTGCAATCGTTCGATCAATTACGCGTATCGATCACACACGACCCCTCAACCCCCCCCCCCCACCCCCCATTCCTTCCCTCGCCGCACCCTTGTTCGTTACTCGAATTACGAAATTCGTGGTGTCCGTTGATGTTCGTGACATCATCAATCAGGAATCCCTTTTGGTTGTGGAAAGACACTCGAGTGGTAAAAAGTCCTTTGGGACTATTTGGAGAATCAGAAAAATCAATAATCCTCTCGAGCTTGACTCAGCTGATTGTTTTTAAATCGAAGGTCATTGAATCATTTTTAAACAAAAGAATTAAAGGTTCATAATCGAATAAATGTTTTTGAGTTGAAGGTCACCGACTACTTTTAAGTTTTTGAATTTAAGGTTGAAAATTGAAGGTCATTGAATCTTTTTGGATAAAAAAATTAAACCAGGGAGACTGGAAAAAAAGCTGAAATAATGGTAAGACAATTTATGCATGATCCTTTATTTCAGCTAACAGCTGACATTTTTAATAATAATCGAATAAATGTTTTTGAGTTGAATGTCAGTGACTCGTTTTAAGTTCTCAAATTCAGGGATGAAAATTGAACAAGTGGTTGTTAATTGAAGGTCATTGAATCTTCTTGAATTAAAAAAAAAAAAACCAGGGAGACTGGACAAAAAAGCTCAAATGATGGTAACACAATTATTTATGAATGACCCTTTATTTTAACTAACAGCTTAAATTTTCGCACTTTATTAATATTTTCAATGGCCACAGAACGAAACCATTGGTGCAGACACTATCCAACACACACACACACACCACATACACGTACGTTGGTACCCACAAACACAGAGTTGCCATGTAAATGTAATCATTTCCCAGGTGAGCTTGGGCGACCTGTGCTACGTGCAGTGGATGAATACCAGACTTTTTCTCCATCCTAAGGTTTCTTTAATCTAGAATTAGATCGCAAAGGTGCGGATGAGGATAAAATAGGCAGAGACGAGAGAAGGGCGGAGGGGGGGGGAGCAGCAAGTGAAAAAGAGAATCAGCACCTCTTATACCGGGTGCTCGCAACGTCCAAAGCAAAATATTACCACTGTCTCGAAATTAATCGATATTCGAAACAATAAGAAAAAAAATTGAAAAAAAAATTATAATCAAATATGTGAATTGCCCTAAAAAATCTATTTTTCTTAATTGTACATTTTATCATTCGCTAATTTCGCAAGTTAGTTTGATTCCACGTTGTATTGGTTATTATGAGGTCCAATTTGGACACAATTTGATGCTGCACATAGAATTGGCTGGTGGATTTTAAAAAAAATGTTATGGGAAAAAAAATGGTCGAAAATGAAAATCGAAACTCTGGCTCGAATCAATGAAATGAATTGGGACGATGTTCATCTTCGTTTATTCATTCAACGAAACGTCTCAAGACAGTTGTCTCGACTTTCGCAACATTCTCGAGGCCATTTCTCGGGATCGTCTTCACTTTGACGCACTTCATCTTACTTCGAAATGTTTGTTGTACATCGAAGCTTTGAGAACCGACAACTCTCAGCCCGGCTGGTGGCACTCGGCGGAGTTCATGTCGAAAGCTGCGTTTCCATGAATATGCTGATAATCTTGTTCCCACAGACGCGCCTTCTGTTGAGATATGCTAATCCACTTTGACGAACTATTGGCTATCGCTATCGCGTACCAACAAAATCCCCACAAAAAAAAAATTCCTGAAAAAAAAATAAAAAAATTCGACACTTAAATATTTTGGCACCTTTAACTATTTTTTATAAATTTTATCATAAAAGTGTGGCTTGAAATTAAGAATAAAAATGTTATCACAGATGTTCCAGTGATGACGAAGGCCATGAGAATTTTTGTTCAATATTTAATTTTTTTTTTTTTATTATTTATCAAATATTGTTGTTTGCTCATTAATATTTAAGGTGTCACGAAGTGCACGGCTGAAAGCATTTTCGTTGGGATATCTTGAAGCACTGGGAAAACTTTCGTCCTCCTGATTGCGAAAGGCGATGCTCACGGTTGGTTTTGGCTTTTCGATCTCGGTATTAGTGTGTTACACGAAGTTGGAAACTTTGGTACATGGACACAACCGAGAGACGAGCTTAACCGAATTACACATATATAGAGCGACGACACTATTATTTTATATAATGTACATTCGATAACTCGGTCACACTAGCCGTGTTCCAACAACCAACGTCGATGTACGCTATTAATTGCATCACAAGTTTTGCAATTTGACGATCGGGATTTGGAATATTCATGGGATTTGGGGGATGAAGGTTAATGAAGGTCACGTACATGCAGCAGGATTTGAAGTCGTCGTTTTTAATACTTTTCGTTGATTTTTTTTTTCGTTCAAGGTCATAACATTTTTTAATGTCAATCGTGATCGATTTCGAGGCACTTAACTATGTTTAGCCAACTATGAACGTTCTTTAAGCTACAACAAATTTTATTTTTTGGTTTTTTTTTCGACGCGGCTAGTGCGTCACATTGAATTGTATTCAAAGAATATATTTTGCATAGTTGTGAGCTTTGATGAAAATTTAATTCTTCATTTATTTTTTTTTCAGTTTCTGCCATCGAGTTAAAAGGTGATTTACAAATAATGATATGATCCAAAAGTTCGAGAAGCTCTATAGGTTTAATTCTCCAATGACTACAAGCAACAAAAATAATTAGTAGCAAAAGCCTCCGATTTTTTTTTTCATAGTTTCGTTGTAAATCGCCACCCTGTATATAAAGTTGAAGTTAGGGAGTTGAGTGTAGAGGGATGCTGCTGCATCGTCCATTGCCTGTTGTCGATCTGTTACGTCTCCGAGATAAGGCAGAAACCTGTTTTTCCAATTTTTCCATTCGCAGAAAAGCGCGAAATCGAACTTTACGACTTTCGCGAACAACGGTTCTAAAAAATAAAAATCCGGGGGCCAGTGAGGTCTCGACAAGCCTACCCTCTGACAGTACGTAGCCTTGAGTCGAAAAAAACGCGACGGGTTCGTACCATCCGTCGATAACGTACCATTAGTACGTACATTACAACAGATGGTGCATTATCGATTTTTATTCCCAGTCAACCGTCGCTCAGCCTTATTTCCTTTCTTATCATAGAAGTTCGTGACCTTATCTATGCACAATAAGGTAGATTTATAACCACAATAATTATTCATAAAAAAAAAAAACAATGCGTTTGGAAAATTTGTCAACAGATTTATTCGCACTGGTCAGCAAATCAATGAACAAAAAAATCAAACAATATTTTCTCGAGGCATGGCTACGTACAAAAATGATATAAAATAGAACCTTCAAATATAAATCAATTTTCAGCGTCCCACTGGCTTCAGTTTTGACCTAAAAATTAACGAGCTTAACCAAAAATTCGAACAGAATAGTCAAACAAAAATTCCAAAGTTCCAAAAGTTCCAAAAATTTATTTCAAAAGTTTTAAAACATTTTTCCAAAAGTTTGTTCGATGGATGTTTTGGACCAAAAGTCCAAAGAAACTTGAGAACAAGTCCAATACTTAAGCGAATAGAAAAAAGAAGAAGAGAACAAAGATCTACTCTTTGTTATTCGTCGCGAGGCCAACGAGATATTCCAAGTTCGACTCCTTTGCGAAATGTCATTAATGGTACCCGTCAAGCTGTCGTCGGGGTGGTCGTCTGGCAGCCGTCATCATCATCATCGGCGCAACGTCGTTGCATCGTGGTTCGTGAACGGCTTTGGACCAAACGACGAGAGAAATACCTTTCACCCTCTCTCTCTCTCTACCCCTTTCTTTATCCCTTTCCAACTCTCTCTCACTCTCTCGGGTATACGCTCTCGGTCGTTTCGACAACATTAACGAGATCCGAGACCTTCACGCCCTGGCCGCAGTCTCAAGATGCTTCGGCTGTAGAAACACGTGTGTCTAGCTCGTGAAACGTGACAAATTTCGCCCATACTCACCAAACCATCCAATCGAGAGCTCACCAACTGTCGCATGCCAACCGCGTAGTTTCGAACCCCGCAACTTCTTGACTCTTGCGGTCCCCGTATATACCTTTATATAGACATACATGTGCATGCAAAGGTACATACGAGGACCGGGAGAGACAAAAAAAAGTATTATTATTATTTTTTTTTTATGCACCAGCTTCCTCCTAACGAATAAATTTTCATGCTGCTTCATCGACTCCGCACATGCTCATCCATGGTCCCCGTATATACATACCCTTATACACGCATATATATCTATATAAAGGTATATACGAGGACCACGAGTTGAAAAAATGTATAAATCATGAAGCCGTTGATCCCAGGACAAGACGAAATATGTTTTCAATCTTCACCCCTCTCTCTCTCTCACTCTCCCTCTCGTCTCATCAGCCCCCCGAATCAATTATCAACAAAGTGTCGGCGTAAAATTGATTCAAAAACGATTGGACGGTTGGAAAATCTCATGAGCTCACCAAAGTGGGCATTATAACGTGAACGCCGTTAGACCGTATATTCGTGTGCCGGGCTGTGACGGTCCTGTGAGGGGATAATCGCATGGTCATTAGTTAACTATTATGCGCGGGGAAAACTATTATCGCGTGTGATAGTGTGAGCGGAGATGCATGGAGGGTGCGTTAGTGCGTGCGTATTTCCGGTCGTCCACGGTGCAGTCTCGTTCGCACGGTGTGCATTCGTGCGTCGTGGTGTGTGGCCCAGTGCGCTGGAGTACGGATAGTCAGACCTAGAGAGAGAGAGAGAGATAGAGAGAGAGAGAGACAGAGATGTGTACGAATAGAGTCAGCGCGTTGGGGGAACGTAATTTGGGGATTATATGCGCTCTCGTATATTACCAGTCGGGGAACAATGGCATCCGACTCTCTCCGACTCGCTTCCCATAAACCGAGAAAGAGAGATAGATAGGGGTTTGAGGGGGGAGGGAGAGGGGGAGGAGGGTTAGAAGAGAGGAGTAAGGGGGGAGGTTGGCTACGTCACGGTCGTAGTACAATCACGTACATAATCTGCCAAGGATCTTCCATAATCCCTCTGATAGAGCTTGCATAGTATTTCCAAACACACGTGTATATATGTGTATGTATATAAAGGTGGTCCTCATTTTAGGGGGTTTTTTTATTTTGACCCTGCCGGGGGATTCTATAGTTCAAAATGAATTTTAAGAAATATCCTTAAAGTTTGAGATCCCTGTCTCAAGTCTTAAGTCTGCCGTCGGACTTTCGCAGTTTGACATTCAAATGACCTTGCGGGGGTTTGAAATTTTCATCTTCGGAATTTTCTCGTCTATCATATTTAGCGTTCGTCACAATCTTTTTCGAATAATACGAGTTTACGTCGACGTATTCCTGAAGAATTAATTCACTCGATCATCCCCTTTTAACTTTTCCTGAACAGGGGTTTCGTCGATTGTCATTTTTTTTTGTAAAGTGCAATAAACCACTTGGACGACATTTTTTTTGTCTTGTTTCTTTTGTTTCCACTGGCATTATCAGAGACACTAGGCGCAAGCTTCGATGGTGGATGTAATCATCGTTCTCACTCGTCTCTTTCTCTCTCTCTTTCTCTGTCTGCTGAATACCTTCTGTCTCACTCGTATGCTCCAATTAATCGAACATTCAATCGCAACTGACAGTGCTCGAAACGATCGACGATTTTCATCCACCAATGCGAAACTTCGCCACGGAATATCCGTTCATAACGAAGCATGGTCGATTTCCGGTCTCTGTTTCCCTGTTTTCCATCTCTCTCTCTCTCTCCGTCTGCCTTTCAATTTTTCACTCTCGCTCGCTTTCTATCCATCTCTCTCTCGCTCCACACAACCTTAAATTTTATTTTCCATTTACAGGAACGAACGTGCGATACCGGAAATGCTAGTCGGGATATTTCGCGCGACTCTGCACGAGCACAGTGGGGCGGGGAAGGCGCGGGGGCAGGGGGAGTAGGACAGAGAAATTGTAACCACCGAGCTTCAGCGAATCCGTTTAGTGCTTCCGGGGAGAAAAAAACTGCTGTTGCGTACAATCCGATCATTGATTGGTGAAGAATTTATCGCCTACGAAATTTCACTCGTTTATGTTTTTTTGTTCCTATTTCTTTTTTTTTTGCTTTTGTTTTTGTTGTTGTTGTTTTTTTTTTCATCGTTCACCGGATGTGGGTGTGAGGCTGAATCGTCGATGCAGTGAAACAGAAACTGACTTGCACATTCAATCGGGGCGTCATTGTATTTTTTTATTTTGTTTTTTTTTTTCAATTTTTTTTTTTGTTACGATTTTTTGGAATAATAATTGAGTGGGGAAAATGTATGGGTTGTGATTATTTGAAAATTCGACAGTGATTTGGAATTGAAATAGCTGTGAGTGATAATTAAAATTTTGTTAAATTTTATTGTGGATTTTAAATTTTGTCAGAGATAAAAAAATTATTTTAATGAAATTTGTGTGATGAATTATTTTTTTCAATTGTGACGAATTTATTTTTTTATTTTTTTCATTGTCAGCGTTTCGAAAGTTTTTTCAAAGGAGTAAAAAAAATTTCATGTTCATGCTTTTCTGAGTATGATGAACAAATTACTCGACACATGTTTTCTCTCTCTCTCTGATACATTTTTATAAAAATCTCAATCACAGAAATTATTATTTTTTTAAATTTTATAATCGTTGTTGAGATTAATTTTAATTAGAAGAAACGTATGTACACAATATTCTGCATGAAGAAAAAAACGAAATTTATTTTTAATCATCATAATTAATTAATATTTTTTGATACACGATATTTCTTGATCATTATTAGATTGTCGTACTTGGCGAGCTCTCGAGTGAAGCCTGTCACGATGAAATCATCGTCAGTGACGTCATCGAGATTCGTACTTGGACATCGTTGGGGATCGTCGGATGACACGAGATTCATTCGATAAGGGCTACTCATCATTTTTTTTGTAATCGTACGAGGCAATGACGTTACGTCATTAACATTTTGCGAAGGGGTTCGCACAACGTCGATGGGTCTTCGTTATCACTGGTCGTACAATCGTCGTAGTCACCTTGCATCATTAGCAACGTCATTAATCAATGTCAAGAGTCATTGGAGCTGTTCCCATCTCAAAAGCACTTTTATGATATTTCTTCGTCCATGCATATCGCACCACTCGACCCCATTTTGTTTTTTTTTTGTGTGACCATTTTTTTACTTCATCCGGTTTCAATAAAATCTAAAAATCTCAAAGCACCCTACGGTTGCAGGTTGAAGGACCGTCGAAGCCAAATCGATTGTAAAAAAACGATAATTTGGAAAAAAAGATTTTTATAGTTTTTTTTGATTGATTAATTACGGTTACAAAATGTATTACTCGAAAATTTAACAGCTTTAAACGACAAGGAGAAATGGTGCATTTTTTTTTGTTCTTTTCATTTTTAAAAAATTATTATCAATTTTTTTAATCATTTATTTCGAGGAATTTTTTTGGAGTGTCAATTTCTACTCATTTATGGCATAATAAAATTTTAGAATGCTCCCGATGACTGTTTCTAGAAGTCAGCTTTTTTTAATTTCCGTTTTTTTACTTTTAAACATTTTTAAAAATTATTATTATTTAAAAAAATCCATTTCGAGGAATTTCTTGTAGTATAAATTTCTAATAATTTTTCATAATTTCCCAACGAGTGGTTATTAAAAATTCTAAGAGAAACCGACGTACTTGAAAAACCTGAGGACCTAAAACCCTTTCCAGAGAACCTGAAGAACCTGACGAGAACCGAGAAAAAATAATTATCCCTCGAAACTACAATCAACCCCAATTGAGGCAACCCCATTTCCCTGCATAATCACCCCCACCGATATTCATAATTTTGCATTAATTAATTCGCATCACCATTGCTAATTGTCAAAAAAAAAAAAAAAAAAAAAAAAAAAAAACTTTTGGGGCCTTGTACAATTTTGTTGGGACCATTCGAGGGTGGTAATCCATCGGCTAACCGGCAGCCCGTTTGAACGTGGTAGTTTAGCAAGTCCATGACAACGTGCGGGGGTGGAAATGGGGGTGGCTCGACGATGAAGCACGAGGCGGTACTCCGGGGGTTGCAAAGTCGTGGGGGGAGGGTTGTACTTCGGTCGAAGCGCCCGGGTGGAACTTTTCGTCCGAGTTTAATGGTTGTTAACGCCCGGGGAAAACGTGGCAACCCGTTAACCAAGAACAATAAAGCACAATTACCATTTGCATTATCCGGAGTTGAAGGGATGAGTCCGAGTCAGACGCAACGTGTAAGGAGGACGTTCGAAGAAGGTCGGGAGAGGGGGTTGGAAGGGAGGGGGAGGGAGAGGGTGGCCCACTTTGTCGTTGAATAATCATGAATGTTAAAGTGGATAAAACCCAATTTTCACCAAAGCCTCGAGAAGCTGTCCAAAATCGTCTCACGAATCTCCCACCCTTATTTCTTCGCCCCGACGAACCCCTCACCAAGCTTCACGGATTCTCACCCACACAAACGTTTCACGACGTTAAATTTTTTCACAACTCCATCTCGACTTCACCCTCTGGCCCTTCGTTACTCGAACTGGGGAAACTTTAAATCCTCCGGAGAATCGTCGAAACTCGATCAACTGCGTTGTAAAATAATTCGAACGACACGTTTCGTTGGGTGATATTAATGTTTCAGGGTCGTGAGAAGACAAAGGTCGAACGTGAGATTATAATGAATAAATCGGAAAGTCGAGAACGGGACGTCTGAGGGCTGTTCTATTCAACAGGTATGCAATTATTGTTGTTATTAATATTGTTAATATTTTCGTTTATTATTTTGGGTTAAAATTTATGTTGAACAGTGAGAAATTGGGGATGAATGTTGAATCGATTTTGAGACGAGCAAGGGGTTGTCTTATCAGACAGATACGACGAGTAATTGATTTTTTTTTCATTTGTTCCTTTTATTATTTCGGGATAAATGAATTAAAAGAAATAAGGGATGAATATAAAATTGAGCAAAATACGAGTTAGAGTTGTGTCATCGAACATTTATGAAAATGTAATTTTTTCTTTTTTTTTTCAGATCCTTATTTCACGATAAATAAATTAAAAACGAATAAGGGATGAACATAAAACTACGTATCGGACAAATAAGGGTTGTTTCGTTCAACAGGTACGACATTTTTTTTTCTCATTCTATCATTTATCATTCCACGACGAATAGATCAAAAGAAATAACCGATTAAATATAAAATTGACTACCAGTTGACGAAGGGTTGTATGATTCAACAGGTTACACCATACATATATATATTTATATATATTTTTTCCATCTCGCCAATTATCTTATGATAAACAGATTAAAAAGAAAGAAATAATAATAATGAGGAAATTGTGGGTGACCGTAGCTCGGATGGGCATTGGGGGAACGTGAGAACAAAGGGCCCGCGTGGACGATAAGAAAAGCTTCATTTACTCGAGAAAAGCCCTGGAGAAGCTCGAAGTCGTGGCTTTCCGCGAATCGTACAGCTCCATCCAATTCGGCCATTTCAACCCTCAAATTGTCCAATTGGAAATTCGCGTCACGTAGATGGTCTCGGGGTTGGTTATATATATATATATACATCGAGCTTGCGACTTACGCGAATCGAGAAACGCGGAAAGCTCTCTTGGTTCTTGTTGCCCCGCCCGTGTCGAAGGAGTTAGCTCGCAAATGTTCTCCATCTCTCTCTCTCTCTCTATCTCTCTTCATCTTCCACCCCTTCCGCGACTTTTTCCACCTCGAAACATTTTACTTTCCCGTAAGAACGAAAAAAAAAAAGCATAAAAGCTCACCCATTCCCCACCGCCGGCTCTTCTCGGACGGTAATTAAATAGAGAGATAGCAGAAACGAGTGGAAAATGCTGTTCGAAAGCTCGGCGGAAGCATCTTGGCTCGAGTCACGGTTACTCCGGGAAGCTTGCGACCAAAGACCGTGGAAGGGGCGGGTGGGGAGGGGGCAGCACCGATCATGCCACCGTATAAGAAAGGAGCCAAGGGTGGTGGAGTTCCGAGCACGAACATCGAGTGAACCTCGGCCAGAGGGTTGCTGCACAGTCGGGCAAGGGATGGGGGAGGGCCCACCCACCCCCTTCACCCCAAGTTTAGTCTTGCTCGAGTACAGCCTCTGATCAGAGAGCCCTCACTCGCGATTCTTCTGTTTATTTCTTTTTTTTTCCGCTCTTTCTTTCATCCCACCGTGCCAAGCTCATCCTCGCCTTTCATCCCCCTTACCACCCCCCAGCTTGCACCCTCGCTGTTTTCAACACTGTTCCGCATCTCGACGTACGAAATACAATTCCGCTTCCATTTTTACGTCTGTCTGTGTGTGTGAGAGAGTGTTTTTACCCACAGCATTACAACCCCCTCCCCCCACCCCCTGTTCTACTCGCAGCCCCTGTTCTTCTTTACGTCTTATATCGCCCCGGGGGCTTCGTGTTCTTCCCTCGGTTCACCCTTTCGAGACTGGCGACTGACCCAACCCCGCAAGCCCCCGGGGGGTGTGAGAGAAATTCTCAGCCCCTACCCCCTCCCCGCCTCTCATCCGTTGCTCCGTCTTCCTCCTCGGCTCCCACACAGCCATTCGGATAACTTTGCCAAGCCTGTTTGTTAAGGTACGCGCTAAGGTTGTACGTCTGCCGGGATCCACCCGGGTTTCCACCCTCTGGCAATTCTCGACCCCCTGAACTTGTGCGTCTATGTTGGGGGGTGTTGAAATCGGACGAAGTTTTCAGATAATTCTGGCAGCTTGTATATCTGGAGTAAATGCTGTCAGAAGACAACTGTCGTAATATGGATCCGATCGGACTGTCTTTGGAGGCTCCGCTTCCACGAATTTGATTTTGCCTTTGATTAACACTTAAAAAAAAAATTTTTTTTTCAGCTGGAATTTAATTTTCGGGCAAACAAAACGTTCCGAGAATCGAAAATAAGTACGATACACAGTATCAATGTTACTCAAAATAGCGATATTTTTTTTCACAATAAAACAAAATTTAACAATTTTTATTCGTCAGTTTTTACTGATTTTTGTTAATTTCTGTGAAAAAGGAAGTTGTCAACTTTTCGCTTCAAATTGTAAAAAAAAATATTCCTATTGCAAGCGACCTTAATACTATGTGCTGGACCTACTTTCCATCCTCGAAGTTATTCGTTCACCAGATAAAAAAAATTGCAACTGAAAAAAAAAATCTTAAACGTGTTAATCAAAGGCAAAGTCTAAACTGTGAAAGCGGAACCTCTTAATATTGTCCAATTGGGTTCAAATTTCGGCAGATGTCTTCTGATATCATCTACTTCGAATTTGAGGACTGCCAGAAAAATCCAGAAAACTTTGTCTTTTTTTCAACACACCCTAGTCTATATATGTATATGTGTCTTCCATACGTACCAAGCTTTCCACTCTTGGCGGCTGCCGACGACGCCGTGCTGCCGGCATCGTGGCTCCACCGTGCCGACGAGTTTCCAACGTTCGACCCCGGGGGCAGGGGGAGGGGGTTGGGGAACTCCGCGAAACCCACCCCCGGGCTATCTGCTTCAAGTAACTCGCTTTTGACTCGAGTCTAAATGTGCAGCGAGGGCGAGTGCGCGTGGCCCCGGTCCGCGCTGAGAGAGTTAAAAGGAAGGACTTGGGCCGAACGGTTTGTCTGGAAGTCAAGAACGTAATGAGAATAAGAAAGATGAAAGACGAACGGAGCGATGGCAGAGCAAGCGAGAGAGAGAGAGAGAGAACAAGTAGCCGGAAGCTAGAACCAAGCCTTCTTCCTTTCACCCTTCTCTCACTCTGTGAAAAACGGCCTATCCAATACTGCACTGTTAAAAAGCTTCTTCCAAGAGTGCGAGAATAGCTGGTAGCCTAGATCCATGGCAGAAATAAAAAAAAAAACAAAAGAAAAGCTCTCTTGAACCGAGCTTGCAGCTTAGACATTCACAAAAATAATCTTTAACACATTTTCCCGGGGCCCGGGCAGGTCGTTGTCCTTGAGCTTTTTTCGAGCACGTGAAACGCTCTCTGCTCTCTCGTAGCTTTTAGGCAAACCAAAATCGTTTTTTTCTTCCTTCTTTTCGTGGGACAATGGGGAACAACTGTGTCACGCAAAACGTCCAAGTAGATGAAAAAAAACAACAACAACAAAAAATCGGAAAAGAAACGAAACAAAGAATAGAAAAACTAGTCAGGTGCGATTTAGACTCCGAAGCAGAAGATTCTGAGTCATAGTTTTTTTTTCTCGTCCTCTCCTGATCATCCTGTTCGTGATTATGTTCGACAAAGTTGTTTCAGCGATGCGTCTGTGGTTCACACAATTATCGCGAAAATTACTCGAGCAATGGTTGGGTTTTCAACGGTTGGCCAATAACGTTAACGCAAATGAAGCGAGTACGGAGGATAGTGCGAGGGGGTTGAGCTTTTCCCGGGAGAGTGAAAAGTAAGGAAGCTGCAGTGGGGGAACCGGGTGGTGTGGCAAAGGGAAACCGGTGGCGATGGTTGCGGCTGGGGGGGTTGGGGGTTGGGGCCGGAGAGATCCGCATCGTGACGCGGACCAAAGCGACCCCGAGGAGCTATCGACGACTTCCGGGACACGACGTCAACGGCTCTGTGACCGCAAGCTCGGATCACGTACCGATCGACAACGTAATTATTATTATCATCGTGCAATTTTGGAACGTGAACGTGGTCGGCAACGTATTTCAATGATTCCCGGGTGAATGGCTACCGGAAATATAAAATTTGTTTGACGACACTTTGTGTATTCTCGTTGATGGACGTTTACATTTGTAAACGAATCTTTATTGTTATTGATTAATTATTTTCTCCTTCTTTATTTCGTTGTTATTGTTGTTGTTTGTCGTTTTTGCTATTTGGGGGTTGAGGGAGGGGGTGGTTTATCGGGTGGATCGTGCCGAGTTGTCGGCGGATTTCGTCCGGGCGGTAAGTTCGAAAGCTGGCGAAAAAAAAAGCTCGATTCGACGACGGGGTCCGAGCCAGTCTCGAGGGATCGGGGGTTAGGGTGGATATGGGCAATCCACTGGAAGATAAACTTTTTTTTTCCTCACCCCCCCTCCCCCTATCTTGGGTGACGTTAATGCCTCGAGAGGATTGAAAAGTTTTCGTCGAAAGCTTTTGTGAAAATCGTTTTCGTGTTGCTCGTCGCGTGTGTCGCGACCGAAATGAATGAGACACCAAGGTCAATGTCGAGGAGACGTGTGACTCGTTTTGCAAATTTCGTTGATTCGATATTAGAATGTGATGATCATTGAGATCGAATATTTCAACTTGGAAATTCGAATATTTGATGTTTCATTGAATTATGGAAAACAATTGATAATATTTCGAATAGAATTTTTATTTTAATCGAATAACGAAAATTCTTTTAATCTATTTATCCAAAACAATTAGTTCAAAAATCACGTAAACTGTTTAATTTATTGCAACTATAAACTCTTATCACACATTTAATAGTTTGAAGACTGTGGAGAGTGATTAATCTGAATTACCTTTTTCTCCATCACATTTAATTTCAAACTTTGTATCGTCAGATTGCTCAACTGCCAGCTACAATTATCGATAAACCATTATCATAAAAACGAAGTCACCGAGAATCAAGATAGAACAAAATCAAGTAGAAGAAGAAAAAAAAATGATAACTTCATTATAGCCGAGAGTTGTTTCTTTTTTCATTTTTTTTTCTTTTTTCATCGCCCCTTGTTTGTATAAAAGTTTGTGAGTGTTGTAGAAATTTTTTATTACACACACGATACGCCGAAACAGGCTCACACAGTTTGCTCAAGTACCACGAGTCACCTAAGCAGAGATGTATCTACTGTGTGTGTTTGTGTGTGTGTGTGTGTGTTGGGTCGAGCGTGTGGACAAAGAGAGAAAGCTGCTAGCCGCCAGATGCCTCGTCACTTCTTTACGACACAATAACTTTATGCTGAGCGAAGGCTTACACGGTTTTCACGTCTCGCTGTACACAACGACCAACGACTTTACGTGTTTTTAATTGGCTCCTTCTCGCTCGCGTTTTCACGTCAGCTGCGTGAGTCGTTAAAATCTCGAAATCCGTGACAATAACTCCGGCTAAACTGTAATTGTAGAGTCAATTCACGCAACGATGGAATAAATTTAAAAAAAAAATCGAAACAAAAAAATTTGATTTTTTTTTTCAAACGGCTGTCATTTCCACAAAAAAAATTAAAAAATATTTCTGCTTAAGCTACATCGTAGCAACTACGTTTCTCAGTGAGAAAACATTTTTTTTCAAATTTTCAAACGATGCGTCACACATGAAAAAAAATTCCATAATCGACGAGGACTAAAAGAGGATCTTACTCGACCACTCGTATCTCCGCCATTTTTCAATTTTTTTCTATTCGTTTTTTTCCAGTTGTTCATAAGACTACAATGATTTTGTATAAATTTTCCTGTATGATTAAATATAATTTATTCATAAATGTAAGCAAAAATCTAAACAAAGTCAACTCAACGTTATCACGAGAGACGTTTACATAAGTTGCAACACTTATTACACAGTCACGTGTATGAAATTGGCGAACTCCTCGTGTGTCGTGAATCGCGTGTGTGTGTGTGTGCGTCACGTCGAGGGCAGATGAAGCTCAGCTTTTCCGTCATCCCCCCGTTGTGCCGCCTCGTAGCTACTTTACGACACAATAACTTTGCGATAAACAAAGTTTATACGTATTTCGAGTTATTCGCTTGGTCCTTCGTGTACGTGGGATGACGCACTTGATGCACGTATATGCGACGGTTATTACGGTGCCAAAACGTGTGTTATAGGCAGACGACAGGGTAAATCTGGACGTGGCGCGCGGCGTAGCTTGCGCCCCAGAGGCGAACAAGTAGATAGGGTTGGTACTTGGCAGCCGGGCAAACGTGTGACGCGACGCCCCCAAGATTTACGTTCCGACACTCCAAACGTGGCTTCCCCTTCCCTCTTCCCCCCACCCCCTTCACCCACCCCCCCTTCCCCCACCCCTCCAGCTCCGCATCGCTTTGTTTACTCAGGACGCGAAGGTTCTCTCGTTTGTCTCTCCAGGTGCTTCCAGCTTCAACCCGTGAATAGTGATTAATGCCGTGGGGTCTAATTGGCACGGGAAAACTCGTGAGTTACAGTTATCGCGATTAAGAACCTGCGCAAAACTCTGAATCTGCGTTGTCTGATCCAAGACGGGGGGTTTCTACTGATTCATGGCAAACTCATTTATATTTCGTTATTGTTGAATGTGTTTCGTCATTGTTGGGATGGTTGTGCGTCTGGCTGCATTTTGCGATGAACTTTTGGCTGGATAATTAACGCGCTTGGTGGTAATTGGCTGACGGTCTGACTCGAGTCGGGGATTTCTACTGATGGATGGAATCTTGTTTGTTTTTTTCGTTGATGAGCGATACGTCTGGCGTTTTTGAGATTATTCGTTGAGGATTGTGGGAGAGTCGGGAGTCTGGTTGTGATTTGGTTATCCTTGTCTGACTTATGTTGAGTTGTTCTACTGATTTGTGAAATTTAGTAGAAGTTTTGCAGTGAGTTCGACACAAAGGTTACGGATGGAATTTCTTCGTGATTCGTGGGCTGACTAATTTTAGTTTCTTCTACTGTTTCAATAATTAAATAAATCGAATAAATAGTTGAATTAATTTTTATTGTTTATTATTGTTATGTGACAATTCAATTACATGTCTAGCGAAATGCAGATCGAGTTTCCCGACGAAAATCGCAGGCCTCGTCTACGACGTAGCTCAAAGCCTGACTAATTCAATTTTTTCTACTGAATAAATGAATAAAT
Source organism: Diplazon laetatorius (assembly GCA_963662125.1). Taxonomy (NCBI): domain Eukaryota; kingdom Metazoa; phylum Arthropoda; class Insecta; order Hymenoptera; family Ichneumonidae; genus Diplazon; species Diplazon laetatorius. Next base: position 2,595,072 of record OY759164.1, read on the forward strand.
AAAATAAATAATTAAGTAAATTAATTTTTATCGACTATGTTTGTCATGCAATAGTTCAAATACGGTTCTCTATCTCAACAAAAATCAAATTTTCGGGTTAAAGACAGGAATATCGTGTCACTGGCTCGTAGCTCGAAGTCTGACCGATACCGTCGTTTTCCACTGTATCCCGAATCCCCTCGTTCCAACTCCCATTATCGTCGACGTCGTGCGTTTGTCGTTGTCGAGTGGCTTCATCGCGCTCGTTCGTTTCGAAACACGAGACGACGATGGTGAACGGAAGAAAATGAGACGTTAAGACGTCGAGGAACATCGAAACAAGACGTCGCCGATAGCGGAAGCGCGCGAGTGAGAGAGAGAGAGAGAGAGAGGGAGGGAGCTTAATTGCACGAACGTAGCAGAAGGTTCGTTTCGCGCGAAGCTCGAGACTCGCGACACGCGCGACGTTGCAATATTTCGTTTTTCGGTTAAATCGGCTTGACTACGTAGCCAGCCAACGGAAGTAGCTTTCGCACGGTCCGGGGGGGGGGGTGGTAATACGTAACATCTTTCACGTTGGGGAAAAGCTCACAAATACTCTCGGGCAACTGCTCAAGCTTCAATTCGTCTTTTCTCGCTCGTGATTTAGCGTCTTCTCTCGCGGGACGAATATGTCTGAGGATTCGGGCCGAGCTCCAATTTCTGTGAGCTTGTGCAACTCAACCAGCCACTCCCACCGTCGCAAATATATTTATATATATTAGAGGGTGGTCCTTATTTCGGTGTTCTTTTATTTCAGTGCTGCCGGAGAATAATATGGTTCAAGATAAATTTAAAAACATATCTTCGAAGTTTGAGACCCCTGTCTGAATTTTCAATTCTGCCGCCACCACCAAGAATTTCACCATTTAAATTACACAGAAATTTTGCATCTTTCAGAATTTTCTTATTATTGCGAATAAAGTTCTGCACTGTAAATTATAAACAATTTTTTTTTTTCGAGTCACTCTACATTGAAAATAGGTTTGACATTTTTTGGTGCGGTAATTCAGTCGTAAAAATAACATTTTACATATTTTACAATTTTTTGAAAAATATTTAATATTATGTTATTTAAATGGCAGAGTTTGGGAAGCTGGCGGCAGAGTTAAGAATCGAGATAGGGTTCTGAAATTTTGAGAATATATTTATTTATTTGTTTCAAACCGTAATATCCTCCGGGAGTGCCAAAATAAGGACCACCCTATGTTCATATATATATATATATATATATATATATATATATATATATATATAAGGTTATATATATGTGTGTGAACTTGTGCGTGTGTGTTAGGCACTATCAGGCACACCGCCACGGCCTTTTCCACGTTATACCAGAGTCACGCTATCGTCGTTAGTTTCCGTTTCCTCTTTCTCATCCTCTTATTCCTCGGATATCACGTTTCCACCCGTCCCCCCGCCCCCCTCTCCGACCAACCCAACCGAAGCAATGGTGTACAAGTATACAGAATATAAGTCACGCGGAACTATCTCGGGTGCAATTACTCGCCAAGATGGATCGGAACTTATCACTCTTGCCCCGTTTCGTCGTATTTATTTTTATTATCATTGTTATTGTCATGATTATTATTGTTCATTTTTTTTTATTTCTCACCTTTCGGATCGTTGGAGATGATGAAGTGGCTCGACGTATTTGCAATGGTCGTTTTTCGGGGGATTTTCGGGGGGTTGAAAAAATTATGGAAATTTGACGGTATTTTGTTGGGAAAATTGGATCGGGCCTGGGGACTCTTTTTTCCTCTCTATGAATATTTACAATAATTATGATAATAATAATCCGAGGGAACCGGATTTATAGAACAAAAAAATTTATAAAAATGAAAAAACGTATGTCTATAATTTTTTACATAACTTAACGTGATAGAAATTCAAAATAAATTGTCGTATGAAATTTTTGTGATCAATTTCTATTCAAGGCAATTCGTTCAAAAAAAAAAAAAACGACAAACAGGTGATAGATATGTTGATGAAGAAAAATGACTACGAACGCGTGCGATAATAAATGACCAAAACAGATATATATATATATATATATATATATATATATATATATATATATATATATATATATATATATATATATATATATATATATATATACGTAGGTTTACAAAGGAGCAATAATAGAATGGGCACCGTCGTGTCTGCCGGGAACAAGCCGAACGAGAGCCTTCAGCCTCGCCATCGACCCTTTCCCATGGGAATCGTAAAGCGGTTTTACGTTGTCGTCAACGGCCAGAATGAAAAGGGAAAGCGATGCTCCCCGTTCGGTAGGCGTTTCTCCTCCGGGGCGTAAAACTGGTCAGCAGAGCTCGAGGCGACTTCCCCCTTTCGTGCGAAAAAAAAATAATAATAAAAATAGAAAAAAATGGAAAATAGGAATAAAATGAAATGGAAAAGAAGGGCAAAAAAAAAAAAAAAAACGGAATCCCCGAGCTCAGCGAAAAAGTTATGCCTGCTCGGTGTAGGCGAGAATGGGAGATAACGCCCCGGGGCTGTGAAACCCTAACCCTCCATTTACGACTCGAACCAATAAAATGTGTGAAATACAAAAAAAAAAATAATAATAATAAAAAAACGAATAAAAGACACTAAAGGGAAGAGAACGAGAAAATGGAAGAAAAATACGTATAAGACAAAAACATTTACCTGTTCCATAAAAAAAATTCAGAAAAAAATTAATTAGTACGTTAAAAACATTTTTTTTTAACATTTATTTGTACGATGAAAAAAAAAAAATTAACATTTATTTCCGCGATAAAAAAAAGAAACAAAAATTGGAAAATACTCTCCTGCCATTTGGCTTCTGGTCAATAATGCATTATTAAAATTCATTTCTTCAAGACAGAGAAGCTGGAGGGGAGGGGGAATGAAATGTTTATTCCTTCGTTGTCTTTTTTTTGCGCAACAAAGAAAAAATTGGACGGCTGTCAGTCCTGAAAAACAAATTTAAACAATAATAATTGAGACGTAAGGTTCGAAAGAATCGTCACGGGGGTAACACAATGGGAAACGTTTCGAGTTGGGACTTAAGACGAAGCCGGATCGTGGCCTGTGGCACGTGGGGGTCTTCAGCCTGTTTGCGCTTCACGTCGACGCCCGTGTCCGATGACCGACGCTCGGGAAATCCGTCACCCCCCCCGCCCACGATTTCACCTCACAGATGTGTAAACTTCGTCCCTTCCTTCCTGCACCCCCTCCCCAACCCCCTCTTTCTGGCCTAAGCTCGACGACACACGCGTTGAAGCTTTATATTTCACTCTTCGGTGCGTCGCTAATACATTCTGATGCGAGGGAGTCGACATAAAGGCTGAGAGAGAGAGAGAGAGAGAGAGAGAGAGAGAGAGAGAGCGAGAGGGAGAAGCTTTGTGGCACACGTGCCCACTGGCTTCCATGCATACGCGATGTTACGTTTGAAATAAAGAAAAGAAGAAAAAAAAAAACGTCTCCCTACTGTCACGCAAGTTGATTCGAAGTCAAACGTTTCGCAAAGGGTTTGGATTTCACGGGTTTTTTTTTTACTTTCATTTCCAAGGGACCGAACAACCCGCCAAAGGATTTGAGCTTGCGAATTTTTTCGACGTGACAAAAAGCTCGGTACTGCACATTTGTCACGATGAAAAATTTCGTTTTTTCTTCTTTAAAATTTGTTTTTTTTTTGTTTTTTTTTTTCATGTGACTAGCTTTGACATTCATTGACGAAAAAAAGTAACCCAGTTTCCGATTCTTTTATCATTTTTTCGTGCGTGTGCGATTTTTTTTTGACCGGCGTAGTATTTTTTTTTTCGTGTCGTTAGCTTGTAGAAAAAGGTTGCTTTTCACGAAGGTTCGGATATATTTTTTTTTCTCCCCGCAATTTTGCGCACGTGAATGGGCGGAGAGCCTTTGATGTTTGTCGTTTGGGTTGTCAGCACTTTCATTATCGTGTGACCTTTTTTTTTTTATTGACGATATGATTTTTTAATAAAGATTTTTGGAACGTGTCGTTTTTTTTTGATGTATTAAAAAAAAACCTGTGGACCTGTTTGGAACTTTTGAATATACAAATTGAACGAGGGTGAATTTCAGGAGTGTTTTCATTGATACGCAGATACGAATAATTGACATAACATGTTCAAGCAGTGAATATGAATATATACATATATATACATGTGTGTAATTTTTTTATGATGCTGTAAAAAGCGAGTAAAGTGGTCAACTAATTTATTTCGATGCAAATTGATTTTACCGTGCAATCAGACCGGTCATAAAGCGAATGGCCCATTTGCGGCTTCGCCGACGCTTGTAAACTGTAATTAACGAGCTTTTCAACCCCCTCGACCTCTCAACCTACGTTGGCATCGTGCATCGACATTTGACATCGAAATTTAAAAAAAAAAATTTAAATTAAAAAATTAAAAATTAAAAACTAAAAATATAATAAAATTAAAAATCGAACTCTGTCTATCGGTATTTTTAACACCTTCCAATGTCACAAGTTCAAAAATCAAGCATCAAGTTGCACATCAATCTGCAGTGCAATTTGTGGCACACAAAAAAAAATGCATGACCTCGATAGTCGACTGACTCGAGCCTTCCACGATTTTCGTTTATTTTTCGACACACACACACACACACACACACACACACACACACCTGCACACAAAAAAAAGCTTCGAGTCTCCCAAGAAAATTTGCTACAACACTTTTTCTCACCCCATTCACGTGTCCTTGGCTCGCGCAATATTCGTAACAGCGTAAGTAGTAGTTATCGGGTATGTGCAGCCATTTCCACTCACGAGGGCCTCCTCACCTAGCTTTGTGTTGAACGGATTCTCTCGCTCGTCTTCGCTATCATTCCCCACCGTTTCAATTTAACAGTCGTAAAACAGAGCTTCGCGGATATTATCATAAAAAAAAAACTTTATTTCCTACGTAAATCGTGTAAAGTGTGTGTGTGTGTGTGTGTGTGTGTGTGTGTGTGTGTGTGTGTGTGTGTGTGTGTGTGTGTGTGTGTGTGTGTGTGTGTGTGTGTGTGTGTGTGTGTGTGTGTGTGTGTGTGTGTGTGTGTGTGTGTGTGTGTGTGTGTGTGTGTGTGTGTGTGTGTGTGTGTGTGTGTGTGTGTGTGTGTGTGTGTGTGTGTGTGTGTGTGTGTGTGTGTGTGTGTGTGTGTGTGTGTGTGTGTGTGTGTGTGTAAAAGAGAGAGAGAGAGAGAGAGTACGAAATAAGGAACGGTTCGTGAACTTACCCGAGGGTGACGTCAATGAATCCCCAGGTCCGACAAAGTTTTTCGCGAAAACTCGGTGATATGGCAATCGTTAACGAACGAAGCGAAACTAAAAGTTTCGTTGCAATTCGTTTTACGAGTGAGTTTCGTACCTCGCCGTGCCTCGACGATTACACGACTGGCCATGGAAATTAAGTTCATTCGGTTAATTTATCAATGACGAATCGTTGTTCGGTCCAAGTTTCGTGAGTCGAACGATTTTTCATTCGTTCCAAATCCTGTTGGACAGTTTTTTCCGGTTTTTTTAAGATTTTCATTTTATTTTCTGTTTTTTTAAAGCTTTTTTTTTTTGGTGGAATAAAGATAAATGCATTGTGACGAGTCGTTTCAATCGATTTAATTATTTATTAGATTAATCTCGTATATCATCTTAAATCTAAATAATCATAATTTTGGTTTGTTGTTGTTGGTTTTTTTTTCATTTACAGTGATCTTCAATCGTGGATCAGGATGAAGAACTATTTTTTTTCAAGGATTGAGGATCGATGGTAGGGGATCGCATTCTTATTTATTAATTATATCTAATATTATTTACATGTACGATTTTTTAAATAAATAATTTCGAGTAAACTTAATTCGGTCGATTTAATGAAAAATAATAATAATAATAATAATCATCCTGTGAGCATTCGCTCGTCATTGATTTTTGTATCTTTCGCTCTCTGTCTCTCTCATTCTTCTTACTAACCTCGATGATTATGTCAACGTGATTATCAATTTGTCGTGGATCCGATTGTGATCGAATTTAGCGCGATTTTTCGATCGTAAAGAATGAAAAATTATATTTTTTTTCAATGCAATGACCTTGAAATCAACGAGCCACGTAATTATTCAATTTGACATACATTTTTTCGAGAGACAATCGTTGGAACTCACAATATAATAAATCGATGATCCAACGACCATATATTTTGTACACACATAAGATATAGTTAATCGTCAATAAAATTTCAAATTCATCGATAATTCGATGTCAATGAAAATTGGTTGAAACATTTTTTTTTTTCACAATTTCATTAAATCCAGGTAAAAAAAAAATATTCGCACGGCAGACAAAACACAAATTGGACGAAGCAATGTACAAACGTAATTAGCAGCTTATCGATATTTCGGGGGGAAAAAAAATTACAATTATCATTACGATGATTATTTTAATTCAGCAATGGAAAATTTTTATATACACGGGATGAAATAAATCTCGCTGGTTAAATTCGATTATCATCCGAAACAAAAGTGAATTCATCTACAAGTGCGACTCGTCGACCTTTTCATCCTTTTCCTTCGTGGCAAAAAAAAACCAGAGAAGAAAAAAGTTAAATAAGAAATTACCGAATAAAAAATAAATGAAAAAGTGAAATAAAAAATATAAAGAACGTTGGATGAAAGGGTACATCCGGTTGAAGAACGGTCGAGAGCCCACATCCGGAAAGGTCCGTCGGCGACCGATACGATCGAGCTCGTTCGCAAGAGAGTCCGGCGTTAGTTTCGAGCAAAGCGAGACAGAGACGTGAAAAAAAAATTGAGAGAAAGAGAGAGAGAAAAAAAAGCGAGATTGAGATCGAGTGAAAGAGAGACAGAGAGAGAGAGAGCGTACGTTGGCCGTCTGGCAATTTTATCTGGGGATTACAGGCTCCTTTGGATGGCTTCCCTTCGTTGAGGTTAATTATACGGTAGACGTACACGAGGGGGCAGCAGTGGCGATGATCCCCACGAAAGAGATAAGAAGAGGCGAGCCGAGCAGTGCACCGTTCTCTCTCTCTCTCTCTCTCTCTCTCTCTCGTGACAACGTTTTCCCGATGACATACCCCCCCCCCCCACCCCCTAACCTCAGCCCCATAAAATAAATAAATATATAAAACCAAAAAAAAAAAAAAAACATTGTTCAATTTGTTTCTTCCATCAATGTCTCGGTTTCCTTCGTAAATCGGACAATCGTCATTCAAATCCTTTTCATTATTATCATTTTTTTTTTCATTGAAAAAATTCACAAACGAAATTTATACGTAGAATTTAAAACTATCACTCGTTTTCGTCGGTCCATCGTTCTTATATCAATTTTTATATAATTCGCGTTTAATTATTCAACGTTTTGTTTCGTTCTTTTTATTTTTGAATTTATGTTTTTTTTTTAAGTGTAATTTGGTTTATGTTTTTTTTTTCGTTTTCGTGTTTATTCGCGCAAATTCACACTGTACGCGAGTATCACTATATTTCCATGACCGATAACCATCGGTCGGGGTTGTGTGGGGAGAAAGGGGGCGGGGGTGGTCAGGGGTTGGTTTCTATGTCGCGTCCGGGGTTGACGAGGGTCGCGAGAATCCATCGCATCGGTGATAATGGATGACGGGGTTGGGCTCGGCCAACGGGGGTCGGGGGGCGAAAGGGGAGGGCGAGATGACCACGTGACAGTGATTTCGTCGCTCACGTTGGATAAAGACTCGTGAAGCTCGGTATCCTCCAGCTCACAGCCGCGAGAAAAGACGCGAGAAAGTTACTCGCCAAAATGGCCGGACTGGGGTTTCTTCTGTCGCCACCGTGCATAGCCGCTGGTTTCTCTTCCTCTGTAACATAGAAAAAAAAAGATGGAAATAAAAAAAAAAAAGAATTATTGAGTTTGGTACGGTGGGCGAAAAGGGTGGGACGGGGGAGGGGGAGGAGTATCTCAGTTTTGCCAATACTCGCGTGGGATGAAATTTACGGAGAAAGAGAGAAATGTTGGATTCTTTTTTGTTTTTTGTTTTTTTTTTTCGGGGGTAGAAAAATTCTTTCCGCGCGAGATTCGACTCACGTTTCGTATAACTCAGCCTGTTCGATGTTACCGCTGAGGCTTCGAGACCAAAGGTTATGGATTGTGGGAACGGGAGGCGAGGAATAGGGTGGGGGAGAAAGAGAGAGAGAGAGAGATAGAGATAGATGGATGAAAATGTGTTGACAAAAAAGAAAGCAATTGAAAATAATAAATCCTCCATAAAAAAATAACAGCAAAGAAAAAAGGAAAATGAATAAATACATCAAAAGGTCGAAAGTTATAATCATCGCATGGCGCTACACAGCCAATTTATATTAAAGATAATAATGGCTCGGTCCGTGAACTTTCCGTGCCGGATATGACATTAGTTTGTGAAAGTGTATTAGCGATGGTGACCGAGGACGGTCCACCGGGTGGACGAGCCCCCGAGATTCACTCTGCCCCCCACCCCCCACCCCTCACCCGACCCGACCCCTCGCCTCACAGGTTGACGAAGCCATTTGAATACTGCATGTAAACTGGCTCAACTCGAACAACTCGTGCATTGTTGACAATCCACGATGAAAAAAAGTGTGAGGATAGGTTTTTTGTTCTCTATTTTGTTTGTTAATTATTCTAGTTACATTGTGATTATGAAATTTTCATGTGAACCATAAAATACGTGGTTGTAACGAGCTTCACATATTGTTGAAAACCTTGTTCGGTTAAAACAGAAAAATTGAATAAAAAAAATTATATATAATCCATATATAAACCATATATGAAATTGGGCATGTATAGTCTATGCATAGACTTATATAGACTATCGATAGACTTATGTAGTCTTTGCATAGACTTATGTAGACTAGGCTAGACTTATATAGACTATGCGTAGACTTATGTAGACTATGCATAGACTTATGTAGACTACGCTAGACTTATGTAGACTATGCATAGACTTATGTAGACTATGCTAGACTTATGTAGACTATGCATAGACTTATGTAGACTATGCATAGACCCATATAGACTATGCTAGACTTATATAGACAACGCATAGACTTATATAGATTTATATATACCATACATAGACTTATGTAGACAATGCATAGACCACCGACACACACACAGACCTGCACACTCAAGGTTTATCGAATTAATCGTGTGTTACTTGCTTCACAATACCAACGTAAAATCTTAAAATGAAATTAGAAACTCGACAGTGGCGAGAGGAGAGTAAGCCCTTGCCAGGGCTCGAAGTGTGAGGGCACGAGGTGTGGCTTCGGGGGTTCGGGAGGAGGACGGGGAAGGCGGTTAGGGGTAGGTAGGTTCGCCGTGGTTTGCGAACGACGGGAAAACGACATTTTAAACGTGGCAGCAACCCCCCACCCCCATCTGGGTGGGTAGCGAGGAGGGCTCTCGAACCTTCCTCGCTACTCACCGGAAATTCCGCTACTTTTAGATTCGGGTCACGTTTCCCACAATCGTGCAGTAAAAGCAGAACCGTTCGCTTCCTGCTGCTGCTGCTGCTACCGTTTCTGGTGCAGCGGCTTTTGCCACCGTCGCCTCCGCCCGTGCATCGGACATACAATTCGAGTGTGGAAATAGAAAAACGTAAAAAAATGGGGGAGAAAAAAAATTGTCCGACTCACTGACGGTTTGGAACGAGCTCGAGTGTCCACGAAATTGAAAGAGGAAAAATGATAATTGGTTAGAATCGGTCAGGATGATTTATCTTCGCAATTTGAGATTCGATTGAAAATGAAAGTTGCAATGAAAAATAAATTAAAAATTTTCATTGAAATAATTTTTTTTCACACTACCAAACGAAAAAAAAAAAAAACCCCAAGCACCTTAACCACCACAAAAACTCGATGGATGCTGTCGCAGTCTTGAAAAAAGGACAAAGCTTTCGAGGTTATCTCCCCCAAAAAATAAATGTACTTGCAAAAAAAAATAGACAAAAAAAAATGATTTCTCACCTTCGATGACGTGTATCATGACGGACGAGGGTTTAGCGTTGCTGGGCACGCACGTGTAATTGCCCCCGTGACTCGTTTTCGTCTTGATAACTTTCAGAATCGAGCCGCTCTTCGTCAATTCGACCTTGACCCCGGGTTCGGCGTCGTAATTAATCATGTGACCCTGTTGGTACCAAAAAACGTAATAGGGCGGTTCGGTGGCGGACATGAGTAGACACTCCAAACGCAGACTCGAGCCTTGTTTCACGTGAAGATCCGGACCCCCCGGAATCACCGAATAAGCTTCCGTGACCGTCAATTCGACGAAATTTTGCTGAACCGTTGGATAGCTCGCCACCTGGATCGGAAAATAAATCGAAGAAATTGTTTTTTTTTTTTTATGTATTCAATCCATCGACACTCACCCCTGACCTTATTTACCAATGGAAATTACGATAACAGCTCTCCACAATGTCATCCGACCTTTCGACATCGTCGATCAACCAACCATCATATTTTTTTTTAGCCCTGGCAGCGAGAATTATTCTCCGGCTGACTGAACGTCGACCCTAACCACTTACGTTCGATATTTTCGTTTCATCGATTCACAAATTGGCCGAGAGTTTGATGTATATCGATAATCACGTGACACATCATATGTTTGACCTTTTGAATCGATCGTGGGAGCAATATTCTTACGATTGAAATCATTCCTTTCACTTGGAACGTAAAAATTTATGACAACTGTTGCAAATGGATTTTTCATGAATAATAAACGTGACGAGAAAAAAATGGTGAAACGAATTTTTTTTTCCATGCGGTTGATTCACGTTCGGAAAGTGCGTTTCTTCGTTCATTTTTTTTTTTATTCACGTCGTTAAATACAATGAAAATGCAACTCACCTGACACTCATAAAGTCCAGCATCGTCGAGAGTGACGCGATGTATGAGAAGAGCAAAATCCGAGGTAGACTGTTTGACCATAAATCGTTTGTCAACCGAGTGGGTGGTCGTTCCCACCGTCAAAAGTTGACGATCCCTACGTCGTAGCCACGTCACCTGCAACACAACGCGATTCCAAACGTCAGAGCTTTCGAGATGTATGAAAATTGTGACTAAAATTATTATTATCATTTTTTTTTTTTTTCATTTCTATTTCAATGGATTTCCACGAGAAAGCCATTTTCGTGATAAATTGTACAGAAAAGCTTCGGGCTGACAGCTTCGATCGTCACGATCGTCACAAAATGGCGGCTCCACACGAACCCATGATTACACAATGGAAAAGTTGAAGAAAAAAAATTACAATAACCACAATTCATTAGAATTCGAACAGAGTTGAGCTTTCGCGTTTGTTAATCCAGTAGTACAAAAGTTATTAATCAGCCGTGCGGGCAAAACAAAGTTTTCGATGTTACACACGGATTATGTATTTTTTTTTTTTTTTTTTTTCAATGAAAGTTTTAACGAGAGCTTTTCCTCGATGCGAAAAACCGAAGACCGAGCTTTCGTTTCAACGCACCCTCTGGCGATGTTGCGGCTAATGAGAAATTCTTGTTTGTGTATTAAATTTTTCACGGGTAATCACTCCGAAACCGTGAGAACAATGTATAACGATGGAACCGCGTGTATGGCGAGCTCGGAGCTTTCGTAGAATGTGGAACGAATTGCGAGAGCTTTCGATCGACGTTCGTGGCAATACGTCGATGTGTTTGCTCGTACCAGCTGAAGAGCCGAAGGTTTTGCTGACATCGAAAATCAATTATCGTCACCGTTAATGGACCCCCCCCCCTCCCCTCATCCCCCTGCCCCACGATTTTCGACTAATTTTCACGGTTCACCGAGCAACCGGAAAGCTCCCTCCACCCACGTGCCACGATGACCGGGTTCATTGCACCCGACTGAGAATGATCGCGGTTTCGAAGACATCCCCGTTCGAACATCATCGTTCGAACGTTCAGAATTCCGAACGTCCACCAGTCGCGCAGCTTCCCAGATTGCCACGACTTTCGAGCTTCCCCACGCGTAAACTATCGATTTTAAAAACATGCCTTTAGGGACCTTTTTTGTACATAATTTTATTCTCCACAATATTGTTTATGTAAACATTTTGTCTACATAGCGTTGTTTAGCCAGCGTTCGCACGATAATAAAAAAAAGGGTTGATTTTTCATTGTTCCAATTTTTTCTCGCAACAATTTAAAGGGTTACACACCTTTGGAATTTGTTACGGTTCTCATGAGTGTTATTTGAAAGATTTTCGGGCTGATTAAATTCTTCATTCGTCCCTTCCACCCCCAACCCCAATCTTCCGTCGACATCCCTTCAAGAGATAAAAACAAAATATAAAAATAAAAAAAATCAAAACATCTGTAATAAAAATGCTTAATATTTTTTCGCACAAAAACCCGTCGTAAATTCCTCGACCGAGTCATCTCCTCGAACGTCGAACGTCACGGGGAAGAAAAAAAAACAAAACGGTGCTCGTGCTACAGCCATAAAAAAACGTTATCGCGATACCCGAGAGAATGTTTTTTTTTCCAGGTAGCCATGAGAGAATAAATAAATAAATAAGTAAATAAATGAATAAATAAATAAACAGATAAATAAATAAATAAATAAATAAACAGATAAATAAATAAATATATAAATAAATAAATAAATAAATAAAACGTTTCATTTGTGAAAAATCATCAGCGATGAACGATTAAAGTTACGTTTTAATCGTTACAAAATCACAATCACGATTGTTTCATAACGTTTACGTGTGCGGGTGTTGTTTTTTTTTTTCTTTTTTCACCCCCGCTTCGGTCTCGTTACGCCGAACGTTCTGGCGACCGATGCCGGTCACATTCATTATCGTACTGTCCACACGAGTTACGATAAGTTTCACGCGGGCACGCGACTGAAGTCGAGAGCGCCCACGGAGAGGGTGGAGAGTTCCGTGGTTCGAACACACGAAGGACGATGAATTAATGCGAATACCAAGCGTGGAAGGTTTTCGTGTTTCAGATTTAATCGTGACAACACGCGAACGAGAAAATCGTAACCTCGTGTTGTATATGCACGATGACACGGCACAATCGTGTGTAATCTCACTCGTGCGTAAACGCATTCGCGTGACAGATATATATATTTTTGGTATTCAGAGCCCCCCCTCCCCCGGGGCGGCTTTCGCGAAGGCGTAAGAAACCGAAATATTCGATCGACGTTCCGCACATTCTTGAACGGGGTGAAGAACGTATGCGGGAATGCTTTTGTCAATTATTGGCGTATGTGACTTCCCAAACACGTTCGTGGTTCTTTGATCTGCTATTGGGGTCTCGTGTGGAATTTTGTTTATTTTTTTTTTTTCGACTTCCACGAATAGGGGGTTGTTTTTTTTCTCGTCTGTGTTGACCTTTTTTGATATTTATTCTTTCATAGTCGTTGGTGATCACGTTTATCAGAATTCAGAGATCTCGTTTGCAGTTCGAAAAAATATGGTTTTTCGATTAAAACATTTTTTGTTTTGCCGTCACCCGATTTGGAAAAAAATAATTTTTTTTTCGTCATTCTTCAAGATTTAGGTGTGCAAACGTTTGTAGTGAACGATTTTTCGCTCGTAGGTCGAAAAAAATAGTTTTTCGATTAGAAAAAAAATTATCGTCAAATGTCTTTACATTGTTATTATGATTTTCATCATAACTCTATAAATAAATGGAATACTGTTTATCCATTTAACTAATTAACCGGTAGCATAAATTGTAAACTATTTCACAGTTCAGTTAACTACCATACCAGTTAAATATTTAACTATTCAGTTCCCAAAGGCGTCGCCTCGCAGCCCCTCGTCCAATAACAACTCGCTAACCAAACATCACCAAATTCAAGTACGAAAATTTCAATATCATTATTTTCAGCTTTACCGTCAAACAGTTCGATTTTCGTGCAACGAAATCGAATCGCGAACCCCATACACGCCCGAGGCACACCGAACCAGCCCATCTTTGAAGTCGAGAGCACATGTCGTGTCGCTTCGGTCGTGCACACAACAAACGTTTGACCAGTCACAAAGCCAACCTACCGACCAAAGAAACATTTCCCTCGCGCGTTATTCAATAACACATCCCCATGGAAACTATCGACAAAGCTTGTTCCACGGACTTTCATCGCGAAATAAAAAAAAAGAAAAAAAAAACATTTCCAAGACACCTAAACCACATTGTTACGATGTTTCCCCTGGAAGACTCGTGACCGAAGAGTCTCGTGGAGCTTCGTTACAATCCCGAAGAACTCATTACCAACGTCTTATCCTCGAGGAGTGACGACTCGTGGGCGGTTCGACGTAATCCCACAGTGCGCGACCGAAGACTACCCTGTGACGCAACAATGTGGACGATATTCGTGGTAACCGAGTCCTGTAAACCCGCAGCCCAAGCTAGTTCGGTGGTTGGAGCTCACACGCGAAAGCTCGCCCCCCTCAGCAGGGTAGTCCAAATCGTCTCTCTGTAATCCTACCGAGGGATATGCCTTTCCACTCTCTAGCCTCCCCCGCCCCCCCTTCATCCTGAGACGTCTTCAGGATTGTGGGGCACATTGTACACATCTTGGCCTGGAGCATCTCGTTCGGTCCTTCGTCATTATCCCCCGTCCTTATCCCCGGCCTCAATGGCAACCTCGAGACCTAATGGCGAATCCAATATGGCAAAGAGAGTCCATTCGCTATGTTCGAGAGCCCCCCCCCCCTTCTGCCCCCCCTCGTGTGTTACACGCTTCTCGTGTTCGCTAGTTTGTGGAGAAAGGATAGCGAGTTGGAACGTTGGAAATACCTGCCTCCCCTCCCCCTTAAGTTACCCAAGTACTCGCGAGTTTACCTTAATCAGCGGCAAAGTTACGTGAGCCACTCTCAACGCTTCTGTCTCTCAGGATTCTCGCCCACTTCCAACCCGTTCCACTCCTTTCACCTATCCGCTCTCCCCCCTTCCTTCGCCCTTCTGGTCTTCGTTTGCTAACTTCATCCTCGTTCCCCTTTCTCCTTCGACATCTTCTCGTACCAGTCACTGCTACCTTCGGATAACTTTGCTGTCGATGTGTGAGAAGAAGCCACACAATGGTATCAGTATCTTCGTCGAAATTTACCGTTGTACCCCCCCCCCCCTCCACGCCCTGCCTCTCGCTCCCCACAGCCGCGTACTTGTCTGGAAGGTCTGACGAAGACGCCCTTATCAATCAACAGCACAGATTGATATGGATTTCCACAGTCTCGTCTTACAATATTTAGTTAGAGCCGTTTGAGTGTTTTCAGTGAGTTTGAATTGCCCGCGCGTGGGAACGGTCGTTAGTGGGATTGGATGCGGACCGCGCGTGCGCGACGCGTCCCGCGCGCGGGCTTTTTGAATTTGCTTGAAGTCAAATCGCTGTAACTTCGTTCCTGTTGGGTTTAGGGACTTCGGTAGAGGACAAAAAATTATCGTCGCTCGTGTGCGGTCAAGCTAGTATCGCGACCGTGTGAAAAAGGAAAAAAAATGAGGGAGGACAATCCTGTCGGTTGCACGGATCTATGAATGGATCATTATTGTCTGCACAATGCTCGTTTCAACTACCATCGCTGTTCTACGATCCCAAATGTACCATAATTTCCTAGCTGCTTTTCACGGAATGGAAATCGCAGTCTCCGGTTGTTTTTTTTTTGTAATAGCAGCGACGTCGAGGGGTAACAGTTATCCGGATTGGCAGTAACCGTACGGTCAATGAGAGCTTTGGCTGAGCTTCCACCCGCTTTCGTTCGCAATGTCGTTACTCGTAGCGTTGCCCACGAACGTTATCCCCTATCTCATGGCAATCTTAACGAACCTCCGGGGAGATTCGAAGTACCCCCCCCCGCCCCTCCCAATCTAACCACCCGGAACTCACGGTCATTGGAGCCGTAAGAACCAAAGATACTGCATGCATCAGCCAGCTTATTATACCCTGTTGTGGATAGCTTGTATCTGAAAATCTTTCTTCTTAGCCGGGATATCTGAATGCACGATCGCGAAAAACAAAAAAAAAAAACTACTCTCATCGGATTAAGTACGTCCCCGAGGGAAGTTTCTCCCTATCATTTCATCTTTTTTTTTTACGATTTCTTCATCATAAATTCATGACATATTTCAAATTGTATTTTGTAAATTTGAACTTTAGAAAAATTAATAAATAAATATTTATATTTGCCTTTGACGTTGTTGGAGAAAAAAAAATGTTTTTGTAAGCTTTGTGAATTTGTCGTTGGTGTAAATCATTGCCTCATCCAATCTCAACGTTACACGCAAATTGTTCATGCATTATGCGAATGCGAGATGCAAGAAAGAGAGAGAGAGAGAGAGAGAGAGAGAGAGAGAGAGAGAGAGAGAGAGAGAGAGAGAGAGAAAGAGACAGAGAGAGAAAGAGAGAGAGAGAGAGAGAGAGAGAGAGAGAGAGAGAGAGAGAGAGAGAGAGAGAGAGAGAGAGAGAGAGAGAGAGAGAGAGAGAGAGAAAGAGACAGAGAGAGTGAGAAGTTTGTCGCGAAATTGAAACAGCAAAGAAGGGGTTTCTCCACCCTCGTTAGGTGTTTAGAATCTCCTTTCGTGCCTCCTACGAACGAAACTTTTGCCTCCCTCAGTCGTCTGAAGTCGATTTTGACGTTCGTGTTAGTTTCGTGCCGCGAGACGCACAACGGTTTCAATTTGTTCACGTTGCATATCCCCCCCCCCCCCTCCCCTCATCCTCACCCCCCTCGAGCTACTCGCGACTCAACGTCGCAGCATTGGTAACGAGTGCAAATTTAATTTGTCCACAACCGTGAAGTAAATGTAAAATTTCTGGATTGCAAAGCAGAGAGCGAGAGAGAGAGAGAGAGAGAGAGAGAGCTGTCGTCGTCGTCGTTGTCGTAGTCTGAGCAATTTTCCACTCTTTCGCTCCGAAGTCCGAGCGTCAAACAATGGCGAAACTGGCTGGGTTACAACAATGAGCGTCTCGCTAAAAGCTCGCCTCGCTACTAAGTGTTCTAAATAAAAATGAAAGAAAAAAATTAGCGAACGTGGAAATTGGCTGGAGAGCAAAAATAAAAAGAAATTTGATGATTATTCATAAGTTCTGCACTCCGTCACTTATCGTTTGAAATGGAAAACCCAAACCTGAAACACTTTGTTTCGCGAAGGAAAATAGAAAAAAGAAACGAAAAATGAAAGAGGTTGTACGGAATAATGAGGAGAAAAACCGCAGATGGAAAATAATTAAATGACTCCTTTGACGATAATGTTACGTAACTCGAGAAGGGGCACGATAATAATGTCGCATAATTTGATAACGTTGTCTTTGACAATCTGACATCGCGTTACTCGATTTAACGTGCCACGGTATAGTGCCGAGTCAACTGCACTGTGTCGTCATTTGTGCTACTACATACGGTGAAAAAAAAATTTGAAAAACTTTTTAAATACCGAAAAATTCGTAGCCCGGATCTTCGGTGACGTTTTTTTTTTTTTAATCTCCCTTTGCCATGGGAAATTGTGGGATGTGGAAAAATTAATGAGAATCGAATTTCGTTGAAATTGTAAGTATGTAACATTTTGATGTTGTCAGGAAAAAAAATTAATAATCTCTCGTCATCAACGCTGAATGGATGGATTATGAAATATCTCACTGTTCCGAATAAAATGATTTTCGTTTTTTTTTAATCACAGCACATGGGCGAATTTTTTCTTCCCTTTTCATTTCCATTTCGATTCATCATGAACATAGTACGTACGTATAGAAATTTTCATTTCCATCCAAAACCCACATACCACACGTGGATTACGTGCACAATGGCATTGGAATCGAAATGAAAAAAAAAAAAAAAAAAAAAAAAAAAAAAAAAAAAAATCATCCATGAGCTGGATCACGAAAAAAAAAAGGAAATTCATCCGCAAAAATATTTCCTCTGCTTTGATCTCATTCTGGGTAATTCGTTTGATAAAATTCCCATTAAATTTCAACGCGATTCGGAATTTTCATCATTTTAATCCAACTCGAAGTCTCGAACTACGAAAAAAAAAAAAAATAATAATGCATAGTACTGCGTAAATATTTCAACGACTATTCGAAAGCTCCGAAGAGCTTGCGATGTGATATTTCACGAAAGCACGATGGATCCGATATCCGACGAGCTAGCAAACCGCCATCTTATCATCAAACTGATAACGAAACTTCTGTGTGTGTGTGTGTTGACTCGATGCACATAGACTCGACTCGCAACGTGATTACCCCACTAGCTGGATAGGGATGGGGGTAGGAGGAGTCAATGCCTCGTGGCGGAGCTCACGCACACGCCATCATCCCCTAGTGTTACCACCCCGACGAAGATTAGCGTGAAGAAACCTCCAGCTAGGCGAGTTAAGACGATCGTTAACCTGTCTGTAGTGATATCACTCGTCGTGCGTTGTTATCACGAATACGAGAGTGATAAGGGTGGGTGAGGGGCGAGAAGGGGATGTTCTTTCAGTCGGAGGGTAGCCTCACGTCTGTTCGCGATCGCAAGAACCAACCCTCCCTCCCCTACTTCCCCCAAAACCGAGAGAAGAGTTCTTATCTCTCTTAGCTCACTTCGTCTCGTGGTTCACCTTCGATCGGACGTTTTACGACGAAACCGTTGCACCTACCGACGAAACACTCGAGAATGAGAGACACAATGATGCCAAAGAGTCGTTCGTAATCGTGACAATCGCGTTTGTCACGCATATACATAGATATATAGGCCAAGCAACGTTGTACGGTAGTTTTAAGTAGTAACGGTCAACCATAGTCAGCCGTGACTCGAATGGGTCTCTATCCAGTGTTGTTGGCTCAATGACCTTACGGTAACAAACTTTGTAGCGAGAATTACGAGTCGTGGGATGTTTTTCTACGATGGGGTTTTTCTTTTACGACAACGACAACTTTTGTACTCGGTGGTTTATAACCCTGAAATCATTGGGGCGATCTTGTTAACGCGATAGCACGGGCAATTTACGTGAAATTATGTTGGATGACTTTGCTTCGTTGTTGGGTCGGTGTGGGGGGAGGGGGCTGATGTTCGAGTCAGGATGCTCGAGTGAAGAACGAATTTATCGAGTGGAGAAGGGCGTGGGAGGGGGAAGGGGGAATGAGGGAAGACGTGGAACTATGGTGATTGTTTTTTAGGGGAGATTCTCGGGTTCTGAGGGTAGTACGGATCGGGGATGGCTTTCGCGACCGACCAGGGTGTGATCCACGTGTTTTCTATACGAATTTTCATGAGCTTTCGAGGTCGTACCTGTACAAAGCTTCTTGGACGAGCAGTTATTTTTTTTAGGCTTCCAAGCTGTGGGTGTGATTCTGATTACTGGCTTGCGCTAATGGATTGTTATTTTCTCTTTCGTATATATTTCGTATATATGTTTTTTTTTATCGAATTTTTCATTTCCGCATAATGGTAAAAGATTTTTTTCTCGCGTATTTCGGGTGTGATGATGAATAACGAAGCAGCGAAACTGAATTAGAAAAAGAGGTGAGAAAAATAAGGACGTGCGATCTCACCGACTTAGTCGCAAGCTCGCTTCACCGAAAATTTATGAAAATTGAATCTTTACACGACGAAAATTCACGTTTGCCAATCCCCTCGAGATGCCAATGACAAATTTCATTGAACGCAAAAAGTGCGGAAATCGGGAAATGGAAAATAAAAAAAAATGGGTGTGACACGAGTGAGAATGAACGTGAGGTTAGTCGAGACGACGTGAAAACCGACAAGAACGAATTGACGACTGCAGGAAGCACGAGTATACAAAGCACAATCACCTCGTATCTTTCGAGGACCGACAAATTGATCTCCAATGGTGTTCACATCGATATCCCTGACAACATGACGTCGAAGAATCTTTTTCACGTTTTTTTTTGGTATTATTCACGTCGTATTCTTTTTCGGGTCGCTATCTACTCTCTCGGTCTGACCATTTTCTCACACACTCGCGCAATAAATTTTTCTTCGCGGCTTCCGGGGGTGTCGAGAGTAGGGGAGGGGTTTGGGGTGCTATCGATTTCAGTTTGGGTTCAGTCCGTTGGTATCTAAACGAAAGCTACGCCCTGACGATGCGCGAGTGAATTCTTATTTTCTCTTTTTTTTTATCCTTTCACACTTTCACGAAGTTCTGTGTTGGGTGCGAGAGAGACAGAGAAAGCGAAAGAGACGAAACGGGGAAATGGAGCGTGTGAGCCAGTTGAATCAGCGACTGCTCATCTGCGACAAAATCCTCTTGTGAGATCTTCGATTACGTGTATCTCGTGCGATCGCAAGCTCCGAAAGCTACAGGGATCTCGATCGAGACGGATATGGAACGATCCTTGCAGATGGACACGAGACCATGTGGAGCTTTCGGTTTCGTTATCGCTTGCGACCCCCCTTGCTCGGAACTATTTTTTTTTCTTTTTTTTCGGTCTCGCGATCGTTATTGGGGAAATCGATTTTTGGATTCAAGATTTGGATCGTGAAGTTTCCTCACCAGTTGATAGGAATGATCTCTGACCCTTTTTTTTTTATTTTCACGCAATTTTGGAATTTTAATTAAAAGAAGAGAGATGTGACTGTGTTCCAGGAATTTTCAAATTAATTTTCAGGATTTTTTTTTTGAGAACATTTTTGGATTTATTGTAATGAAACTTCGTGACTATTTTTATCAACACTAATAGACAATACAGAAATTTTTTCGTTCGAAAATATTGAATCCTCAAAATGCATCGAAAGAATCATTGGTTAGTGATTCTAAGTAGTGAAGGTCAATGATAGCCAGCCGTGTCCAAGTCTTTTATATCCCTCGTCAAAAATTCAAACGAAAGAAATTTCACAAAATTACACCGTCATATATACGATAATACAGACAGATTTCATGGATATTGAAAGCTTTTGAGGCAACGTTAGTGTGTATCAAAAAATTACAATAATTTCATACATGTAATATTCCTCGCTTTTTTCTTGTCGAAGCATTCGCGAAAATTTTTGGTAATTTCGTTCGAAATCACGACGTGACGCAAGCGAGTACGAGGCCGGAAACGAGGTACATTTTTTTTCCTACAGCTCGATGTAAAATAAAAAGAAAGAACGAAAAAGTGGGGGAAAAAAAAAGAAAATAATAATTTACGATCAAACAGAGACTGGTACGTGAGGGAGCGGGTGATATCGGCTTAACCGAATTCTCGCGAAGTACGTAAAATATTCCGATATATATACCTTACCCTCCCGCGGGCGTTGAATGAAGCCTGGCAACGGGTGAGCTTTCAATGGAAAATACCTGTGCGATGCGAAAAGCGAATCAATCGGCGAGACCCTCGAAGCCGACTACAGCTGCTACGCCCTTTCTCTCCCTCTTTCCCTTTCTCTCGCTCTCTCTCTCTCTCTCTCTTTCTCACACCCTCTGACTCTCTCACTCAAGAATAAGAAGAAGAAAAAGTTTTAAATTCAACACAGCCTCGACGTAACTGCCAGTGAGAACGCGTATAGAGCTTTTCCATTTTTTTTAAACTTTTTTATTTCTTCTTTTTTTTTCTTTCGTAACACGGAGAGCTTCTACGTAGCAGCACCGATAATCAGCATAAATATGTCGGAACGAATGGATACACTCTCGCCGAATAAATTTTACGTTCACATTTGTTCGACAAACAGCGAATATATTTATCAATCACGTGAAGAATTGTTTTAAACATTTTTTTAAAACCATTTTCATGTAGATTTTTAGTTTATGTTTCGATGGTAAATATTAGTTTAATAGAATAATTTTTCCACCGAAGAATTAATTTTTTCGAGAACATTCGTGATGGTGAATTTTTGCTATGATTTGTTTTTTTTTTTTTTCTACAGGATGAACGACATAACGAAGGTGATAATTAAGCTTCCCGGGAGTAATTAATTATTCGTCGGGCAGTCGTTCGTTCAAAAAGTTGCCGTCCATCCGACCGTATGAAAAGCTCGGCGTATTCATTTGCCAAAATTACATCTTCACGGACCGAATTGTTATTCGCGTCTCACCGAGCTTTCAAATACGACTTTAGAGTCGGATGATTCTTTCTCTCCGAGCGAGAAGTACGCCACTGTCTCACCGAGACGGAAGCCACATTTTTCTTTGTTTGTTTGTTTGTTTTTTTTTTCATCCCCCCGAAGACAATCCGAGTTTCAGGCACTTCGGTCGATGAACTTTGAAGCTCGGGACCATTTTTTTTCAATTTTTTTTTTTTTTTCATGCAACGCTCCAGAAAAGTTTGCAATTACGAAGGTTTCATTATTTCAAGCGTTCTGGGGGTGAAAGCTCGATGCTTCGGGCTCGAAAGAAGCGTCGTTGGGTCACGAAATTTGAAAAAAAAAAACAAAAACACAATTTTCATTGTCAAAGTGCTTCATAAATTTAAACTCATTGAGCTTTGCTAATTGCACTCGTTGTTCCATCTTCATTATTGTCGAACGATTTTCGACATGATGGGAAACACACGAAAAATAAAAAATCTTCCTCGATTGATTTCGAAAGATTTGAAAATTGTTCGAGCACAAGAAAAAAAACTATTTCGATCGACAACTCGTTCTAATTTATTTCGACGAATCATTCGTGTTGTTTTTGTCGATGTTATTTTTTTCATTCTAGGCAAGTCGAGCTTACATGGATTTTTTTTTCTATTCTTCTTTATTTTTTCAATTGTTATGATACTCACAATGGCGCCTCCGGCATCGGCAAACTTGCATGGCAAATTGGCAGTTCCACCGGTCTGCGCAGTGACCTCCTTGACCGGTCCGAGCGGAGTTGCTCCCTCGATCTTAGTCGGGTCGTTTGTCGCAACCCCGGAGGACTTTATCGTCCCGACTACATTATTGGCACTTGACTCCTGCTCCTGATCCTGCTTCGCTTGGCTCTCTGAAACAACGAAAACAAAAATAATAATAATAATAATAAATAATACCCAAACATGTGAAATCATTGTTCGGTGCGTCTTGTTGCATAAAAAAAGAAGAAAAAAAAACAAACCCCGATTTTTTTTAGGTCAATTTACAGACCAAGGCATAGACGAATTGATAACAAAATTATAAAATTAAAATACACGAGACAATGTGGTTAAAAATATTTCAACTATTTTCGTTGCGTTGCTCCTCGAAATCTAAGAATTGAAAATTTTCCATCGGGATTTATAAATCGAGATCTCAAAATGTAACTGAACTGACAGTTCAATAATTTCATTAATAATATAATCGCGGGAATTATGTCAATCAAATGAAATAGAATGGTTGAACGAGTCTGACTCGTAACAACCGAAACGATTTCGTACGAAGTAACAAAATTACGACGATTATTATTCCCATCTTCTATTTCCATCCAGACTTCAATCTTAAAATTAAATATGCAAATTCGGGATTTATTCTCGTCTGTAAGACCCGAAAACACATCTCGAAGCGTTAAAAATTGATGATTCGTGTAAAGCATTGGAATCCTGTTTAGAAAGCTCGTTGCAAGCTCGCCTCACCCTTCACTCGTGAAATCTTAATTTTTTATTTATTTATAAACAACGTCTCTCCAATACTAAAAAAATGTTCTTTGTGCCATTTTAAAAATTATTTCAAGTTGAATTATCCTCAAATTACAGAAAAAAAATGAATAAATAAATAAATAAGAGAAATTAATTTCCACGTTTTTTAAATTTTCAATCGACGATCCGACCTCACGAAAGCTCTCCGGCCATTCCTCATTAATTCACGTAAGTTGGTCCACGATTTACGTAATTGAACAATTAACAATATAATGCAAAACAGGGAAAATTAACGTATGGTGAACAATACGACGAACATTAGGATCACCAAGTGCAATGGTTCATCGTTTCAACGACGAATTCCTGACAAGAGGGACCAGGACGTAGGACCTCGAGTGCTCGAGCTTTCCACCCTCATACTGGTTCTGATGATAACTCAGTTAACTGGCTGGAAAGGTTATGCCCCCTCCTTCCCCTCTAAATGCTGAGATCCACGTTGATAACTCGAGTGTCCTACATCACAGAAATACAGGGTCATAACCTCTATCTCTCTCTCTCTCTCTTTGTCCTCCCCCCCCCCCCTCCTGGTCACCCCTCACGATCATCCTCCCTCTGGCTATGCAGCTCGAATTCCGCATGTCCTTTAATTTATCTAATTCGCATCCTCATCGTCATTCCTCTTTGCTTAGTCTATATATATATGTATATATGTATGCATATATATATAGCCCCCAACCCTTGAGAGTCTTTGAATTGTCTGGGGAGCCTTTGAAACGGGGCGAGACTCGGCAATTAAATTCGTCCGCCCAATTCCGTTCCTCAACCTGGTTATTATAGATTCAAACCGTGCGTTTTGAGACCGGGGCTTCTGTTATACAAGTTCCACGTATATAATCTCATCGAAAATCGTAATTCATCGTTCTGGATTGTCACAAATTCGACCGGGACAAATATATATATTTTTTAATATATTTTTAATTGCATTGCGAGTTTTCGGAGATTCATTCATTTTTAGTTTTTTATCTTGTAGTTGGATTTGCGAGTGTTGTCCTATAATTGACGCTTTCAATTCGAGTGAATAGAGATAAATATTGTCAAAAAATAACCATCATTATTAATAAATTTGAATACTAAATTATAAATATTCAAAATGAATTTAAAGAATGTAAAAATTATTGATATTTAGATGAATATTTAAAAAATTGAATAATGATGTTTTTTTTTTCGAGTCGTAAGCTCATGCATACCTCGTCAAGTAACCGGAAGAAATTTAAATAAAGGGGATTATTAAGTGCAGGTCAGACCAAAGCAACGTTGTGAAGAATAAAAAATAAAATTGAAAAACATCAAATTTTTATTGACGTCTTAAATTAAAAAAAGCAATAAATAACTCCACATTTGTAATGAAGCTGTTTGGCTCGTTTCGAGTGAAATCACTTTTCACGAAAGAAAGTGAGACAACTTATGCAATAATGAAACGACGGGTTGCACAGTCGAGCACTAGGGGGGGGGGGGGGGGAGAAAAGTGAAGCTTGCACGAAAGCCCAGTTGAGATCCGAGAGTGGACGTCAACGTTGGGGGGCAACTCCTCGATGAGCTTGCGGAAAATCGTGCTCGAACCCGAGGCCGAAGTTCCGTGTGCTGTCCGTGGTTTTTCGAAAGCTCTCTCTCGCGCGCAAGCTCTCGACAAACGATTTTCGTAACGTTGTTACACGATAAGCGGAAATTAGCAGCCGAACGTCTGGCAAAGTGGAGAGAAAAAAAAAACGTTTCTTCGAGCAAAGTGGAATTAAGTGTTTTCGCGGTTGACGTGAAAGTGGCGCAAGCTTCGGTTTTTATTCTTGACCGGTCGTAAAAATCACGACTCCACCCGCGTGCATGGCACTAAACTGTGAGGGGGGGGGGGGGGGGGGGGGAGTGGAGGGGGTGGTTGAGAGTTAATGACACAGGAAGTCGAAGTAGTCTTATTTTTCTTTGCCATAACAAGCCTGAACATCTTAAACATTTTTCAACTATTTTATTTATTTTTCTCTTCAATACAAAATAAACCATGCAGTTTTTAATTTTTTCCGTCTCATTCCAATATCCTGTCAAATTTTTCAAGGACCAAGTCCTTCAGGAATAAGAAGGAATATATAAGTCCTTACAATTTTTCTTTTGTCGATTTCGATTATTAAAAAAATAAAAAAAATTTGAAAATAAAAAAGCTCAAAAACTTAAAAAAATTAATTCAAATTTTTTTTTTTTTTTTCAACAATCAATTAGATAATGAGGGAGGCTAGCTTGACATCAAAACAATTAACAATCGGCCTTTTCATGATCCGGGATCAAACGTTGATAAAAAAAAAGAGAGAGATGAGCTTTACCGACAAAAGCACACAAAGCACATTGAGCAATCCCACGTCGTTGAATGTCAGAGTGGCGACTATTCAGCATCACCGAAACTCATTCCTCGAGCACTCACCACTTACTCTCCGCCCCCCTCATCATATTCCACTCTTTCTCAAATAAAAGAGTAACCGCCCCCCACGACAATGGTTGAAATAATTAGCAAAAAGCTCGGGAGGGGGGACGTGGAGCAAAGTCGGGAGAGATAAATCGTCGTGTTAGGGTCGTTGACGTCGTCCACGTAACGCGTAAAAGACCGAGGAAATAATGAGAGAGAGAGAAAGAGAGAGAGAGAGAGGGAAAGAGAGAGAGGAAGATAGAGAGCACATGCAAGTACCGCGATAGTGCGACGGTCTTCTGGAATCGTTCCAGAGACTCCACCGCGGAATGGCTCTGGTGGCGAATAATTTATTTGGCACAGCGGGTCTACTCGGAAAAGCTCCCCCCCTCCCCTTCACCTCCCCCATAACGCCTGCGTCAACGGACCCGACGG
The DNA here is from genome assembly GCA_963662125.1 of Diplazon laetatorius. Lineage (NCBI taxonomy): Eukaryota > Metazoa > Arthropoda > Insecta > Hymenoptera > Ichneumonidae > Diplazon > Diplazon laetatorius. Next base: position 2,621,450 of record OY759164.1, read on the forward strand.
GTGGACTTTGGAAAAGGAAACGATAAAAAAACGAAGAAAAAAAAACACACGGGCGAGCTTTCGCGAAGGGTTGAAAGAAGGGAAAGACAAAAAAAAATACAGAAGGAAAAAATAATCGTTGGAGAAAAGCCATGACTTCGGTATCATCCCTCCGTAAATTAATTCCCAGCTTGGCGAGTTATCGAGAAAAATAATCTTCAAACCTCAACGTTTTGTATATATGTACATATCAGGGTGGGCTGAAATGAGGCTAAGTTTTTTTATTGCTATGGCGACTTCTGCATTTAAAGTATATGCTGTCGGGAGACGTGGGGCAAAATTTTACACCGGTGGGAATATTTGAAGAGGTTGCACTTTCGTTAATTCGATTTTGCATTTGATTAATAAGTAAACTTTTTTGTTTTAATTCCTTTTTCAACTGCGGTTAATTTTGTCAGGTTGATATGGGATTTTAGGGATTAAAAGTGAGTGTCCTATATAGAAGTTTGAGCAAGCTTTAATTTCCGATCTACCGAAGTCACTAAAAAAATATCAAAAATGTTCATCATGCCCGAATATGCTTTATCTTATTTAGGGGATAATTTTTAAATTTTTCAAGGGTTCCAGGGGTATTCAAAAATTCTGGAAAAAATCAGAGATGTTTCTGTGATCGAATGGAAGCCAAAAAAAATTATATAACCATATCGATACGAGTAAGGTTTGTTATGGGGACCGTCTGATTCGACACGGAATGCCCCATACATACATTCATACATAATTGACAATGTCTTACCTGTGAAATACCGTTGTATGTCGAACACCAGAATAACGAAAATAATTTGCAACCTCATGATGAACGTCCTCCTCGCCTTCCGCCAATAATTTGCAATCTCGTTCTGTTTCACCCCTTCCACCCTTTCAGATCATCCTTCCGAGGCTTCGACTCGCAGTGCTGCTCGATGTTTATCTGCAAAAGAAAAAGTGAAAATGATAAATATGAGAATGAAAAAAAAAAAAATTACAGAAGGGATAAAAGTCAGTCGTGTTAAATGAAGCGTCAACTTGGGATGTAGAAGGGAAGGACAGGAGGGGTTGGTGATAAGGCGAGCCTCCACCTTCGGAAACGATGGAAACCGTTCAACTGGGACACGTCTCGTGGAGGTTGAGTGTCGAAGACAACGACGATAACGTCGAGCTCGACTCAGCAACGCTCCCTCGCTTTCTACCCCAGCTACATATATATATATATACACAGTTATATATATATATATATACACATAGATATATAGATATAAATAATATTTGCGAGTACCCTCATCCTTCAAATTCGCATCCCCCTCAAGTTTCTCCCTATCCAAGGTCTCCAACGTGAAATATTCTCATCATCGTATCGCACACGTAACGAAACTCACCCCTCGCCACGAGAGGGTAGCACAGTCGTGTAAAAAATAAATACAACAATTCTTCATGGCTTCCTCCACGAAAACAATCTTCCTTCGCTGAATCTACAATTTGAAAAAAGCCAAATTGCAATTTTTCCCAACTTGGAGCCTGTTTTCACAATTTAAATGGTCATGATGATAACAATGATAATTTAGCGACAGACCAGTCAGTGGTGGTTCGATTTTCTCGCGTTAAATAAATTAAACGTTGTTGAAATGGGGTTGGGAAAAAAGGGTTGGCAGCGAGGTTTCACGGGCGATGAAGCAGATGACAGGAGCGGCCACAGAGGTCGACCGTAGTGTCGTCGCAGTAGGTAAAGTGGGGTGAGTGCAGACAACGGAGCCTGCTGGCAGAACCGCGCGAGGGGGGCGGGGGGGTTAAGCCCCGGAGAAGCCAAGCTCAAAGGGGTGACGACGCTGCGGTCGTGGCCCTTTTCGTGGAAAACTCCCTTCACCGTCGACTCTCTCAACCCCCAAGAATTGTCTCACTCGCGTCCGACGGAAAAATCTATTGTTTTAATCAATGGCGTTTTTCTGGGTTCAACGAAAAAAAAAAAAACGACAGAGAGAGAAGAAAAATGACGAAAAAAAATCGCATACGTCAAAAGGGATGAATGCGCAGTTGTGGTTATTACCCTGGACCACTAAAAAAAAGAGAGAGAGAGAGAGAGAGAGAGAGAGAGAGAGAGAGAGAGGAAGAGTCAGGAAAAAAAATTCCCATGCGTCAAAAGACAAGAGTGCCCAGTTGTGGTTATCAACCTGGACTAAAAAAATAAATAAAATACAAGACCAAGGACTTTATTACTCACTGTTCAACGTTTTTCGTCGTTAAGGCCTTTTGTCAATTTTTTTATTTATCTTTTTCCCAGGATTATTCCTTTGTTCTCTTCTCTTTCTATTTTTTTTTTGTTTGTTCTTGTTTGATTTTTATTCTCTTTGTTGGAACAGGACGAGCCATGACTCGCTCTGCGATCTTTCTCACACACCATTTGACTATCATTTCGTCTTTTCCGAATCATCCCCACCAACGCCTTTACTCGCTGGGTCGTTTATCATTTTTTGTTCTCCCTCTTTCTCTTCTTGTTACTTTTTTTGTTTGTTTTGTTCTGTTTTTTTTTTTCGTCTTGTTTCTTGGCGAGAAAGGCAATGTCGTTGGATACGCAATTCGGAACAAGAACCTCAGCGGGGTTTTCGCTCCGTTGTTTCCGAGAAACGTTGGTTGGCTTCCTACGATTTCACCCCCCACCCCTTCACCCTCGACCCCCCATTGCGAGGTTCCGGTGCAGACGGAATAATGGACGAGGTCAAGGAGGATTATTCACCCGGCAAACTTTGGCTTGTTGGATGCAACTTGCGATCGTATACGTTTTGTCAGGACACGGTCGTCCTGGGAAGAAAAAAAGAAAACAAAAAAAAAAAAATGTCGTGCGCAGATATTCTCGGGATTTGCGCGTAAACCCGTTTGCCACGAAATTGGGAATCACTAGAAGCTTGAATCGGGTCCAGAACGAGGAGGAATAGGATTGGGAGGGGGGAGGAGGAGGAGGAGGAATGAAAAAAGGACGTCAAGGACGACGCAAGCTGGGCGTTGGATAAGGTTGAACTTGGCAGGAGTCCATTGAAGATTTTGCCAGGGTGGATTGCAAGAGTATCGGTGACTGGATACATAAAAATATCTCACCCTCCCTCACCCTGGTCTTTGCATGGCTAGCTAGGGGTTGAAATTGGGGATCGATGAACGTTCGGAACGACGGTAATTCGGAATGCCCAATGCCTCGATGGCTAGTCACCTTCGAAGGGAAATAATCCAGTAATCAGTGAATATATAGGTATATATGGGTATATATGGGGACCACGTTCGAACTGCCCCGAGACTACGTGTGTCGGAGGCACACCATCCAATGTTTCTGCCAACCAAATTAACCGGAAAAAAAATTCCACTTAACCCTTTGAATCGTTGCGAGGAAAAAAAAAATTGAAACGATAAAAAATCAATAAATTTTTATCTTTTCGTGCGACCGCTGGCTAAACAACGCTACGTAGACGAAAAGTTTGTATAAACAATGTTGAATAGAATTAAATTTTCTACAAAAAAGTTCTCGGGGGTATGTACCTAACGTTGATGGTTTGTGCGTGGGAAAGCTCGAAAGTCGTGGCAATGTGGGAGACCGCGCGACTGGTAGACGTTCGTAAGTTTTGATTGTTCTAAATTTTCAACCCCCAGCCACATCTCTCGCTAGCCTCTCAATGTTGCTTTGGTCTGAAAGCCGAAGGGACGGAGGGACGCACAACTTGAATTATGACAAAGAGGACGTCGCGGTACGAAAAAAAAATAAAAATAAAAAATATTCGTCCTCGAGCTTTCTCGTATTTTTTCCTCCGAGTGATCGTAAAACTTTTGTGTGTGTGTGTGTGTGTGTATGGGTGTGTGAAAAAAAATAGAAAAATTGGGAGTACTCTCGAGTATCGCGTGCATTAAGACAGATAACGCACTCGGCAAAGCGTCCGGAGGTGCGGTAAGAAAAATGTATAAACCCGGACGGGCGGATAATACGAGCGGGGAATAGCTATGAATATAACCGGAAGGAAAGTGGAAAAGAAGACGAAGAAAAACGTTGTGCCAAGCCGTGTTTATAAAACACAATAAAAATCCGAATGGAACGAGTTAACTCGCATACACGCTCGACGTCGACTCTCTCTCTCTCTCTCATTCTCACTTTCCGTTATTTCTCTGTGAAAAATCTACTTTCCGTAGACGCGAAAATCTCGCGGTTTATAACGTCATACGATGTTTCAAATGACGGTCGAGATATTTTTCAAAAAAAAATTGAAAAAAAAAATATTCAACAGAATCTGAGTTATCACAATTTTGTCTATTCTACGTTCTCTTCGTCTTTCTTTTAATTTATTAAATAAATAATTTACGAGTCAATCGAGAATCAAAAAATCGATGCCACAAACTGAAAAGCTAAATTTCGAAGAAAAAATGACAAAGCTTTTACTTGACAATGATTATTATTATTGTTATTATTATTATTTTAAATCGCACCTGTTTTATCGATGCACGATAACATTTTCGTTGAAATTTCATTTTCTCATTTTTTGCATGAATGTTGTTTTTGTTTTCGTTTATTTATTTTTTATTTTATTTTTTTTGTAAATTTTTATATTATGCAGGGCAATAGTTTTGAGCCTCGATTGGTCGGAGAAGGGACAACGTTTGACACGAGAGGGACAGCCGGAAGTGATTCGTCGAACATCCGCATATCTCGCTCGTTCGACGAACGGTCGCGTTATGAGAGACGTGCATTAAGGTCGACTCTCGTCAAAATCTCGTTTTCGCCGACGGGGTTAACGAGACCAAGCACGAGTTTTGGGGCTGAAAGAGGGCGGGGGGGGGAGGGAAGAAACGTGCGACTCCTGCTTCCCATTTATCTCCCCGTGTCTCTTGGGTGAAATCGATAATCTAACCGTCTCACGTTTTCTCTCTCACTTTATCTCCGTCAGAGTGGTTTTTTTTTTTTTTTTTTTTTTTTTTCATCCCTGTCCAACGATTCACGAGAAAGGGAGGACAAGATGTGAGCAAGTTTCATCGTAATGCGAGTCGCGAGCCTCGAGAAATCTTTCATCCTCAGATTTTTGAACCCAGCTTTCCTTCCCCCTCCCCTTTGTACCTCCCCCGACACTTTCCTTCTCTTCATCCCCTTACGTTTGTCGCACAATAGGAAATAGAAAAAAAAACACAGAAAAGCTCACGACAATAAATCAATAAATAAACATGAAAAAAAAAGATTTAAAAATTAAATAAAAATGTATCAATAAATATCGTAATATTGCAGAAAGATTATCAATTATTTGAAATCGATGCGAGCCAATGCACATAGTGCCTGACAATTGCAATATTAATAATCAATAAATAAATATAAATTTTAAAAAAATCTTTAAAAAAAAGAATACATAAGAAAATAAAAAAGTATTTAGTCTATAAATACTTTGATATTGCGGAAAATTATCAATTACTTGAAATCGATGCCAGCCGATGCGCATAGTTCGTGGACAATAACAATATCGATGTGAGTTAATTTTTCGTCGATGCCAACGTTAAATTTTCATGAAAATTCGATATTTCAATTATCCGTATGACACGACGGACAATTTATCGTTGTAAAATGATGCAAATATATTTCGACGCGGATGCGTGAAAACGAAGGGAAAAAAAATAAATAAATGAAAGGTGCGAGAGGAGATAATTGAAATTGCCAGTGGCTCAAATATTCATGCAATCAATGTGGCGAGGGGTTGGAACCTTATTTTTCGTTCGTTGGATGCAACGACGATTCTTTTATCATTTCAATATTCGATAAAATCAATTTTTACTAATAAAAAAAACTTATCTGATGAGGTTACAATATATTATTATTATTAATATTATTATCACATCGGATAATCTTATTAACAATAACAAATATAATAAAAATAATGATGAATATTATAAATATAATCACAATACTTATTAATAATAATAATAAATATTGTTATTGTTATTTTTCTGATTTTTATTATCATTTCAATTTTGAAATAAAAAAAAGAAATAAATTGTTTTGTTACTTTTACGATGTCGAAACAATGTTAAACAATATATCAAAATAATTGTGGTTGATTCTCCATGAAAACCGGTACAATATTCGTTCGTTCTCATGCGGATGTCAACGAAAAAAAATGTCTCGTTATAGTACGCACCTATATACGTGTGTATCTGTGGAAAAAGGTCACAGGTTCGGTGGCTGGTTTGGTCGCTTAAGTACCCTTAAATATTTAACAGGATATTCGACTGCTCTAGCGTGTCCCGGTGCAGTAAGCCTCTTATAGCCCTTCGGGACCGCGCGACGTCGCGAGGTGGATAAGGTCGCGAGTGGCAAGGGGGGGGGGGTGGGATTGGGGTGGAAAGGGGGGTAACAGATCGCGAAGCCTAAATTGTGAATTTCCGAATGGAATTTGCATGTTAACTGCGGTGAATTCATTTACGACGATGTTCGGTGAAAGAATCGATAACCAATCGGGGGGGCGGGGGGGGGTTGTATCATCCCATGACAGAAAATATAATTTCTGTGAAAAAAAATCTTGTAAATGGAAAAATAAAAACCGACGACTAGGATAAAAAATCATACATATATAGGTTTTTTTAGTTACGTTTCTCTCTCACGAAGCGCGACAGTCGCTGGACTAAAAAAATAAATAAATAAATAAAAACGACCCCACACGCTCAGTGGCATTGTAATATCACGCAACAAATCCTCACTCGCTGGCTCTCCGCCCGACACTCTCCGCCTCTCTCGCTCTCTCTCTTTCCCCGACGCCCCGAATTTTTTATCATTTTTCATTCGCTATATATATATTTTTTTTTCTTCCATTTTTTTGTACGATTTTTTTTTACACTCACACACACTTTTCACCGGAGCGTAACCGCAACAACGCGAAAAAGGGGGGAAAAAAATAGCCGAAAGAAAAATGGATGCGAACGAAAAAAAAGCGGGGGGAGGGGGAAAGAAAAAATAGCGACGGACGAAATAGAAAAAAAAAAACGGATAAACATGAAAAACGTGGGGATACGTCGGCGAAGGGTGAAAAAAAATGGCGGAACGCGAACGTCGGGGTTGGGAAAAAAAAAATTGTGGGAAATAGGGGTTGAAAAAGTGTGAATGAAAGAAAAATGAAGGATAGGAAAAAATTTGAAAAAAATTGAAAATGTGGAAACAGTGAGAGAGGAAAAATGGAAAAATTTTGGGGTGACCGGGAGGAAGGTGTGTGTGTGAGAGAGAGAGAGAGGGTGGGGGGTTGGTTTCGGAAAAACTCTGTGACACTAAATAACCGTGATTACGAGCAAACAGACTGTACGATTCGCTGGCTGTCAGAGGTTTCTGGTTGGTGCGGACCAAACGACAACCCCCTTCCCCTTCACCCTCCACCCTCCGCCCCACGCGGGCCAGGCCTTCAGCCCCGGAAAACCATCCTCCGGCGTGCAGCCCCAACCGTATCGGAGTCCCTCTCTCGGCCTTTCGGTTGACAGCTCTCGCGTGGCTATTTACATACCGATATGAAACATCGCCCAACCCCCTCCTCCCCCCCCTCTCGCCGAGCAACTAGAGTTTGTGCAATCAGAGCGAATCAGCGAGAATCCGGATGCTGCGAAGTTTCCGAGACGCGGTTCAGGCTCGTCGCCGATGTAATCGGTGTTTGGGTCGCTCTTCGGGTTGCTCCTTTCTGCACTTCCGGTTTGTAGGTTATGCTCGTATGTTGTGATAGTTGCACAAAAAAGGCCCGAAAAAAAAAACGAAAAATAAAGTTAAATGAATAAATAATTGAGTAAATGAGTCAAATACATAAATTAATAATTAAATAAATGAGTTTAAAAAAATGAATAAATAATTGAATAAATTATTATAATAATTTATTTATAATTGAGTAGAATGAATAAATAAATAATTCAATAAATGAGTGAAATAAATAAATTAATAATCAAATAAATGATTTAATGAATAAAATGAATCATTTTTTTTTAATTTAAAAAAAACTTAGACTCGTTATGTATTTTTTAGCAAAAATTCCACAATGACTTATCGTTTCGAACACTCAATATTTCTTCTATGATATTTTAGGGAGGATTTCATTAATCCAGTGTTTGTAATCTTTCAATTTTTTAATTTAATTTTTTTGAATTATTCTTAGTTTAGGGAACGAGGAATATAAAAATGTTTAATATTCACTGTTTCCTTTTTTTTCATTGTAGCACGATGGAAAACGAGAATTTATTTTTTTTTTAGCCTAGAACGTATGTGTTTCGAATATATGGAGAAACCCGGTCGTATTAATTATTCCACATTTGCATTTCAGTGTTGAATAAAACCGTTAATTAATTTCCAAGCTTGTAACTTTCATTTTCATCGTCTTTGTTTCGATGAATACAACATGTTTAAAAATTCAACCATTCGATATCGCCGACCATTGCTGTCTGAATATAATGGTCGACTGATTCTACATTCGGAATATTGTTCGTTGTTACAAATTTATCGAATAAAAATTATTTGGTATTCATGAAAAAAAAAAATATGTTATCGTAATTTTCACATCCACCCAATTCGTACGAATAATTTCGTTCGTGTAATAAAAATTGTTCGTGCATAACTGTGTTACATTTATTTGTTTTAAATTATTCCAGCACTGAAATCCGACAAACTTTGTGTTGTTCAATGACCACAAAACCATGATTATTTTTCACAAGCTTCGTCCATTCAAATAAAATCCAATTTATTTCAATTATACAGCAAAAACAGAAAATAAATGAAAAATGTAATTAAATAACATAACGCCAGAGGCAACTGCTGCTGCAACACATTTTGCACAAACGCTTTGTAATTTACCAACAAATGTTACAAATTATTTTGTGCGAAAAAAATATATATGCATAAATAACACATCGATAGACATATAAATATAGGCACAGAGGTTGAAAGGTAGCAGTCATCATCCCCTACCAAAAAATAATTCAAAAAATGATAATTGAAAATATTAAATTAAATAATTAAATCAACTTCTAACAAAAATATCTTTTTCCAGGAAAAAAAAAATAAAAAACTACCAATCAGGAATCTTTCCACGATTAGAAAATAAAAAAAAAATCATTCAAGCATCACTTTTATCGATCTCGTCTTCCTGTAAGCAAATAAAATGTCTCGTCAGTCATTAAAAAAAAATAACAATGACAGGACAAAAATGAAGAAAATACAAAAATTCAAAATTCAAAAAAAAAAAAAAAACTTATCTTAAGAGAGCCATCGCGGTTTTCGCGATAAAAAAAATTTTGCAAAAATATAGGGCGATCAATGAGGGCAATTAATCCGCGGAAAGCTTTTCGAACTAGCGTCATCAGTTACGTGGGATTACCTTAATCTCTGGTCGACCCTCCCCCCCCCCACAACCCTCACGATGGTGGGGAGTCGCTGTTAGTGCGCGCTCCACGGATCCGAGGGTGTATGGAACGGGATTCGCCTTTCCTTCAGCCTCTTCCTCAACCCACCCCGTTACGTTCACGTTCTCGCACCCTTCGGGCCAACCGGTCTTTGGTTTTTGTTCGGTTTCCCGCGAACCCGCATTCACACCGTGTTCAACGACGGATGCCGTTGAAAACGATTTGTTCCCGACGGAATTTTTGCCACGATTATGTGTCGTAACGGGGCTAATGGTAGGTGGCATTCTATACATATATATGTATATATATGTGTATATACATATATGTAAGGCCAATGATAAAAATACTGTGGCAGTAGTCCGATGGTAAGCCTTCACGAAAGACCAACACTAATACCTCATGCAATTTGTTATAAAAACCCGAGCTCGGGGTCGAGCACAAATGTGCTTTTGAAAAATGAGTGCTTGGTGGAATTGTGGAGAGTCACAAAGAAACGTTACGTTATGTCCATTTGGAAGTATTTGGAAAAATTATTTTTAGAAGTACTTGGTAAAATTTTTTTTCAGAAGTACTTCGGAAAAATTATTTTTAAAAGTAGTTCGAAAAAAATTATTTTTAGAATTACTTCACAAATTTATTTTTCAGAAGTGCTTCGGAAAAAAAATATTTTTTTTAGAAATACTTCGGAAAATTGTATCGAGAAGTACTTTGGATAATTTCCATAGACTTGCTTCGTGTGACACAATATAATATGCCAAAATAATAATAATACGACAGCTTTGGGTCGAGCTTTACAATTTTTATGATACCGTAAAGACGTACGTATTCCGGTTGATCGTTTGAGTTACCCAAAAATTCATTTGCTGCCTCAAAATTCATTTCGAAATACGTACTTCAAGTGGTGAATAACGTTTTTTTTTTCGTTTTTTTTTTCCCCGGGTTATCTGGATTCAAACACGCCCACAGTCGGTACATCGTGTATCAGGCTTTCGGGCTTGGAGATGACTCGGTAAACAAACCGTTTTTATCGTCATGGCTATCAAGCTTTTTTCCTACCTGCACCAACTGACCACCCCCCCCCTCCTCCTCCCCCCGCCTTCATCCGCTAGTTTCAGTAGCAGCCGAGTTTCATTGCCGTATCGCGAAAACCCGTCAGAGGGCCCGGAAAAGCTGCACACACAAAAAAAAACAAGGAATAAACGTTGACACAGCTAAGTCTCAAGTCCACTCTGCAGTCCCGGATCTAGCAGCGTTTCGTTGAAAATTCCAACGTTCGGATTAACGACGTACATCCGTAGCTACGTAGCTTTCAAATGTTTTTTTTTAATTATTTTTTTTTGTTAAAACATTTTTTAAACAAATTTTTTCGTTTTTTTTTTTATTTTCCGAGATCCCGTCGAAGGGATTTCGAGCCCTCGACCTGTCGATATTCGCGTTCACCGAGAATCGACGTTGGCCACATCGCAGTTTGACGTGGGGGGCTAATCGTAGCGAGCTTGCGAGGTCAAATCCCCGCGGAAAGCCCCGGAAACCTTATCATCGAGAGAACCCATATTTGGAATATCAATACACACGACCGATCAATCCGAACCGTCACGAGCCCGCTCACATGTGTGCTCGAAATTGTTTACACATGCACAGCATTTGATCCCGAAAGCTCGGGGTTAGCCCGGGGCGAAATGAAACGACCCAGCGACAAAACGCCTTGGGATGTCAAATTGATCCTGATTCGAATGCGAACACGAAAAAATATTGTCGATGACGAAGTCGTGATCGTTCAAAATTTCCGCAAGCTCTCGCTTTTCTGTGCCTAGTGTGTGTGTGTGTGTGTGTGTTTTTTTTTTTTTTTTTTTTTGACCCGTTGGTGAACAATAACCGACCATACTTTTGATACAAAAAGTTTTTCAATCAAAACTCCACGCTAGCGTGTGTGTGTGTATCTCACGAAAAGTTATCTCACCTTCTTTCTTCTTTCCAAAACAATAATCGACGCTAGCACTAGCTTACACGAAAAATAAAACTCGTGCAAAAAGTGTTATTTTTTTTCTAGTCGGAGCTGAAAAAAAGTGTTTTTTTTTTAGCCTAAGCTTTGAAAAAAAAGCGTTTTCTTTTGCCTAAGGTAAAAAAACATTTTTAGGACCAAAGGGGGTAGGAGGGTGAAAAAAGCGAGGCACTTCAACCTATTCGTCTCTTCGGTTCCATTCGACAATCTCTTTGTGGGTCGTCGAGTGATCGCGTGGCTTTGAATACGATTTGACTAATACACATTCGCCCCGAAGCATCGTTTCAAACATATTCAGAAGTGCGAGCGCGACATTTGGCTCGGCACATTGCAAATCTTAACGAAAATTCACGAGAAATCTCGTTGTCAGACGTTGTCGAGTGAGTTTCACAGGTATGAGCAACCATATATGGGTTTGGGTTAGCCTGACAAGGCCAACGAATAAGTCATTGCTGCGACACTCCTGCCTCAGCTTTCACCCCCTTCACCCCGGTGCGCCCCGAGCTTGGCAACGAAATGGCTGTAAATCTTCGACCCTTATCCGACGGTCATTAGCGAAGCCGGTGACGCGCGCAATCGTACCGGAACTCACGGGTTCATTCGGTTCACGACTCAAATACATCGTTCAATCGTTTATCAACTGATCCAAACAGCAAGCCATCGGAAATACAAAAGACAATGAAACATTTCCGCTATGGACGAAACGGCAAGACTCAGAAATGATCAATGTTCAGACAAAAATTTAGTCTGTAACAAATTTAAAGGGTGTGCAACCTTTCGAATCGTTGCGACAAAACCATTGAAACGATGAAAAATAAACAAATTTTTATCTTTCCGTGCGAACACTGGCTAAGCAACGCTATATAGATAAAAAGTCTATAGAAATAAAGTTGTAGAGAATTAAATTTCCAACAAAAAAGTTCCAGACGACATGTATCTGAAATCGATAGTTCACGCCTGGGAAAGCTCGAAAGTCGTGGCAACGTAAAAAACCGCGCGACTGTCGGTCGTTCGGCATTTAGGCCGTTCTGAATTTCGATCTTCCGTCCCAACACACACACACGAACACAACCGTTATCGCAATTACACCGCGTGAATGTCCATTACGCTGGTTTCAATGGGGACCAAACGTTTTCCGTCGATAAAACAACGAAACAAGGTTTCAAAGGGACATTCGTGGAGCTTATGAAAGCGCAATGGGTAAATTTCACGATTGCCTCGCCCCTACCTCCCCCCCCGCCCCTCTCCCTGCCGACCGTAAACTCAAGTTGCATCCGTTACGGTAATTTAAACTGTAAAATGTTACCCGTCCAGGTTGTTTCAGTGCAATTAACGATAGGACCCGAGTATATAACGAGAGTGGCTTCAGTTTTCCACGAGACTCACTTCCTCCTTGTGTTCACTCCGCAGATTGCCCGGGGACGAAGAAAATTAAGCACTTTCGGTACGATGTTCCCTTTACGCTGTTGAGGCAGCAGGGAGGGGCGGGGAGGGGGGGGGAAGCGGGTGGCGGAAGGGCGTACAAGAAACGTTGGTGGCTGGCTAACTGAAATGAGGAACGGAACGACGAACCCAAAGAAACGACGGGAAGAAACTGCTGGCGAGTGCAGAAGTAAATTTCTGGCTAATGCACCGACAGAAACGAAACTCGTAGATTATACCAAAGAGTAACATTATATCTATATGTATGTATGAAAGAGTCGTCGTTTGTCCTGGGAATATCACTGAACCGCCATGATCCACGAAAAAAGAAAAGAAAAGAAAAAAAAAGAAACAACGTTGTCTCACTCTTCAATTTACTTCAACGACGACGGCATTTCGTGGTTTCACGGTCATGGTTTTCCATGACGGCCGTAAAAAGTACTTGGCAATACTTGGAAGCACAATTAGATCCCAAGAGTTGGACAAAGTTCAACGTACCAACTTGTGAACCGACTTGAATATTTGACGAACCAGTGTAACTATTTGGGAAAATGTTTGAGTTTTATTTTCGTGAAAAAAAAAAAAATATTAGGAATATGGTTGTAGTTTGAGGGATGGAGCTTGCAGCTTGCATTCCATCGACGATTCAAATATTTTGTGACGAAAAAATCCCACGCATCATCCAACAGTATTGACAAAATGAGTCGCCGAGTTTCGAGTACTTCGAGTACCAGGATAACTATCCAGGAGCTTCGATAACGACAGAGCTTTGGCTTCTGGAAAAGATTCTGGTATTCCGTCTTGTTACAGTCAATCGATTTTCACAGCCAACATTTTTCTTCAAGTACTTCGAGTACCACGTAACTATCCATGAGCTTCGATAACGACACACAGCTTTGACTTCCAGCAAAAATTCTGGTATTCCACATCGTGACAATCAATTCATTTCTACAACCAACCTTCATTCAAGTACTTCGAGTACCGGAAAACAATCCAGGAACTTCTGTAACTACGAAAATTTGGCATCTAGCTAAGATTCTGGTATTCCATATCGTTACAATTAATCGATTGTTACAACCAGCCTGGATAATCGTGGACATTCCACGCGATAGGAGGTTTCTGGTGTTTGATTAGGGGGCTTGGCGATGACGCGAGGCTGGTCCGTTCTGGGGGCCAAGACGTTCGACGATTAATCCCGGTGGATGAACCTCGCAAGCTCGCTCGCAAGCCGGAATTTGCGGTGAGAGACGAGACCCGGAGAGAGAGGGGTGGGGGTTGGGGTAGGGTCGAAGACAGAGTTGGGGAGGGTGAAGGCGAAACGCTTCGCCCAGCGGCCCAGACCCAGAGCTTTGGTAGGCACGACGGGGTGCGTTTGTCGTGTCCGTGTCCCGTTTGCGAACGTCTCCGGTTCACCCCCTTTCCATCCCCTTACACCCCTACCCGGCCCGATCCACCCTCTCGCATACCGAGACGTTGGTGCAAGGGTTGAATGCAGCCGGGGGGACCGAGGGAGGCCGAGGGGCGATGGGGGAAACGGCCTGACATGAATTCCTCGAGGTCAAATGGTAGTTTTAGCTTCGCATCAAGGGATCCCGGGCATGAATAGCGAGCTACGAGACATACAGGATTTCCCGCTATTCGTGAATACCGCGTCACGTTGAACCACCACGTATGCTAGTCTTCCGGTTTTCGGTTTACACACGAGTGCGGGGGGGGAGGGGAAGGGGATATCAATCTTCGAAATATGCCCGAGCACGTGGGCTCACAGGTGGATTGATATGGCACTTCCGGTTTGTACGGGAGTGCCATATTCGCGTGAGAATTGTACGTGGATGTCGGACGTCTTTTGTCGAAATTATCGACTGTCGGCAAGAAGGATTTCATGGTAAAATAGTGGCTTGAGGGATTTTTCGAATTTTTCTTGAATTGTGAATTGATAGAATTGGTGCGCTAGTCATGGTTTAATCATTGGATTAAATTTTTGACGGCTCAGTGCACGAACAATTCGGAGATGTTTAATGAGGACAAGATAGGATAATGAGCACAGAGCCAGACACGACGAGGGAAAGGCGAATTCGCGAGAAACGAAGAAGGCGAGCCACGAATGAAATATTCGTCACGCAACGAAAAAGAAAGTTTGGACATGAAATAGCTTCGTCGTTTGGACGTAAATTTCGTAGGACAGTTTGTTGCAGTGTCAACGTCAACGGACTGACTGATTCACAGCGAGTTGACGCATCAATTTGTGCCGCAATTTCAGCAGAGCTTTGATGTATGAATTTATTTATTTATTTACTTCTGGATTTTTTTTTTTTTTCGTCGACGAAAGTTTTAATGAGAAATCTTCGAAGGTTATGGTTCGGAAATAAACGAAATGTCAGAATCTGAGTGTTTTATTTTTTGTCAGGAGCGACGATTTCATTTTATGTGTATGAGCTTCGTTGCACATTGGAATATTCGTCACACCTTTCGCTACCGAAAACAAATAAACTGAAATGTATGGAAAAAAATAATTCAAAAATAGATTTTCTCGTCAGACTGTACAACATTTTATTGACACGGTTGACACCATTTTTATTTCATCATCCGACGTTTGACATTCAGCAGATAGGAGAATAACTTTTATTGCAACTTTTATTGTACTTGTCAGTTGAAAACGGATAATCCGGAAACGGTGGGTACCAAGCTGTGAGATACTTTTTTTTCTTTTCTTTTTTTTTTCAATAAAACAAAACTGCGACGGAACAAAGAGTCTTCACAGCGTGGTGTCATGACGTCGGTAAGGTAGACGACTGTGTTATCTTTTTTGTTTCAATGCGAAACCCACGTTTGTCGATGAATGTTACAACAAATACTTTGCCACATTGACGAATCGATTAATCACGTCAATATTTACGAAAAAAAATCATTCGACGCAAATATAGCCCAAAAAAAAAACCGTCCAATAGTTCCAATAGTTCCTTGTGAATGTTTCTGGATAGTTCTCGCTATTGTCAAGAGTTCTCGCTATTCTTGCGAGTTCTCGATGCTTCGTGCAATATATAAATTTAATATCGTCATACTTTCGTAACAAATGTGCCTTGACCCGTGACAAAAGGACCCCAAAGGCGTCACGTGTGCAAAAGTGACCTTGTCTCGACGTCCATCCGTATCGTGGACCTCACAGGCTCGCACAAAGACCAGGACCAACCGAAAAAAAATGAAAAATAAAATTTAAAAAAATAAAAAAATAAAAAAACAAGTAGTGCAAGTCCGTGTATGGTCGGACGAGGTGGGGATTCGTCGTTTACCGAAACCCGACGTTGTCTACGTCGTGATACAAACGAAATTGCAACGCACACGAGGCTTAGCCGAAATCGCGGTTTGACCGAGATTTCCCGACCGCCATTGCCGAGGCGGTGGCTGCTCGAGGATTACCCCCTCCCCCGGCTTCACCGCCCTCTGGCAGTCCTCCGGAAAAGTAATATCTACCACCGGACGAATCTGCTCTCCGCACGTACATCTTGTCACGCGAATTACCGAACGACGTTTTTCCTCCCCCCCCCCCCGCCCGCCCCGCGATACGCGAGTTTGTTATGGCTTATCCGTCTCTCGTTTCATTTTCTATTTCCCCCCCTCCAGTCCCCATCCAACGTCCTTCCTCTTCTCCTCTTGTCCTGCATGTGCAATTTTTTTTTTTCACCAAGCTCACAGCGAAACCTAACTGCGACGTTGACTCGACGTAGAAAAAAAAAAGTATGTTTTATAGCTGCTACATGGACACACACAAACATGTGTTTATATATATATATATATATATATATATATATATATATATATATATATAGGTTTGTACAGCGTTTAGATTGCGTCTGGTGGATAAAGTAATCAGCTTGCTCGACACACAGCATTGTGTTTCATTTCTTTCGTTTCGAAATAACCGTTCGGGACCACCACATATCTGGTCGTGAATTCTACGGTGAAATAACCCAATTTCTCCATTGCTAAATTGTAACAAAAAAAATTAATACGGATAAAAATAAATGAAATAGTGTGGCGTAATATTTTTTTGAAAGTTCTTGTTTTTGTTACGATTTATTCGATGGGGTTGTTGAGGGGAAATTTTTTTTTTTATTATTTTTTTTAATGCGTGAAAAAAAATTGTTCGAGCGAAAAAATTCGAAATCGGTGAGAAAGAAAAAAAAACAAAATAAAATTGATGAAAATTCGTTTGTCCGGTGCGATCGTACTGGAGAATCCAAAAAAAAAATAACAATTGACTCACCGATCAAAAGAATAACTGCGTATACATTTTTTTTTTTCGTTATTAAATTTTGTTGAATAAAATTTGTTTCCAGTCTGAAAAAATTCGGAAATAAAATAAAATTTCGTTCACGCTCGTGTTTCCACCGAAATTTTCTCTTTCATCGACGTACGCGTTTTTCGCTCGGGCGATCCAGCGTCAACATTTACGATTTTTTATTATATATTTATTTATTTTTCTTTTTTTACGTTATTATTTAATATTTTCGTTTTGGTGGTTTTTTTTTGTTTTTTGTTTTTTTTTTTTTTTTTTTTTTGTTTTTACGGCCACCTTTGGTCGAACGTGCGGAGAATTTTGCGTGAACGCGTAGTGAATTTGTCGAGAGAGAGAGAGAGAGAGAGAGAGAGAGAGAGAGAGAGAGAGAGAGAGAGAGAGAGAGAGAGAGAGAGAGAGAGAGAGAGAGAGAGAGAGAGAGTGAGAGAGGGCTCGTTGGGGGGTTATCGAACCGCTCGGCGAATGTACAAAGCCCGGGAGGACCATTGCCACGCCACGCCGCGCCGCGTCGAGTTCGGTGGAAAACGTGGACACGATGAAAATTCAGATAACGGGCTGGTTCAAAGGTGGCATTCATTCGGGTCGCATCAACCGAACAAATAACGTCCGCACGATTGGACATACCGCACTGCCCTCCGGACCCGTCCCCCCCCCCTCCCCATCTCCCCTCCTCACCGTCAACCTCCTAGCGCTACATTGACGAACGTACGCCATGCTCGGTGGACATTTTTTTAAAACGGATTTTGCTTGTGTTTATTTTTTTTTTATTTTTGTTTTTTATTGTCGTTTTGTTTTAAACCTTTTCAGCCGAGCACCGGGGCAATTTGCACAATTGACACGTGCAAGGTGTATGCGTATTTTTTTTTTTTTTTTTTTTTTTTTAATGGAGGATTAAGTATTTGATAGTTAAATAAAGACGGGGATGAATGGAAATGCATGGTTTCGATAGTTCTGAGTCACCTTTCCGATAGTTCTTGCTGTTGATTGGAAGTCATGATACTTTATGTTGCGAGTTTTCAGCGTTGAATATTTTTTTGTGATTTTTTAAGTTGTGAAATAAAAAATATTTTAAAAAATCAGTTGAGGCAAATATGGATTTTAAAAAAAGATTCATCGTGTTGATCAGTTCTCAGTGACTTTCCCAATAGTTCTTGCTAATGCACGGATATTTTGCCCTTGATATTAAATACGACGAGCTTTTAATATTTTTCCTCGATTTTTCAAAGCTCTGAAATAAGAAGATAAAAAAAATCAGTCGAGTCAAGTACGCACCAAAAAGAAAAATAAAATTCATCGTCCCAATAGTTCCGAGTGACTTTTCCAATAGTTCTTGCTATTTCCCACTTTCCCGAGATCCCTACCTCACCGATATTTTTCGTTAGCCAATTTTTTTTTTTTTTTTCAACTACTTACAAACAAAAAAATTAAATAAAATTTGAAAAAAAAAAAGCAAATCTTATTGTTCGAACGTTGTTCCAATTTGCCCGAATGATTTTGCAAAACTAAAAGTGTGAGATTACCGTGGACGTTATTATGCAAATTCGTTATCGACCGGTGTTCGGTAATGCGAGCGATAAGTCGGCGGCGGCTTCGTGGAACGGTGAGCTGGGGGGGTGTGCGGCTGGAGGAGTAGGGGAGGAGATTGGAGGGGGGGGGGGGTGGTTGAGCGAGAGACGCGAGGGTGTGCTGTACGGTTGAAAGTTAATAATTCGTGGCAGGGCGAGAGAGTCTTAATAGCGGTGATTACCGGCACCGATAACCATCGGCGAAATTGCCCCCACCCCCTCCACCCCACCCTGTCCCGTACCCGAATGGATTGCCATGTTCCTTTATACAGCCTTATAACTCCACGTTATCCCCAGGGCTATTGCCGCTGAGCTTCTTGCTCTCTGATACGTTTTCGTTTTTTTTTCCACCCCCTGCCTTCACCCTCTCCCACCCCGATAATACCCGGAAAATTGTTTCATTCGCCATTTCGATCGAAGAAAAACGAAAAAGGAACAACGTTTCGAGTGTCGGATTACAATTGGAATAAATTGTGACAAATAATGATTTTATTTATTTTTAGAATATTGCGAATCGATTTTTTGAGACTTCGTCGTTGATTATTGTTTATATTGTACGACTTTGTGGGTGTGGAAAGGATCGATGACCTTGAAAACAAAGTCCAAGGTCACTCGTTCACGATCAAGAAAAATTAATTCGTGTACGAGGAGATAAAAATGAACTTTTCAGGTCGTGAAACAAAAATTTTAACCTTTTAACAAGATGATCAAACGGTTTGTAATTCTCTAAAGGGTAAAAATTATCTATATTATTTTTTTCTCAATATTATTTATCATTATCGGCCTAATCGAAATAGGAAATAATAAAAATAATTTTTTTTCCGGAAAATTTGCATTTTTAATTGTTTCGCCCAAATGCACATTCCTCACATGGTAATCGAATGTCTTCAGAAAATTTCTCGAAAGAATTACATAGCTTGTCAATTTTTTTCCACTATTTTTTTTAGTCGAATAAAAAAAACTTTTTTCGCACAATTGGGATTAATTTATTTTTAAAGGTTTTTTGGGGGAGGCGACGGAGCGGGAGGGGGATGGTTTATTTTAATATCCGGTTTCACAAACCGGCCACGTTTCTCCATAATCCGTCATTTTAAAATGTTTACCCTCGTCACACCAAAACCCTCTCGCATATATTACACCCTCTCACTCTCACTCTCTCTCTCTCTCTCTCTCTCTCTCTCTCTCTCTCTCTCTCTCTCTCTCTCTCTCTCTCTCTCTCTCTCTCTTGCTTACGACCTATATCCCCCTTAATACACTAATCACGAGTACACACACGGTTAAGAGGTGAGCACTGGGCTTGGTCTACCGTTGAACGTTATTTCACGTACGAAATTTGCATATTAAACGAGACACGCCGTGTAACCCACTATTAAGATAGGTGTGGGCGAGATGTAAAAGAAAGAAAAAGAAAAAAAAAGAAAAGAAAAGAAACAAATGTGTGATGGGGGGGGGGCTAAGTACACGGGAAAATATAGGGTTTCGCAGTGGCCCGGTAAGGCTCAGAGCTACGAATGTCACATATATATATACACACATATATATATATATATAATCTAGCTGAGCTACATTGCTACGAGACGAATTAAGAGTACCACTCGCTCGAGTATTTTCACAAGCCCCGCACACATCCTGGGGATACGAAATTCAACCGGCTTGCACTATTCAAACTTCCGGCCACTCAACCCCCAAACCACCCTTCTCGACGAAAATACAATTTATTGTTTTAACGAATTTTCATTATTATTATTTTACGTATAATTATTATCATTATTATTATTATTATAAATAATATTTTTAAACATCTGGCTATTCAACCTTGATCAGTCTTCAAAAAAAAATTATATTGATTATTGTTTCACAAACTAATATTATTTGCTTTTGATATTATTATTAACATTATTATTATTATAATTATTAAACTTCTGGCTCGTCGACCTCATACACTTTTTTTAACAGAAAAAAATGTAAATTATTATTCGACAAAATTTTTATTATTTTTATTTTCAATAAATTGAGTCCAAATAAATTGAGATTGAGTTATGTTCACGTATAACGTACGAGGGGTCAAGCGTGTTTCACGCACATTTTTTTTTTCGGTTTTTTATTTTCCGTTTCGCCCTTCGACGTATTCCCGCACCCGCGTCCGCCTACTTACGACCCCGTCGTCCCCATAATTATAAATCTTTTATCGTTCGAATAACGAGCCGCGCCCCGACCGCCGTGGCACGACGTTTCGCACCGAACAAATTGATTTACGCACAGTTCGTGATTAATTCGAGTCAACCTTGGTCGGCAGTTCCCGAGAATGTTGGAGGAGGGGAGGGAGGGGAGGGGGGTCTCGTATTTTACTTTCGAAACTTCGAGATCAATTCGAAAAGTTAAGACGGAATAAGCTGGACCGACTGTAGATGAGGCTGCTGTCGAATTTTGATACATTTTTTTTTTGCTCGACAGATCGAAAATCAGGTTTCACATTATTTTATGTCGAGGTATTTTCAGTTGTGTTTAATTGTATTTTTTAAAAAATAATAATAATAATAATAATAATAATAATAATAATATATTTCTGTTCGATTATATATTTTTTAATAATAATAAAAATATATTTTAATGGCCCTTGTTTTGTTTAATCGTATTTATTAAATAATAATAATAATATTAAATATTTTGTACGTTTCATAAAAGAGTTCTTGTTTCAATTCAACTAGTTACGTTCAATAAACGTAGATATATGCAATCGTGACGTAATTAAGAATAGTTTTTGACAGTTCAGACTGCACGTTCGAAACATTCGAAGCACTCGTGCGATGTGAATTTTGGTCGTTCTGAATTTTTCAATCCCTACCCGGAATTTCTATAACGAGACTCCGTGTACATGAATAATTGGCACAGGCTAAATGAATAGCGGTCGAAAAAGCAGAAAAAAAAGAAAAAAGAACTAAAAATTCTTCAATCGGATAATATCGGATTCAATTAGTTCGTAACGAATAGGTAACATTTTTTTTTTCATTTCTCAGTAAATGTATTACAACGAATGCGTGCAGAGAACGAAATATCGTGTGTGTTTGTATGATATAAAATAATTTCGTACAATGTGGAATTGCTGCGGGCAGCAAAAGTGCCCCAAAGGTTCATGTCTGTTTTATATCCATTAAATTAAAAAAAGAATAATAAAAAAATCCTACAGAATCCAACAAAAGCTCACAAAAGCAATATAGGTTTAGTTCGGAAAGGGAATGCGTGATGAATCTGTAAAAATGTCTACAACAAACGAATTTCACGAATCCGTGAAATGGGCGTGCAATAAAAAGTTCGATAAAATAAAAAATTTAAAAAAAAATGGATTCAGCGTTTTCGAATAATTTTTCCATACTTCCCATCAGGTCGATTATCACAATTTTCGCCCGAGCGGAACGGTTAAAATTTTTTACGCGTGAAACTCGAAACCGCGCGGAGTGTCGTTTTGACGAATATTTTCGCAGAGATAAAAAAAAATAAAAAAAAATAAACGTCGCCGTCGGGTTGGCGAAAGCGAATGGTGAGTACGTGTGGAAACACGTGTGAGGGTGAAACGGTGCACGAGGCGCAAATTGATATTTCGAGGATGTCGAAAGAGCCCGCGGACTCGAAGCGAGAGAGAACGAACCCCCATAAGCCGTGGCATTATACCGCTTGCGGACCCATGAACGTGGAAATTACCTGGCTTGCCGAAAATTCTCACGAAATTATATTGCGGTTGGCCAACTGAAATTTCGATTGTCCGATCAACATCTACATATATATATATACTGTAATTTGTGTATATATGTATAAATACATATGGGGCATTCTATTTCAAATCAGACTATCAAATAAAATAAATAAAATACAATAAAATACAATAAAATGCAATAAAAATCTATGGCAAGAAAATCGTGATTTATAATTCAGAAAATGGCATAACGAAGTTATAATTAAATCCCATAAATCATTTTCGTTATTGTTTGCCATCGCATCGTGAACGAACGTTATGAACGTATCAATCTTAATATATATATATCGTAATTCTTAATTCGTTAGATTGGACGTTATTCGTTCATTTTCCTTTTGTTTCATCGTTCTCGACCAATTTACGGAAATAAATCATCACACCTAGGGGTAGACGATGACGGCAGAGGGAGGGGGGAGGGGGGGAGGTATCCGTTGCCGGGTTACCCTTGGAGCTTTATCACCGTTCGCGTCGTGTTGTAGCTGGGGCACGATTTGCTTTGGCACGTGGCCCTACTTCAAATCAAACGACGAGACGACGAAACGAAAATACGAGTGAGACATAGCGACCCCACATATGTGTTTGTGGGTCTGTAAGGGTAGTGAACAAGGGAGAAGTCGAGAGGAAGCCATTCGCACAGTCGGGTCGAGACGGTAGTTGCCGAAATTCCGAACGATCGATGTTCAGAACGACCAAAATTTCGAACGTCCACCAGTCGTGCGGTTTCCCACATTGTCACGACTTTCGAGCGCTCCCACGCGCAAACTAGCAATGTTAGATACATGACCCCGGGGAACTTTTTGTAGGAAATTTAATTCTCTACAACATTGTTTTTGTAAGCTTTTCATCTATACAGCGTTGTTTAGCCAGAATTTGCGTGGGAAGACAAAAATCCAGTTTCGGGGCAGTCCGAACGAGGTCCCCATATCTACCTGTATATACTTCTCGGTCCCCACATTTACCCATGCATGCTAATTCCGTACCTCTCGAGGCATTGCGAGTTCTGAACATTCTGAACGTTCTGAATTTCGATCCCCAGCCAGTCAGGACAGCCAGTTGAACGTTTGGGGGGGGCAGGGGGAGGGGGTAGGTCCGAGAGATATGGACGTTATTCAACACCCACAACCGGAGTAACCAATGCCAGAGGGTGCAAGACCGTGCTAGCCCCGTTCACAGCAGCTAACTCTCCGTCCATAGCGAATGTGTGTTTTATTGCTTCTCTGATACTGCGAAAACCTCGGGGAGGGGGTGAGAGGGGGTGAGGGGGTGGGTTTAGAACTCGCGAGCAACGCCGTTGGGGACGGGGGGTTGGCTCGTGACGTCGCACAAAGGTCCCGGCAACTTCGGTATCTCGCTCGCTTTCACACAGTTTCAGTACAGGGGGTTATTAATCATAACTGCCGGCAACCGGCAATAACCTATATATATATATGTGTATGTATATATATAGATATTTTTACGTTGCAATATATAGGAAACTCGGGTTACAATTATTCCTCCTCACACATCGTCTCTCATCGAATACGTGCCGTTTCAGCGACGTCGTACATCGATGATATTTTCACGTTTTTTTTCTATCGAACAACCCGCGACGAACTATTGGGTAGTTACCCTGACTGAATGCATCTGATCATCGTCATTGTTTGTTGGAATTTTTTTTTTTTTTGTATTACCGTCGGTCGGTAATTTTTTTATTTCACGAAACTTATTTTCGAATCGCTTTTTTTTCGAACTAAAATTTTTATATGGTCACGTGATAGTTTGAAAAAAAAGTTTTATTCGTGCATCGTGGTGAAATGATAAAATATTTGTTACAAAAATATTAAACATTTTTTTTTCTTTCAAATGGCTAAGTTAATAAATTATTATTTGTGGAAATGAAAGTGTGGCTTTCTTGAAAGAAAATAATTTATATTTAGTTTGATGGATTTCAAAGTGCATCTCATGCTTTCAACCTCATTGTCCGATCGTCTGAAATATTCCAACTCGATTGTGAGATTTTCGTACATACGTCTGGTCGTTATCGTTCATCCGTACGTACACGATTACGTACGGATAATCTCGATGTTCGGTTCAGTTGCGATAATTTTCGTCGAATATAATGAACCGATTGACCCGGTGGATTATTGTCATGAATCATCATTATCGAAGTCACTGGCTTTATCGATAATGCTTCGACCAGTCACGGTCGAATTTTTGCAATGCATACACCATATACATATTGTATTTCTATTAGGGTGGTCCTCATTTTCTTTTTTTTTCTAATTTTGGCGCTGCCAGGGGATAATATGGTTCGACATAAATTCAAAAAAATATCCTCAAAATTCGAAGTCCCTACCTTAATTTCTAATTCTGCCTCCACCCTCCCAAAGTTCCCTATTTAAATATCACAGTGTTTTTCATACTTCAGAATTTTCATTTTTATTCTAATCACGACTGAATTTCCGTACTGAAGATTATACCGGAGATTATAAACAACTATTTTTTCCGAGTCGTTCTACATTGAAAATCAGTTTTATTTCATATTTTTTCAGTAAAAAAAAATAATCTTACAATTTTCTTTTCATTCTTCAGAAAACAGAGCATGAAAAAAAAAACAACAACAACAATAAAAAAGCAAACCAATATCAAAGCTGCATATTGCTGCATTTTACGTTGAAACCACCGAAGAAGGTTGCAACGCGATGCTCTGGGCTATGTGATGTGCAATGCAATTCGTCTTTATTGGTTATTCGCGTCTACGACATGTACAAACATACATATATATATATATTATCTATATATATTCTCGAGCGATTTTATCCGTCGATGAATAAAACTCTTCGCGATTCGCGGACAGAGCGAGAAATTTGTATTCTAAAAAATTTCAATGGAAGCAACTCTATAACGCACGTCGTATCTTATGGATGGGGTGGAAAGTGTTTGGGGAAGACGGGGAGGGGGAGGGGACGGGGAAGTGATGGTGAAATAGCAAAGACGATAAAAATACTCGAGTGCGAGAGGAAACGAAAAAATAAATAAAAAAAAAAACGAAAAAAATAAAAAAATAACAACCGCAGAGTGGAAAAGGCTTTTTGCGTTTTCATGCATACCAAGCCCTTGCGCAAACAGATCGATACGATCTTATATATACACACGAGAACGTTGCAGCGTATCGCACACAGCTTCAAATTGGACCCCAACTACTCGTTACTCCGACAAAATTGTCGTACGAAAAAAAGAAATAAAAATAAATATAAAAAACAATGTGTACCGAAGAAGGAACATTTTTTAGGTAAAATATATATATATATATAAATCTATGTATATATGTATAGATAAATATGTAACCGAAGTCAGAGAATTGCGTTTGAACTATATATATGACTGGGCATGTATAATCTATACATCAACTATTTATGCCCAGTCGTATATATATAAAGTATTTGTATATAAAGTGATAATTCGAGATAAATAATTGTGTCAATGGTTTCGTTTTGGGTAAAAACAATTCGATGGAGTCCGATTGAAATTTTCAGGGAAAATGGAAAATAATTAACGACGTCTAGACGTTTCACACTCGACGGACAAATGACTAATCAAAAATTCATAAAATTTATTCACGTTACGGATAATCAATTATTTTCATTGTTATTGCACAAAATGCATTTTAGAAGTGATTTATTATTCAAATATTTTTATTTAATGATTTTTCAAAAATATATATCTCGACATTTTTATTTTTATATCGAAGTTTGAAAAAAAAAGGTTGACATCCAATCGTGTGAAGATTTCGTTTGAAACGATCGACGACGGACGCTGCTTATATTTTTTTTATAAAAAACATTTTATAGATTATTTTTATTTATTTTTTTTTCATGCAGCTTCAAAGCCTAGAAAGCTCTTGTATTGCAAATCACTCGATCATTTTCCGACACGACTTTTTCCGATCAAGCTTCATAATAATTTCCGTCCAGTTTCAGTCAAAGGTCGTAAAAAATAAATGTTAAAAAAAAGAAAGAAAAAATAATCTCGATTTCCTCGCAATAACGAGAAACAGGAAATTGAAAATTCATATTTCTCATAACTTAACGTTAGGAAAAAAAAACTATAAATACATACAAGGCAGTCCAATCATGGATCTACATCCCTTGAAGGCTATTTAGAATATTAAGGGATGGAAATACATAAAATAAAAATGAAAATGAAATAAAATAAAATAAAATAAAATAAAATAAAATAAAATAAAATAAAATAAAATAAAAATAAAATATGTAGCAGGCAACATTGATAATAATCAAATCACAGCACCCTCCTTCCCTCACAAAACAGCAAGAATTTTTTTTTTTCATTGTCCAGCAGGCAAATGGCGAAAGAAAAGAAAACAAAAAAAAATAAATAAAAATTGCCTCATCAAGGGTGTCTTATTTTTTTCACGTCCCAAGGTCATTCGAGATACGACCGGAAAATTTTTGTGCGGAACGAACGTCCTCGATGGAGTTGTGCAAAAGCGTTCAACTAGATACAGTCGTCGTTACAATCCCGCGGGAATCTTGATAACGTCGCGAAAGTCGAATTCGTTTCACGCGGGTGACTCCGGATTTTCCGTCTTTCTCGTGGCTCCGTGCCTCGTTCCTCGCGGTCTCGAGAGAAACCGCACAAAATCGAGATAAGCCGTTGCCCGCGCGGCCCGAAGTGGGTATGGCATGGCCGCCCCGGTCAAATGGGATTAGCCTAATCCTAATATCTGATCGATGGGTTCATCCCTTTCTCGCGTGCCAACGTTGCCAGATTTTGTGTCCTCGTCTTCTTCGTCGTCTTCTTCGTCGTCGTCGTCGTCGTCGTCGTCTTCGGCTTACTTTCGCGCCGAGAGTCCGGGTCACGGATCGATCCTGAGAGAGTCGTCTCTACTCGTGGAATACCAAACCCACGAGCAAAGGAAGCGAAGCAAAGGAACCATCGAAGGAACGATGAACATTTTAGCGAGGTTTCCTACATTGACACGACTTTCGAGCTTTCCTCACGCATTAACTATCAATGTTAGAAACATGCCACCAAGATCTTTTTCGTAGGAAATTTAATTATTTACAATATTGTTTATGTAAACTTTTCGTCTATATAGCGTTTTTTAGCCAGTGTTCGTACGGGAAGACAAAAATTTATCGAATTTTTCTTGTCTCGATTTTTCATTTCAACAATTCAAAGGGTTAGATACTCTTAACATTTTTTATAGTGTTATCAATGGCATGCGGTGAATTTTCCACGTGGTGAGACGCTTGTGACGATTTTTTTAGATTTTTTTCGGCTATTTTTTTATTTTATTTTTTTAATCGGTAATAAGTATTTGAGAAAATTTCGTTGGAAATATTTTTAAACGCAAAAATGTCCTGAACGAAATACTTATTTTTTTTGTCTGATCAAAACAAAAAAATTTGAGAAATAGATTGAGATATCAAGAAAAAAAATTCAACATTTTCTGAAAAAATGCTATTTTTTTTTTGAGTTTCTGAAAAAATGCAATTTTTTATTTTTAAAAAATGTTTTTTCCAAATATTCCTCGTGTGATTATGAAAATTTTGAACCCCCAGTAAGAACGGGATCTTCGCTGGATGAATTACAGAAAATGAATGAACGAGACGCGAGAGCCGAGAGTTTGTTAAACAAGATAATTAGCAACTCCGGAGTCTTTGTAATCCTTTGTGAGTTGATAATTCGCTCGAACGCTTGTGCGTTCTGACAACCCAGACGATTTGTCGAGACGGTTGAGACCTTCGAAACAATGAGAGAAAACACGATGAACTCGTTTTCAACGTCTCTTCCAGGTAATGTCACATTGACAAATGCAAGTGAACGAAGATGACGAAAGAACGAAAGTGAGAGAGAATGAGAGGGATAGAAAGAGAGAGAGAGAGGAATAACGAGAACGTTGAGTCGGATCGTTGTTGGCGAGGGGTTAAGGAAAGGTACAGAAGTGGATGGATGAGACAATTTCCGGTGCGGCAGGTTCGAGAGTGAATGCAATGAAACAAGCGAGTCTGGCAATGTTTTCCATTAAACTCAACGTCCTTTCAATTCGTTCGCATTATCCGAGAAGCATCGTTCATCGTTCTCGCGTCTTCTCACTGTCTCTGAAGTTCTCCTCCGCACCCCCCCTCGCCACTTTCCCTCTTCCCGGCCCTGCCAACGCCTCGGCAAATGTTCGCACCTCGTAGTGGAAGGTTCAACACGAATGCAAACAGATGAACTAAACCACGAGAATTTTTTTTCAATTTTATTTTATTTGTCTCTTGCAAAATTTATCTTGGGCAAAGTTTTCGTTGACATATATATGTAGATATAGCTACTCATATATTTCACACATGTAGACATAAAGATGATGAATATATGATAATTTATTTATTTATTTATTCATTAAATGAAATTGTTTTTTTTTTAAATTATTTTTATTATATTTTTATTATTTTTTTTTTTGTGTATTGCGAAATTTTTGTTGGGCACAGTTTTTGTTGACATATATACATAAACATTTACTCATATGTTTTACATATATAGCCATAAACATGTTGAATATATAATAATTTATGCATTTATTTATTTATTCAATAGATTTTTTTTTTTCGTTGATGATTTTATAATATTTTACTTCAACAAACATGATAATAATTATGATAATAATCAACTGGAAAATATATAAATAGAATAGCCATCGGGGTTGAATGTCCTTCCGCGTGACAATGGAATAAAATAATAATAATAATAATAATAATAAACCTCCAAGAAAAATCGTTAAAAAGCACATCCACAACGCACGCCACCCCATACCCACCCCTCTTATCATTCGTGCATCATAGTCGCATTACCCATGATAAACCTCACGAGTCTCATGGTCGAATATCGATAATTCAATATGACGTGGAACCGCCTATACGACACCCATCACCGTATTAAACGTTAATGCATCGTTAATCAGATAGGATTTGATAAGTATCGACCGATATCACGATGGTTCTTCCAACGATCCATCAATTCGAACGCGAAGGGAGTTTAATGTCCCGAGATACTTCCCCCCCGTCCCCCACCCTCCTGTCCCATCTCCTCGCCCCATAAAGCACCTACCCCTACCTGGAACTCCCCCAAACCGTTCTACCCCTCCCCCCTCCTCCCTCCCCATATGGCAAATGTGGCTTAAAGATGAACGATAAACGAACAAAAGAACGTGGACGAAAAAAGAAAAAAAAAATGATAATTCGATGACTCAGAAGACAATTCAACAGGACCGAAAAAAATGTGGTCGTGGAAACCATAAATTGTAATTACACGCGATGAGAGTCGATCGAGGGGTGGTAAGTCGCATCCCCCGATGAAACAACATATTGGAAGGATTTTCAACGAGGGTGCAGGGATATTAGGTTTGGAGGTTGGGGAGGGGGTGGATAGACAAACGGGACGGAGCCTAACCGATAACATAAATTTTCCATAAATCGTTGATACGTTCCGCCACGAGCTGGACCAAAGATTTACGCGAGCCCACGTGGTCCTTAAATTTGGGGTATGAAGGGGCGGTTTTATTTATTTATTTATTTTTTTTTTTTTGTGATAGCTTCGGAAAGGGCAACGTGGGTCAGATTCGTGAAATTGGCATTGTTATCGAAAAGCCCGACCCGATGGTGTGTCCTCCATGAGAGTAAACGTTGAATTTTTTTTATTTTTTAAAATATTTTTTTATTCACAGCTTGGTAAAAAGTGAGTCAGAGGAGTTGTATATATATATATGTATGTAGGATTGACGTTTGATCTTTCGTCGACCTCGAGAAGCTCGCGGGCCCAGGGAGAGACCCAGCGTTGGTTTTTTTTTTTTTTTTTACAAGACTCGTTCGTGTGTCTGCTCACCCACGGCCCTTTTCCACTGCTCGGGGGCCACCGCCCGAGCTTCTCGGGATTCGCAAACCTCGGGGAAGCCCGGCTGGTCCACTTTGCGCGTGTCTGCGTGAAAGAAACCCAAAGAGAATAATTCACAAGGCGCCTAGTTTCGGTCGAAGTGATGCGGGAAAGAGAGAGAGAGAGAAAGAGAAAGAGATAAAGTGCAAGTGCAAGAGGGTAGTTTTCGTCGTACGAGATTTATCTCTGGCGAATTTTACTCGGGTTTTGATCTTCGAGACTGGATGACTGTGATGACGACAGACGAATGACGATCGAACTAAACATATATACATATACATTAAGGGTGGTCCTTGTATGGAGCTTGGACGAATTTTGATCAGGTCACCCCCCCCCCTCTCTCAGAATGGTTTCGAATAACTTTTAGAAGAAGTTTCCACAATTTGAAATACAATTATTATTATTATTAGTTTTTTTTTCAATCATATGCTCATTTTTATGATATGTTCATCTCAAAATCTTCCCATAAATACAAGATACTTGTCAATGAGTTCCTGATACGTACATGCATGATAAAGAATGTATTCCCAGACGCAAATTTAATCCTAGACTCGTTCGAAAATAACAAAGTCCGATAGAATACAAAAATAAATCACGAAAAAACAATGTTACCCATGATCATCAATTGAATCCTGCGTCAAATCCCACCCCCACACACATACACACGTGTAAACTATCGCAATGAAATAATAACAATAAAATGAATCACAATAAAAAGAATGTTCCAACGAATCAGGATCTCAAAAATTAATTTGCCACATGCGATACGAATCATCGAATAGCTCCGGTAAACCTAACAAAATAGCTATCACCAGGGGGTGTGGGGGTGGGTAATATCACTTCTGCAGAAACCCACCCCCATCCCCCAGGCTCGTTTCCCGACTAAGGTTCGAGATAGCGATGCGCCATCCCGTTTACAGAAATTCGGCTCGACGATCAGGAATTTCTGCACCCTCGTAACCCGCACCCTCCACCCTTCATCTGACCATTAAACGCATACCGTTCATCCCGGAGAATGCTGCCCGGCCAAAACCACCCTCGCCCAAAACCGACAACCGCGCGACGAGGGACGATCCAAAAAAAAAAAATCAGACAAAAGCAAAAAAGAGAGAAAGAACAAAAAAAAAAGAGAGAAGAATGATAAGCACGTGAAATTCACCGGGGGATGATACGTGCGAGGGTGGTGTGCAAAACCGACGAGAGGGTGGAAACGAAAATTAGTCGTCGCATCTGTCGAGGTTTTCCAACTCGAACAAGTACAGGCATTACATACACCCTTAGAATGCGATGGAAGAGGATGGCCAATGACGACGAAAGAGTCGGGGGCAGGGGTTGGAGTGGGGGTAGCTTCGAATGGGGGTGACTAGGGGGTGGCGGGACGAATGCCAAAACATGTGGAGACGGTTTGCGGCGACTGTGCACGAAGCCTCGAAGGGGAAATGGAAATGCGTGAGGGGTCGAAAGCACCCGGGGGCGAACGAAGGAGTCCATGTTCGAACGGGCCAATCAGCGATTAATCTGTTTAGGTTTCCCATTCTACACGGGTGACTAACCACCCTGGTCGATTTTCCATGCCAGTCTGGATCTCCTGGACAACCCCCACCGCCTGTCCACCCCTTCTCCAACGTTTGCTGGTCGTCTAGGTGCGTTCGCGTACGACGATGGGGGTTGAAACGAGACTCCAACCCCGGGGCCAACCCCATTGGACATAACCTACGAATAATATATTATTTTGGGAACGTTACAACCCTCACGTCGTCACCGCTAACTATTGTAGTCTGATATATATGTATATACGTGTGTGTTGCATATATGTGCAATAAGATTCAACAGATGTGGACACTATTGGATCGGATACAACCCCCTTTATTGGTGGCGAAGGGTGCGTGAACGTGAGGCGCGACGAGGGGACCACAAGGGGTGGAAAGGGTGGGGGGGGGGGGAGACTTGCATATATTATTGTCTCGTGTAACGTTTTGGTTGCGTGACAATTTTTCTTTTATTCCTGTTATTGGGGTGATGTAGGTTCGAAGGAAATCATGAAGAAGAGTGAGATGAGGACACTTTCTTGTCTGTCTGTCTGTCTGTCTGTAGATCTGTCGCAGCTGGATCAGAAAACCAATGAGGTGGAAAATCAACATTCGGCACGGTGATATAACTATGTTTTTTTAGAAACTCGCACCTGATCAATTTTTTTTACTGGTTTTTGGTGTATCAGATGGACTGGGGGTTGGAAAGGGATGGGGGGTGGGGAGGTGTCACCGTTACTCATGGGGGTATCACGCGAAAACCGCAAACACGCCTGATTATGGTGGCCACACGGTTGTTTCATCCCCCCCTGGACTTAAGAACCAGAGGGGATGAACCCTTCGTGATTCAGGGGGGTGAAAGGGAATTACCAATGACGCAAGCAATACGTGAGTCACACCGCCAACTGTCACGCGTAATAACGAAAAATCATATTGATGACAAGTACGAGATATTCGCAAAAATCACCATAAACATATTATGATAACAATAAAATAAATGGATCAATGAATATGTAAATAAATAAATAAATGAATAAATAAATAGAAACAATTTTTGACGATAATGAACGAAGATA
Source organism: Diplazon laetatorius (assembly GCA_963662125.1). NCBI lineage: Eukaryota > Metazoa > Arthropoda > Insecta > Hymenoptera > Ichneumonidae > Diplazon > Diplazon laetatorius. Next base: position 2,654,393 of record OY759164.1, read on the forward strand.
TTAATACAATTGTTATCTTTTCAATGCTTCAATTATTCATCGAACCTTCTCCCACGATTTTTTTAACAATGATAGAACAAAAAAAAAAACGGCAACGGTACGTAAATGTATGTTTTTTTTTTCAACGCTATTGTCGAAGATGAACAATGATATCGATACAAATTTTTTACAAATTTTTTCATTTCTCATTGTTTTAATTAACCATCGAGCATTCTCCCCACGATTTTTAAACAATGGACGAAAATATTTAAAAAAATGGCAAGGGTACGTAAATGTACGTTTTTTCCAACGCTACGGCGAAATATTTGTATTTATTTTTTTCGCAAGGCCACGAGGGGGTGGGTGGAGGGATAAGGGGTACGAAAATAATCGCTCACTCATTTGGTTTGACGGAGCTCGCCCTGCCCCCCCCCCCCCAAACCCCCTCACCCCCTCAGGTCCCCAGCCTAAGGACTGAAGGGATCACCGAGGGAGCGAAACGAATTAGTTAAGGCAAACAGCCCTTGTCACTGTGTACACCAGAACCTTCTCTGTGTCCGACGACGAGAATGGATTCAGAGTCGTTCGAAACGGGTGATGGGAATAACTGTACAAACCGCCCCTTGTCGTATCTCGCGAGGGGCGATAGCGTCCCGCAACTACGTTTTTTTTTTTTTTTAATTTTTTTTTCTTCTTTTCTCTTTTACATATCATCCCCCAGGGGGATGGTTCACCATCCGGTGACCTCCTCGACTCTCGAACGTGCCTCGTGTCACTCTTTTTCATTTTTGTTGTCTCTTTTCATCCCTTTCTCTCTCTCTCTCTCGTTCTTTTTTTTTTTTTTTTTTTTTTGACGTTCTATCTTTCGCGCTTATGGTAATTTCGTTCCCATTTTATTTTCCTCAGGCTTTCGGAAAAATCGTCGTACACGAGCCATTGGCATCCCTTGGCCCGAGGAGGGGGGGGGGGAGGTCACGCCAGCTCCGCGTGTTCCAGGGGAGTGAATAATTTACCGCAAAACGCTTGTCTGTAGTGTGTATATATATATATGGGTGTGTGTGTGTGTGTGTATTGCGGTGCCGCATGGTCCGGTGGCCGGAACGAATAAGTGGTGGGTTTGATGGTGCCCGGCTTAAAGGGGAGGCTCGATGCAACAGTACGAATGCATTATCGCGAACCGATAACCGGGCTTTGCTTCTTTATTTTCAAATATTTTTTACTCACGATCATTGGCTATTCCCCCCCCCCCCCTCCCTGTGATCTTCGTTCACGTATTTACAATAATTTTCGTGATTTGGAAAAAATAAAATGCAACCGGTCTTAAATTTTTTAATTTTTTTGGTCTAATTCATTTTTTAATAGCTTACTCTTAAGACATTTTTAAAAACATTTCTTTATGTCTGACAGTGTGAGAGAGGGAGAGCGAGAGAGATAGATAGAGAGAGGTGTAAAAATGGTGTAATAGAAAAAATTAGAAATTAACATAATATAACCTATAAAAATAAAAAACGTGTTACAAAAAATGAAAATAAGTATATCGAACTTAAATTTAACGTGACATAATGTGCTTGAACGTAAAGTAAAACAAAAGATAATGCATAAAAAATTCCCAATAAGAAATTATAATTAAAATTAAAGTTGATACAGATATGAAAAATAAAATCGAGTCGAAGATGGTGAATAATGTTAATGAAAATGAAATAAAATAAAATAAAAATAAAAAATAGTATTAAATGTACCAGAAAATTCAAATAATAATAAAATGAAATAAAAATGAAAAAACGAGAGAGAGAGAAAGAAAGAGAGTCCAGGGGTCGGTCGTGAAAGTGCCGAGGGAAAGCTCAGCCAGGTCGGATATGTCGTCCCACGTTCGTTCACTTTCTTTTTCACACTTATGGAACGTGTCGGCGACGGGGCGCAGGGAGGGGGGGGGGTTGGTCCCGCGAACACGAGCAACGCACTCTCAGGGTTCACCGGATTTCGTCGGTTATCGCACTTTCTTTCACCTCGTTATGTCGCACGACAGTGGCGCCCTCCGACGAAAGGTGGGGGAGTGGGGGGAGGGAAAGGGATGGTTTCGGTAGCGCTATCTCTCACTACATCGTCTTACACACACTCACACACACACGAACGAGGGTCTTTCTTACTTTTTGGCTTTTGATTTTTTTTTTCACCCTCATCCCGCGTCATCCCCCTTCAACCCCTCATCGCCAACACCATCGTCCTGTTCTCCGAGAACCACGGAGAAAGCAAGTTTTCAGCCGTACAAGCCGACGCTCTGTGTTCTCGTTTTCATTAAATTTTTCCTTTGCCCCGCGTTTTTTTTCCTTTCTCTCTTTCTCTTTTTTTTATTTCTCATTTTATGAATTGTTTGGTTTTTTTCTTTGTTTTTTTTTTTACCAAGCTTGACTCTATTTTCATCGCGTTCTCCATTCTCTTTCGACTTGTGGCTTTCCTGGCTTCTTGTCTTTCACATCACGCCATCAAAGCTTATTTATTTTCATTTTTCTTTTTTTTGTTTTTTTTTGTTTTTTTTTTTACTTCTCTCTATTTCTATTACTTTTCGTAGAACCAACCACGCCCTATCTACGTGTTGCGGGTTAATCTTCTTGTTTTTTTTTTTTTTTTTTTGTTGAGCTTATTTTTTTATTTCACCTCACAATGGATTCAGTTTCTTCCAATTGAACCGCGAGATCCGGCGCCGGGCAAAGGTCGCGGCTTTCTCTGTGTGTTTGGTACTTACGACGAGCTTGTGTGATTTTTTTTTATGAAAACTTCTTTTTTTATCTCTTCTGTTCCGAGAGACTACGAGCACGCTCTGCATGATAAATTTCATTCGCATCTACTTTCACATTCGTTTTTATTGTTCTTGTATCTGAACATGCTTTTTATTTATTTATTTATTTTTTCTATTATTTTTTTTTATTATTTTCACATTCGTCCTTCATGTATGACAAATTATATTTTATCACCCGTGAGTTTGGTTACTTACGAATATACATATATACATATGTTCCTCGCCGTCTAAATTGTGTGAAATAATTTTAATTTTTCTAAATTTACATGGAAATTCAAGAATTAAAAAAAGAAGAGAAATTAAAATCCGAAGTTAGCTTGAAAAACAATTTTGATCGTAAAATATTGTAAACATTTTTTCCCACCATTTTCTAACATAATTCTAAAAGAATAAAATGAAACGAGAAAAGAAAAAGTAAATAAAATAAAACAAGAAAAAAAAGTCAACTCGTTGAAAATCTTCGAAACGCGAAAATAATGACTACCCTAATATATACACATGTATATGTATATCTGTAGGTTAGATACTATTGACCCAAAGGTATCGTCTTGAATAATTGAAATTTTCATTCCTCGCAAGTCCCTGCGCAGGTTGTCCCGATGGTTGACCCACTCCTCGTCCTTCGTCGAGCCTCGACGGTCGAAGAAAATTTCGTCGAGAGACTTCATCAATGGCCCATTGCTAATTTCATCCCATTTAATTAAATGTAGTTCAACCCTCAACGAACTCCACTCCTTTCCTCACTCCACCTTCTCTCCTCACCCCCCTCCCCTGCTCCATCAATATTTCACCGACTGTCTGGCGCTATAATCGTCCGTAAAATAATTCACACCTATCCTCGCTCTCTATCTCTCTCTCTATCTCAAACTTTACCCTTTTCCGACGACTAAAAACTCGAACGACCGAATCATCGATCCGCGAGTTAAAATTAGCATCGGACGACTAATTTTTTTTTTTTTTTTCACGACGACAAAATTTTCGTCGATCGTCTGCACCGAGAAAATTGGGGGATGAATTTTCCAAAGCTTCGTCACGAGCTTTCGTCTGGTAACTGGAGATATTTAGTTCACGATTTATTTTAGAGAAGCTTGTTGAAGTATCGAAAAAGCTTCTTAAAAAAAGAAACATTTTTTTTTTTTCAAAACAAAGTCTGGAAATTTTTGTTATTTCACGAAAAACAACAATTTGACAGTTGCCAAGTTTGATTGGTCATTTTTTTTTCCTGTATTGACAAATAATTCAAGACTGTTTATTGTTTTCTTCAAAAAATAGTTCTTTCATTTTTTTTTCCGAACCCATTGAACCCATCGATAAAAAATTATCCAAACAAAGCGATGACTATTAGCTTAATCTCCAAATCCGTGACATTTGAAATAGTTGCAAACGACTCGTTGGGCATTGTTCGAACGTGATAAACGGGAAACAATCTCGAGGTGTGAGAGTCCAAAGAGCGTTCGTAAAAGCGCAGCGAGAGGGATGAGGGTGGGGGGTGGGGGGTGAGGGGTTAAAGAGCGATCGCATGGAAAACGCTGCGACAACACAATTAAATACAATTAACTGGAACACAACAGCGTACGGCCGAGTTCAACCCCAAAAACATACGCCGAACAGTTTCCAAAGTTTCAACAGTTCTCTCTTTCTCTCTCCCTCTCTCTCTCTCTCTCTCCCTCTCTCCCCATGCGATATTAATTTCATCCGTGGAAACGGGTGTGAGAGTACGAGTGGTGGCAGGGGAGGGTTTGGGCAGCGGTGGAGCGAGGGCAGGGGTGGCCGGGGGAGGAGGGGGATTATTATCACCGAGACTGTGGCCGATAACCCCGAGATTACCAGGTAGTTATTACCTGTTACAGCCCGAGCTCCATAAATTCAATTAACGGTGCACCGATACGGAACGAAGGCCCGATGTACCCGATCCAACGATACGTCCTACCACCAGGGGGTGAAACACTCAACCCCTTTCCCCCCACCCCCTCACCCCTCACCCCTTTATCTCATTCCAACTATTGTAACCAATACGAATTTTCATGGGTGTCTGTGTGATTGTGTGTGTGAGTGAGAGAGAAAGAGAGAGAGAGAGAGACTCTGTGTGTTTTTGTGTGTGTGTGCTTATGTATATATATATCTATGTAGATTGTGTGTGTGTGTTATATGTATAGACAGATATATATAATATGTACATATATATATATATACTGAATATGTGTGTGTGTGTGTGTTCATGAGGCAAGCGAAGCGAATGGTTATCGAGTTATCGAATCGACAGATAAGGAAACGATTAGTTTGCCCATTTCGTCCCTCTCCTCTTCGTCCTTCACCTGGGGATGGTTGGATGAGAAGAGGGGCCGCAGGAGGGCGATGGGGGGGGGGGGGGGGGAAGAGGGCCCTCTTCTCCAGCCCCGGAAAATTTTCCTCACCCTTACCCTATATTTCTCATCGTGTTCGATTCGAACAGCGACCCAGTTGAAGTTATGTGTTACAGAAGCAAAAAAAAAAAAATTGTCAAAATACTCGAAATACGTTATTTCTTGATTGTCATAATTGACTTATTTACGATGGCACATAACGCAGCGAGATTGGGAATTATGGGATGATCATAATTGAGCAACGATCTCAATCACTCACCGCGAATTTTTTTCACCGAGGTTGTCGATGGGATCGATGGGGTTGTTCAGGAGCGATTGTCGATCGGTGTGGTTGACGTTGGAATTTTTTTTTTTTGATAAACTAACGAACGGATTTTCGCATTTGTTTATTTATTTATTTATTTATTTATTTCACGATTTGGTATTATCACTCTTTTTTTATTTTGGAGTGTTATTTTTGTTATTGTTAAGTCGCTGTCGTTGAAACCTTTTTTCAACATTTATTTATTCATTTATTTATTGATTTTTTATTCATCACTGTATTATTTTTAAAATTGTTATTATTATTATTATTATTATTATTATTATTATTATTGTTGTTACTATTCTTATAACTTTTACTGTTCATCAGCGATGGAATGAACTGTTGCATTTGTTTATTTATTTTTTATTATCACTTTATTATTTTTTAATTGTTATTTTTTTTTGTCATTATTATTTAGTATTATTATTATAAGAATCCGTGAATGGCGATGAGTCGTCGGATAATTTTGTAGCACATAAACAGCGGAGGTTGAAAGAGATGATCGAAGTAATGGAGCGTCGAATGGTTTGCCGCGCCGACCGCGGGGTCCTCTTCCACTGCGTTTCTCACTGCAGTAGTTTATCCGATACTGGGCCGGGAGCCCCCCTCCTCGACCGGAGGGAGCTTCGAAGCGCGCTCGGTTGAAACAACAAACTTTACAGCATCCGTCGTACGCGTGGCGAAACTTATTGTGTGTGAAGAGAGCGAGAGAGAAAGAAAATTACAGAGAGAGGGGAAAAGAGCGAGAAAAAGAGGCTCTTGAGGGTGAAAAGAAAAAAAACGATGCAGAAAGAGAGAGAGAGAGGGAGATACTAAAAAAAATAAAAAATAGAAAGAAAAGAATTCTTACCGAAGTAAAAATAAATTTGAAAAAAAAAAAAACGTTAAAAAACAAAAAAAAACACTTGAAAATATAAATGATTCGCAATTGTCGTCGATTGTCTTATCGATTGTCAATCTTGTCAAGATTTCATATAATCGACGATTATTATTATCGTTATTATTATTCACGATTCCTCAACTCCGATTCGTCGAAATCGTCACATCAATAATGCAATATCTAAAATCGTCGAGGCTAAATTACGTTCTAACAACGTCACTGTAAAATCCTCGTTGCACACAAAAAACGTTTCATATCCATTCGTGTCACTGTGATTATAGTCCACCAATCAAAGTACAAACGTAAATTGAACCAAAAAGAACGAAAACAAAACGAAATAAAAAAAAACGAAATAACAGAATAAAAAAATGGAAATTAAAATTTTCAAATTTATAAAATCGCACAAATTTGTTATTAAAATATTTTTGTTTATGTATGTTTTTTTCTTTTTTTTTTCAATCTTCTCGTTGAGTTTCAATGTGTGTTCAACAATATTTCTCAAACACTCGAACTTCGAATTATTTTCACGTTTGTTTGTTTGTTTGTTTTTTTGTTCTTTCGTTTTCGTTTGTTTATTTTTATGAATAATTTATTTGCAAAAAAAAAAATATTCGTCGACACGTGGAACAATGTTTATTATTATTATTTTCGTTTGTGTGTTATTTCAGTTTTGGGGGACTTTTGGTCTTATTGTGAGGGTGGACAATCGTAGTTCGCGATGAGATATATGTATATATATATCTATATATCTATATATATAAGGGATGAGAAAACACGAAAAGCACGTGCGACGCGTCGTGACGCTGGCGAGGGACTAGAGCCCCGAGCGACTCTGCACGCCCGGAAGCTGCGCGCGCGCGATGGCTTAAAGAACTCACCCCCCACCCCCAACCCCCGACTCGCGACGGACTGCCGCAGAGAGCCCACGGACGACTTGTTCTTCGGGGGTGGATTTCTTTATTTTTTTTTCTTTCTCTGTGTGTGTGTGTTATTTTTTTTCTTTCTTCTTCTTCTTCTTCTTCGTCGTCGTCGTCGCTTTCCACGAAATGCTACCCAAAAAATTCATATAATCAAATTAAACATCGATTTTAATTAGCGACAAAAATATTTTTAAAAAATGATTGTCAACTTATTTTATTGTTAGAACGTGAAATGACCGATGGAACGTGTGATTCGATGTATTTCCCGAGCTTAATGGAAAAGCCACTTGGCTCAACGTTCGGTCGGGTTTGTCTGACCCGTCCATAAACGCTGCAAAGGCTTTGTGCTTGTGCTCGAACCCCGGTCGAGCAATCCACGACGTCGTCTTATTCAGTACGCTTTGGCCCCCCATCAGGGTTGTCTGTTGGGAAACTCATTGAACCCATAGTTGCCCATTTCTCGTCTCGGGATTGGATCGCCTTGATGACATCACGGCCCACCTGACACTGTCATCACCACGGCCACCCTGGAATCGCCATTGTTCGAGCTAAACCCATGGAAATCGACTAATCGGACAGTGATTGGCATGCGAAGAACAAATTGAAAAAAAAAAAAAAAATAATCGTTTATTATCCAAAAATAAATAATAATGCGTTATAAAATTGTAATTTAAAAATAATATGTAAATGGATAGTATTATTTATGGATAATATCGTGAAATATTATTATTTATTGTTATTCGTTTATTTGTATTGTTTCAATTTACACGATTAAAAAAAAAGCAAGTTAAGTTTTCGTCCCAAACATGGGACGACGAAAAAAATGCAAAATTATTCGCACGCGAAATTTTGAGTGTGACTACAATGGAATTAATTGACTCGCTAATTGGCTTCATCCGGGAAACCGACGATTGTGTAATTAGGGTTAATTGCGAATGATAAATATAGCACAGTGACGAAAGCACTGGCTATTCGTGTCAAACTGTGGGCAAGTGACCTTCGAATCTTCTCACATCACGCGTGGCCATCTACCGGAATTTTATCGAATTATCGCAGTCGATCGCAAATGAAATATAATATTATAAGTTTGCATAATTAATTTATAAAAATCTATGAGACCGAGAATTTTTGTTATAATTTTTACGTCAACTTTAATTAACGCCTAAGATTCCTTAATTTGTCAAAAATATTGTATTCGTTCGATAAATGATTTTTGATAAATTTAATTAATCGACTCTGATTTTTTTTTTTTTTTTCATGCTTCAAAAGCAATATGGAAACACTTCGCTTACCGTCGTTTTTCATCTATAAAGCCAATTCGATGGTCGCGAATGGAATGACATTCATTGATGTTCGATATTTAATCAGTCCATTTGATTCGAAATTTATTGAGGTACATTTTTTATTTTTTTTTTCTTTATTTTCGTCCCTCACAAATGCTCCGGCTTCTACGCTATCGCATCGGTTGATCTGAATTCCGCGAATGAACGAATAATCCATCGAGCGACGATTGCTCATTTGGTTTTCATTGACGTTATAAAAAAAAAAAAAAATCTGAAACTCTTGTCGAACGATAAATTCACGAATTTCTAATTTGTTCCGAATTTTCACGATAATTCGTGACAAAAAAATGTAAATTAAATTTTAACTTTTATTTCCCTTGGACAATTAAAAAAAAATCACAGAAAAAAAAAATGAAAATTAATCCCATAAAAATTAAATTAACCATTTCTCCTTTGAAAAAAAATCATACATAAAAAAAAAGCTTTTTATTCACAGCAAAGATTTTTTTTTTTCATTTCTCAGCAGCACAAAGTCGATCGACTGATTTTTCATTCTCAATCTCTTTTCCAAAAAAAAAAACAATGAAAAAATAATAATAATAAATAAATAAATAAATAAATACAAAAACCAAAACCAGGTACAAAAAAGACAGAAACCTCAACAGGATCGCATGGAAGTAATAATAAAACCAAATGGGGGTGCACGTGAGGTGATGTCGGTGCAGGTGCAGGTGGAGGGGTTGTCGGAGCTTGCAGAAGCATCGACTCGACTTTGCGCGTATAACGCCGTGGTATAACGGGCCCGCCACTTGCCACTTTGGGGTGTGTTCGCGAGGGAAATTGGCCGTTAGTATCGCTGACGAAACTACTAGAAGGCAACGGGCCCCCCCCCGAGTTGAGGGTGGGGGGGAGACTGGATCGAGTGTAGGGGATGCTCTCCACGACAAAGCACAACCAAAGCTTGTCCCGTCCCAATTGGTTCTCTCCGCTTTACTCAGCTTCACTTACGCCTCTCGTGTGCCTCTTCGATTGAGAATTTAGAACATATATGTATATATATATACATATATATATATATATATATATATATATATATATATATATATATATATATATATATTCTAAATTGCGCCTGGTTTCCGAACTTTCTCATTAACCGGTTAATTACAAATTCTGCTCGCCTCGTGGCACGTGACTGCCGATTAGCTTCATTCACTTCATCCCCCTCCCCTTCCCCTCCTCCGCCGACCCATGACTTACCCTGCCTTTCATATATCTTAGCTCAGACGGTGGCGCCACCTATCGAATATATCCAACACGACCTACTTTTTCGTTATTTTTTTTTTTTTGCGGTTTTTTGGCAACGATGATGCTTGAAATGTTTAAACTCCTAGTCTGTAAATAATGTTCTTTTGGCAGGTTTACTTTGTGACCACTGAGTCACTTGTCGATGGTCTGATATTTTGATAGGGACTTTGAAGTGGTCGTAAAAATTCGAAAAAAAAAAAAATTCGTGAAATTTTATTAATTATCCTGGCATGAGGATCGATGATTATACTGCTTGAGGAATCATTTGCTTGAACATTAAAAACCGTCATTCGCTTGAACATTTGAAAAATTAAAGAAATTTAGAATTTTTTTATAAATTCGCTAGAACGTTCGAGAAATTGTCAAATCGTTTTATCACGTTACCGAAGAAGAAACGAAATGTCGTCGCTTTACTTGAAAAAAAAAAAAATTTCAATGTCGTCTGCACCTTAAAGTTTCACTGCGTTGAATATAATATATATATATATAATACATATATATATATAAATTTTTTTATCACACACTTGATTATTCGACGGTCGTAACAATAACGGTCCAGCACTCAAATGCAACTTCAAAGATTTCGTTGTTGTCGCTGCTCTTCTTATTTTTATTCATTCTTTTTCATTTTTTTCCAACCGACGTACGTTGTGGCAAGGCGTTAAAAAAGCTCGTGGCCCAAGAAACCCATTCCCGGTCATACATTTCCAAGATTACCATACACCCTCCACCCCTACCCCCAACCCCCTCCCTTCCTCCCAACCCCCGCACAATTCTGCATCCACGTGCAGCGAAATATTTCTCCGAAATCCGAGCGGCCGAAAAAGTCGTTTTTTCTCGCTACAGCGCCACAGCGACGGGTCGTAAAATTCATGATTTCGCTGAAACAAAAGAAAAAACGGAAAAAAATAAAAAAATAAAAATAAAAATAAGAAAACAGGTAACCAGCGTGAAGACGTACGGCCACCGTAAACACAAATTTATTAACGGCGGTTCGCCTTTTGCGAAAAGAACCGAAGGGTTCTTACTTTCCATCGTTGCATCTCGCTCCTTTCTCACTGCTCACAAACACATAAACACAAACACACACACACACACACACACACACACACACACTTTTCTCATTCTCTTCTACCTTCTGGCCGTGCATCTGCTTCCAGCATTTTCATCCCTTCTCGTGCTTCTCGACTCGGTGACGGGTTTTTCATCCCCCTCCCCCCAACCCCTGCTTCCAGCCCCCAACCCTTCAGCGTCCAAGTCCTCCACGGTTCATGGAGTTTATCAGGATTAAGGACTAAGACGAACCACTTTTCTGCGCTTTCGTACAGGTGCTTCTCTCTCTCTCTCTTTTTCTTTCTCTCTCTCTCTCTATTTTTTTCTCTCTCTCCTCCTTATTTCCACGGTTCTTCGACGTGAAAAGCTTTCGTCCTGCGACGGTGAAAATTCGCGAAGGATGCGAAGGACGGAAAGAAAAAGTCGAGGACGCTTTTTCGCGTTATTACCGTCAATGTCGCAGGGGGTGGCGGGGGTTGGGGGTCACGGGTTGGGGTGGGAAGGGTGAGGGGTCCAGAGATGAGCTTTCGGGGATTCGTTCGAGGCCGGGAACGACGGAATAAACGCGGTAATAAGGAAAATGTGGAGAAATGCATGGACGTCGAGATGTGAGTAGAAATTATGAGATATGGCGAGAGGGATGAGAGAGAGAGAAGGGTGGAAATCAAGAAAGTTTGAGCTTGAGCGTGGATATTTCTCCGAGCTTGATGATGCAACGAAAATTCATGTATTCCTTGACAATTTTCTTTTTCTTGGAAATAATGGAAATCTGATTCGTCGCAATGAAAAAAAAATTACATCCAATCAACTAAGACATTTTTTTTTATAAATAAACATACAAATAGAAAGCTTTGACGAAAACATGCATTTCCGTCATCATTTTTGTAGTAAAATTTAATATTAATATAATGATTATAAGAATATAGGTACAATTAATTTTTTCTTTTTTTTTAAATCGTATATTTTTATTTACGAATTTTGTAAAAAAAAATGTATGCACTCAAATTTCGATAATTTCACGAAATTTCAATGTCAGTAGATGCAAATTTACAAACTAGATAGCTCATGATAGAACACAGGAGGATAAATAAAACACAAAAAAAAAATAACGACACGTTAATTCGTCGATTCAATTGAAATTTCAATGGGATGATGTCGACGATTTGAATTTTCCACGTTGCCCGTAAAAAAAAACACGCGAGAGCTCGGAAAATTCATCGACGAATTTATCAAATACGAATGGAGAGACGAGGGAGAAAGAGAAAGAGAGAGAGAGAGAAAAAAAGACAGGCAGAGAGAGAGAGAGAGAGAGAGAGATACAAGAGCGTTCGATGTGTGACGACAGGGATCAAAGTAACACCTGACGTGTTGCTCAACTAGCATGCTCCCACCCCCTCCCACCCTATTTGTGTTTATGTGAATGTATGTATGTGTGTGTGTGTGTGTGTGTGTGTGTGTGTGTGTGTATGTGTGAGTTGCTACTGTTAACACGTGACACATAAACGAATAAACGTAAAACAAATGATGCTTTAAAAGGGAAATTAGCGTCATGAGGGAGGCGAACGATCCGTCGAATCGAGCTGTGAAAGCTCTCGTGGACAGCGTCACCAACGTGACACAATCGTTGATGACCAATCAACCCCTCCCCCTTCCCCTCCCCCTCCCCCATCCCCCTCACCGTTTCACATCGTGATCAACGATTATTCAACGCATTAAACCTTGTCTACCCTCCAATCGTTATTTTCAAAGGTGACGAAAAAAAACCACCCCCCCGAAAAAAAAAAATAATAATAATTCACCACGTACAATACGAAACTCGTTTCACGGATAATTCTTGCGGTCTGATACAAACGTGATGAAAAAAAAATAACGTTCGGACTTTATCGCAACATGCAACCCCCCCCCCCCCCACCCCCCACCGCCGTGGCTCAACCTCGTGTCCGAGCGTGGAGAACGTAATCAGCAACCGGAAATTAACGGCTGTTCTTTTGTTTCATGCGGCCAACGTGCTTGCGGTCTCGTACGAATGAAAGTCAAAAGCTCAAATGTTTCCATACCATTTGTGGGCACAAAGCTGTTCAATGGTAAGGGGGAGGGTGATATTTCATAACGCAATTCCGTATCGCTTTCATCGATTCCGACAATTTTGTTCGGGATTCGGCGATCGAACGACCATTAACGAAAGCTCGTTCGTATTCCGAGTAGTGATGAATAAATTGATGAATGAATAAATGAACAAATTAATGAACAAAATATATGCATATATAAATACATGTATATTTGTTTATTCATTTGTTCATTTATTTATCAACTAATTGATTTTTATTATTCTTTTAAGACATTAAAATTGATAAAATAAATATGTCAAAATAATCGAATTAATTTAATAAAAAATAAAATAAGAATATTGAAAAATAATATGTTGTATGTATAGAAATATTATGGATTTACATATTTCCGTATAACGAAAGAACGTTCTCGAATTCACGAAATTCCGACGTATATATACATCCGATGAATACATCCGAATGAAAACGTCCACAAAGGCGTCAAAGACGTGCGAACGCATTCGAACGCGACAATGTCCAGTGTTCTGTAAATTTCTTATCCGCTCGCGTGGACACGTACCGAATTTTCGGTCGCCTCGCGAAGGTGCCACACGAGCTTTTCTTCCGGTGAGGACAAAAAAAAAAATACAAAAAAAAAAAAGTCAAAAAGTGTCGGGTCCACAGTTTTCATTGCTACATCCGTACGTTTCACACGGTGGGGATTTTGTGATCGTGGCAAAGGGAACACACACATACACACACACAGGTCCGTTCGCTCGTCTCAAACGTTACGGGAAAACCGGGAGCTCCGTAGTCGGTCTTTGAAGTCGTGCCAGGATTAGCCACTTTCTCGTGGCGTTGCCGTATACCGTCGACTGCAGTTTCCCGGACCCCCGGACATGAGGGACGGCAAGATAAACCGAAAAGAAACAACAACCAAAGTGGTTTCATTGGTTCAACGTCGGGCCGGTGGAATTGCGTTCGATAAATGACTCGAGGTGCAACAATGAATGAAAACGTTCGTGTCGAACGGACGGTTTTCGTTTGTCCCGTGACTTCGAGTTGGGGTGGGAATGAAATGCTAGGACTTGATGCTAGGATGATTCGAATGCATGGATGATTCGAGTGCTTGGATGATTCGAATGGTTAGATGATTCAAATGGTTGGATGGTTCGAATGGTTGGATGATTCGAATGGCTGTATGATTCGAATGGTTGGATGATTCGAATGCTTGAATGATTCGAATGCTTGGATGATCCGAATGCTTGGATGATTCGAATGGTTGGATGATTCGAATGGTTTGATGATTCGAATGCTTGGATGATTCGAATGCTTGGATGATTCGAATGCTTAGATGATTTGAATTCTTCGATGATTTGAATGGTTGAATAATTCGAATGCTTGCATGATTCGAATGCTCAAGTCATTTCAATGTTTGTTTGATTTGAATGCTTGCATGATATAAATGCTAGAATGATTCGAGTGCTCGGAAGATTCGAATGCTCGGATGATTCGAATGCTTGGATAATTCGAATGCTTGGATAATTCGAATGCTTGGATAATTCGAATGCTTGGATAATTCGAATGCTTGGATAATTCGAATGCTTGGATAATTCGAATGCTTGGATAATTCGAATGCTTGGATAATTCGAATGCTTGGATAATTCGAATGCTTGGATAATTCGAATGCTTGGATAATTCGAATGCTTGGATAATTCGAATGCTCAGATCATTTGGATACTTGCATGATTCGAATGCTTGAATGATTCGTATACTTTGATTCTCCGAACGCTTAAATGATTTGAATACTCGGACAATTTGAATCCCCGAATTATTCGAAAATAATCAGCCAATTATTTCAACGTAAGAAGAAAAGAAAAAAAAAACATTATCGGAGACGGTTATTCGCACGCGTAAATCACGACGGATCGAAAATTTGCTCATTCCGGTGGATCGAGACGCGGAAAAGAAAAAAAAAATTACGGTAAAATAAAATAGCCGAGTATGAAGGAAAATGTATTGAATGCATGTGTCCGTGTGTGTGTGTATATTATAGTCATTGCGAGTACGCAGTGTCGCGTATCCGAAAAATTTCACGGTGAATGAACCGGAAGACGAGCTATCGTCCTCGCGACCGCCCCCCCCCCCTTCCCCAGGGATGGAGGGTGAAGCTTTTGAGGCAGTGGCACGGCGCAGCGGGGTACGTTGCGGCAAAGGGTGCACGGAGATTGTACGAGACGATATTGTACAATGCGAAGAGACACACAGCTTTGCGACAATTCGTAAAACGCATCCCTCGCAATTCCGATGCCGATGTCGAACGAGGTACGCTACTATACCTATATATATATATATATCAGAGTGGTCCTCAGCAAGGATGAATTTTGAATTAAAATCGGATCACCCTCCACTCAGGTGCCAAATAATTTTTGAAATAATGTTCGCGAAGTCCCTCCGACCTATCTCAATATTAACTCATGCCTGTGAAAATGACATTTATTAAAATTTTATATTAAAATTTTGAAACAAAAATTCTAAATGAAAAAAAAATGTTTAGGTTAAAATGCGACGCAACATGGCGTCGTTATGGGATAAAAAATGTATATATATATATCGTTTCATCGCATAAAACGTGAATTTGGCTGAAAGCCAGTGCGATTAATAATCCGCTTGCGATAATTCGTATTGGGAAGGGTGCGGAGGGGCGGGGGGGTGGAACGATCGGTGCGAGGAGGGGGCGGGAGAGGGAGGATGGCGCGGAGCGACGAATCACGATGGAAATTACGCGGGGACACGGAAGTATGGGAAAAACAGGTGCCCACGGGGGTACAGGGGGGTACGAACATCACCCACCCCCACCCAGCCCCCAGTGGTGCCTGGGTCCGCGATGATGTTGGGTTCGGGCGATGGAAAATGAATAATATTCAATATCCGGATGGGAGCCCGACCGTGTGAGGGTTGCGGGTACGGTTCGCATCGGTTTTCATAACACCCCCCTCCCCCCCACCCCGCCGATCCCGAACGTTTCACGAAAGTTTTCGGTGAATTATGACATTTTCCACGGCTATACAAATACCATAACCAACACACATATATATATATATGCATGCACAAATACGGACGAATAAACACACATACATACATGGACGATGCGGTAGGTTATTTTCTACTGACTGATCAAATATATATATATATTTATATATATATATATGTATGTATATATGGTAGATTTTGCCGGCGGCTTCGTTCGTGTGGATACCATGATTTGTGACAATGTTTTTAACATGAGTTTCTTGTTTAAACTCAACGAAACATAATTTACAGGGTTCATGTGTTAACGCAGCAATAATTTATTATTATTATTATTATTATTATTATTATTATTATTATTATTATTATTATTATTATTTAATAAATATCAAAATATTTATTATAATATTTTTTATGCATTATTATTAACCGTTTTTATTTTTATTTTTATTTCAATATTTTTGTCATCAAGAAGGGTCCTTGATTTCCCATGATCGCACCACGGTCGAGTGGAAGCTCGTTTTTTTAATTTCATTATTTTATTCTTTATTTTTTTTTCATCACCATATTTTCGTATTCGACGAGACGCCGTTTCACGGTAGTGCGGTTCCAAGAGTCTTCTTTCAACTCCAAACTGCAACCGGAAACCGCGGGACCGGTGAGTCGCTCCCCCATCCCCTCTTCCGATGCCGCCTCGCGAACAACCACTCAACGTTAACTTTTGAATTCAATGGCGATGGGATAAGTTTTTGTTCGTTCGTTGCACGCGGTATATCGAGCCGGTCGAAGCTTTAATTATTCGCGGAATTGAATTATCGACCAAGCCCGACGAAAAAAAAAAAACCCCGAAGATTCGTTCGAATTTTTTTTTTCTTTCGCAGTCAATGACTTTGAAACTTTATTTATTTATTTATTTATTTATTTATTTATTTATTTATTTATTTATTTATTTATTTATTTATTTATTTATTTATTTATTTATTTATTTATTTATTTATTTATTTATTTATTTATTTATTTATTTATTTATTTATTTATTTATTTATTTATTTATTAATTCATCTATTTATTTCTTTATTCATTTATTCATTTATTTTTATTTCAAATACATTAAATTTTGAAAAATGATGAGTTTGAACGTTTTTTCGATAACACTAAGTACTTCTGAAAAGAATTGTAGAAAACATATATACATATATGACACCCCCTTCCCCTCCTCTACTGTGCAATTTTTTAATTTCCCCAGACTGAAAACAAATCCAGACAGAGAACTCGAGAATTTTTCATGCATGACGTTGTAACCGTGTAGCCTAGCGACAATTAGCAAGCCTCACGAGTTCGTAAATATGCTGCTTTTGTGCCTCGTTACATTATAAAAAAAAAAGAAAGAAAAAAAAAGAATATTTGTCGTTGTACAATTTGGATGTAGAATGCGACCGGAGTAAGGAGAGTGGTCTGAGAGTACGTGGAGTAATTATCTCGTTCAGAGTTTCTATATTTCCGTCTCGCTCTGTCCCTCTCTCTCTCTCTCTCTCTCTCTCTCTCTCTCTCTGACTCGTGGTCTGCATCCATCATCCAAGACCAGAGCGTGACGCAATTAGCCTGTCTGCGCTTTTCGTACGCCCTTCGAGTTTCCAACCCCCCCCCCCCCCCTTCAACCCCCAACCCCCGAAATGTACCGTCCAAGCGTTAAACATCAACAGTTACAAACTGCAGTCTTCGTAGCAGCATCACGTACGCTATACGTTGCTAAATAATACATTTCGATTCCCCCAACTATGTACTATGTTTCACCATTCCATGTGCTGCCCAAACATTTCCACCACGATTGCAAACGTTGACGTAAAGGTGTTTGCCCACAAGGGTCAGCCACCTCGAACGTGGAGTAACTTGCAAAACGTCTGCGTTCGTGTTGGACGATGAAAAAAATGTTACGTCAGCCGAAAATTCGTTGGAAATGGATCGAAATATGATATTTCCTTTTGGGAACAAAAGGTAGCTTCGGTTTTCCAATCTCACTGCAATTGTTTTTAATGTCGAACATTTCAAGTTAAAAAATCCCGAACATTTTGAGTTTAAAGATTTTGGACATTCCGTGCTTTAAAGTTTTTGACATGTCAAGTTTCAAAATGTCGCACATTCCGAGTTAAAAAAATATCGAACATTTTCAGTTGAAAAATGTCGAACATTTCAAGTTCAAAGATCTCGAACATTTCAAGTTCAAAGATCTCGAACATTTCAAGTTCAAAGATCTCGAACATTTCAAGTGAAAAAATGTCTAACATTTCAAGTTCAAAGATCTCGAACATTTCAAGTGAAAAAATGTCGAACATTTCAAGTCCAAAGATCTCGAACATTTCGAGTATCGAATTTTCGGTCTTTTCGGACATTTCAACTTCAAAAATTTCGGACGCTTCAAAAATTCCAAGTTCAAAAAAATTCCGAACATTTCGAGCATTCCAACCTCAAAAATTTCCATCGAATGTTCCATCGAACTGTGGCGACTCTCCGAGATAACAAAATTTTCCACATGCCTCACGCGACCTTCGCGTTTCCCACGTTTCCCCGACCCACGGAGATCAGGCTCAACGGAGGTTCCGTAAAATCTTCGTCCCGCGTTATCCTCCACAATTGTTTACCGATCGTGCAACGCGTCTCGTAAACCATCGTAAACAATCGTGTAATGAACGTTGTTAAACACCAAGCTCACATTGTGCATTGTCAATAGCCAAACAATAGCCTGGGGTGGGTTGGGGGAAGGGGGGGGGGTCCACCGAAAACACATGAGACTCTCCCAAGGGTGATTTCTGGGGTGCACGGTGAACGAACTTCCGGTACGGATAACTGGATCCTCGTGGTAACCAACGAAGACTCCAAGTCCTCTTGTTTCACCTTCTAGCAGGACTTCCCCCACCCCCCCCCAACCCCTTCCACTACATACCACACTCCCTCAACGATTATACAAACGGCCCACGTTTGCACGAGGGCCTAGATGGTGCTATCGTAGTCGTCTACGAAACACCTTCACCTTCCTCGTCTTCCCCCGTTTCCAGCTTTACTCTCACTCGCTTGTTCAACCCCTCTTCCAACCCCCTCAACCCCCCACGCGACACGTTCGTCGATGGTGTGAGTGGAATATATGCCACGGGAGTTCAACACAAGCTCGACTAATTGCGAATAAGCACCTAACTCTGAAACTATATACCGAGTTGATTATACTCCTATTTAATCGATCGCCATGAAGCTTCCATGAAGCTTCTAACGGTCGTGTGCGCGGCTTGACTGTGCCAACGTCTTTGATGCTGTGAGTCGTTATCACGGTTTCGAGCTTCGCGACAGATGGCAGTGAGGATTTGTACACGAGCTTTTCAATTTTCATGTTTTTTGAGGGATGATGGTGTTGAGGAGAATAGCGACGACAAGAAAAAAAAATACACTGCAATGATAAGTGCGAGGGATAGTTGATGCAGAAAATGTTTTAAATGTTGTGGGTATTTGAGGTGGGGACTTGAAATGGAAAATTATCGACCAGGTGATGCAAATATGGTTTTTTTTATCAAAGAAACCGTATTTTTACGGACTACAGACGGAATTTAGGTGACTGACATAAACAAGAAACGTATGTCTATGTGAATCAACCGTTAGATTCGGATTTCGTGAAAATTGGGGGTCTAAAAGACCTTTCAAAGTCCGAATAAATTGTTTTCGGCTTCGCTACGAACGAAACGACGTTCACTACAAACCTTTTGACACCCAACTCTGTAAGATTAACCCATGGAAGACGATTTTCATGACCCATCGATTTTCAATAAACAAAAATTTTTTTTTCGTCGAAAAATTTTTTTTTTTCATCAAAAACTCATTTTTTTTTCTTCTACGAACGAAAATTCGGTCACCAGAGACATATACGAGGGTACCTCTATGTAAATCAACCGTCAGATCACCCATAGGAACCCATCTCCGTGTGAATGAACCGTTGGAGTCGATTTTCGTCAAAATTGGGGGTCTAAAAACCTTTAAAAGTCCGAAAAAATTGTTTTCGGCCTCGCCCCAACCGAAACGACGTTCACTACAAACCTTTTCACACCCAACTCCATAAGATAAACGCATAAAAATCGATTTTCCCGACCCATCATTTTTCCCCAAAAAAAATTTTTTTTTCGTCAAAATAAATTTTTCTTTCATTAAAAAATCGATTTTTTTTCTACTACAAACGAAAACTCGATTACCGGAGACATATACAAGGGTGTCTGTATGTGAATCAACCGTTAGATAACCCATACAGAGCCATATCCATGTGAAAGAACCATTTGGACCGATTTTCGTGAATTTTGGGGGTCTAAAAACCTTTAAAAGTCCGAAAAAATTGTTTTCGGCCTCGCCACAACCGGAACGACGTTCACTACAAACCTTTTCACACCCAACTCCATAAGATAAACGCATAAAAATCGATTTTCCCGACCCATCATTTTTCCCCAAAAAAAAATTTTTTTCGTCAAAATAAATTTTTTTTTCATAAAAAAATCGATTTTTTTTCTACTACAAACGAAAACTCGATTACCGGAGACATATACAAGGGTGTCTGTATGTGAATCAACTGTTAGATAACCCATACAGAGCCATATCCATGTGAAAGAACCATTTGGACCGATTTTCGTGAATTTTGGGGGTCTAAAAACCTTTAAAAGTCCGAAAACATTGTTTTCGGCCTCGCCCCAACCGAAACGACGTTCACTACAAACCTTTTCACACCCAACTCCATAAGATAAACGCATAAAAATCGATTTTCCCGACCCATCATTTTTCCCCAAAAAAAAATTTTTTTTCGTCAAAATAAATTTTTTTTTCATAAAAAAATCGATTTTTTTTCTACTACAAACGAAAACTCGATTACCGGAGACATATACAAGGGTGTCTGTATGTGAATCAACCGTTAGATAACCCATACAGAGCCATATCCATGTGAAAGAACCATTTGGACCGATTTTCGTGAATTTTGGGGGTCTAAAAACCTTTAAAAGTCCGAAAAAATTGTTTTCGGCCTCGCCCCAACCGAAAACACGTTCACTACAAACCTTTTCACACCCAACTCCATAAGATAAACGCATAAAAATCGATTTTCCCGACCCATCATTTTTCCCAGAAAAAAATTTTTTTTCGTCAAAATAAATTTTTTTTTCATAAAAAAATCGATTTTTTTTCTACTACAAACGAAAACTCGATTACCGGAGACATATACAAGGGTGTCTGTATGTGAATCAACCGTTAGATAACCCATACAGAGCCATATCCATGTGAAAGAACCATTTGGACCGATTTTCGTGAATTTTGGGGGTCTAAAAACCTTTAAAAGTCCGAAAAAATTGTTTTCGGCCTCGCCCCAACCGAAACGACGTTCACTACAAACCTTTTCACACCCAACTCCATAAGATAAACGCATAAAAATCGATTTTCCCGACCCATCATTTTTCCCCAAAAAAAATTTTTTTTTCGTCAAAATAAATTTTTTTTTCATAAAAAAATCGATTTTTTTTCTACTACAAACGAAAACTCGATTACCGGAGACATATACAAGGGTGTCTGTATGTGAATCAACCGTTAGATAACCCATACAGAGCCATATCCATGTGAAAGAACCATTTGGACCGATTTTCGTGAATTTTGGGGGTCTAAAAACCTTTAAAAGTCCGAAAAAATTGTTTTCGGCCTCGCCACAACCGGAACGACGTTCACTACAAACCTTTTCGCACCCAACTCCATAAGATAAACGCATAAAAATCGATTTTCCCGACCCATCATTTTTCCCCAAAAAAAAATTTTTTTTCGTCAAAATAAATTTTTCTTTCATTAAAAAATCGATTTTTTTTCTACTACAAACGAAAACTCGATTACCGGAGACATATGCAAGGGTGTCTGTATGTGAATCAACTGTTAGATAACCCATACAGAGTTATATCCATGTGAAAGAACCATTTGGACCGATTTTCGTGAATTTTGGGGGTCTAAAAACCTTTAAAAGTCCGAAAAAATTGTTTTCGGCCTCGCCACAACCGGAACGACGTTCACTACAAACCTTTTCACACCCAACTCCATAAGATAAACGCATAAAAATCGATTTTCCCGACCCATCATTTTTCCCCAAAAAAAAATTTTTTTTCGTCAAAATAAATTTTTCTTTCATTAAAAAATCGATTTTTTTTCTACTACAAACGAAAACTTAATTACCGGAGACATATACAAGGGTGTCTGTATGTGAATCAACTGTTAGATAACCCATACAGAGCCATATCCATGTGAAAGAACCATTTGGACCGATTTTCGTGAATTTTGGGGGTCTAAAAACCTTTAAAAGTCCGAAAAAATTGTTTTCGGCCTCGCCCCAACCGAAACGACGTTCACTACAAACCTTTTCACACCCAACTCCATAAGATAACCGCATAAAAGTCGATTTTCCCGACCCATCATTTTTCCCCAAAAAAAAATTTTTTTTCGTCAAAATAAATTTTTTTTTCATAAAAAAATCGATTTTTTTTCTACTACAAACGAAAACTCGATTACCGGAGACATATACAAGGGTGTCTGTATGTGAATCAACCGTTAGATAACCCATACAGAGCCATATCCATGTGAAAGAACCATTTGGACCGATTTTCGTGAATTTTGGGGGTCTAAAAACCTTTAAAAGTCCGAAAAAATTGTTTTCGGCCTCGCCCCAACCGAAACGACGTTCACTACAAACCTTTTCACACCCAACTCCATAAGATAAACGCATAAAAATCGATTTTCCCGACCCATCATTTTTCCCCAGAAAAAATTTTTTTTTCGTCAAAATAAATTTTTTTTTCATAAAAAAATCGATTTTTTTTCTACTACAAACGAAAACTCGATTACCGGAGACATATACAAGGGTGTCTGTATGTGAATCAACTGTTAGATAACCCATACAGAGCCATATCCATGTGAAAGAACCATTTGGACCGATTTTCGTGAATTTTGGGGGTCTAAAAACCTTTAAAAGTCCGAAAACATTGTTTTCGGCCTCGCCCCAACCGAAACGACGTTCACTACAAACCTTTTCACACCCAACTCCATAAGATAAACGCATAAAAATCGATTTTCCCGACCCATCATTTTTCCCCAAAAAAAAATTTTTTTTCGTCAAAATAAATTTTTTTTTCATAAAAAAATCGATTTTTTTTCTACTACAAACGAAAACTCGATTACCGGAGACATATACAAGGGTGTCTGTATGTGAATCAACCGTTAGATAACCCATACAGAGCCATATCCATGTGAAAGAACCATTTGGACCGATTTTCGTGAATTTTGGGGGTCTAAAAACCTTTAAAAGTCCGAAAAAATTGTTTTCGGCCTCGCCACAACCGGAACGACGTTCACTACAAACCTTTTCACACCCAACTCCATAAGATAACCGCATAAAAGTCGATTTTCCCGACCCATCATTTTTCCCCAAAAAAAAATTTTTTTTCGTCAAAATAAATTTTTTTTTCATAAAAAAATCGATTTTTTTTCTACTACAAACGAAAACTCGATTACCGGAGACATATACAAGGGTGTCTGTATGTGAATCAACCGTTAGATAACCCATACAGAGCCATATCCATGTGAAAGAACCATTTGGACCGATTTTCGTGAATTTTGGGGGTCTAAAAACCTTTAAAAGTCCGAAAAAATTGTTTTCGGCCTCGCCCCAACCGAAACGACGTTCACTACAAACCTTTTCACACCCAACTCCATAAGATAAACGCATAAAAATCGATTTTCCCGACCCATCATTTTTCCCCAGAAAAAATTTTTTTTTCGTCAAAATAAATTTTTTTTTCATAAAAAAATCGATTTTTTTTCTACTACAAACGAAAACTCGATTACCGGAGACATATACAAGGGTGTCTGTATGTGAATCAACTGTTAGATAACCCATACAGAGCCATATCCATGTGAAAGAACCATTTGGACCGATTTTCGTGAATTTTGGGGGTCTAAAAACCTTTAAAAGTCCGAAAACATTGTTTTCGGCCTCGCCCCAACCGAAACGACGTTCACTACAAACCTTTTCACACCCAACTCCATAAGATAAACGCATAAAAATCGATTTTCCCGACCCATCATTTTTCCCCAAAAAAAAATTTTTTTTCGTCAAAATAAATTTTTTTTTCATAAAAAAATC
This sequence comes from Diplazon laetatorius, assembly GCA_963662125.1. Classification (NCBI taxonomy): domain Eukaryota; kingdom Metazoa; phylum Arthropoda; class Insecta; order Hymenoptera; family Ichneumonidae; genus Diplazon; species Diplazon laetatorius. The sequence continues at coordinate 2,678,546 of OY759164.1, forward strand.
GATTTTTTTTCTACTACAAACGAAAACTCGATTACCGGAGACATATACAAGGGTGTCTGTATGTGAATCAACCGTTAGATAACCCATACAGAGCCATATCCATGTGAAAGAACCATTTGGACCGATTTTCGTGAATTTTGGGGGTCTAAAAACCTTTAAAAGTCCGAAAAAATTGTTTTCGGCCTCGCCCCAACCGAAACGACGTTCACTACAAACCTTTTCACACCCAACTCCATAAGATAAACGCATAAAAATCGATTTTCCCGACCCATCATTTTTCCCCAAAAAAAAATTTTTTTCGTCAAAATAAATTTTTTTTTCATAAAAAAATCGATTTTTTTTCTACTACAAACGAAAACTCGATTACCGGAGACATATACAAGGGTGTCTGTATGTGAATCAACTGTTAGATAACCCATACAGAGCCATATCCATGTGAAAGAACCATTTGGACCGATTTTCGTGAATTTTGGGGGTCTAAAAACCTTTAAAAGTCCGAAAACATTGTTTTCGGCCTCGCCCCAACCGAAACGACGTTCACTACAAACCTTTTCACACCCAACTCCATAAGATAAACGCATAAAAATCGATTTTCCCGACCCATCATTTTTCCCCAAAAAAAAATTTTTTTTCGTCAAAATAAATTTTTTTTTCATAAAAAAATCGATTTTTTTTCTACTACAAACGAAAACTCGATTACCGGAGACATATACAAGGGTGTCTGTATGTGAATCAACCGTTAGATAACCCATACAGAGCCATATCCATGTGAAAGAACCATTTGGACCGATTTTCGTGAATTTTGGGGGTCTAAAAACCTTTAAAAGTCCGAAAAAATTGTTTTCGGCCTCGCCCCAACCGAAACGACGTTCACTACAAACCTTTTCACACCCAACTCCATAAGATAAACGCATAAAAATCGATTTTCCCGACCCATCATTTTTCCCCAAAAAAAATTTTTTTTTCGTCAAAATAAATTTTTTTTTCATAAAAAAATCGATTTTTTTTCTACTACAAACGAAAACTCGATTACCGGAGACATATACAAGGGTGTCTGTATGTGAATCAACCGTTAGATAACCCATACAGAGCCATATCCATGTGAAAGAACCATTTGGACCGATTTTCGTGAATTTTGGGGGTCTAAAAACCTTTAAAAGTCCGAAAAAATTGTTTTCGGCCTCGCCACAACCGGAACGACGTTCACTACAAACCTTTTCGCACCCAACTCCATAAGATAAACGCATAAAAATCGATTTTCCCGACCCATCATTTTTCCCAGAAAAAAATTTTTTTTCGTCAAAATAAATTTTTTTTTCATAAAAAAATCGATTTTTTTTCTACTACAAACGAAAACTCGATTACCGGAGACATATACAAGGGTGTCTGTATGTGAATCAACCGTTAGATAACCCATACAGAGCCATATCCATGTGAAAGAACCATTTGGACCGATTTTCGTGAATTTTGGGGGTCTAAAAACCTTTAAAAGTCCGAAAAAATTGTTTTCGGCCTCGCCCCAACCGAAACGACGTTCACTACAAACCTTTTCACACCCAACTCCATAAGATAAACGCATAAAAATCGATTTTCCCGACCCATCATTTTTCCCCAAAAAAAAATTTTTTTCGTCAAAATAAATTTTTTTTTCATAAAAAAATCGATTTTTTTTCTACTACAAACGAAAACTCGATTACCGGAGACATATACAAGGGTGTCTGTATGTGAATCAACCGTTAGATAACCCATACAGAGCCATATCCATGTGAAAGAACCATTTGGACCGATTTTCGTGAATTTTGGGGGTCTAAAAACCTTTAAAAGTCCGAAAAAATTGTTTTCGGCCTCGCCCCAACCGAAACGACGTTCACTACAAACCTTTTCACACCCAACTCCATAAGATAAACGCATAAAAATCGATTTTCCCGACCCATCATTTTTCCCCAAAAAAAAATTTTTTTTCGTCAAAATAAATTTTTCTTTCATTAAAAAATCGATTTTTTTTCTACTACAAACGAAAACTCGATCACCGGAGACATATACAAGGGTGTCTGTATGTGAATCAACCGTTAGATACCTCATACAGAGCCATATCCATGTGAAAGTGTTACATCCCGATTGTCTTCGATCCCGATTATTCGGAATAACGAAATCGGAATTCAGCTGATTCGCCCGATTGCGCCACGCGAAGACAGGCCGTGCTCATCGTTACGACACAAGGCTCAGCGAATTCCTCGACCTGATGCAAGTGGACGCAATCGGGTGACTCCACTGCCCGACTTTCGTCACCCATAAAGGTTGCTGAGTTGTTGGTCAGCAAATTATCGCGGGGAAACCAAAACAAATCGATCCTCGCACCATCGAATCGGGTCAACGAAGTTGACTTGATGGATGATTCGAGATCGATAAATCAGTCTTCGAATAACTCTCTTTCGAGATCGTCCTCTTCAAGGAGCTCGAAAGACTACCTGGTTTCTTCGCGATAAGTTGACGCGTGTCTTCGACTCATATAGTCAAGCCTTCCCACCCGAGGGAACGGGAAGTCATTGCGGTGAGCGCGACTATAATTCTTACGCGACGTATCAGTAGATAAGAAGAACTCAATTTTTGTAAACATCGTAACCGCTCTGTGAAAAGCGTTACGATTGTTAATTAAATCTAAGGACTAAGTTTCTGACAACAGTGAAACCGCTCTGTGAAAAGTGTTTCATCTGTTCTACGAAACAACAGTCAACTTCAAACCAACCGTCCAAACAAATCAATCAACAAGCAAATAACTCAACGAACAAACAACGCAACAAACGTAAGTTAAGAAGCATTTGTAACCACTCAAAACCATTGTAGCAAAATCGAATAAATTAAACAGTTGCGCCAAGCGCTTTAAATGGTAACCCGATTTTTAATTATTTATAAAACGCCCTTCCCTCATAGAGCGTAGGGCTTAACAAATTGGTGGCAGCGGTGGGATACCATTGCTGTTTCAATTCAATTCGATTTTGCTATTATTTATCTTCAAAAATATTCTTCTATCACTAACTTTCATTACCATCCTCACTTTATTTCTATTCTCCTATTTTCCATTTTTCGTTCTTCATTACCTTTTTATATTTTAAATATAGTTAAAAATCAACAATCTATTTTCAAAAAAAAAAAAAAAACCCAATAATTCCCTCACACATAAACATGGGAGAAACGGGAAATCGTTCAGAGAATTCCGATAACCAAACCACTGCTAGTATAAATCCCCTCGACAGTTCCGCATATCTAGATTACCTCGCCGTACAGAATGCAATCGACAAACTGCCCCGGTATGACGGTAAAAACTGTAAATTCCATGAGTTCGATACAGAAGTTAAAGCCCTCTTCCAAGGCCTGCCACAGGCAGCCGAAATTCGATTTTGCAACGGTGTTCTGAGTCGCCTCCGCGGGCGAGCACGGAACCATTGCGAGGACAAAGTTTACACTTCCCTAAAATCACTTTTAAAAGATTTACGAGACAAATTTGCCGCGGAATACGACTTCGAGTATTTTCGCTCTAAATTAATAGATGCCCGAATGCGTAGCGACGAAGATGTATCGGATTATTACACTCGTCTTCGTGGTTACGTTCGCTCGGCGGCGAGTTGCATCGAGGAAGCCGAAGGTGCTGACGAAGCAGCCAGCGTCACTCGTCGACTCGAGTCGCGTGCCTTGTCTGTTTATGTCGACACCTTGCCGGACGAAATTAGGCCATATGTTCATAGCCGTGACCCCGCAACCTTGAAAGACGCATGGCAATTAGCGGACAAGGACGAAAAACGCGTCCGCGCTCGAAATCGACGTGGATCTTCCCGATTCCGCGACGACGATGACTTCCGTCGTTATTCACCGAACGACGAACGCCGGAGTTCCTCACGCGACCGAAATTATTCCCCCTATCGACGAGTTTACGCCTTGTCCGCAGAAGATATGATCTGTAAGGCATGCCGAGAATGCGCCTGCCGGCCGCAAGCTCGTGCATGGCAAAATCGAGACGAGAGGCGCCCTCGCGAAAGAAGCCGCGGACGAGATGGATCGCTAGATCGACGGTTCAACCGAGAGGATCGTCGCACACCCGATCGGAATGATCGGCGATCGGCCGATCGAGATGACCGTCGATCACCCGATCGATCGACTCCAGAGCGAAAGACCATACGATTTCGCGATCCAACTCCCCCTCGTCGACCCATTTCCACCGAAACGGCTTCTTTAAACGAGTCAGCAGGTCGCCCGAACGACGCGTCCGCGACCTCAGCCCCAAAACCGCGTCTGACCCCGGTGACGAAATTCCACTCGTCGAGATAAACTTACAGCGCAACGCACGACAACCGCGAGCCGTCATCGAGGGCATATCCCCGAATATCCGGGTGAACAAACCACGGTTTTTGGTAGATTCAGGGGCAGTAGTAAATATTATTGAAGCTGACGCCCTCCATGACGACGTCATGGTTGACGAGGAGGATCGAGTTCGCATCAAGGGAATTTCTGATGGCCATTCTACCCCGATTCTGGTTGCCGTCGGGACCACCATGATCGAACTATTCGAGCAGCTCGTGAAATTTTATGTTCTCAGGGACAAACTTCCGGTCCCAGGGGTAGGTATTCTCGGTGAAGATTACCTTGACCAAGAAAAAGCTGAGATTTCGTACAACCACGAAGCGTTGTTGATAGCGAGCCGGCCAATTAAACCGATACCGTTCGTGCGTCGGTCGGAATCTGCTGTCGCAGCAAGTTACACCGTTTGCACCGAGACGGAGACCGCCGACTCGCCGCCTGACACCTCGAGCGAGAACACGAGTCCGTGTCAATTTACCACTGTACACCTCCCCGCTCGTACAAGAAAACCCGTGTTAATACCCGTCAAAACATCGGCGCTGCGGGAGGGGTATTTACCGCGACTCGCTACCGACGAAAGAATTTTCATCGGTGAATCAATCGTCACCAACAACGACGGAATTTGCTGCGTCATGGCTATTAATACCACGACTCAAGACGCTGAAATATCTATTCCCCCGCAGCAGCTTATTCCCTTCGAGTATCGTGGTCCGCCGGAAGAGATTTCCGACTCAGACTCGGTGGACGAAAACCTCATTAAGGGCAAAGATCGTGTTTCAGCTGTGCTGACGGTGTTGAAAACTGACCACCTCAACACCGACGAAGCCGAACACGTGCGATCGCTGGTCACCTCGTTTCCCGATCGTTTCGCTTTACCTGGAGACAAACTTGGCCGGTCAAATCTCATGCGATGCACAATCCCGACTATCGACGACCTCCCTATTAACACTCGGCAGTATCGATATCCCGTGGTCCACAAGGAAGAAATTAACAAACAAATGAACAAGTTATTACACGAGGGAAAAATACAACCTTCGGTATCTCCTTATAACTCACCCTTATGGATAGTTCCAAAAAAACCCGATGCGAATGGTAATCGCAAGTGGCGTGTGGTCATCGATTACCGCGCTTTAAACGAAAAAACCATGCCCGATGCTTACCCATTGCCCAATATCACGGACATCTTGGACCAGCTAGGTGGAGCTAGATATTTCAGTATTTTCGATTTGGCCAGCGGGTTTCACCAAATCGAAATGGACCCGAAGGATAGGCCTAAAACCGCGTTCTCCACATCCGAAGGTCATTACGAGTTCACGGTTTTGCCGTTCGGACTTCGTAATGGACCGCCGGTGTTTCAGCGACATATGAATATCGCCCTGTCAGGTTTACAAGGCATAGAATTATTTGTGTACCTCGACGATATCATTGTGTACGCACCTACCCTTCAAGAGCACGGCAAACGAGTTATGCATCTGTTGAGTCGTCTACGTCAGGTAAATCTAACCCTTCAGACGGAAAAATGCCAATTTCTCCGTGTGGACGTCACCTACCTCGGCCACATTATTTCCAGAGACGGCGTGCGACCGGACCCGGAAAAATTAAAAGCGGTTAAACAATATCCCCCCCCGGCGAGCGTAACTGAGGTTCGGCAGTTTCACGGATTTGCAAATTATTATCGACGGTTCATCAAGGATTTTGCCACCATGGCGAAGCCCTTAAGCGATTTGTTACGCAAAGGGAGAAAATTCGTATGGACCGAGCTCGAGCAAAAAAGTTTTGAAAATTTACGAGACGCCCTCTGCGAGCAACCCGTCCTGCAATATCCCGATTTTGCACATCCCTTCATTCTAGCAACCGACGCATCGGATGCCGGACTTGGAGCGGTGCTGAGTCAGGAGATCGACGGTTGCGAACGACCCGTCGCGTACGCCTCACGCTCGTTAAAACCAGCGGAAACCCGATACCACAGCAATGATAAAGAATGTCTCGCTGCGGTGTGGGCCATTGAATATTTCAAACCATATTTGTATGGTCGCCCTTTCACCCTCATTACCGATAATCAAGTACTGGTATGGCTTCATAACATGACGGATCAGTCGAACCGTCGAGCTCGATGGAGAACAAAGGTCGGGAATTATGTTTTCACCATAAAATACCGACCGGGGAAATTAAATCAAAATGCCGACGCTCTGTCTCGTAACCCAGTCGTAACAACGGCGGTCGGATCGACAATCCCGGTACCCAAGGGTGCGACCACGCGTCCACGAACGGCGAGCAGCAATCAACCCCCACGATCCATCCTTTCACGCCCTAAAAATCGCGATCCCGACTGGGAGTGCCCTCCTACGAAACCGTCTACATCGGGGGTAAATTCCGACGTGGGTACGATTGCGTCACGCGTTCGCCGACGGGAAGGAATCCGACCATTAACAAAACGAGTGACGTATAAAGAGCCAGATACCGATACGACGGGAGACGAGTCGTCCACCGACCAAATACCCCCCCTCCGTATCAGCGACCGTAGTATGCTTCCCCCACCTCCAAAATCGTCAATCGAATCCGACACCAATGACGCGACGGATAATATTAACAAAAATATTTTAGAAACACCTTCGTCGCCGCAGGGGCAACGGGAAGCATCAATTATCGAAATACACCCCCCCAGACCGAGTGACAGTGAATCAGAGACCCCGGCCGATCGAACGCTGACCCCGGAGAAAATTGTTTCACCAGAAAAACCACCCGATAACAACCCCCGCGATTTCCTCGAAGAACTACGGGCTTCGTTTTCGCGATTCGATGAATCTATACAAGATCACGCCCCAAAGCGAGACTCGACACCCGAGATTTTCGACGACAATCCAATTTCGGCAGAGGAATTGGCAGAATTAATCGGTATTAGCAAACAATGCTACCAAGACCTTGGGGAAGCCTTAAGGAAGCAAAATGCATCCACATCCGGCAACATACCCGCCGAACCGACGGCCATTATCGACGAAGAGATGGGAACATCAGCCATTACGTCGGTTAACCGACGTTCGGCCCTCCCCACACCACTACCTTCACGAGAGCCAGTGGCGAGATCTACGCCACACCCGCTATCAGGTATCGCGTTACGAGATAAGATGTCGCCGGCCAAGCGAGGTGAGACCGCCTCCGTGCCGATAAGGTACGATATCGCCGAACGCAGAGTGGATGAAACCACGGCGGCCATCATGCCACCATCCGTTGGCTTCTCCTCTGATTCGGAAGAATATGCACCTCCCTCGGAGATGAAATCTGAGTACCCCCGCAGCGATAGCGTTGCTAATGGTTGCACGGTGCAGCAGAGCCGCGAGGGGCTGACCTACGACCAAAACAATATGGCACACTTTCTTAGCGCCGACGGGCATATTACAAGCCCCATTGGCCGACTGCTCGTCGAGTTAGGCCGCGTCAGCGAAAATGAGCTCGTGGCCAGCTCGTTACGCAAGGGAGACGTCGCTATAACAAATACAGGACGCTTCAAAATTCTTAGCGTCGCGTCAAAAAATTCGTTCACCGAACGAATGACACCCGACGATGTAATTCTCGCTTTTCAATCAATGCGGCGAGCCGTGGAAAAACATAACCTCCGCTCCCTCCGAATTTCGAAACTCGGTGACGAGCTCGATGACATCCCTTATTATACATTAAAAGAAATACTAGAAAAAATATTTCAGGACGTACCAATCACTATTACCATATGCAACGGACTCGTGCACAACGAACCCCCCCTCGAACAACGAGAGGAGATAATTCGCGAAGCACACGATAGCATGATTGGAGGGCATAAGGGAATGACAAAAACATATCGTCGACTGCGAGAAAGGTTTCAGTGGAAGGGTATGAAACAGGAAACGGAAGATTATGTTCGTCGTTGCAAAACTTGTCAACAACAGAAATTGGTGCGCATTAAAACTCAGCAGCCAATGCAGATAACCGATACTCCTTCGGATATTTTCGAAAAAATTTCTATCGACGCAGTGGGGCCCTTGGACATAACTCCCAATGGGAATCGATACATTTTGACCATGCAAGACAACCTATCGAAATTCTGTGCCGCTGTACCTGTTGCAAACATAAAAGCAGAAACAGTCGCACTAGCATTCGCCAAACACTGGATAGCTCTTTACGGACCCCCGAAAGCAATTCTCTCGGACCGAGGGTCTTGTTTCACGAGTAAATTATTCCAACAATTGGCCGAAATATTTAAAGTTAAAACCGTGACCACTTCCGCGTACCGACCCCAAACTAACGGATCATTAGAGAGAAGTCACATCGTATTAGCCGAATATATTAAATCTTTTACCACCCGTTTTGATGACTGGGACGAGTTATTACCGTTTTCTATGCTCGCGTATAATACTTCAATTCATTCCGGAACAAATTTCACACCATACGAGCTGATGTACGGAAAAATAGCTCGCTCAATTTCCACGTTACCGCCGGTTGAAAAAATCGAGACATATAATCAATACCTGCTCGATCTCGTGACGCGACTAGACGAAATACGACGCGTCGCGGAAAAAAATATTATTTCCGCAAAAGAACGATCTAAACGATACTATGATCGCGATGCCCATCCGGTTCGGTTTTCGATTGGAGATCAAATATACGTCCTCCGGGAGCCTAAGAAGGGCAAATTCTCGCCCCAATACCATGGTCCTTACGTGATTGTGGAAGTCACGGAGAAGGGAAATATTTCATATTATAATTCCGCAGGAAAAATCGAGACAAAACATCCCGACAAAATAAAATTGGCCACGTAATAATTGCAGCCCAAGTTTCTTTTGTTACAGAAAACCAACCATGGCCAAGCTCCTCAGTTTTTGGGTTTTCGTTGCCGCCGTCGCCGGGGATCCAACCGGATATAGTTTCAATCGAATGACGGACCACCCGGGGATCTTCTACGAGCGACTACTGGACATGAGGGTAACTTCGACGGACTGGAAGATCATTACCTACCTCGACCTTGACTGGCACCTGTCAATGCAGCCATGGAACCCATCCGATGTTCAAAAATTACAACAAGAATGCAAACAACATTTATCGACAAGCCAATGTCGAACACTGCTGCCAGGAACGAGATTCCGCATCCGAGAACTGAAGTTCGAGGCACTGAAAACGGAAATCAGGGCCCTCGTCGAGCCCACACACCCATTGGACGGAGCAAAAATAATATCGCAGCGAGGAGCGCCCTTGGCCATCATTGGAAGTATCTCTCACGCACTGTTCGGAACTCTAGGTGAGGAAGACGCTGCTATGTATGGAAACGAAATCGCCTCATTAGAAAAGCGCGGAGACACGCTAGCCCACCTGGTGGAAAACGCGACGCACATCATTCGAGGTGCGATAAACCACATGAACAACGAATCGGTTCTACTAAGCCACGAGATACAAACCCTTTTTCGTGCCACAACGGAGGCGCAAGACGCTCTACGTCGGGATGCTGCGGACATTAATCGGCTGAATTACTCTACGCACCTTATTGAACTTTCCAGCAGCATGATCGATGCCGCAGATAATTACATCAACACGCTGGAACGATTCGTGGACGCTATTCACGATGCTCGGCAAGGAATTCTGCACCCCGAACTTCTTTCGGTCGAACAGCTAACGGCAGCCGCGCGTCAGGCAAAGGATACCCTTTCGTCACTTGAATTTCCATTCACGATGAGTGACCTTCGGACCACGGATATCTCCGCCATCAGTCGGATTTCCACACGTTATCAAGAGGGTAGATTGTTAATCAGTGTCACCTTACCCCTGCTGGAATTGCTGCCCTTCCATATATACCGACTATACCCGTGTTTACGACCACAGTCAGTAAAGGGCAGCCCGACGGGAACCGCATACATCCAACCACGAGCGCCCTACCTCGCATTGTCAAACGAGCAGGGCAAATATTTTCTGTTCGGTGACAATTATTTAAAAAAATGCTTTCGCCTCGCCCCGGGATATCTATGTCCCCTCCACGAGGCCCTAAGAGACGCGCATCACGACGATGCCTGCGAGGCTCAATTACTTATTTCACCGACGAATAAAACCCTTCGTCTATGCGACGTGCGAATAACCAGCGGTCACGCGCCGCAGTGGACCTTCTTGGAACATTCCCACGGCTGGCTGTATTCACTGGAGGAGATAAACAATCTGCGAATTCTATGCCGAGACGGAACATCGAGTAATGTGGGTCTGGAAGGCACCGGTGTACTCCAGCTGCAGCCGGGCTGCACTGCATATGGTCCACACATCACTCTCCCAGCCACTGATTCTGTGTCCTCATCCATCAGTCGGGTCCACCGACCCATGATCAACCTAAACATCAGTGAATTATCCACCACGGTCGCCGCCGCATACGAAAGAAAGCTGAACCCAATAAACCTGGCCACAGAAGCAATCTTGCCACAAATGCAGCCATCGACTGACGAGAGTTTGGCCAATATTGAATCACGCCTCGAGCTGCTCACCAAGAAGCCGGAGGAAACAACGTGGTATCAGCAGCCTCGCAATTGGACCTACGGAGGTTACGGAATTTCTATCATCACGGTGACCGGGATGGCCATCTATTGTCTCAGAAGCAGCCTCCTGGGAACCGTGACAAGATGCTGTCTTCGCTCTCGCAGGGATTGCTCCATGGAAAAAAAACACGTGAGGTCAAGACAACGGTCGTTGACTCCGCAGCACATTAGCCTGCCTATGGAAATTCGGCTTCCGCAGCAAATCGCAACGGTTGCTGCAAGACCGGAGCAACCCGCTCCCTCACCTCCCCCGCGGACGATACCTGCGTCAGCGACGCTAGTCATTTAGTTAAAGCTGAGTAAGAACTTTTGTTGCCTCTGCAAATTCTTTAAAAAAAAAAATAATAAAAAAAAAGAGAGAGAGAGAGAAAAATTCTTAAGAAAGAGGAAAAAGAGAAATATTTTAATACGAATTTTTTTTTTTTTTTACGCAATTGGAATGCACAGAGAGAAATAGTAGATAACTTTTTAGTAAAACATTAAAGGTATTAATATTAAATAAAATAATATTAATACATTTCTTTTCTTTTTCTTTGGTGTTTTTCTTTCTCTTTCAAATCAGAAATATCTAGTAAGATGGGTACTAACAATAACCACCGGTAGTAAGAGTAGTGGAGACGTGCAAAAAAAAAAAAGGATGAAATGAAAACGAACGAATAGATGCGTAGAATATTATTTTCCTAATTATTTTTTTTTGTGTATAACAGGGAAAATTGCGGTACTGGTACTTAGATATAAGCACGAGTGAGTAGGTACTGCACATCTTTTCACATTCATATATGTGTATATATATGTAAAAAAAAAAAAAAAAAAAAAAAAAAAAAAAGAGAGAAAATGTTATCCACATACTTTGCCGCGAGTACACACGTCATGGCTGTTGCGACACGGGTCGTCGAACTGATTACCCTGTCCAAATCACCCTGACCCCCACCTCTCGGTCATTGGCCGCACGCCACTAAACAAAAAAAAAAAAAAAAAAAAAAAAAGAAAAAAAAAAATTTTTTTTTCGAAAAGCCGACGCGACGGAAGCACCCTCGGATGCTCGTTCTCTGTCGGATTGCGTCGAACTATGCCGACGCCAGCGAAAATTAACGCATATAAACCCAGGTGGAACAAGCATCCGTAGTATACACCGTAATACGAGATTCGAGGAGCACCATGGCATCCATCAACAACACGTCGTGTCGCAGTCTTTCGGACATGTACATCGTCCGCATACATCGGGTGGACCATCCCCACCGCATCTGGGTGAGCCTGGAACACCCTCGTGGATCACAGGACGACCTGGCCCGAAGCATGCGGCGGGTGAGGAACACCCCGCGGCGGCTACACCATCTCCGAGAAGAAGAGGTTTTCACCGGCGAGCCAGCTCTGTGGAAGCGACCCGATGGTGAATGGCAGAGGGTCATGTTTACCAACGAGTTGAGGGACCCTCAAGCCATCGAGGTTTACTCGGGAGACACCGCGACGACGACCACCGTCTCTCTGGACGACCTCTACTGCCTCCCGGGATTTTTGAGGAGGACCCCTTGGACCCTGATGGCCGTCGCCTTGGAGGGAGTGGCCCCCAGTCACGGAAGAGTCTGGTCCGGGGAGGCAGTAGCAGCGCTCCAGAAATTCGTGGGGACCTTCAAGTGGATGGAGGTAGTCCGGTACGACCAGGAATGTGACGCGGCATGGGTCGTCCTCGACGAGAATAACGAAGACGAAGAAGAAGAAGACGAGGACGGTGCTTCTCTCGCGGAAGGGCTCGTCCGTTTAGGCTTCGCTAAGCGGTCTGAGAACTACGAACGGTTCGACTGGGGTGGTTCGGGAGGCGAGTTGAGTGAGACCTCAATCCCTCGTAAACAACTTAGGCAACTGGAGAATTGGAGCAGAACAGTTGCCCCCGTGCGAAGCCACCCCAGATCAGCACGCGAGAGAGGGATAGGGTACAGACGGCGACCCTATATACCCATCCACCGGACAATTTCTTCTTCTTCTACGACCGCAACCAATTCACCAGCGTCACCGATACCGGATTCGCCAGCGTCCCCAGGGCCCGACCCAACAACGGAGAGGAACTGGTCAGACGCAACAACGGAGCTGGACGAACGGGAATACGACGAGCAAGACGACGTATACGAGGAGCAAGGCCGAGTCGCGTACCCCACATACGCGAGCACCATGACTCTCGACAGTGAGGGAGAAACAGCAGCGGAAGAGTCCTCATGAAAATTCCACCCCCTCCCCCCCCTCGGAAATATTCTCAATTTAATTTATTTTATTTTTTTTTTTTCTCTTCTCTTGTCCGAAATCTATTTTTTTTTTTTTTTTTACCAAGACCGCCCGTCGAGACAGCCATGATAGATAAATTCAAAAAAAAAAAAAAAAAAAAAAAGAAAAAAAAATTATAATAATAATAATATATATGTAAATTAATCGATTAATTGATTATTAAATGAGCGAATATATATATGTGTATGTGTCTAAGTGATTATATGTGCAGATTTATATTGATAAATAGGGTAAATAAATAAATAAACCGTAATAGTAATAAAATACACGGGTAGGGGGATGTATAAATTAATAAACAATATTTAACAGTTCGAAATTATAATAAACCAACTAACAAATAAAGGACCACAAGACAGCAACCTGACTGGGTTGAACCTCGGAAATTGCATCCCCGAGCTTCAATCTAACAAGGGGGGTGTTACATCCCGATTGTCTTCGATCCCGATTATTCGGAATAACGAAATCGGAATTCAGCTGATTCGCCCGATTGCGCCACGCGAAGACAGGCCGTGCTCATCGTTACGACACAAGGCTCAGCGAATTCCTCGACCTGATGCAAGTGGACGCAATCGGGTGACTCCACTGCCCGACTTTCGTCACCCATAAAGGTTGCTGAGTTGTTGGTCAGCAAATTATCGCGGGGAAACCAAAACAAATCGATCCTCGCACCATCGAATCGGGTCAACGAAGTTGACTTGATGGATGATTCGAGATCGATAAATCAGTCTTCGAATAACTCTCTTTCGAGATCGTCCTCTTCAAGGAGCTCGAAAGACTACCTGGTTTCTTCGCGATAAGTTGACGCGTGTCTTCGACTCATATAGTCAAGCCTTCCCACCCGAGGGAACGGGAAGTCATTGCGGTGAGCGCGACTATAATTCTTACGCGACGTATCAGTAGATAAGAAGAACTCAATTTTTGTAAACATCGTAACCGCTCTGTGAAAAGCGTTACGATTGTTAATTAAATCTAAGGACTAAGTTTCTGACAACAGTGAAACCGCTCTGTGAAAAGTGTTTCATCTGTTCTACGAAACAACAGTCAACTTCAAACCAACCGTCCAAACAAATCAATCAACAAGCAAATAACTCAACGAACAAACAACGCAACAAACGTAAGTTAAGAAGCATTTGTAACCACTCAAAACCATTGTAGCAAAATCGAATAAATTAAACAGTTGCGCCAAGCGCTTTAAATGGTAACCCGATTTTTAATTATTTATAAAACGCCCTTCCCTCATAGAGCGTAGGGCTTAACAAAAGAACCATTTGGACCGATTTTCGTGAATTTTGGGGGTCTAAAAACCTTTAAAAGTCCGAAAAAATTGTTTTCGGCCTCGCCCCAACCGAAACGACGTTCACTACAAACCTTTTCACACCCAACTCCATAAGATAAACGCATAAAAATCGATTTTCCCGACCCATCATTTTTCCCCAAAAAAAAATTTTTTTCGTCAAAATAAATTTTTTTTTCATAAAAAAATCGATTTTTTTTCTACTACAAACGAAAACTCGATTACCGGAGACATATACAAGGGTGTCTGTATGTGAATCAACTGTTAGATAACCCATACAGAGCCATATCCATGTGAAAGAACCATTTGGACCGATTTTCGTGAATTTTGGGGGTCTAAAAACCTTTAAAAGTCCGAAAACATTGTTTTCGGCCTCGCCCCAACCGAAACGACGTTCACTACAAACCTTTTCACACCCAACTCCATAAGATAAACGCATAAAAATCGATTTTCCCGACCCATCATTTTTCCCCAAAAAAAAATTTTTTTTCGTCAAAATAAATTTTTTTTTCATAAAAAAATCGATTTTTTTTCTACTACAAACGAAAACTCGATTACCGGAGACATATACAAGGGTGTCTGTATGTGAATCAACCGTTAGATAACCCATACAGAGCCATATCCATGTGAAAGAACCATTTGGACCGATTTTCGTGAATTTTGGGGGTCTAAAAACCTTTAAAAGTCCGAAAAAATTGTTTTCGGCCTCGCCCCAACCGAAACGACGTTCACTACAAACCTTTTCACACCCAACTCCATAAGATAAACGCATAAAAATCGATTTTCCCGACCCATCATTTTTCCCCAAAAAAAAATTTTTTTTCGTCAAAATAAATTTTTTTTTCATAAAAAAATCGATTTTTTTTCTACTACAAACGAAAACTCGATTACCGGAGACATATACAAGGGTGTCTGTATGTGAATCAACCGTTAGATAACCCATACAGAGCCATATCCATGTGAAAGAACCATTTGGACCGATTTTCGTGAATTTTGGGGGTCTAAAAACCTTTAAAAGTCCGAAAAAATTGTTTTCGGCCTCGCCCCAACCGAAAACACGTTCACTACAAACCTTTTCACACCCAACTCCATAAGATAAACGCATAAAAATCGATTTTCCCGACCCATCATTTTTCCCAGAAAAAAATTTTTTTTCGTCAAAATAAATTTTTTTTTCATAAAAAAATCGATTTTTTTTCTACTACAAACGAAAACTCGATTACCGGAGACATATACAAGGGTGTCTGTATGTGAATCAACCGTTAGATAACCCATACAGAGCCATATCCATGTGAAAGAACCATTTGGACCGATTTTCGTGAATTTTGGGGGTCTAAAAACCTTTAAAAGTCCGAAAAAATTGTTTTCGGCCTCGCCCCAACCGAAACGACGTTCACTACAAACCTTTTCACACCCAACTCCATAAGATAAACGCATAAAAATCGATTTTCCCGACCCATCATTTTTCCCCAAAAAAAATTTTTTTTTCGTCAAAATAAATTTTTTTTTCATAAAAAAATCGATTTTTTTTCTACTACAAACGAAAACTCGATTACCGGAGACATATACAAGGGTGTCTGTATGTGAATCAACCGTTAGATAACCCATACAGAGCCATATCCATGTGAAAGAACCATTTGGACCGATTTTCGTGAATTTTGGGGGTCTAAAAACCTTTAAAAGTCCGAAAAAATTGTTTTCGGCCTCGCCACAACCGGAACGACGTTCACTACAAACCTTTTCGCACCCAACTCCATAAGATAAACGCATAAAAATCGATTTTCCCGACCCATCATTTTTCCCCAAAAAAAAATTTTTTTTCGTCAAAATAAATTTTTCTTTCATTAAAAAATCGATTTTTTTTCTACTACAAACGAAAACTCGATTACCGGAGACATATGCAAGGGTGTCTGTATGTGAATCAACTGTTAGATAACCCATACAGAGTTATATCCATGTGAAAGAACCATTTGGACCGATTTTCGTGAATTTTGGGGGTCTAAAAACCTTTAAAAGTCCGAAAAAATTGTTTTCGGCCTCGCCACAACCGGAACGACGTTCACTACAAACCTTTTCACACCCAACTCCATAAGATAAACGCATAAAAATCGATTTTCCCGACCCATCATTTTTCCCCAAAAAAAAATTTTTTTTCGTCAAAATAAATTTTTCTTTCATTAAAAAATCGATTTTTTTTCTACTACAAACGAAAACTTAATTACCGGAGACATATACAAGGGTGTCTGTATGTGAATCAACTGTTAGATAACCCATACAGAGCCATATCCATGTGAAAGAACCATTTGGACCGATTTTCGTGAATTTTGGGGGTCTAAAAACCTTTAAAAGTCCGAAAAAATTGTTTTCGGCCTCGCCCCAACCGAAACGACGTTCACTACAAACCTTTTCACACCCAACTCCATAAGATAACCGCATAAAAGTCGATTTTCCCGACCCATCATTTTTCCCCAAAAAAAAATTTTTTTTCGTCAAAATAAATTTTTTTTTCATAAAAAAATCGATTTTTTTTCTACTACAAACGAAAACTCGATTACCGGAGACATATACAAGGGTGTCTGTATGTGAATCAACCGTTAGATAACCCATACAGAGCCATATCCATGTGAAAGAACCATTTGGACCGATTTTCGTGAATTTTGGGGGTCTAAAAACCTTTAAAAGTCCGAAAAAATTGTTTTCGGCCTCGCCCCAACCGAAACGACGTTCACTACAAACCTTTTCACACCCAACTCCATAAGATAAACGCATAAAAATCGATTTTCCCGACCCATCATTTTTCCCCAGAAAAAATTTTTTTTTCGTCAAAATAAATTTTTTTTTCATAAAAAAATCGATTTTTTTTCTACTACAAACGAAAACTCGATTACCGGAGACATATACAAGGGTGTCTGTATGTGAATCAACTGTTAGATAACCCATACAGAGCCATATCCATGTGAAAGAACCATTTGGACCGATTTTCGTGAATTTTGGGGGTCTAAAAACCTTTAAAAGTCCGAAAACATTGTTTTCGGCCTCGCCCCAACCGAAACGACGTTCACTACAAACCTTTTCACACCCAACTCCATAAGATAAACGCATAAAAATCGATTTTCCCGACCCATCATTTTTCCCCAAAAAAAAATTTTTTTTCGTCAAAATAAATTTTTTTTTCATAAAAAAATCGATTTTTTTTCTACTACAAACGAAAACTCGATTACCGAAGACATATACAAGGGTGTCTGTATGTGAATCAACCGTTAGATAACCCATACAGAGCCATATCCATGTGAAAGAACCATTTGGACCGATTTTCGTGAATTTTGGGGGTCTAAAAACCTTTAAAAGTCCGAAAAAATTGTTTTCGGCCTCGCCACAACCGGAACGACGTTCACTACAAACCTTTTCACACCCAACTCCATAAGATAACCGCATAAAAGTCGATTTTCCCGACCCATCATTTTTCCCCAAAAAAAAATTTTTTTTCGTCAAAATAAATTTTTTTTTCATAAAAAAATCGATTTTTTTTCTACTACAAACGAAAACTCGATTACCGGAGACATATACAAGGGTGTCTGTATGTGAATCAACCGTTAGATAACCCATACAGAGCCATATCCATGTGAAAGAACCATTTGGACCGATTTTCGTGAATTTTGGGGGTCTAAAAACCTTTAAAAGTCCGAAAAAATTGTTTTCGGCCTCGCCCCAACCGAAACGACGTTCACTACAAACCTTTTCACACCCAACTCCATAAGATAAACGCATAAAAATCGATTTTCCCGACCCATCATTTTTCCCCAGAAAAAATTTTTTTTTCGTCAAAATAAATTTTTTTTTCATAAAAAAATCGATTTTTTTTCTACTACAAACGAAAACTCGATTACCGGAGACATATACAAGGGTGTCTGTATGTGAATCAACTGTTAGATAACCCATACAGAGCCATATCCATGTGAAAGAACCATTTGGACCGATTTTCGTGAATTTTGGGGGTCTAAAAACCTTTAAAAGTCCGAAAACATTGTTTTCGGCCTCGCCCCAACCGAAACGACGTTCACTACAAACCTTTTCACACCCAACTCCATAAGATAAACGCATAAAAATCGATTTTCCCGACCCATCATTTTTCCCCAAAAAAAAATTTTTTTTCGTCAAAATAAATTTTTTTTTCATAAAAAAATCGATTTTTTTTCTACTACAAACGAAAACTCGATTACCGGAGACATATACAAGGGTGTCTGTATGTGAATCAACCGTTAGATAACCCATACAGAGCCATATCCATGTGAAAGAACCATTTGGACCGATTTTCGTGAATTTTGGGGGTCTAAAAACCTTTAAAAGTCCGAAAAAATTGTTTTCGGCCTCGCCCCAACCGAAACGACGTTCACTACAAACCTTTTCACACCCAACTCCATAAGATAAACGCATAAAAATCGATTTTCCCGACCCATCATTTTTCCCCAAAAAAAAATTTTTTTCGTCAAAATAAATTTTTTTTTCATAAAAAAATCGATTTTTTTTCTACTACAAACGAAAACTCGATTACCGGAGACATATACAAGGGTGTCTGTATGTGAATCAACTGTTAGATAACCCATACAGAGCCATATCCATGTGAAAGAACCATTTGGACCGATTTTCGTGAATTTTGGGGGTCTAAAAACCTTTAAAAGTCCGAAAACATTGTTTTCGGCCTCGCCCCAACCGAAACGACGTTCACTACAAACCTTTTCACACCCAACTCCATAAGATAAACGCATAAAAATCGATTTTCCCGACCCATCATTTTTCCCCAAAAAAAAATTTTTTTTCGTCAAAATAAATTTTTTTTTCATAAAAAAATCGATTTTTTTTCTACTACAAACGAAAACTCGATTACCGGAGACATATACAAGGGTGTCTGTATGTGAATCAACCGTTAGATAACCCATACAGAGCCATATCCATGTGAAAGAACCATTTGGACCGATTTTCGTGAATTTTGGGGGTCTAAAAACCTTTAAAAGTCCGAAAAAATTGTTTTCGGCCTCGCCCCAACCGAAACGACGTTCACTACAAACCTTTTCACACCCAACTCCATAAGATAAACGCATAAAAATCGATTTTCCCGACCCATCATTTTTCCCCAAAAAAAATTTTTTTTTCGTCAAAATAAATTTTTTTTTCATAAAAAAATCGATTTTTTTTCTACTACAAACGAAAACTCGATTACCGGAGACATATACAAGGGTGTCTGTATGTGAATCAACCGTTAGATAACCCATACAGAGCCATATCCATGTGAAAGAACCATTTGGACCGATTTTCGTGAATTTTGGGGGTCTAAAAACCTTTAAAAGTCCGAAAAAATTGTTTTCGGCCTCGCCACAACCGGAACGACGTTCACTACAAACCTTTTCGCACCCAACTCCATAAGATAAACGCATAAAAATCGATTTTCCCGACCCATCATTTTTCCCAGAAAAAAATTTTTTTTCGTCAAAATAAATTTTTTTTTCATAAAAAAATCGATTTTTTTTCTACTACAAACGAAAACTCGATTACCGGAGACATATACAAGGGTGTCTGTATGTGAATCAACCGTTAGATAACCCATACAGAGCCATATCCATGTGAAAGAACCATTTGGACCGATTTTCGTGAATTTTGGGGGTCTAAAAACCTTTAAAAGTCCGAAAAAATTGTTTTCGGCCTCGCCCCAACCGAAACGACGTTCACTACAAACCTTTTCACACCCAACTCCATAAGATAAACGCATAAAAATCGATTTTCCCGACCCATCATTTTTCCCCAAAAAAAAATTTTTTTCGTCAAAATAAATTTTTTTTTCATAAAAAAATCGATTTTTTTTCTACTACAAACGAAAACTCGATTACCGGAGACATATACAAGGGTGTCTGTATGTGAATCAACCGTTAGATAACCCATACAGAGCCATATCCATGTGAAAGAACCATTTGGACCGATTTTCGTGAATTTTGGGGGTCTAAAAACCTTTAAAAGTCCGAAAAAATTGTTTTCGGCCTCGCCCCAACCGAAACGACGTTCACTACAAACCTTTTCACACCCAACTCCATAAGATAAACGCATAAAAATCGATTTTCCCGACCCATCATTTTTCCCCAAAAAAAAATTTTTTTTCGTCAAAATAAATTTTTCTTTCATTAAAAAATCGATTTTTTTTCTACTACAAACGAAAACTCGATCACCGGAGACATATACAAGGGTGTCTGTATGTGAATCAACCGTTAGATACCTCATACAGAGCCATATCCATGTGAAAGAACCATTTGGACCGATTTTCGTGAATTTTGGGGGTCTAAAAACCTTTAAAAGTCCGAAAAAATTGTTTTCGGCCTCGCCCCAACCGAAACGACGTTCACTACAAACCTTTTCACACCCAACTCCATAAGATAAACGCATAAAAATCGATTTTCCCGACCCATCATTTTTCCCCAAAAAAAAATTTTTTTCGTCAAAATAAATTTTTTTTTCATAAAAAAATCGATTTTTTTTCTACTACAAACGAAAACTCGATTACCGGAGACATATACAAGGGTGTCTGTATGTGAATCAACTGTTAGATAACCCATACAGAGCCATATCCATGTGAAAGAACCATTTGGACCGATTTTCGTGAATTTTGGGGGTCTAAAAACCTTTAAAAGTCCGAAAACATTGTTTTCGGCCTCGCCCCAACCGAAACGACGTTCACTACAAACCTTTTCACACCCAACTCCATAAGATAAACGCATAAAAATCGATTTTCCCGACCCATCATTTTTCCCCAAAAAAAAATTTTTTTTCGTCAAAATAAATTTTTTTTTCATAAAAAAATCGATTTTTTTTCTACTACAAACGAAAACTCGATTACCGGAGACATATACAAGGGTGTCTGTATGTGAATCAACCGTTAGATAACCCATACAGAGCCATATCCATGTGAAAGAACCATTTGGACCGATTTTCGTGAATTTTGGGGGTCTAAAAACCTTTAAAAGTCCGAAAAAATTGTTTTCGGCCTCGCCCCAACCGAAACGACGTTCACTACAAACCTTTTCACACCCAACTCCATAAGATAAACGCATAAAAATCGATTTTCCCGACCCATCATTTTTCCCCAAAAAAAATTTTTTTTTCGTCAAAATAAATTTTTTTTTCATAAAAAAATCGATTTTTTTTCTACTACAAACGAAAACTCGATTACCGGAGACATATACAAGGGTGTCTGTATGTGAATCAACCGTTAGATAACCCATACAGAGCCATATCCATGTGAAAGAACCATTTGGACCGATTTTCGTGAATTTTGGGGGTCTAAAAACCTTTAAAAGTCCGAAAAAATTGTTTTCGGCCTCGCCACAACCGGAACGACGTTCACTACAAACCTTTTCGCACCCAACTCCATAAGATAAACGCATAAAAATCGATTTTCCCGACCCATCATTTTTCCCAGAAAAAAAATTTTTTTCGTCAAAATAAATTTTTTTTTCATAAAAAAATCGATTTTTTTTCTACTACAAACGAAAACTCGATTACCGGAGACATATACAAGGGTGTCTGTATGTGAATCAACCGTTAGATAACCCATACAGAGCCATATCCATGTGAAAGAACCATTTGGACCGATTTTCGTGAATTTTGGGGGTCTAAAAACCTTTAAAAGTCCGAAAAAATTGTTTTCGGCCTCGCCCCAACCGAAACGACGTTCACTACAAACCTTTTCACACCCAACTCCATAAGATAAACGCATAAAAATCGATTTTCCCGACCCATCATTTTTCCCCAAAAAAAATTTTTTTTTCGTCAAAATAAATTTTTTTTTCATAAAAAAATCGATTTTTTTTCTACTACAAACGAAAACTCGATTACCGGAGACATATACAAGGGTGTCTGTATGTGAATCAACCGTTAGATAACCCATACAGAGCCATATCCATGTGAAAGAACCATTTGGACCGATTTTCGTGAATTTTGGGGGTCTAAAAACCTTTAAAAGTCCGAAAAAATTGTTTTCGGCCTCGCCCCAACCGAAACGACGTTCACTACAAACCTTTTCACACCCAACTCCATAAGATAAACGCATAAAAATCGATTTTCCCGACCCATCATTTTTCCCCAAAAAAAAATTTTTTTTCGTCAAAATAAATTTTTTTTTCATAAAAAAATCGATTTTTTTTCTACTACAAACGAAAACTCGATTACCGGAGACATATACAAGGGTGTCTGTATGTGAATCAACCGTTAGATAACCCATACAGAGCCATATCCATGTGAAAGAACCATTTGGACCGATTTTCGTGAATTTTGGGGGTCTAAAAACCTTTAAAAGTCCGAAAAAATTGTTTTCGGCCTCGCCCCAACCGAAACGACGTTCACTACAAACCTTTTCACACCCAACTCCATAAGATAAACGCATAAAAATCGATTTTCCCGACCCATCATTTTTCCCCAAAAAAAATTTTTTTTTCGTCAAAATAAATTTTTTTTTCATAAAAAAATCGATTTTTTTTCTACTACAAACGAAAACTCGATTACCGGAGACATATACAAGGGTGTCTGTATGTGAATCAACCGTTAGATAACCCATACAGAGCCATATCCATGTGAAAGAACCATTTGGACCGATTTTCGTGAATTTTGGGGGTCTAAAAACCTTTAAAAGTCCGAAAAAATTGTTTTCGGCCTCGCCACAACCGGAACGACGTTCACTACAAACCTTTTCGCACCCAACTCCATAAGATAAACGCATAAAAATCGATTTTCCCGACCCATCATTTTTCCCAGAAAAAAAATTTTTTTCGTCAAAATAAATTTTTTTTTCATAAAAAAATCGATTTTTTTTCTACTACAAACGAAAACTCGATTACCGGAGACATATACAAGGGTGTCTGTATGTGAATCAACCGTTAGATAACCCATACAGAGCCATATCCATGTGAAAGAACCATTTGGACCGATTTTCGTGAATTTTGGGGGTCTAAAAACCTTTAAAAGTCCGAAAAAATTGTTTTCGGCCTCGCCCCAACCGAAACGACGTTCACTACAAACCTTTTCACACCCAACTCCATAAGATAAACGCATAAAAATCGATTTTCCCGACCCATCATTTTTCCCCAAAAAAAATTTTTTTTTCGTCAAAATAAATTTTTTTTTCATAAAAAAATCGATTTTTTTTCTACTACAAACGAAAACTCGATTACCGGAGACATATACAAGGGTGTCTGTATGTGAATCAACCGTTAGATAACCCATACAGAGCCATATCCATGTGAAAGAACCATTTGGACCGATTTTCGTGAATTTTGGGGGTCTAAAAACCTTTAAAAGTCCGAAAAAATTGTTTTCGGCCTCGCCCCAACCGAAACGACGTTCACTACAAACCTTTTCACACCCAACTCCATAAGATAAACGCATAAAAATCGATTTTCCCGACCCATCATTTTTCCCCAAAAAAAAATTTTTTTCGTCAAAATAAATTTTTTTTTCATAAAAAAATCGATTTTTTTTCTACTACAAACGAAAACTCGATTACCGGAGACATATACAAGGGTGTCTGTATGTGAATCAACTGTTAGATAACCCATACAGAGCCATATCCATGTGAAAGAACCATTTGGACCGATTTTCGTGAATTTTGGGGGTCTAAAAACCTTTAAAAGTCCGAAAACATTGTTTTCGGCCTCGCCCCAACCGAAACGACGTTCACTACAAACCTTTTCACACCCAACTCCATAAGATAAACGCATAAAAATCGATTTTCCCGACCCATCATTTTTCCCCAAAAAAAAATTTTTTTTCGTCAAAATAAATTTTTTTTTCATAAAAAAATCGATTTTTTTTCTACTACAAACGAAAACTCGATTACCGGAGACATATACAAGGGTGTCTGTATGTGAATCAACCGTTAGATAACCCATACAGAGCCATATCCATGTGAAAGAACCATTTGGACCGATTTTCGTGAATTTTGGGGGTCTAAAAACCTTTAAAAGTCCGAAAAAATTGTTTTCGGCCTCGCCCCAACCGAAACGACGTTCACTACAAACCTTTTCACACCCAACTCCATAAGATAAACGCATAAAAATCGATTTTCCCGACCCATCATTTTTCCCCAAAAAAAATTTTTTTTTCGTCAAAATAAATTTTTTTTTCATAAAAAAATCGATTTTTTTTCTACTACAAACGAAAACTCGATTACCGGAGACATATACAAGGGTGTCTGTATGTGAATCAACCGTTAGATAACCCATACAGAGCCATATCCATGTGAAAGAACCATTTGGACCGATTTTCGTGAATTTTGGGGGTCTAAAAACCTTTAAAAGTCCGAAAAAATTGTTTTCGGCCTCGCCACAACCGGAACGACGTTCACTACAAACCTTTTCGCACCCAACTCCATAAGATAAACGCATAAAAATCGATTTTCCCGACCCATCATTTTTCCCAGAAAAAAAATTTTTTTCGTCAAAATAAATTTTTTTTTCATAAAAAAATCGATTTTTTTTCTACTACAAACGAAAACTCGATTACCGGAGACATATACAAGGGTGTCTGTATGTGAATCAACCGTTAGATAACCCATACAGAGCCATATCCATGTGAAAGAACCATTTGGACCGATTTTCGTGAATTTTGGGGGTCTAAAAACCTTTAAAAGTCCGAAAAAATTGTTTTCGGCCTCGCCCCAACCGAAACGACGTTCACTACAAACCTTTTCACACCCAACTCCATAAGATAAACGCATAAAAATCGATTTTCCCGACCCATCATTTTTCCCCAAAAAAAATTTTTTTTTCGTCAAAATAAATTTTTTTTTCATAAAAAAATCGATTTTTTTTCTACTACAAACGAAAACTCGATTACCGGAGACATATACAAGGGTGTCTGTATGTGAATCAACCGTTAGATAACCCATACAGAGCCATATCCATGTGAAAGAACCATTTGGACCGATTTTCGTGAATTTTGGGGGTCTAAAAACCTTTAAAAGTCCGAAAAAATTGTTTTCGGCCTCGCCACAACCGGAACGACGTTCACTACAAACCTTTTCGCACCCAACTCCATAAGATAAACGCATAAAAATCGATTTTCCCGACCCATCATTTTTCCCCAAAAAAAAATTTTTTTTCGTCAAAATAAATTTTTCTTTCATTAAAAAATCGATTTTTTTTCTACTACAAACGAAAACTCGATTACCGGAGACATATACAAGGGTGTCTGTATGTGAATCAACCGTTAGATAACCCATACAGAGCCATATCCATGTGAAAGAACCATTTGGACCGATTTTCGTGAATTTTGGGGGTCTAAAAACCTTTAAAAGTCCGAAAAAATTGTTTTCGGCCTCGCCCCAACCGAAACGACGTTCACTACAAACCTTTTCACACCCAACTCCATAAGATAAACGCATAAAAATCGATTTTCCCGACCCATCATTTTTCCCCAGAAAAAAATTTTTTTTCGTCAAAATAAATTTTTTTTTCATAAAAAAATCGATTTTTTTTCTACTACAAACGAAAACTCGATTACCGGAGACATATACAAGGGTGTCTGTATGTGAATCAACTGTTAGATAACCCATACAGAGCCATATCCATGTGAAAGAACCATTTGGACCGATTTTCGTGAATTTTGGGGGTCTAAAAACCTTTAAAAGTCCGAAAACATTGTTTTCGGCCTCGCCCCAACCGAAACGACGTTCACTACAAACCTTTTCACACCCAACTCCATAAGATAAACGCATAAAAATCGATTTTCCCGACCCATCATTTTTCCCCAAAAAAAAATTTTTTTTCGTCAAAATAAATTTTTTTTTCATAAAAAAATCGATTTTTTTTCTACTACAAACGAAAACTCGATTACCGGAGACATATACAAGGGTGTCTGTATGTGAATCAACCGTTAGATAACCCATACAGAGCCATATCCATGTGAAAGAACCATTTGGACCGATTTTCGTGAATTTTGGGGGTCTAAAAACCTTTAAAAGTCCGAAAAAATTGTTTTCGGCCTCGCCACAACCGGAACGACGTTCACTACAAACCTTTTCACACCCAACTCCATAAGATAAACGCATAAAAATCGATTTTCCCGACCCATCATTTTTCCCCAAAAAAAAATTTTTTTCGTCAAAATAAATTTTTTTTTCATAAAAAAATCGATTTTTTTTCTACTACAAACGAAAACTCGATTACCGGAGACATATACAAGGGTGTCTGTATGTGAATCAACCGTTAGATAACCCATACAGAGCCATATCCATGTGAAAGAACCATTTGGACCGATTTTCGTGAATTTTGGGGGTCTAAAAACCTTTAAAAGTCCGAAAAAATTGTTTTCGGCCTCGCCCCAACCGAAACGACGTTCACTACAAACCTTTTCACACCCAACTCCATAAGATAAACGCATAAAAATCGATTTTCCCGACCCATCATTTTTCCCCAAAAAAAAATTTTTTTTCGTCAAAATAAATTTTTCTTTCATTAAAAAATCGATTTTTTTTCTACTACAAACGAAAACTCGATCACCGGAGACATATACAAGGGTGTCTGTATGTGAATCAACCGTTAGATACCTCATACAGAGCCATATCCATGTGAAAGAACCATTTGGACCGATTTTCGTGAATTTTGGGGGTCTAAAAACCTTTAAAAGTCCGAAAAAATTGTTTTCGGCCTCGCCCCAACCGAAACGACGTTCACTACAAACCTTTTCACACCCAACTCCATAAGATAAACGCATAAAAATCGATTTTCCCGACCCATCATTTTTCCCCAAAAAAAATTTTTTTTTCGTCAAAATAAATTTTTTTTTCATAAAAAAATCGATTTTTTTTCTACTACAAACGAAAACTCGATTACCGGAGACATATACAAGGGTGTCTGTATGTGAATCAACCGTTAGATAACCCATACAGAGCCATATCCATGTGAAAGAACCATTTGGACCGATTTTCGTGAATTTTGGGGGTCTAAAAACCTTTAAAAGTCCGAAAACATTGTTTTCGGCCTCGCCCCAACCGAAACGACGTTCACTACAAACCTTTTCACACCCAACTCCATAAGATAAACGCATAAAAATCGATTTTCCCGACCCATCATTTTTCCCCAAAAAAAAATTTTTTTTCGTCAAAATAAATTTTTTTTTCATAAAAAAATCGATTTTTTTTCTACTACAAACGAAAACTCGATTACCGGAGACATATACAAGGGTGTCTGTATGTGAATCAACCGTTAGATAACCCATACAGAGCCATATCCATGTGAAAGAACCATTTGGACCGATTTTCGTGAATTTTGGGGGTCTAAAAACCTTTAAAAGTCCGAAAAAATTGTTTTCGGCCTCGCCCCAACCGAAACGACGTTCACTACAAACCTTTTCACACCCAACTCCATAAGATCAACGCATAAAAATCGATTTTCCCGACCCATCATTTTTCCCCAAAAAAAATTTTTTTTTCGTCAAAATAAATTTTTTTTTCATAAAAAAATCGATTTTTTTTCTACTACAAACGAAAACTCGATTACCGGAGACATATACAAGGGTGTCTGTATGTGAATCAACCGTTAGATAACCCATACAGAGCCATATCCATGTGAAAGAACCATTTGGACCGATTTTCGTGAATTTTGGGGGTCTAAAAACCTTTAAAAGTCCGAAAAAATTGTTTTCGGCCTCGCCACAACCGGAACGACGTTCACTACAAACCTTTTCGCACCCAACTCCATAAGATAAACGCATAAAAATCGATTTTCCCGACCCATCATTTTTCCCCAAAAAAAAATTTTTTTTCGTCAAAATAAATTTTTCTTTCATTAAAAAATCGATTTTTTTTCTACTACAAACGAAAACTCGATTACCGGAGACATATACAAGGGTGTCTGTATGTGAATCAACCGTTAGATAACCCATACAGAGCCATATCCATGTGAAAGAACCATTTGGACCGATTTTCGTGAATTTTGGGGGTCTAAAAACCTTTAAAAGTCCGAAAAAATTGTTTTCGGCCTCGCCCCAACCGAAACGACGTTCACTACAAACCTTTTCACACCCAACTCCATAAGATAAACGCATAAAAATCGATTTTCCCGACCCATCATTTTTCCCCAAAAAAAAATTTTTTTTCGTCAAAATAAATTTTTCTTTCATTAAAAAATTGATTTTTTTTCTGCTACAAACGAAAACTCGATTACCGGAGACATATACAAGGGTGTCTGTATGTGAATCAACCGTTAGATAACCCATACCGAGCCATATCCATGTGAAAGAACCATTTGGACCGATTTTCGTGAATTTTGGGGGTCTAAAAACCTTTAAAAGTCCGAAAACATTGTTTTCGGCCTCGCCCCAACCGAAACGACGTTCACTACAAACCTTTTCACACCCAACTCCATAAGATAAACGCATAAAAATCGATTTTCCCGACCCATCATTTTTCCCCAAAAAAAAATTTTTTTTCGTCAAAATAAATTTTTTTTTCATAAAAAAATCGATTTTTTTTCTACTACAAACGAAAACTCGATTACCGGAGACATATACAAGGGTGTCTGTATGTGAATCAACCGTTAGATAACCCATACAGAGCCATATCCATGTGAAAGAACCATTTGGACCGATTTTCGTGAATTTTGGGGGTCTAAAAACCTTTAAAAGTCCGAAAAAATTGTTTTCGGCCTCGCCCCAACCGAAACGACGTTCACTACAAACCTTTTCACACCCAACTCCATAAGATAAACGCATAAAAATCGATTTTCCCGACCCATCATTTTTCCCCAAAAAAAATTTTTTTTTCGTCAAAATAAATTTTTTTTTCATAAAAAAATTGATTTTTTTTCTACTACAAACGAAAACTCGATTACCGGAGACATATACAAGGGTGTCTGTATGTGAATCAACCGTTAGATAACCCATACAGAGCCATATCCATGTGAAAGAACCATTTGGACCGATTTTCGTGAATTTTGGGGGTCTAAAAACCTTTAAAAGTCCGAAAAAATTGTTTTCGGCCTCGCCCCAACCGAAACGACGTTCACTACAAACCTTTTCACACCCAACTCCATAAGATAAACGCATAAAAATCGATTTTCCCGACCCATCATTTTTCCCCAAAAAAAAATTTTTTTTCGTCAAAATAAATTTTTCTTTCATTAAAAAATTGATTTTTTTTCTGCTACAAACGAAAACTCGATTACCGGAGACATATACAAGGGTGTCTGTATGTGAATCAACCGTTAGATAACCCATACCGAGCCATATCCATGTGAAAGAACCATTTGGACCGATTTTCGTGAATTTTGGGGGTCTAAAAACCTTTAAAAGTCCGAAAAAATTGTTTTCGGCCTCGCCCCAACCGAAACGACGTTCACTACAAACCTTTTCACACCCAACTCCATAAGATAAACGCATAAAAATCGATTTTCCCGACCCATCATTTTTCCCCAGAAAAAAATTTTTTTTCGTCAAAATAAATTTTTTTTTCATAAAAAAATCGATTTTTTTTCTACTACAAACGAAAACTCGATTACCGGAGACATATACAAGGGTGTCTGTATGTGAATCAACTGTTAGATAACCCATACAGAGCCATATCCATGTGAAAGAACCATTTGGACCGATTTTCGTGAATTTTGGGGGTCTAAAAACCTTTAAAAGTCCGAAAAAATTGTTTTCGGCCTCGCCCCAACCGAAACGACGTTCACTACAAACCTTTTCACACCCAACTCCATAAGATAAACGCATAAAAATCGATTTTCCCGACCCATCATTTTTCCCCAAAAAAAATTTTTTTTTCGTCAAAATAAATTTTTTTTTCATAAAAAAATCGATTTTTTTTCTACTACAAACGAAAACTCGATTACCGGAGACATATACAAGGGTGTCTGTATGTGAATCAACCGTTAGATAACCCATACAGAGCCATATCCATGTGAAAGAACCATTTGGACCGATTTTCGTGAATTTTGGGGGTCTAAAAACCTTTAAAAGTCCGAAAAAATTGTTTTCGGCCTCGCCCCAACCGAAACGACGTTCACTACAAACCTTTTCGCACCCAACTCCATAAGATAAACGCATAAAAATCGATTTTCCCGACCCATCATTTTTCCCCAAAAAAAAATTTTTTTTCGTCAAAATAAATTTTTCTTTCATTAAAAAATCGATTTTTTTTCTACTACAAACGAAAACTCGATTACCGGAGACATATACAAGGGTGTCTGTATGTGAATCAACCGTTAGATAACCCATACAGAGCCATATCCATGTGAAAGAACCATTTGGACCGATTTTCGTGAATTTTGGGGGTCTAAAAACCTTTAAAAGTCCGAAAAAATTGTTTTCGGCCTCGCCCCAACCGAAACGACGTTCACTACAAACCTTTTCACACCCAACTCCATAAGATAAACGCATAAAAATCGATTTTCCCGACCCATCATTTTTCCCCAGAAAAAAATTTTTTTTCGTCAAAATAAATTTTTTTTTCATAAAAAAATCGATTTTTTTTCTACTACAAACGAAAACTCGATTACCGGAGACATATACAAGGGTGTCTGTATGTGAATCAACTGTTAGATAACCCATACAGAGCCATATCCATGTGAAAGAACCATTTGGACCGATTTTCGTGAATTTTGGGGGTCTAAAAACCTTTAAAAGTCCGAAAACATTGTTTTCGGCCTCGCCCCAACCGAAACGACGTTCACTACAAACCTTTTCACACCCAACTCCATAAGATAAACGCATAAAAATCGATTTTCCCGACCCATCATTTTTCCCCAAAAAAAAATTTTTTTTCGTCAAAATAAATTTTTTTTTCATAAAAAAATCGATTTTTTTTCTACTACAAACGAAAACTCGATTACCGGAGACATATACAAGGGTGTCTGTATGTGAATCAACCGTTAGATAACCCATACAGAGCCATATCCATGTGAAAGAACCATTTGGACCGATTTTCGTGAATTTTGGGGGTCTAAAAACCTTTAAAAGTCCGAAAAAATTGTTTTCGGCCTCGCCACAACCGGAACGACGTTCACTACAAACCTTTTCACACCCAACTCCATAAGATAAACGCATAAAAATCGATTTTCCCGACCCATCATTTTTCCCCAAAAAAAAATTTTTTTCGTCAAAATAAATTTTTTTTTCATAAAAAAATCGATTTTTTTTCTACTACAAACGAAAACTCGATTACCGGAGACATATACAAGGGTGTCTGTATGTGAATCAACCGTTAGATAACCCATACAGAGCCATATCCATGTGAAAGAACCATTTGGACCGATTTTCGTGAATTTTGGGGGTCTAAAAACCTTTAAAAGTCCGAAAAAATTGTTTTCGGCCTCGCCCCAACCGAAACGACGTTCACTACAAACCTTTTCACACCCAACTCCATAAGATAAACGCATAAAAATCGATTTTCCCGACCCATCATTTTTCCCCAAAAAAAAATTTTTTTTCGTCAAAATAAATTTTTCTTTCATTAAAAAATCGATTTTTTTTCTACTACAAACGAAAACTCGATCACCGGAGACATATACAAGGGTGTCTGTATGTGAATCAACCGTTAGATACCTCATACAGAGCCATATCCATGTGAAAGAACCATTTGGACCGATTTTCGTGAATTTTGGGGGTCTAAAAACCTTTAAAAGTCCGAAAAAATTGTTTTCGGCCTCGCCCCAACCGAAACGACGTTCACTACAAACCTTTTCACACCCAACTCCATAAGATAAACGCATAAAAATCGATTTTCCCGACCCATCATTTTTCCCCAAAAAAAATTTTTTTTTCGTCAAAATAAATTTTTTTTTCATAAAAAAATCGATTTTTTTTCTACTACAAACGAAAACTCGATTACCGGAGACATATACAAGGGTGTCTGTATGTGAATCAACCGTTAGATAACCCATACAGAGCCATATCCATGTGAAAGAACCATTTGGACCGATTTTCGTGAATTTTGGGGGTCTAAAAACCTTTAAAAGTCCGAAAACATTGTTTTCGGCCTCGCCCCAACCGAAACGACGTTCACTACAAACCTTTTCACACCCAACTCCATAAGATAAACGCATAAAAATCGATTTTCCCGACCCATCATTTTTCCCCAAAAAAAAATTTTTTTTCGTCAAAATAAATTTTTTTTTCATAAAAAAATCGATTTTTTTTCTACTACAAACGAAAACTCGATTACCGGAGACATATACAAGGGTGTCTGTATGTGAATCAACCGTTAGATAACCCATACAGAGCCATATCCATGTGAAAGAACCATTTGGACCGATTTTCGTGAATTTTGGGGGTCTAAAAACCTTTAAAAGTCCGAAAAAATTGTTTTCGGCCTCGCCCCAACCGAAACGACGTTCACTACAAACCTTTTCACACCCAACTCCATAAGATCAACGCATAAAAATCGATTTTCCCGACCCATCATTTTTCCCCAAAAAAAATTTTTTTTTCGTCAAAATAAATTTTTTTTTCATAAAAAAATCGATTTTTTTTCTACTACAAACGAAAACTCGATTACCGGAGACATATACAAGGGTGTCTGTATGTGAATCAACCGTTAGATAACCCATACAGAGCCATATCCATGTGAAAGAACCATTTGGACCGATTTTCGTGAATTTTGGGGGTCTAAAAACCTTTAAAAGTCCGAAAAAATTGTTTTCGGCCTCGCCACAACCGGAACGACGTTCACTACAAACCTTTTCGCACCCAACTCCATAAGATAAACGCATAAAAATCGATTTTCCCGACCCATCATTTTTCCCCAAAAAAAAATTTTTTTTCGTCAAAATAAATTTTTCTTTCATTAAAAAATCGATTTTTTTTCTACTACAAACGAAAACTCGATTACCGGAGACATATACAAGGGTGTCTGTATGTGAATCAACCGTTAGATAACCCATACAGAGCCATATCCATGTGAAAGAACCATTTGGACCGATTTTCGTGAATTTTGGGGGTCTAAAAACCTTTAAAAGTCCGAAAAAATTGTTTTCGGCCTCGCCCCAACCGAAACGACGTTCACTACAAACCTTTTCACACCCAACTCCATAAGATAAACGCATAAAAATCGATTTTCCCGACCCATCATTTTTCCCCAAAAAAAAATTTTTTTTCGTCAAAATAAATTTTTCTTTCATTAAAAAATTGATTTTTTTTCTGCTACAAACGAAAACTCGATTACCGGAGACATATACAAGGGTGTCTGTATGTGAATCAACCGTTAGATAACCCATACCGAGCCATATCCATGTGAAAGAACCATTTGGACCGATTTTCGTGAATTTTGGGGGTCTAAAAACCTTTAAAAGTCCGAAAACATTGTTTTCGGCCTCGCCCCAACCGAAACGACGTTCACTACAAACCTTTTCACACCCAACTCCATAAGATAAACGCATAAAAATCGATTTTCCCGACCCATCATTTTTCCCCAAAAAAAAATTTTTTTTCGTCAAAATAAATTTTTTTTTCATAAAAAAATCGATTTTTTTTCTACTACAAACGAAAACTCGATTACCGGAGACATATACAAGGGTGTCTGTATGTGAATCAACCGTTAGATAACCCATACAGAGCCATATCCATGTGAAAGAACCATTTGGACCGATTTTCGTGAATTTTGGGGGTCTAAAAACCTTTAAAAGTCCGAAAAAATTGTTTTCGGCCTCGCCCCAACCGAAACGACGTTCACTACAAACCTTTTCACACCCAACTCCATAAGATAAACGCATAAAAATCGATTTTCCCGACCCATCATTTTTCCCCAAAAAAAATTTTTTTTTCGTCAAAATAAATTTTTTTTTCATAAAAAAATTGATTTTTTTTCTACTACAAACGAAAACTCGATTACCGGAGACATATACAAGGGTGTCTGTATGTGAATCAACCGTTAGATAACCCATACAGAGCCATATCCATGTGAAAGAACCATTTGGACCGATTTTCGTGAATTTTGGGGGTCTAAAAACCTTTAAAAGTCCGAAAAAATTGTTTTCGGCCTCGCCCCAACCGAAACGACGTTCACTACAAACCTTTTCACACCCAACTCCATAAGATAAACGCATAAAAATCGATTTTCCCGACCCATCATTTTTCCCCAAAAAAAAATTTTTTTTCGTCAAAATAAATTTTTCTTTCATTAAAAAATTGATTTTTTTTCTGCTACAAACGAAAACTCGATTACCGGAGACATATACAAGGGTGTCTGTATGTGAATCAACCGTTAGATAACCCATACCGAGCCATATCCATGTGAAAGAACCATTTGGACCGATTTTCGTGAATTTTGGGGGTCTAAAAACCTTTAAAAGTCCGAAAAAATTGTTTTCGGCCTCGCCCCAACCGAAACGACGTTCACTACAAACCTTTTCACACCCAACTCCATAAGATAAACGCATAAAAATCGATTTTCCCGACCCATCATTTTTCCCCAGAAAAAAATTTTTTTTCGTCAAAATAAATTTTTTTTTCATAAAAAAATCGATTTTTTTTCTACTACAAACGAAAACTCGATTACCGGAGACATATACAAGGGTGTCTGTATGTGAATCAACTGTTAGATAACCCATACAGAGCCATATCCATGTGAAAGAACCATTTGGACCGATTTTCGTGAATTTTGGGGGTCTAAAAACCTTTAAAAGTCCGAAAACATTGTTTTCGGCCTCGCCCCAACCGAAACGACGTTCACTACAAACCTTTTCACACCCAACTCCATAAGATAAACGCATAAAAATCGATTTTCCCGACCCATCATTTTTCCCCAAAAAAAAATTTTTTTTCGTCAAAATAAATTTTTTTTTCATAAAAAAATCGATTTTTTTTCTACTACAAACGAAAACTCGATTACCGGAGACATATACAAGGGTGTCTGTATGTGAATCAACCGTTAGATAACCCATACAGAGCCATATCCATGTGAAAGAACCATTTGGACCGATTTTCGTGAATTTTGGGGGTCTAAAAACCTTTAAAAGTCCGAAAAAATTGTTTTCGGCCTCGCCACAACCGGAACGACGTTCACTACAAACCTTTTCACACCCAACTCCATAAGATAAACGCATAAAAATCGATTTTCCCGACCCATCATTTTTCCCCAAAAAAAAATTTTTTTCGTCAAAATAAATTTTTTTTTCATAAAAAAATCGATTTTTTTTCTACTACAAACGAAAACTCGATTACCGGAGACATATACAAGGGTGTCTGTATGTGAATCAACCGTTAGATAACCCATACAGAGCCATATCCATGTGAAAGAACCATTTGGACCGATTTTCGTGAATTTTGGGGGTCTAAAAACCTTTAAAAGTCCGAAAAAATTGTTTTCGGCCTCGCCCCAACCGAAACGACGTTCACTACAAACCTTTTCACACCCAACTCCATAAGATAAACGCATAAAAATCGATTTTCCCGACCCATCATTTTTCCCCAAAAAAAAATTTTTTTTCGTCAAAATAAATTTTTTTTTCATAAAAAAATCGATTTTTTTTCTACTACAAACGAAAACTCGATTACCGGAGACATATACAAGGGTGTCTGTATGTGAATCAACCGTTAGATAACCCATACAGAGCCATATCCATGTGAAAGAACCATTTGGACCGATTTTCGTGAATTTTGGGGGTCTAAAAACCTTTAAAAGTCCGAAAAAATTGTTTTCGGCCTCGCCACAACCGGAACGACGTTCACTACAAACCTTTTCACACCCAACTCCATAAGATAAACGCATAAAAATCGATTTTCCCGACCCATCATTTTTCCCCAAAAAAAAATTTTTTTCGTCAAAATAAATTTTTTTTTCATAAAAAAATCGATTTTTTTTCTACTACAAACGAAAACTCGATTACCGGAGACATATACAAGGGTGTCTGTATGTGAATCAACCGTTAGATAACCCATACAGAGCCATATCCATGTGAAAGAACCATTTGGACCGATTTTCGTGAATTTTGGGGGTCTAAAAACCTTTAAAAGTCCGAAAAAATTGTTTTCGGCCTCGCCCCAACCGAAACGACGTTCACTACAAACCTTTTCACACCCAACTCCATAAGATAAACGCATAAAAATCGATTTTCCCGACCCATCATTTTTCCCCAAAAAAAAATTTTTTTTCGTCAAAATAAATTTTTCTTTCATTAAAAAATCGATTTTTTTTCTACTACAAACGAAAACTCGATCACCGGAGACATATACAAGGGAGTCTGTATGTGAATCAACCGTTAGATACCTCATACAGAGCCATATCCATGTGAAAGAACCATTTGGACCGATTTTCGTGAATTTTGGGGGTCTAAAAACCTTTAAAAGTCCGAAAAAATTGTTTTCGGCCTCGCCCCAACCGAAACGACGTTCACTACAAACCTTTTCACACCCAACTCCATAAGATAAACGCATAAAAATCGATTTTCCCGACCCATCATTTTTCCCCAAAAAAAAATTTTTTTCGTCAAAATAAATTTTTTTTTCATAAAAAAATCGATTTTTTTTCTACTACAAACGAAAACTCGATTACCGGAGACATATACAAGGGTGTCTGTATGTGAATCAACTGTTAGATAACCCATACAGAGCCATATCCATGTGAAAGAACCATTTGGACCGATTTTCGTGAATTTTGGGGGTCTAAAAACCTTTAAAAGTCCGAAAACATTGTTTTCGGCCTCGCCCCAAC
Organism: Diplazon laetatorius; assembly: GCA_963662125.1. Lineage (NCBI taxonomy): Eukaryota > Metazoa > Arthropoda > Insecta > Hymenoptera > Ichneumonidae > Diplazon > Diplazon laetatorius. The sequence goes on from OY759164.1 coordinate 2,715,690, forward strand.
CGAAACGACGTTCACTACAAACCTTTTCACACCCAACTCCATAAGATAAACGCATAAAAATCGATTTTCCCGACCCATCATTTTTCCCCAAAAAAAAATTTTTTTTCGTCAAAATAAATTTTTTTTTCATAAAAAAATCGATTTTTTTTCTACTACAAACGAAAACTCGATTACCGGAGACATATACAAGGGTGTCTGTATGTGAATCAACCGTTAGATAACCCATACAGAGCCATATCCATGTGAAAGAACCATTTGGACCGATTTTCGTGAATTTTGGGGGTCTAAAAACCTTTAAAAGTCCGAAAAAATTGTTTTCGGCCTCGCCCCAACCGAAACGACGTTCACTACAAACCTTTTCACACCCAACTCCATAAGATCAACGCATAAAAATCGATTTTCCCGACCCATCATTTTTCCCCAAAAAAAATTTTTTTTTCGTCAAAATAAATTTTTTTTTCATAAAAAAATCGATTTTTTTTCTACTACAAACGAAAACTCGATTACCGGAGACATATACAAGGGTGTCTGTATGTGAATCAACCGTTAGATAACCCATACAGAGCCATATCCATGTGAAAGAACCATTTGGACCGATTTTCGTGAATTTTGGGGGTCTAAAAACCTTTAAAAGTCCGAAAAAATTGTTTTCGGCCTCGCCACAACCGGAACGACGTTCACTACAAACCTTTTCGCACCCAACTCCATAAGATAAACGCATAAAAATCGATTTTCCCGACCCATCATTTTTCCCCAAAAAAAAATTTTTTTTCGTCAAAATAAATTTTTCTTTCATTAAAAAATCGATTTTTTTTCTACTACAAACGAAAACTCGATTACCGGAGACATATACAAGGGTGTCTGTATGTGAATCAACCGTTAGATAACCCATACAGAGCCATATCCATGTGAAAGAACCATTTGGACCGATTTTCGTGAATTTTGGGGGTCTAAAAACCTTTAAAAGTCCGAAAACATTGTTTTCGGCCTCGCCCCAACCGAAACGACGTTCACTACAAACCTTTTCACACCCAACTCCATAAGATAAACGCATAAAAATCGATTTTCCCGACCCATCATTTTTCCCCAAAAAAAAATTTTTTTTCGTCAAAATAAATTTTTTTTTCATAAAAAAATCGATTTTTTTTCTACTACAAACGAAAACTCGATTACCGGAGACATATACAAGGGTGTCTGTATGTGAATCAACCGTTAGATAACCCATACAGAGCCATATCCATGTGAAAGAACCATTTGGACCGATTTTCGTGAATTTTGGGGGTCTAAAAACCTTTAAAAGTCCGAAAAAATTGTTTTCGGCCTCGCCCCAACCGAAACGACGTTCACTACAAACCTTTTCACACCCAACTCCATAAGATAAACGCATAAAAATCGATTTTCCCGACCCATCATTTTTCCCCAAAAAAAATTTTTTTTTCGTCAAAATAAATTTTTTTTTCATAAAAAAATTGATTTTTTTTCTACTACAAACGAAAACTCGATTACCGGAGACATATACAAGGGTGTCTGTATGTGAATCAACCGTTAGATAACCCATACAGAGCCATATCCATGTGAAAGAACCATTTGGACCGATTTTCGTGAATTTTGGGGGTCTAAAAACCTTTAAAAGTCCGAAAAAATTGTTTTCGGCCTCGCCCCAACCGAAACGACGTTCACTACAAACCTTTTCACACCCAACTCCATAAGATAAACGCATAAAAATCGATTTTCCCGACCCATCATTTTTCCCCAAAAAAAAATTTTTTTTCGTCAAAATAAATTTTTCTTTCATTAAAAAATTGATTTTTTTTCTGCTACAAACGAAAACTCGATTACCGGAGACATATACAAGGGTGTCTGTATGTGAATCAACCGTTAGATAACCCATACCGAGCCATATCCATGTGAAAGAACCATTTGGACCGATTTTCGTGAATTTTGGGGGTCTAAAAACCTTTAAAAGTCCGAAAAAATTGTTTTCGGCCTCGCCCCAACCGAAACGACGTTCACTACAAACCTTTTCACACCCAACTCCATAAGATAAACGCATAAAAATCGATTTTCCCGACCCATCATTTTTCCCCAGAAAAAAATTTTTTTTCGTCAAAATAAATTTTTTTTTCATAAAAAAATCGATTTTTTTTCTACTACAAACGAAAACTCGATTACCGGAGACATATACAAGGGTGTCTGTATGTGAATCAACTGTTAGATAACCCATACAGAGCCATATCCATGTGAAAGAACCATTTGGACCGATTTTCGTGAATTTTGGGGGTCTAAAAACCTTTAAAAGTCCGAAAACATTGTTTTCGGCCTCGCCCCAACCGAAACGACGTTCACTACAAACCTTTTCACACCCAACTCCATAAGATAAACGCATAAAAATCGATTTTCCCGACCCATCATTTTTCCCCAAAAAAAAATTTTTTTTCGTCAAAATAAATTTTTTTTTCATAAAAAAATCGATTTTTTTTCTACTACAAACGAAAACTCGATTACCGGAGACATATACAAGGGTGTCTGTATGTGAATCAACCGTTAGATAACCCATACAGAGCCATATCCATGTGAAAGAACCATTTGGACCGATTTTCGTGAATTTTGGGGGTCTAAAAACCTTTAAAAGTCCGAAAAAATTGTTTTCGGCCTCGCCACAACCGGAACGACGTTCACTACAAACCTTTTCACACCCAACTCCATAAGATAAACGCATAAAAATCGATTTTCCCGACCCATCATTTTTCCCCAAAAAAAAATTTTTTTCGTCAAAATAAATTTTTTTTTCATAAAAAAATCGATTTTTTTTCTACTACAAACGAAAACTCGATTACCGGAGACATATACAAGGGTGTCTGTATGTGAATCAACCGTTAGATAACCCATACAGAGCCATATCCATGTGAAAGAACCATTTGGACCGATTTTCGTGAATTTTGGGGGTCTAAAAACCTTTAAAAGTCCGAAAAAATTGTTTTCGGCCTCGCCCCAACCGAAACGACGTTCACTACAAACCTTTTCACACCCAACTCCATAAGATAAACGCATAAAAATCGATTTTCCCGACCCATCATTTTTCCCCAAAAAAAAATTTTTTTTCGTCAAAATAAATTTTTCTTTCATTAAAAAATCGATTTTTTTTCTACTACAAACGAAAACTCGATCACCGGAGACATATACAAGGGTGTCTGTATGTGAATCAACCGTTAGATACCTCATACAGAGCCATATCCATGTGAAAGAACCATTTGGACCGATTTTCGTGAATTTTGGGGGTCTAAAAACCTTTAAAAGTCCGAAAAAATTGTTTTCGGCCTCGCCCCAACCGAAACGACGTTCACTACAAACCTTTTCACACCCAACTCCATAAGATAAACGCATAAAAATCGATTTTCCCGACCCATCATTTTTCCCCAAAAAAAAATTTTTTTCGTCAAAATAAATTTTTTTTTCATAAAAAAATCGATTTTTTTTCTACTACAAACGAAAACTCGATTACCGGAGACATATACAAGGGTGTCTGTATGTGAATCAACTGTTAGATAACCCATACAGAGCCATATCCATGTGAAAGAACCATTTGGACCGATTTTCGTGAATTTTGGGGGTCTAAAAACCTTTAAAAGTCCGAAAACATTGTTTTCGGCCTCGCCCCAACCGAAACGACGTTCACTACAAACCTTTTCACACCCAACTCCATAAGATAAACGCATAAAAATCGATTTTCCCGACCCATCATTTTTCCCCAAAAAAAAATTTTTTTTCGTCAAAATAAATTTTTTTTTCATAAAAAAATCGATTTTTTTTCTACTACAAACGAAAACTCGATTACCGGAGACATATACAAGGGTGTCTGTATGTGAATCAACCGTTAGATAACCCATACAGAGCCATATCCATGTGAAAGAACCATTTGGACCGATTTTCGTGAATTTTGGGGGTCTAAAAACCTTTAAAAGTCCGAAAAAATTGTTTTCGGCCTCGCCCCAACCGAAACGACGTTCACTACAAACCTTTTCACACCCAACTCCATAAGATCAACGCATAAAAATCGATTTTCCCGACCCATCATTTTTCCCCAAAAAAAATTTTTTTTTCGTCAAAATAAATTTTTTTTTCATAAAAAAATCGATTTTTTTTCTACTACAAACGAAAACTCGATTACCGGAGACATATACAAGGGTGTCTGTATGTGAATCAACCGTTAGATAACCCATACAGAGCCATATCCATGTGAAAGAACCATTTGGACCGATTTTCGTGAATTTTGGGGGTCTAAAAACCTTTAAAAGTCCGAAAAAATTGTTTTCGGCCTCGCCACAACCGGAACGACGTTCACTACAAACCTTTTCGCACCCAACTCCATAAGATAAACGCATAAAAATCGATTTTCCCGACCCATCATTTTTCCCCAAAAAAAAATTTTTTTTCGTCAAAATAAATTTTTCTTTCATAAAAAAATCGATTTTTTTTCTACTACAAACGAAAACTCGATTACCGGAGACATATACAAGGGTGTCTGTATGTGAATCAACCGTTAGATAACCCATACAGAGCCATATCCATGTGAAAGAACCATTTGGACCGATTTTCGTGAATTTTGGGGGTCTAAAAACCTTTAAAAGTCCGAAAAAATTGTTTTCGGCCTCGCCCCAACCGAAACGACGTTCACTACAAACCTTTTCACACCCAACTCCATAAGATAAACGCATAAAAATCGATTTTCCCGACCCATCATTTTTCCCCAAAAAAAAATTTTTTTTCGTCAAAATAAATTTTTCTTTCATTAAAAAATTGATTTTTTTTCTGCTACAAACGAAAACTCGATTACCGGAGACATATACAAGGGTGTCTGTATGTGAATCAACCGTTAGATAACCCATACCGAGCCATATCCATGTGAAAGAACCATTTGGACCGATTTTCGTGAATTTTGGGGGTCTAAAAACCTTTAAAAGTCCGAAAACATTGTTTTCGGCCTCGCCCCAACCGAAACGACGTTCACTACAAACCTTTTCACACCCAACTCCATAAGATAAACGCATAAAAATCGATTTTCCCGACCCATCATTTTTCCCCAAAAAAAAATTTTTTTTCGTCAAAATAAATTTTTTTTTCATAAAAAAATCGATTTTTTTTCTACTACAAACGAAAACTCGATTACCGGAGACATATACAAGGGTGTCTGTATGTGAATCAACCGTTAGATAACCCATACAGAGCCATATCCATGTGAAAGAACCATTTGGACCGATTTTCGTGAATTTTGGGGGTCTAAAAACCTTTAAAAGTCCGAAAAAATTGTTTTCGGCCTCGCCCCAACCGAAACGACGTTCACTACAAACCTTTTCACACCCAACTCCATAAGATAAACGCATAAAAATCGATTTTCCCGACCCATCATTTTTCCCCAAAAAAAATTTTTTTTTCGTCAAAATAAATTTTTTTTTCATAAAAAAATTGATTTTTTTTCTACTACAAACGAAAACTCGATTACCGGAGACATATACAAGGGTGTCTGTATGTGAATCAACCGTTAGATAACCCATACAGAGCCATATCCATGTGAAAGAACCATTTGGACCGATTTTCGTGAATTTTGGGGGTCTAAAAACCTTTAAAAGTCCGAAAAAATTGTTTTCGGCCTCGCCCCAACCGAAACGACGTTCACTACAAACCTTTTCACACCCAACTCCATAAGATAAACGCATAAAAATCGATTTTCCCGACCCATCATTTTTCCCCAAAAAAAAATTTTTTTTCGTCAAAATAAATTTTTCTTTCATTAAAAAATTGATTTTTTTTCTGCTACAAACGAAAACTCGATTACCGGAGACATATACAAGGGTGTCTGTATGTGAATCAACCGTTAGATAACCCATACCGAGCCATATCCATGTGAAAGAACCATTTGGACCGATTTTCGTGAATTTTGGGGGTCTAAAAACCTTTAAAAGTCCGAAAAAATTGTTTTCGGCCTCGCCCCAACCGAAACGACGTTCACTACAAACCTTTTCACACCCAACTCCATAAGATAAACGCATAAAAATCGATTTTCCCGACCCATCATTTTTCCCCAAAAAAAAATTTTTTTTCGTCAAAATAAATTTTTCTTTCATTAAAAAATCGATTTTTTTTCTACTACAAACGAAAACTTAATTACCGGAGACATATGCAAGGGTGTCTGTATGTGAATCAACTGTTAGATAACCCATACAGAGCTATATCCATGTGAAAGAACCATTTGGACCGATTTTCGTGAATTTTGGGGGTCTAAAAACCTTTAAAAGTCCGAAAAAATTGTTTTCGGCCTCGCCACAACCGGAACGACGTTCACTACAAACCTTTTCACACCCAACTCCATAAGATAAACGCATAAAAATCGATTTTCCCGACCCATCATTTTTCCCCAAAAAAAAATTTTTTTTCGTCAAAATAAATTTTTCTTTCATTAAAAAATCGATTTTTTTTCTACTACAAACGAAAACTTAATTACCGGAGACATATACAAGGGTGTCTGTATGTGAATCAACTGTTAGATAACCCATACAGAGCCATATCCATGTGAAAGAACCATTTGGACCGATTTTCGTGAATTTTGGGGGTCTAAAAACCTTTAAAAGTCCGAAAAAATTGTTTTCGGCCTCGCCCCAACCGAAACGACGTTCACTACAAACCTTTTCACACCCAACTCCATAAGATAAACGCATAAAAATCGATTTTCCCGACCCATCATTTTTCCCCAGAAAAAAATTTTTTTTCGTCAAAATAAATTTTTTTTTCATAAAAAAATCGATTTTTTTTCTACTACAAACGAAAACTCGATTACCGGAGACATATACAAGGGTGTCTGTATGTGAATCAACCGTTAGATAACCCATACAGAGCCATATCCATGTGAAAGAACCATTTGGACCGATTTTCGTGAATTTTGGGGGTCTAAAAACCTTTAAAAGTCCGAAAAAATTGTTTTCGGCCTCGCCCCAACCGAAACGACGTTCACTACAAACCTTTTCACACCCAACTCCATAAGATAAACGCATAAAAATCGATTTTCCCGACCCATCATTTTTCCCCAGAAAAAAATTTTTTTTCGTCAAAATAAATTTTTTTTTCATAAAAAAATCGATTTTTTTTCTACTACAAACGAAAACTCGATTACCGGAGACATATACAAGGGTGTCTGTATGTGAATCAACCGTTAGATAACCCATACAGAGCCATATCCATGTGAAAGAACCATTTGGACCGATTTTCGTGAATTTTGGGGGTCTAAAAACCTTTAAAAGTCCGAAAAAATTGTTTTCGGCCTCGCCCCAACCGAAACGACGTTCACTACAAACCTTTTCACACCCAACTCCATAAGATAAACGCATAAAAATCGATTTTCCCGACCCATCATTTTTCCCCAAAAAAAATTTTTTTTTCGTCAAAATAAATTTTTTTTTCATAAAAAAATCGATTTTTTTTCTACTACAAACGAAAACTCGATTACCGGAGACATATACAAGGGTGTCTGTATGTGAATCAACCGTTAGATAACCCATACAGAGCCATATCCATGTGAAAGAACCATTTGGACCGATTTTCGTGAATTTTGGGGGTCTAAAAACCTTTAAAAGTCCGAAAAAATTGTTTTCGGCCTCGCCCCAACCGAAACGACGTTCACTACAAACCTTTTCACACCCAACTCCATAAGATAAACGCATAAAAATCGATTTTCCCGACCCATCATTTTTCCCCAAAAAAAAATTTTTTTTCGTCAAAATAAATTTTTCTTTCATTAAAAAATTGATTTTTTTTCTGCTACAAACGAAAACTCGATTACCGGAGACATATACAAGGGTGTCTGTATGTGAATCAACCGTTAGATAACCCATACCGAGCCATATCCATGTGAAAGAACCATTTGGACCGATTTTCGTGAATTTTGGGGGTCTAAAAACCTTTAAAAGTCCGAAAACATTGTTTTCGGCCTCGCCCCAACCGAAACGACGTTCACTACAAACCTTTTCACACCCAACTCCATAAGATAAACGCATAAAAATCGATTTTCCCGACCCATCATTTTTCCCCAAAAAAAATTTTTTTTTCGTCAAAATAAATTTTTTTTTCATAAAAAAATCGATTTTTTTTCTACTACAAACGAAAACTCGATTACCGGAGACATATACAAGGGTGTCTGTATGTGAATCAACCGTTAGATAACCCATACAGAGCCATATCCATGTGAAAGAACCATTTGGACCGATTTTCGTGAATTTTGGGGGTCTAAAAACCTTTAAAAGTCCGAAAAAATTGTTTTCGGCCTCGCCCCAACCGAAACGACGTTCACTACAAACCTTTTCACACCCAACTCCATAAGATAAACGCATAAAAATCGATTTTCCCGACCCATCATTTTTCCCCAAAAAAAAATTTTTTTTCGTCAAAATAAATTTTTCTTTCATTAAAAAATTGATTTTTTTTCTGCTACAAACGAAAACTCGATTACCGGAGACATATACAAGGGTGTCTGTATGTGAATCAACCGTTAGATAACCCATACCGAGCCATATCCATGTGAAAGAACCATTTGGACCGATTTTCGTGAATTTTGGGGGTCTAAAAACCTTTAAAAGTCCGAAAAAATTGTTTTCGGCCTCGCCCCAACCGAAACGACGTTCACTACAAACCTTTTCACACCCAACTCCATAAGATAAACGCATAAAAATCGATTTTCCCGACCCATCATTTTTCCCCAAAAAAAAATTTTTTTTCGTCAAAATAAATTTTTCTTTCATTAAAAAATCGATTTTTTTTCTACTACAAACGAAAACTTAATTACCGGAGACATATGCAAGGGTGTCTGTATGTGAATCAACTGTTAGATAACCCATACAGAGCTATATCCATGTGAAAGAACCATTTGGACCGATTTTCGTGAATTTTGGGGGTCTAAAAACCTTTAAAAGTCCGAAAAAATTGTTTTCGGCCTCGCCCCAACCGAAACGACGTTCACTACAAACCTTTTCACACCCAACTCCATAAGATAACCGCATAAAAGTCGATTTTCCCGACCCATCATTTTTCCCCAAAAAAAAATTTTTTTTCGTCAAAATAAATTTTTTTTTCATAAAAAAATCGATTTTTTTTCTACTACAAACGAAAACTCGATTACCGGAGACATATACAAGGGTGTCTGTATGTGAATCAACCGTTAGATAACCCATACAGAGCCATATCCATGTGAAAGAACCATTTGGACCGATTTTCGTGAATTTTGGGGGTCTAAAAACCTTTAAAAGTCCGAAAAAAATTCTTTCGGCTTGGCTACGAACGAAACGACGTTCACTACAAACCTTTTCACACCCAACTCTTGAAGATTAACGCATAAGAATCGATTTCCATGACCCATCGATTCTCGTCAAAAAAAATTTTTTTATCGTCGAAAAAAAATTTATTTTCATCAAAAACCCATTTTTTTTTCTACGATAAATGAAATCTCGGTTACCAGAGACATATACAAGGGTACCTCTATGGGAATCAACCGTCAGATCACCCATAGGAACCCATCTCCGTGTGAATGAACCGTTGGAGTCGATTTTCGTCAAAATTGGGGGTCTAAAAACCTTTCAAAGTCCGAATAAATTGTTTTCGGCTTCGCTACGAACGAAACGACGTTCACTACAAACCTTTTGACACCCAACTCTGTAAGATTAACGCATAAAAATCGATTTTCATGACCCATCGATTTTCAAAAAACAAAAATTTTTTTTTGTAAAAAACCTTTTTTTTTCATAAAAAAACCAATTTCTTTTCTACTACAAACGAAAATTCGGTTACTACAGACATAACCAAGGGTACCCCTATGTGAATCAACCGTTGGATCCCGTATACAGAGCCATGTTCATGTAAATGAACCGTTATATTCGATTTTCGTCAAGATTGGGGGGATCGAAACCTAAAAGTCTACATAACTATCTTTCGGCTCCACTGCAAACGAAAAGCCGTTCACTACAAACCTCTTCACACCTAACTCTTGAAGAATGATAAAAAAAAAAAAAAAAATGTCCCAAGTGGGGTTAAAAAAATGTTTTCCAACCAAAAACGATATTTTTTGGGGTGAGTTTCGTTTCCTGGAAAATTCATCATCTATTAATGGCGATGATTCATCGTCGATCGTGTGACTGTTCATTACCAAAATGAGTGGATCAATGGAGGTGGAGGTGAATGTAAAAAGAGGGCGAGAGAGAGAGAAGAGAGAGAGAGAGAGAGAAAGAGCGACAGACATCAAGTGGAATCGACGTTGGGTGTGTGTGACCACCGACTCGACTGCTCACACGCCGCGAGATATGACGATAGGCAAACAATACGATTAATGGGGTTGACTGACGTCAGGTACGATCGCTACTTCAGTCTTCACTCGTGGCCATCAACCATCAACGAAATACTCACCCGCCATTCGACGCACGAAACTCGTTCACGAAAACCAACTCGCTCGCACAAGAGAGTTGGCGAAGAGTGAGGAAGGGGTTTGGGGGAGGGTGAAACTTCGTATTAGCTCTGTTCGCTCGGTTCGCTGGTCCGAACGCTGATGTATGCGCCAACGCTCACGTGGCATTAGTCTGGAATCCGGGGAGCGTGTGTCATTGCATACCAGACCGACATAATTGCCACCTTATTGCAGTCGCCCATGCGACACGGCTGCTTCATCATCCCACCCCCCCCCCTCTTCGTCTTATAGCGCCATCTTCGACGGACGATCTTTTCCACACGTGACCGAAAAAAACAATTTTTCCCAACCGTTTTGTTATTTTTTTAATAATTATTCACTTATTTTTTTCAAAGTCTCTGTTATCAGTTTGGTGATAATTAATTGAAAATAATTGTTAGGAGTACTTTAGACGTTGGGATGACGACGAACAGCCTAAATGAACTGATAGCATAGTGACATCAACATTTAAGTCTACTTTAGAAGCATGCAAAAACAATTGGAACGGTCGAATCGAATGTTGTCCTCCTCACCAGGTCGGAAAAAAATACAGAGAAGGAAAAAAATAACAAACCAAGGTCACGCAAGACGTTCACATTGAATTCCAGTTGAAAAGAGAAACAGGAAGGATCAATTGGAGTAGGAGAATCGTCAGTTGTTCTCTTCGTGAGTTCCAAAACAAATACACAACGAAAGAATCATAACAATCCAAGGTCACGTAAGACATTAACATTCAATTCCAATTCCAAAACAAACAGAAACTGTTCGAACGGTCCAATAGACAGTTGTCCCCTTTCCACCAACTCCAAAACAAATACACGAAATAAAGATAAACAAATAATAACTCAAGGTCAAACGAACGAACCCAAGGTCGAACGAATGAATTATAACTGTGACGATTGTGTTCGGTGAATAATTTCGTAAACACTTGAAAAAAAAAAAATAATAATGAAAGATGAACAAAACGGAATTCACGTAGAATTCCTGAAACTCACGAACCTGGTCTCCATTATTTACCATTGACGTTACGGTCACGTTGCTCTCCGTCTCTGTTGCCCGCTGGCTCATCTACCGGCCAGACCTGAATCTCCATCTCTCTCTCTCTCTCTCTCGCGTGAATAATGGGCACGTGGCCAAAACAATCGCCAGTCGCTAAATTTCCAGTCAACAAACATTGGCCGAGGGCCAGACTTTACCACTCGCCTCTTCACCTTCCATTCCGTCGAACCCTCACGCTCCTGCTTATCCCTTTTCCACTTACAACGGCTCTGCTTCGCACCTCTTCATACCCTCCAACCACCCTCCCCCCCACCCCCACCCCTCTTCCCCTCGCGCTTCGCCAACCCGTTTTGTCTACAGCTTCTCAATTCGAGACTTTTATCCATTCGAGCTTCTGCCATTGCTCGCCGAGTGCGGACCACACTTCGAGAATCAACATCAACGTCTACTCACCCCCCCCCCCCTTACCCCCTCCCTCAACCTGACAGAGACTGCAAGCCCTTCGTTACCATCGTCAACGAGAATGAGAGTCAATTTGTCAGTATGTACCTATACGTCAACAATGGGCGCTTGTAAGACTGACTTGTGACTCTGATGAATATGTTTAGGCACTTTTCACTTTTTAGTAATCATTTTTAACTCTACAAACGAAAATTCGGTTTCATTTCCACTTCCCCCCTCTCTCTATCTCTTTTTCTCTATAAAAGAAAAACAAAGAAAAATTACCAGGACCAGCAGACAATTCAACGATTGTCATTTGTCCCGAGGAAACTCACGAGTTCGCCTATTTCGTTCGTGTTTTGTTTAGTTTTTTTTTAATTTTTTTATCATTCCGTTCAACCAGCTGTGAACTGCCTATCGTAGAACGTCCGTAAAATTAGGGTCCCCATAAGAGACATTGGAAGACGTTTCGACGAAAGCACCGACGCGTTTCTTTATCGTCGAACGAGATCGCGGATGGGTTGGCAGGCCCCCTGGTTTCTATTTCGTGCTTTTTTCATGCTCGAGCTTTGCGAAGGAGAAAGCGGGTGAGGCGAGGAGGAAGAGGGTGGGGGGCGGGAAATAACAGGAAAACTCTAAAGTTAACGCCCGTTCGTCGTAAATTTTCGTGAAAGCCACCCTGGGCTAGCTGGAGTCGAACCCCTCCTCGTGATATCACGTGAAAGCCAAGAAATCGAAAACTATTTCGCCACGCCCCATAGATTACACTTCGAGACTTATCTATCTATCCCGCTCTCCCTCTCCCTCTCTCTCTCTCTCTCTCTCTTGCATTACTGCCATTCGGTAAAAGCTTCATGGAGCTATCGGTTGCACCTTGGATCGGCTCTCGGTTCGATACCGAAACGATCGTTATCGAACCGATCAAACTCACCAACGGATTTCGAATGCTTTTAACCTCAAGTTCGATGAACCACACTCGGTACAGTTTTCCCAATGTCATGCACCGTCATTTAAGGTAGTATCCTACATACTGTAAGAGTCAGAGCAAGCCTAAGACATACCATGTCCCGATTGAGTAACGTAGTACTTTGATGTGGCAACGTCGCGTGTTATGATGTCGATTAGTGAGAGAGAAAGAGAGAGAGAAGATGGGAAACAAACGCGCAACGTTGCCACGTCTACTGGATCACGACCAACTCCTCATATAAACTGTATTTTCCACGATGTTTATTTGCTTATTATTATCATCACAGTCTCCTGATCACTACTGTCAAGTGCCTAAAATGTTGTCCGAATATTCAACTTGCAGCTCAAGTGTTTTCATTCAAATCTGACGAGGACTTTTTGTGTTATATCAAATTGTGCGTGATTCGACATAAGGCTCCATGTTAAACGTGTGCAAAATAAAAGTGTTGATATATTTTTTCTCGCGCTCCGGAAAGCCATGAAAATTTAACCGAACCTTTTTCTTATCAATACCTGTAAGTGTGACAAGTTGCATGGAAATCTGACGAGGAACTCTCTTGTGGAGGCTACTACCTCAAATTCGCGATGGACTCGATTCTGGGTTCGTTGAAACTGCTGGAATCTTTTATCTTATTTTTCTTTCTGTTTATTTTTCGTTTTGTTTCGTAACGATTTTTATTTTATTTCCAACTAGCTAGTTCATTTCGAATCACAGGACGAAAAAGAGAGAGAGAGAGAGAGAGAGAGAGAGAGAGAGAGAGAGAGAGGAGAAGGTTGCGAGAACAAAATCATGTCTCTCAAGGTGAAAACGGAATACATTAACGTCGTGTTCACCGAGAATTGGGGCTCGGGAAAACGTCTCGAGTTGAACTACGACGAAACTTTGAGGCACTTCACCGTGTTCGAATCACCGCGAGGAGGACTCTTCCCGGATCGTTGAACCTTACGGAATCTCCGTCGTGGCTTAACACTCATAATCGTTTAATGAATCCGCCCACAGTCGTATAACATTGCCACAAGACACTCGGCGTGATAACCTCGGCGAGCTTGGCGCATTAATTTCGAACATTGTTTTTTCCAAACCACTTTCCCAAAATGTTTTTCCGCCATTTTCCGGCAGTCTCGTATGTACCAAGGACGAAAAAGGAACCTTTTCGAGGTCACTAGAATGTCATTCAAAGGGTTATAAAGGGTTATACGTCCTTGAAATTTTTTTATGGTGTTATCTAAGACATTTGAAAGATTTTCGTGATGATTGGAAAAAATTTTGTGAGTTAATTTGTTGGAAAAAACTGCAAAACTGTGAGAAAAGTGAATTTCCTCACTTCGAAGCGTCGGATTTCTGAATTTTCATCGTTCTGAATTTCAACCCCCACCCCCACGAGACAATGTTCGATCATTACTCACCCTCGAAACTCTACCATGGATTCTGTTTGGTGAAAAAAAATAAATAAAAAAATTCGACGTCTCGGTGTTTAATAAAAAATGGATTTTCTCGAATCCGTGGATGATCTCACGTTTTTTTCCACCGATGGTTCCGTCCGCGAAAGAAAAATTATTCTCTCGCAATCTCGCCCAGATGTGATAATGAAAAATGCAGACTCGTGGAAAAAAAATGTAGGCCACGACTTGGTAACTCATATCGGTTACCTCCGAGAATCCATTGGTGACTCGTTTTGCCCACGAGGTTCTCGTCAGCTATGAAAAATTTTGTCCACACACTCGTACATTTAAAATTGAAATTTTACGATGAAGCTTTGATACTTGATTTTTCGAGAATTTTTATGTGTTTATTGTAACTACATGGATGTGGAACATGGTGTGCTTGGTTCAAGGTCATTGAGGTTGACGCATTGAAGCTCGATGGAAAATCGAGTGAAGAAGAAGAAGAAGGAGCACAGGAGCATGAAGAAGGATAGAGAATGAATGTGTGTGTCGGCCCACGTGGAAGGTCCTGCGTCGACAGTGAGAGAGGATAATAAAACTGGGAAAATTGGGTCTGTCGAGTTTGCGAGACTGAGATTTATTTTTCGGGGGTTGGTCGACAAGGGTCGGGCGGGGGGGGGGGGGGTTGTTGTGGAAGACAACGAATGAGAGGGTGAATCGACGAGGAGACACACACGTGCCCAGGATCGACCAATTTAAAAGAAAAATCATTCATTTTTTATATATTTCTAGTTATTTATTTATTTTTATTTATTTATTCATAAATGATGCAAAAATTATATAAATACAATTAATTTGAACATGATATACGGTTTGTGCAATTGAATAAAATTTATTTATAAATAATACACGGTTTATATTTGAATAGATCAATTTTTTAAATTATATTTATGATACGAATTTATTATACTGATATGTTTATATATACATATATATATTTTTTTTTTTTATTCGGATCGTGTTACGACATTAAAGAGTCTCGCAATCAATTTATCACTCACCTGATCTCATCGATGACCGAAGAATTTTTTTTTTTTCAAAACCGGAAATAGCGATGCAATCGCTTAGTCCGCAATTCGCGGAAAAACGTCGATGATTGGAAATTCGGATCGAACTATCTGGCTGTCGGGAATCGTTGCGGCGCGGTGCGTTGGCCCGCGGTTCGCATGGAAAATTAACATTCGCAATGGAAGCACACGTGAGAACGTTGGATGACGTAGAGGGGGGGGGGGGTGAAAACGATGACAAACGATGCGAACGCGCGAGGAGAGAAATGGCCCGACGAAATCGCCAATCGGCAATGAACGCTCTGATAACGCGAAATATTTGTTCTTTTTTTGTTTCTTCGTATTTACAGTGGAACGAATGATAATTCGGCAAACCAATGGCGGGCAATGCATTGGCCATGGAATTGCCCACGACATATTATAATCAATCGTAAAATTTTCCATCCAACTTCAAAATACAATAAATAAAATAAATAAAATAAATAAAATAAATAAAATAAATAAAATAAATAAAATAAATAAAATAAATAAAATAAATAAAATAAATAAAATAAATAAAATAAATAAAATAAATAAAATAAATAAAATAAATAAAATAAATAAAATAAATAAAATAAATAAAATAAATAAAATAAATAAAATAAATAAAATTAAAAAGTGATTTTCATATTTTCTAGTTTTTTTTCTCCCAACGTTATCGATCAAGTCAAAACGCACTGAAAGGTCGTGATTATCATTATCATTATTATTATTATTACTTTCTTCTTCTAGTTTTTTCTTTTTTTTCTGCATTCCACGTAAAACGCGGTTACGCGAGTACCGAGTGAGACTTTCAAGGACTCGCTATGATGAGAATTGTCACGACACATGGCGTGACGTCTGTGGCCTTTTCTTTCTTTTTTTTTTCGCTGGAAAAAAAATGGCACGAGCGTGGGTGAAAAAAAAAAAAAAAACAAAGTTACGACGAAACGACGGTCGACGACGATTGGAACTATCGAGGTCGATTGATCGTGCGATTTGTACGAACGTTCCGCGACCATGGAATTTCGTGCTTAATTCGCGAATTGAATTTCCGGTCCCCCGTGGGAAGGGAAAGGGGGGGGGGGGATGGTGCGTCGAACCGGGAACTGCGAAGGGACTCTCTCGAACTCTTGCGTGAATTTGTTATGAGAATTGAATCCGGGAAAACGTTCGTCGAACTGCGTTCACATCGTGTTGAATAAATCAACAAGCTCGACACATGTGTCGAGATTGAGTTGATGACAATTTTTTTTTTTACAAACTGTATATAGACTATATATATATATAGATATACTGTCATTAGAAATGCAATGTTCTTGATAATATCAAAATAATCCCTACTTTTGAAATTTAATTCGAAAAAAAAGAAAAAAAATCTCGAATTTTTGGTCGAAAAATTCGACAAAAATATTTCCATACACAAAAATATCGACAGCCACAATTCCGTCCCTTCGATTTTATCTTCGAAACACAAACAAAAGCTCAACGAAATATCACAAGCAACCCTTTCGTAATCAAACTTGATTGAAAAAAAAAAGATCGAAAAAAGAACATAAGAAGAATAACAGTTCAACAAAATATCACGGTCAACCCTTTCGTAATCAAACTTGATTGAAAAAAAAAACGATCCAAAAAAGAAACAGAAAAAGAATATGAGAAGAATAAAAGCTCAACGAAATATCAAATGCAACCCTTTCGTAATCGAACTTGATTGAAAAAACACAAAACATCCAAAAAAGAAACAAAAAAAAAATATGTAAAATTTCGTTAAAACTTTGACGAATATAATTCACCATTCGACAATGATTAATCACCGTCGTACGAATGACAAGAGATCGAAATTGCAGTCTCGCTGCAAGCTCCTCTCTCTCTCTCTCTCTCTCTCTCTCTCTCTCTCTCTCTCGCGCCACCGACGCCCATAACCAAATTGTCGACGAGCATCCGGGGACGGTAAATCAATCATATCGGATAGCAAGAGATTAATCCCGTTTCGCATCCGCGACTTTGTCTCCCCCCCCCCCCTCCTCGACGAGGTCGAGGCACTCGAAACTCTCTTATCGCAATAGACGTCCCAACAACGTCACCCACCCCCCCTCCCGCCGCTAAAAAATTAATTCCTCTCCCAACCCACATTTTTTATTTCCCACGAATTTTTATTCGGCCATTGGCAAAAATTTCACTCGAGTGTCAACAAAACTTCGAAACAAGATACGGATAATAAAGCTGGGAAAAAGAATGTCCGAGCTTTTGAAAAAGTTATAATGAAAAAAAATGAGCAATCCGCATTGGCGGGAAGGGGTAAGAGTGGATTTGAGGGGGAGAGAAGTGAGGAGGAAGAACGTACGAAGCAGAGACCGTAAAAAGTTTTTTTGGTTTGTTTTTTTTTTTTTTTATTTTTGTTTATTTTTTACGAGCGAAAATTTAATAAGTCCTTGGTGCTCGGTGAAAGACTTGTCTCACCGAATGTGCAAAATTGGATATTTGTAGCGAGTGAATGGAAATGGGGGAGACACGAGGTCGGGGATGAAAAAAAATAATAATAATAATAATAATAATAATGAAATAAAATTAGAAAAGAAAAAAAATGAGGAAAGCGAGGAATAAGTCGAGAGTGGGATAAGTTGATCCGACTTTGTACAGTCCAGTTTCACCTGGACCGGAAGACACCGTGACGCAACATGTGCACGCACGTACACACGGCACGAGGGAGGGGCGAAGGGGGTTGGTCACATTTGAAAAAGCTCGAGGAAAACATGTATACGCACTTAGCACTGTGGGTGAAAAAGAGGAAAAGAAAGAAAGAGAGAGAGGGAGAGATGTCTCTGTCCAATGATAAAAGCTCGAAAGGTTTGAAAAAAAATAAAAAATAAAAAGACTCCTAGAAAAATAAACAAGTCTTCCTGAAACAACTATTTAGCTGATTAATTCGATGGAAGAATGTATGCTTGATTTCACAAACTTTTACGAATAATTTTTCAACAAAAGTTTCGTTGCCAATTGAAAACAATATTCACGAAAAATTATCGAACTAGGACATTAAAAAAAAAAAATTGTTCGGACAGTGCAGGGCCTTGGACATCTTAATTTTTTTTTTTCAATCCTGTGATGTTCAGCAGTATTGTAACGATGGACCATTTGGTTCGAATTTTTTTGTAACACAATTTTCTTTTGTAAAATTATCAAGATATTGTCTTGTAATTGAAATAAGAATTCTTCGATAATCAAAAAAATTTTAAAAATGAAAAAATAAATAAAGAAAAAAGAAATCTAATATTAATCTCACTTCCCCCTTCTACGTGATTTTCTCACGTCTTAAAAACTTTCATCCCCCCCCCACCCGCAACCCTCAATCAATCGCAATAAAAAAAATATCGTTTCCCTTACGTCGCCCATAAAAATTTCTTCGTATTATTCAGACGCTAATTTTCAACCCTCTCCGGGGAATCTCAACGATGAAAGTCGAACCTGCCGATTTGGGGGTGAATCGATTCATCGATCGGCCAACCGCAAAACTTATCAGCTTCCAATATAATAATAATAATAATAATAATAATGATAATAATAATAATAATAATAATAATAATAATAATAATAATAATAATAATAATAATAATAATAATAATAATAATAATAATAATAATAATAATAATAATAATAATAATAATAATAATAATAATAATAATAATAATAATAATAATAATAATAATAATGATAATAATAATAATAATTCCATGCCGATAGAACGCAATTTCGGATCGGTCCAGTGTCCGACAAATACGAAGTTATGCCAGACCTACACACACACACACACTCTTAAAAACCTCCCCCCCCCCCCACACACACACACACACAGGTGCCAGAGAAATTCAAGACGCGTACTCGGCTACCAAACTTTTAGCAGCGAGGAAAATCCAATTTCGTCCCCGCCATCCGTACACCCTTCGAGTCTTCTTCCACCCTCTTCCCTCTCCGCCCCTCCCTCCCTCTCGCTTCGTCCTCTCGGCCTCAACGACGTTTGAGAGTCTTTCGAGGACCGCTTCCTCACGACAAAAGTCCCATTGGAATGGTCGCGCCCTCGTCCTTGCCCACCGGCAAACCCTTACGAAACATCAACGACTATAATATATACATATACCAGAGAAGAATTTTCGAAAGCTTCGAATTTTCCTGATGTCACCTGACATCACCTTCTTTCTGAAATAGTATTTTGAAAAAAAAAATGTTTTTACCCTATCGTTATCATTATCATAATTTTGGTAATGATTATTATTTTTTGAGAAAGACTATTTTTTAGGCTATTTTTTGAGGAAGACGATGTCACGTGACATCATTTTTTGATTATTTTTTATTTTATTTTTTGAGGCTATTTTTCGATGAAGATATTTTTTGTCATCATCTTTTTTCTGAGATAGTATTAAAAAAAAAAAAAAAATTCACTCATCATTATTATTATATCATAATTTTAGTAATGATTATTTTTGCATGATATTTAATATTGTGTAACTAATAATGATCCTAAAAAGAAAAAAAAACTTCAGACGGTTATTTTTTGAGGAAGATGATGTCACGTGACATCGGAATAAGTCGAATCTTCGGTCACGACCCCGTGGCGTGAGTATAATGGTCGTCGAAAAAAAAAAAGAAAGAAGAAAAAAGAAAAAAAGGAAGAAGAAGAAAATTCAGTGAAGCAAGTTGGCAAGTCCGCAACGAGAAGGCGGGCCCCGACGATCGCATCGCGACGAGAATTTTCAACGTCGAGTTATAAAAATTGAGGACGCTGACTCGACGGGGCGAGTGAGTACGAGGAAACACGGTGAAAGGGTTGAGAAAGAGATAGATAGATAAATAGAGAGAGAAAGATAGAGAGAGAGAGAGGGGGAAAAATGTGCTTGTCCCAGGATTGGCGAAGAATGTGAGAAACATTTGTCGAAAAATCGAAAATTAAACTAAAGTCCCCAATCGATCTTGGCCAATTACAATTGCAGGTCGCGATGTGATATTTTATAAAATACGATAGATATGGTTAATTTAATTTCGTCGAAGATAGATTGAAACAGAGGGTGGATGAATTTTTGATATTATGGATTATCAATGACCCATCAGTGTCGAAGGGGTTGTGAATTCAATGATTCACGAAAACCTGTCAACGTACATCAGGCAAGATGGGATTTGTAAAAATTATGAAAAACCGTTTGTGGGTTCGTCAACAATTTTTATTTCACCCATTCGTTCAATCCAAATTGACACTTCGATGGATTTTAATTTTTTTTATGGATCACTTTGAAATTCAATCATTCCATCGTGGGTTGTGGTCCAAAGGATTATTTTTTCAATGGAAATCACACAGATTGGGATATTTATTCAACGAATTATCGAAAATAATCGAATGAAAATGTTACAAGCATATTTAAAATGAATAAATTAATTAAAAAATTAAAAAATGTAAAAAATTGTTGTATGAGTAAATACCGTCACCCTTCCGCCCTCGTTAGTCCGAGTCCTTATAATTACGTGGTTCTGCATATATGTTAAAATCGATGCAACGCCATTAGTCCATAAAACCAGGGATAACGAAATATTCGTCAATTATATCGTTGTACGTTTTAATTGTATGACGTTGTAATCCTTCGTCGTTTATGCGGTCACGAGTACTGTCTGTGACGTGAATCGCCAATATGAGGACACGGATGAATAATAATTATTCGCGCGATCACGCGTCCGCGAACTCGCCACCTTGCATTCTATATATATATATATATATATACATATATAGATACATATATAACGTACATGACTCGTCACTGTAACAGGACGGTGTGTTATGTGGTACTTCCGTTATTGAAATTTCCGTTACACTGAATTTTCCACTTCGCGTCGACGATATGATAACACAATCATATCCATACCCATCGGAAAGTTCAGTAAAAAAAAACTATTTTTTTTTCTTCAAAAGATGTTTGCTTGAAATTTTACAAAAAATTTTATGGTCGACAAAATAATTGTTTTTTTGTTTTCTTTTCAATCGTAAGCATATTTCAAATCGATTTCTACAGGTAGAAATTTGTTATAATAACTAAAATGTAATTTTTAGTGTGCTAATGAAGATCTTAAAAAATTGAAAATTAAAAGTAACGACTTTTCTCAATAAATGAATAAATAAATAAATAAATAAATGAATAAATGAATGAATAAACAGATAAATAAATAAATAAATGAATAATAAATAAATAAATAAATAAACTTTCGATCAAATATGACGAGTCACTTTCATGGTGAACAAAAAACAAACGAAAAATTCACGCAAAAAAAAAAATTAATTTATATGTACAATAACTTTAACGCCCGAACAACGATGCACAACGACACGATAATAATGTCATTGTAGTGGTAAAACGAGGTCTGCTGTGTTCCTATTCGGTGAATCTTCCGGTCCGTTGTTTTTTTCTTCCCCTTCCCCACGAAGTCGTGATTTTGCGTATCCACAGACACGAAAGTATTGGCACGTGAACGAACGTCGCGTTTCGCCCGTTGAAGTTTCTTCGCGCACACATAAACATCCGGTGCACGTGTATACGCGTTGCACAAATGCACCAGCGAGCTGATGGTTGTGCCTGGCATTGTTCGAGCTAATCGAAGCTACAACGAGCAAGTCTGTCGACGGGGCCATCGGGCCGAGGCGAACTATGAAAGCTCGAGCTTCACGCACGAGACCCTCGGCAAGAAAAACCGTGCTCTGTAACAACGAATGGAAAAATTTCTGTCAGGAAGGTTATGATTTTTTTTTTTTTTTTTTTTTTTTTCGAAACACTCACTAATGGGTTTGACTATGTCGTGCGTGGCCTCGTGGATAGAGCTTTTTTTCGTAATTCTAGAATTGTGTCCTTGCTTCTTTGCTAATGTTGGTCTCGCAAAATAAATAAATAAATAAATAAATAAATAAATAAATAAATAAATAAAAATAACCATTTGTCGTGCTACTGATTTGATCTAGAGTTGGTGACACCATAATGACGACTATTTTTAATTTTGTGGTGCCATCGTAATTATTATGTTTTTTTTTTCATTTAGAATTTAAAAATTCAAATATTTTATAAAAATCACATGATAACCCTGATCATTGGAATTTCGTCATAGTTGGTAAACTAATTCGTTCATTCAGTCATTGATTTATTCATTCATCCATTTATCCTTCCGATCTCCCCCCCCCCCTCTTTCTCTCTCTCTCTCTGATCAATAATACAATACAACAAAAATATTGTTTCAAACAAAACCCAACATTCGAAAAAAACATTGACCCATCGAAAAAAAAACCATCTCTCGTTGCACATTCACATCTCGAATATTACAAATTTTCCGCACTCACATTAATTTATCATAAAGATCGACAACTACGAACATTAATTATTATCATTATCATTCATAATAATAATTATTTCGAGTATAGCAATTTGTCGTTCATAAATGTGGCTGTGAATTAACTCGGATGATGAGAACAGTGCGTCCATATGAGAAAACATATATATATATATACACGTCTATGTGTCCTATATACATATATAGGACATATAGGACGTTAGCGGCCGAGAGTCGAGAAATGGAAGGAGAGAACCGAGAGAAACGGTCCAATCGTTTTCCGCAGTCTCGCAATGGCCCACACCCCGTGCGAAATGCATTATGTATGCAACATCGCAATTTGCAATGGTCCCATATCACTGTGGGCGGCCGAGGGGGGTACGAGGGTATTGCGGGGGGGGGGCGGGTTGGGTACGAGGTTTGGGTTGCGCTCCGAGTGGTTTGGCTCTTCGCGCGCACCGTTGAACGGCGAGCCCGCGAACGGCCGGGGGTTGGGGCCGTTGCGGCGAACGTTCGGTACACAGAAGAGGAGACGGATTTTCGGTTGTTCTCGGCTACCCAAAACCGGATGGTACGAGGAAAATTCCGGGTAACCCGGACCCGACGACGTTCGAGCACGAGAATGGAATGGACGAGAACGAAAACTCCGTTGGCCAGTGTTACACCACAAGCCCGAGAGAACTTTACACATTGTTTTTATGTGTAATAACTATTTTTTGTTTTTTTTGTTTTTTATTTTTTTGTGATTTTGGAATTTTTTTTTTTTCAAAATTCTGTTAATTCTTGAAGTTTAATATTTTTTTCAGAAACATTTTGAATTGATAATGTTGAAATTTTTATAAAAATTTAATAGTTAAGGTTATTGAATCTGTAAAAAATGTATGAAAATGTTTGATTGTTGAAGTTTTTTATTTTTCTTTCCAAAATTTAAACATTTAGAAATGTTAATAGATTAAAATTTTTTTTTAATTAAAAAATCTTTACATTCAATCAGAAATTTGTGATTTTTCAATATTTTTTCGCTAACTCGTACCATCAGATCTTCCTTTGTGCCAAAAAGCTTTTTTCTCAAAAGTTTCCCAAATTTTGAAAATTTCTACAATATTTTCTTCAGTGTTAAATTTTTTCATTTTTTTTTTTCGAAATTTAAACATTTAGAAATGTCAATAGATTCAAATTTTTTTTTAAATTAAAAAATCTTTACATTCAATTAGAAATTTGTGATTTTTAAATATTTTTTCGTTAACTCGTGCCATGAGATCTTCCTTTGTGCCAAAAAGCTTTTTCCTCAACAGTTTCCTAAATTTTGAAAATTTCTACAATATTTTCTTCTTCTTCTTTTCCATCGTCTTCTTCTCTCTTCTTCTTCAAGATAAAGAGATAAAATCCACGTCATGCGTTGGCTCACCGAAACCGTGTGGCACAATCCCCTCCCCTCTTCCTCCCTCCCTCCCGCCCTTCACCGACAACCCCGGGCGAGAGACTCCACAGCGAAAGCATGGAAGAAGGAGTAAACTGAGCACTCTGTTTAATCTACCGTGTTGCATAAATGCATAATCTGTGCTCGGGGGGGGTGGCCGAGAAGGCCTCCGTTGATACCGGGGGCCAAAGCTTGAGGGCGCTCCGTCGCTTATAACGAAGACGCGAGGTTAGAAAATGGAGGAAGGAACGGGGAGGACGTGGAGGGGGGGGTGGACGTATCTTCATTGCAACCCCTTCTGGGTCCCGGAGAACCAGGGCTCTTTCACGGCGTTCTAATAGAGACGCGGAGAGAATGTGGCAAGGGGGGTGGGGGCACGGAAGCCGGTCACGAAGGACGGGGAAAGGGTCGGGGGTTAGGTGCAGAAGGGTTGGAAAGAGCGGAACGAAGAGAGTGGCTTCCGTTTCCGGTGCCAGGTTGTAGGAGTTAGTTCATCGACTGACGTCCGTCGTCGTCGAGCAGGACGACGTCCATCCTTGTCCTCTCCCCCTCCCTTCCCTCTTTCCGCCCTCTCCCTTCTGTCTGTCCTTCTCCAAGCTTGCCACCAACCTCGTCACCACAACGACCACACCACGACCATCGGCTGTGGTTCGCACAGCCCAGTCCACGACAAACAGACGGACTCTCCGGGCGGTCATTAGGCGGCAAAATGTGGAAGGGAGGGGGAAGGGCAGGAAGGAAGGGTGGGGAATGGGGAAAGGACCCGAAAACTCGTCGTCCACAGTCTGGCGAAACGAAACGACCTCAAGCCCACTTGGTTCGGGCTACTTCCGGGCCTTGGGAAAACCTCAACTCAAACTATAAGACTCTAAAATATCCAAACCTTACCTACTCCAGCTTTTCTCGTTCTTCATTTATTTTTTTTTGTTTTTGTTCTTTTGGGGGGGTTTTCTCGTTTCGTATTTATTTTTAATGTTTCTCGAGGAGGTTGAGGTCTTTCCGGGGGAGTTTTTTCGCACAAAGGAACTGGGTGAATTTGACTGTGTGAAGGAGGAGGAAGTTTGTGGAGTGAGATTCGTGAGACGAAAAACACGCTTCTTTCAGTTTTGGGGAGGGGGGAGGGGGATGAAGAAACAAATTTTGGTCGGGACGTTTGGATGTTGGTTGGGAGGAGGAGAGAGAGAGGAGATTGACGTGAGAGATGAAGAGGAATGAAGAGGAAGAGAGAGAAAGAGAGAGAAATAAACAGAGAAAGAGAGAGAGAGAGAGATGGAAAGAGAAAATAAACACAGCAATGGCAAACAGTCTTTTGCGTGTTTCAGACGACGCTTTCTGTCTTTTATATTAAAAGATCTGAGATTTCTCAGGTGCTTGTTGAATGCGAATAGAGAGAGGGAAAGAGAGAGAGAGAGAGAAAAAAAACGACCATGTGATGTTCTCGTGAAAAAAAAATTAAAAAAAAAAAACAAACAAAATGAAAAATCGACAATCTGCAATATAATTTTCACTCACTTTGCATTTTCTCAAATCACTCGTCGGGGGTTGCACTTCATACACATATATATTTTTTTTCTAGACGAAATGAAAAAAAGAAAAAAAAATGGTGCCAACACCGTCAGACAAAAAAGTAGAATGAAGTGTCAATTATTGCACGACGTGTATTTCCATTCGTCCGAATTGGATGTGATGAGGAAAAAGGAGGGGTGAAGAGGGTGAGCTGGAAATTGAAGCCATTTGGGGGATTGTGAGATTGAAAAAAAAAACGTGAGATAACATTTTCCGTTCGTTCACTCACGTGTGTTTCGCCCACCTCTCGTGGTTCCTCGCACGTACTTAGAGACCGAAACGCTTTCACCATCCACTCCAATCCGATTTTTCCGGGTTTTTCTATTCGCGCGAAAATAAATGTCGGACCGCTGTATGTGCAAGTCGTTCTTTTTTTTTTCACGGTGTTTTCCAGCGAAGAATATCTTCATTCGGAATCTCATGACCGCGAAAATGCGAGGCCCCCCACAGAGTCGTTTCATGGTTTCGCCATTTATGGTAACGTTCCATTGGTTCACTTTGGTTTGGGTGGATTTTTTTTTTTTTTTTTTTTTTACATTCTCGCTTTTTGTTTTTTTTTTTTGTTTTTTTCGGTTAGAATTCAAGATGGTCCACTTTCACGTACGTCGACTTCTTCGACTCAATCGCTTTTAAGATTTTTTTTGTTGTTTTGTTGTTTTCTTTTTATTTCACTTTGTTTTTAAATCGACACCCAAGACAGATAAAAAAAATCCAGTACACGTGCAAAACTAAAAAAAAACGTCGAAATAATTACGTTAATTCTGAAGACAAACGGAGCGAACTAATAGACTGTAAAAAAAAAGTTAAAAAAAAAACAGAATAAAAAAAATATCCAATACTCGAAAATCGGATTGTCGTGGTGAAAAATCGTCATCACGCAATTTTTCCGTCGAAACGAGATCTCGATCACCGTGAAAGTGACACGAGTGACGTATCGATTTTCCGAACGGCCTCGGCTTTTCTTCGACCCTCGAGCATTATGATTTTCCGCGGTGAAAACTCGGAGGGTGAGTGGCGGAGGGTGGGGAGGTCTTCGGTACAACATGAAAAATCCTACTCTCCTCGTACCCCTTCTCTTCCTTTGCTACTACACCTCTCTCACCTCTCTCACCTCTCACCCCCCCCCCCCCGCCTCACGGTTCTCACTACGTCGACGAGAGTTGACTCAACGTCTCCGAGGTACATATTGGTTGCTCTTGTGTCGTTAAATCCACATACACAATCTGTTCGAAAGTGAAGTAGCACATGAGCTTTTTTTTTAGTTCGACGTAAGAGAGAGAGAGAAAGAGAGAGAGAGAGAGAGACCAAGGATGCAGAAATAACCTAGCTTTTCATACCCAAACATTGAACAGCATCGTAAATTCCCCCCTTTCACCCCTTTCCACCCTCGGTGGCAAAGTTTCGTTCCGGTAAATAACATTTTTATGCGATATCCGAGAAAATCGACGATATTTTCGTTTTACCTTTTTTTTCACTTTTTTCTTTTTTTTTAGAGAGAGCAGCCAGTCAGTCCCGTCAATATTTAATCCCGAATCGTTGCTAACTCTGGAATTTGGAACTCCCGGAGCTTTTGATCATTATCCACGAATTTAAATAAAAATCTCTATTTTTCGTGTCATTCCTAATAATTTTACCAATTGACAATTTTACCAATCACATAAAAACTAATTAATTTTACCAATCGACATTTCACACAACTACAATTTTATGACAATTGACTGTCGAATTTTACAAACTGACTTTCAACTAACGGTTTGAAAAATAATTTTTCAAACCGTTATTATATTTAAAATAAATATAAAAAAAATTTTTTTTAGAAAATCAGGAAAAATTACATTTGGGCAGACGAGCTTGACTCGCACCGATGTACGAACGACGCGAAAAATTTTCGCAATCGGTAAAGCCATCACGTACGAGAACATTGCGGATTCCGAGTTACTGGAAAGCCAAGGTGCATTTGAGGGCTGAGGGCTGAGGTCTTCGTGGCCTCCTTCGCATGTCATGTCCACATGAAAATTGGAAAATGCTCCTTACCAAGCCAGCTACCGAGGCTGTTACATTTTACCAGCCATTCTGGTATTCGCCCGAGCACCTATCAGATTCCCCCCCCCCCCCCTCCCAACCTCCATTCCCATATTCCGACACCATGTAAAATGCAAAAAACGAAAATTCCAACCACGAAAACCAGACCACAAACTACAACCACACACATCCCTCTTGCTTTCCCACAAATCCCGAGGATTTCACAAATTTGCCTCAGAATATTCCAACCCCTAACAAACGACATTTCTTCACAGTTAACTCTTCCGTTTTGTTTGCGTATTCATAGAAAAAAAAATACGGTCACAGAGCGACGCAAAAGGAAAAACCAAAAAGTGGATTCGAGGATTTTCCAATTTTTCATAATTGTGATATATATCTTTGAAATCTTTTCAGGTGCACGATGGACGAGAAAAAAATGTGAATGCAAGTTGTGTCACACACGTGAGGCAACAAAAGCTTGGTAAAAAAAAAAAAAAAAACAAAAAAAAAATGAAAAAAATAATTTTAAAAAAATGGAAAATGAGGAATTTTCGCGAGATTGATCTGGACGGATGCTTTAACGTCGAACCTTCGATTGGAATTTCTCGAACGCTTCGGGGCGAGAAGGGGAGGTGGATGAGGGAGGGGTGGGGCGTGGAAGAGGGTGCAAAATAGTATCAGCCGGATGGTGCTTGATCGTTGTGGCAGCATTTGACGTCCGCGTTTGCTATATTACGCAATAAATCATCGTGATTCACCGTCAATATCGTACAATATTGGTCCAGGTGATCGACGTTTATCGCGAAATTGTTTTTTTTTTTTGTTTTTGGTTTTTATTTTTGTTTTTTCGTTTTAGTCGTGCTCGAGGTCTCGCAAGCTCAAACATTCGACGTTTGTTGTCGAAAGCGTTGGGGATTGTGACTTTGTCCGTCGCTTGGGAGAACCTAGAGAGAGAGGGAGAGAGAAGGAGAAAGAGGGAGAGAGGGATCGGCTTGGTCAGCCTCGAATCTGCCACAGAGGTGAATGGGTCACTCTGTCGCGTTTTTACAAAGCCCTCGGAGAGATTAATTCATTGTCCATCATCGGTAGGACAAAAAGGGCGGCAGGAGGGGAGGGAGGGGGTTGGGGTGCGTCAAAGTTGGAGCATCCTGGGGCTTGGCTTCGATTTGAAATGAGATTTTCGATAAATCGATTTTTTTTCATTTAATACATGAAATATAATAAATAATATATGAAATAAATTAAATTATTCAATGAATAATAAATTCAATTATTTTACAAATAGGACATTCAATTATGCAATGAATAATAAATTTGATCATTTGAATGAATAATAAATTCGATTGTGTAATAAAAAATAAATTTATTTATTTGAATAAATAATGGATTTGATTATTCGAATAAATGATAAATTCAATTATCGACGATTCTTTTCAAACTGCGACTGGATATAAACGAGCTATTGTGCGTCTCACTGCATCGAAAAATTTCACGATACCGTCGCATTAACTCGAATTATTTCGCACAATAATGCATCGAAGAGAGCGGTCCAATTTAACGGTTAAAAAGTCGATGGAATGGCTTTTCATGAAAAATATCTCGGAGTTTATAACGAGAATCTCACGAACGGTGAGGCAAGATGAAGAAGAGGTGGGAGAAGAAGAAGAAGAAGAAGAAGAAGAAGAAGAAGAAGAAGAAAAAATAAATGTCAGAAGAAAGTATCAATTTATCGAGCTGAAGAGATGGCCCGATGGGGGAGTATGAGAAAAGCCTTGAAAAGCTCAACGATAAAATACTGTATCGACGGTAAAAATAATAATAATAATAAATAAATAAATAAATAAATAAAAAATACGCGGTAACGTTGTTAGGATACATACAATAAATTATCAGGTGCTCGTAACATTAAAATTATTGTGTATTATATATATATATTTTTTCATGGATTCTTATCAATTTGGTCGGAACAACGCGATGCTGCACTCCCCTCTCCCCCCTCCACAAGCTCTCCACGATTTTTAGACAAATATATAGATACTTCGTACGTCTTATGAGTTATATATATATATATATGTGTGTGTGTTATGAAATTCGATCCTCAGTCTTGCTAGCGACGACCCTCACGAGCTTCTACCGGGTGTCCTGTGACAATTTTCCAACAGGAGACTCTGCGGTGAAAATGAAAGAAAATAATTTAATTATCAACGACGAATAAAAAAGTGAAGGAAAGAAAAACGTTATTTATTTATATCGCCAGCGAGAGCAAAATAAAAAGACGAGGGAGAGCTTCGAGTTTTACTCATCGGAAACTATCCAGTTTCAGATTAACGAGGACTTTGAAACTGTGCACGTTGAAGTAGCTTACGTAATAATTATGTAGGTTGCGTGAGACTGAAACCAACGAAATTGTTAAAAGTTTGCGTCTTGATTCTTGATTGATGGGACGTGTTGAAAAATTATGGAAGAAGAAAAATTGGGTTGGGAATTGGATTGAGTGTCTGCCAATGGAATTCAAATTGACTGGAATTTAATTCGATGAAATTAAAAAATGATTGTGGCTGGTTCCAAAATTAAACATGGAAAAAAATAAAAACTTATCAACGTGTAAAATAAAAAAAAAATTATAAATCAATAGCAGGTGGGAAATTGAATAATCAATTCCAATTTCTAGCTAAACTGCGAATCTGATAAATGTTTTGAAAAATTGATTCGAATACCTCATTGAGTTTCAGCCACCAGCATTTGATTTAGCTGGAATGTAATTTGACGAAAGAAAAAAAAACTGTAGCTCGTTCAAATTTAAAGATAGAACGAATGAAAAATTCATCAACACAAAAAACAGAAAAGAAAACATAAATGAATGACCAGTGAAAATGTTATCATTTAATTTCAGGGCTGACCTAAAAGGCTGACCTAAAAAAAAAATTCATCAAAATATTCAACTTCGAACGAATGACCTTTCGACCTCGAAAAATTGTTCCCAGATGCATCTCGATAGTTTTCCGGATATGAGATCGTCGGTATCCAAATCGACGGTTGAATACGGGCGAAGGGGTAAGAAGGGGTTGGAGGGGGGGGGGGTAGCAAGTCACGTGATACAGTGACGAGAAAGATTCAGGAGAACGTGAGTCTCGCAGCGGATGGGGAAAAAATAATAGGTCGGTCTAACCACCGGCAAAAGTTGTTCGGTAGATAAAGTTAAAATTGACTTTTCACCGTGTATATACGAGGGGCCTCGGTAAAAGTACGGACGAGGGACTCGCGAGATCGCGGGAGACTCGACGTAACGTTGACACGAAAGTTATGAGACGTCGACGACGACGACGATGGCGATAACTAAGACGACCGAGCTGTCTCGATGGCTTTGTCTCGTGATACGTTATACCCTGGCCATTTGTATCATCGTGCCCGCTCGAGCTTGCGACATTTTTGCGCGCCCCTATACGTCATAACTCACGTCGGACATGTATTTTCACTCGTGGGCGAACCCCATGATGCGGATTATGAATTTTTAGGTGTGACGAATTGGAGACAGCGGGTTCGTTGACCTTGGTCGATGATCGAGACGAGATTGTGAAATGAAATTCGCAAAATTTGGGGCAGAGGAGGTAAAGTGGGTCTTTTAACGACTCTTTTAGGGTCCGCCGGACGAAAATGAGCACTTTTACGGTCACTCGAGTGTCACGATCGTTTTTTTTTCGGGAATCGTGCGACGTAGAAATTTGAAATTTGGCATGGTTATACACCTTATTGACCCACATAATGTCCGCTAGTTGACAGTTGAAAATATTCATATAAGAATTAAGGAGGGGGCAAATTGGATAGTCGGAATTTTTTTTTTTTTTATGTATCATGTGGGGTATCATTCGAGAGGGCTTGATGTGTTGAATACAAAAATACTTTATTCATCATTTTAAATAACATATTTAACAAGATATTCTGTAAATGGAGCATTTCCCATTGAGACAGACGTAATTTGGCTCGTAACGGATACGAGTGACGTTTTTCGATCGACGATTTCGATCGTCCGAGTTTTTGTGAAAGACGAACACGACAAGAACGTCAATGGAAAACAGTTGGAAGTACGCCAATCCTCATTGTCGGGAGGACAATTGTGATCGTGATACACCGCTTCACCGCGTCGGAGGTGTGAATTGCGAGTCTGTTACTGCGAAACAATTTATACGTTGGCCCACTTCAGGATTGATTGGCAAGTTGTTGTTTATTCTCTTCTTCGCTTTTTTTCGTAGTTTTTTTTTTTTTTGACGTCGTGAAACTGCAACGAAGCTGACTGGTAATCGACGATTAACAGACGCCATTGTTCCCGAATGCACTCAAGTGCACTCTCGTTTTATTGTCCCACAAAACTGGTAAACGTTGAATTTAGTTTTGTCGAATGACAAATTAAACTGAGTTTATTGAATTCAACGATTTTTCATTAAATCGAAATGACAAATGATAAAAAAAGAATGTCGCTAGAAATGTTCGTTCGTTTATATTAATCTAGCCTAAGAATCATCCCTAAAGAAAAAAAATTAGCTCATCAATTCTCAATTCTAAAATATTTCCATTAAATTAAATTTCAAATAAAAAAGCACTGATCGATAATAAGTTCATAAAATGATGTGTTCACAAATTTTCGTTCGTGATAATAATCCACCCTAAAAACCACCCCTAAGGGACGAAATTTAGCTCATCAGATTTTTGAGAATCTTTACTAAATCAAATTTGAATTAAAAAAAAAAGAGACTTTTAAACAAGTTAAAATTTAAATGTATGTTCAAAAATATTTGATCGTATTTACGGTTCAATTTTTTTTCTAATACGGGACGATAATACGTGAATCTTAAGTTGTTGACTCGAACCCTGATGCTCGAGCAATGCGAATATTTTATTTGTTCGTCGAAACGTCAGATCGCAATCACATTCGTTCTTTGCGATCGTCTTCCACGAATTTTCATTATTTTCCGTTGGCAAAAGGCACGACTTTGTTCCATTATTCGATATCCTGTTTGAAATGACCTCCGCTTTCCATTTTATTCAACCCCGAGATTGCCCTTTTCCCCACAGCCTCTCACATCCCTTTCCATTAACGTCCACCCACCCCTCCCTTTCCACCCTTTCCCCTCGTCCGCACTCTCTCGTCCTATCACCGTGTCCACCCTTGTTTTATCCACTCACCCTCCTCCCCCCCTCCTCACCATTCTTCCCACCTTTTATTTTCCATCCCTTTTCTCATAACCTTTTGTTTCCTCGCAGCACCTTTCACATTCCTTCTCAAACAAATTATTAATCTTCTTTTGTCCGTGAGTTCGGTATAAAACCTTCGTAATTATTTCCATAAATTATTCACGAGTGTCCATGTGGGATAATTAACAACAATAAACAACGCACAAACGTGATTCATTGTTACACAAAATTATTGCGATTAAGTTGCGATGAGAAAATTAATTTGAAAAATAAAAGGGTGAAAAAATTATAACCTGCAAACCTGTGAGAAAGCATCTTTGGGTTTTTTTCTTTAATTTTTGGCTCTCTCATAGATAAATCAAAAAGTTTTAACTTGCAGATTAATTTTATATTTTTATACGAATTAGTGGGTGGTCTGTGATAGACATGGACGTGTACAGACGTTTGAAGGACACTTTGAACGTGTTGACATAAAAATCTTTAAAAAGAAAAATACTTTGGACCGTCACGCAGCTTCCACTGTGAAATGGCAAAAACAAGCAGACGAAACGAAAGATTTATCATCGGTTGAATTTCCATAATCCTCAGATTGTCATCGTTGCTCCACCGACGACAAAAAAAAAAAAAAAAAAAAAAAAACCTACCAAAGTTGAATCTCGTCTAAGATCCGAGTCTGAGGGACAGGCCAGCCCGAGATAATTCACCGAGAAATGGTGGAAAATGTTCCCTCGACGATAACGTCGAAATTATTTTTGCTCGGTGCAAAAGTCGAATCGCCACAGCGGTGAAAGAAAAAAACAAAAAGGAAAGAAAACAAAAAAATATGACAAACGTCGAATTTATCGAATCGGCGGTAAGTCATGATCGATATTGGAATGGAATGAGTGCAAGACGAAGAAAGAGAGAAACTTTTTTTTTAAACGAGAATCAAGAAGAAGGATGGATGGGCAAGCTGGTTTTCATCGTGGCGGAATACGTAAGGCGGAGAGACTCTGGTAGCACGTCACCAACCTCGTTCACGGTGCAGCTTCCAACAGTTACGAGAGGGTCGTCGCTTCCATAAAAAGGAACGATCCCTTTCTCCCTCTCTCGCTCTCTCTCTCTCTCTCTATCTCTTACTCTCTTTATCCACTCTCTCCCTCGGTTCATCGATTTCAACGAAATCACCAGACTCTCCGACAGAGCGCGACAATCCGATGATAAAAAAACAAACAAACGAAAAAGAAAAAAGGAATCAAAAAGAAAAAAAAATTAAACGGCAATGTGCCAGATCCCGAATGCTTCTCCACTATATTTCTCCCATTCTATTTTTTCCTTCCTGGTCTCTTTTTCCGTCCGTTCCTCACCCACATTCCTCGTCTTCACACGATTCGCCATCTTCCTCCACGCTGCTCGGAAGCGACATAACAAAAAAATCTGTCCTCCCATTATTGTGGGCCGAAAAAAAGTGAATGACCTTGAAGAACGTGAGATACACTGTGGGGACTTTGGCAAAATGTTTTTGCAAAGTTCCAAGCTCGTTGTTACCCCCCCCCCCCCCAAAAGTCCTTGACCCTGAGAATTTTCTCGTGAGATTCGAACGTCGAAGATCGTCAAGGTCAGTGGGATGGGGAGGGAATTGAAGGGAAATGGACGATTATCGGTTGGTCGTGGGAGGTGAGTCGGAATAGGGGTGGAAGGGGGAGGATAACGACGGCTCAGGAGTCGATATATACCTCGTGCGGTTATTTCCGGATGTGTTGACCTCATCTTCTTGCACGTGATCGTTATCGCCCGCTATCCATCCTCGTGTCGTCGTTCCACGGTCGTCCACCTCTTCATCCGTACCCTCCACCCCCTTGCCACCTGCCCCCGAAATATCTTCGCACTCTCGGATGGGGAAAACCCATCGGTAAACGCTTTCGCTAATTTCCTCCACCGGGAATAATCCGCCATCATCGCGGTGATGACGCCGCAGACTCTGCGGTCGCATCAACGGACCCAGACCGCACACGAGTGTGTGCACCAGGATATTCGTGTGGCCGTGAGGGGTCGACGAGCTTCCGGGTCCGGCTGCATTAGGCGCATCGACCCCGACACCAGCCCGGCAAAGGGCAGGAGAAGAAGGGGGAAGGACTAGCCGAAGGCCGAAATGTAGACGCGAAATTGGCAAGCCAAAATGGAATCCTCCACCAGTCGGATTGATACCTGGAAACGTACCAGAACATTTCTTGATCACCTACGAAGACTTCATCTCCATTGAATTGTCATTGAACAGCGTCATTGATTATCCAATCGTTGTTGCTTGATGTGAATACAATAATTCCAGCGATTCGTTGATGCCCGAAGGATTTATTCAGGACTGAAGTCAGCAGCCTGGCAAACTCGTACCCAACAGACTTCCTGAATGCCTAAAATCATTCTAATGCTGTAACTTTTAATGGAAGGCGTTCATCGTTCCAAATTCATTGTCTCGTTGACTCAGCCATCGAATCAATAACGTCCAGCCGGGTCTTCGACACGGTGCACCTTCATAAATAAGGTGACCGGGGCGTAACCGGGCAATGGGTCCAAAAACTTGCAATCAGCAGGTTGGCCAATTCGCTGGAGGCTGGATGGCGGTTACACCGCTCATTGGCTTCCACGCTGGTCCTGATGAGTTGTGACGTCACGACAGTCCACCGGTTAATCGTGTTACCGCCGTTGTGTTCTCGGTTGACGAACGAATGTGAAATTGTGCGACGTCGAAGAATTTGCGTGACAGTCCAGTGATGACGAGGGGGTCGGCCACACAAGTTGGTTCGTCGTGAATTGTCCTGCTGCGAGTTGAGTGCATATTCGATACTGCCAGTGAGAATTAGGGCCGTTGAAGTGGCCCGGACCATCGTCATGACTGTGGTGAACGATACGAGGACGGCCGTGACAACGCAGACCCGGGTCATCGTAGATTGGTTCATCGTGGTCCAGCAAAACGGCATATCAGCTTGTTATCCGAGGGGCCGGCCACATAGTTCCGAAGTTGGATGGCGTTATGGCCATTGCAGTCGGCGGTTGAAACGTTTTCGGGGTCGTCGTCGTAGTCGTGATCGTAAATTATCGCGGGTTGCTGTTTCCAAATTGGACAATCGATGGAAACCCAGTCGCCACCGACGAGAAGGAAGACATCAACCGGACACTGTTGATCGATGGGTTTTAGGGTCGTTTGGGCTCCGTCCATTTTTAAATCCTTCATTGGGATCATGTTTGTTTATGGATGACTCCTAGGCCACAATTTACCTCGGTCAACTTTCATGATAATTAATTTACAATTATTTTTAAGGTTTAGGATAGAATTGCTTCTTTTTCTACTTTTTTTCTTTGATTTCCTTCAATTTTTGCAAAGAATTCCTAAAAATTTCTGTTCAGCAGGCAACATAACAGAGCCCTCTCAATCGACCTCTTGTTTGTGATAATAATTGCGAGTTTGTGATAAAAGTTGGGAAAATGTAACTCGGTGAAATTCGAAAATAGACCGGAGGGTTATTTTCAGGGTTTTTGTGCAGACGTCCGACGTGAAGAGCTCTTTCGTGGCAGTCTTCTGGTGGCTTTTGTCGGTATTGTGACGTCGGTGAGGGATAAATAGGACGCGAAAACCCAGTTATGAGAAACTTTGCCCCCACGTAGCAAATGTAAACTTGATTAAATGGGGTACCCACGGTAAATAGCCATTATGCTTGAAAAGAGTCGTATAAGAGGTTTAAGGAGAGAGTGTTTACACCGTTTCGTACTCTCTTTTCGGCCCACTAAGATACCGTTGTTTTCGGTTAATTGCTCGTAACTTGAGAAAATTTGGCAAATTTTTGGCTTTAAATTGTGCCCGTCTTCTTGAGACCTTGAATTTTCATAATTCCACGAGAAATTACTTTTTGATCATATTTATTTATTTTTTAATTACCACCGTCGATAAAAAAGAAACCTACAACGTTCACAATGAATATTATTATTCCATATGGAATTTAAACTGTTATAGAAGACTTTTTTGATATATCATTGTAATTATGATGGAAGGAGAAATTAAGCGTAGAAATATTTCTGGATAATTTCGAAGGATTTGTTGAATAACGAGAACGTAGGACACAATGGAACAAAAAATGGATTATTCGTGTAGCCAACGACGTAACGTCGTCCAGTGGAAAATAATTCAGTTATAAACTGCATTACACGTTATTCATTCAACTGGTAACCCTCGACGACTCATTGTTTCGCGAACGTGAAACGAACGAGAAATTTAAGAACGTAATGTTTCGTAAAACTTTTTTTTATATCTCTCTCTCTCTCGCTCTATTTCACGAGCTGCATTATCCAAAAGTTAACACACCACTTTGTTGCATTAAATGAAAAATTGTTTCGATGCAACTCTCTTACAAGAGTCTCCATTATTCGTACGTGTGTCGCATTTTTTTCGAGGCTTGATACGTTATCCTTCAGGCAGGTTGTTAAATTATTTTATTTCAATGGAAAATATTAAATTTTTTTTTCTTTTTCCATTAATTTTCCAACAACGAATTGAGTTAATGACGTTGATAAATATTTGTGAAAAATAAATGAAATAATAATGCAAAAAAAAAATGATTTAACCGCAGTAACGAAAAATAAAAGCTCCTAGTAGAAAAAAGTCCGAGGCAGACGATTCACTCGGTTCGTCTGGACCCTCGAAATTACCCGAACCAAGTGCACTAAATGCATGACGTATCGCCCAAATTTTTCCAATGGCTACCTCGGAAAACCCGAAACAAAAAATGCTGGACGAAAAAAATGAAAAAAAAAAAAAAAAAAAAAAAAAAAACATTTGCAAGGCAATGAAGAAAAGAAACGCACTCGAGCAAACTATGTACAGCTCTCTCATTTGTTCGGTCCCGTCTCTCTTTCTCCACTTTTCACGTATCTTTTTTTATTTTTTCATTTTCGTGGCTTTTTTTATTTCTTTTTCGTTTTTTTTTTTCGTACGTGCACGTAGGTACTTTGTCTGTGGATAATTGATGCTCGGGGAAAAAGTACGAAACGAGTGAGCTTGCGAGCACGCCAGACCGGTCCACGTGTCTTTTTTTTCTTTCTTTTTCATTTTTTTTTTGTTCAAAATTTTTTTTGTTATTTTTTTTTTCGTCTTGTTTTTTCGTAATTTTTTGCACGTGCGGTACGTCGAAAAAAAAGCTTTCAGGCTATTCGTGCGGGATCCATTCACTCCGGCGGGGGGGGGGGAGGCCTCCGCAGACAGGGAGGGCGGAAAACGCATCGGCTCCTCCGCTCGGCTCACGGCCACCGGAAACAATGTGCCCATCCCATTCAACCCAATTGATGCTTATGGCTTTTAATGCGAACGTACATTTTCACCACGAGCCACACACACGCGCGCATGCGCGTGTCTGAATACACGTGAAAAAGCTTTGCAATACGTGAAATCTCGATTTTTTTTATTGCCAACGGTCCGTGGATACGATAAAAAAAAATCATCTTATTTCGAAGCTCATCCATTGAGACTCCAATTTTTCCAATACGAATCTTCATAAAAAAATTATACATATTTTGTGAAAAAATGGTGAATTATTTTATTTCAAAGCTCATTCGATGAAACTCGAATTTTCAATGAAACTCGAAATTTTGAAAAAAAAAAAATTATTGTAAAAATATTAAATTATCTCATTCGAAGGCTTGATCGATAAGACTCGAATTCTTTTATCAATGCAAATCTTAATAGAAATATATTCTTATAGTCTCAATAGCTTGAACATTTAATTTTTGTAAAAAAAAAATAATAATAATAATAAATGAAAAATGTGGAGAAAATGGAAAAATAATTTTTTCCCAAAAATATTTCTACGAGCAGATCAACCGTGAATCGTTTATCTATCACTTCTACCTTCGAATCATCGTGTCGATAAGAATGTTCATTCGATTTTTCATTCGCTGATGAAAAACGAAATCAATAAAAAAAAAAAAATTATAAAATAAAATAAAATAGGGGTGAAGCTGAGCCACTGGAGGGTCGTACGAGCGAGGGGGTTGCAGCACGAACTCTCTGGTAGATGGTAGAAGCAAGGAGGTAAATTCAGGTTATATAGTTGGAATAAGAACCGTAGGTGAGTGGGGCGCTGTCCACTTCAGAGCTTTCGGCCGTCGTTGTGTCGTCGAGGGAGGAGCGAGGGGGGGGGGGGAGCTGGGGCTACTTGTTGCCTCGCCCAAAGCTCGTTTGTTTCGCGAGTCTACGAGACGCTCGCGCGGCATCCGATGCCCGGCCAGGACCTCAGCCACGAATTTCACAAGCGTTCGTTATACACGATGTGAAAGTGCAATAAGACGTGAGGAGTTGCGAGCGAATGCGAACGAAGGACAAAGAAACGGGGGGAGCTTGCACGACGGTACGATGGGTCTGATATATTTTTTTTGTTTTTTGAACCTCCTCAGAACCTCCGGTCGGAGATTGAGTCGAATGAACCAAAAAAAAAAAATAGATACATTTTTTGTTTAGAAATAAAAAATTAATATTCAATATTATTATTATTATTATTATTATTATTATTATCATAGTTATTAAAATATTTTCAAGTGCCCACGAATTGAGTCAAA
Source organism: Diplazon laetatorius (assembly GCA_963662125.1). NCBI lineage: Eukaryota > Metazoa > Arthropoda > Insecta > Hymenoptera > Ichneumonidae > Diplazon > Diplazon laetatorius. Next base: position 2,755,180 of record OY759164.1, read on the forward strand.
GAGAAAAAAATGAAAAATAAAAAAATTAATCGATCCATTGATTCTAAAAAAAAATATTATTCAAGATTATTATTTTTTTTTTCAACAAAGATTTTCTGGCTAAAGGGAAAATGCTAAGGCCGAAAAAAATGTAAAAACCTCAACCACGATCTTCGGTTTGTATCGCTATTTACGATTTCGCGGATGGAATTTCGACTTGCGGTATTTCATCGGTAAAATTGTTCATCGATCGAAACGGAATTGAAACACTTTTGGCGGGAAAAGCGTGTGATTCACCGTTCGTTTGGTGAGACGAATCGCGGAGCCACCGCTTTTACTCGATTATACAATGATGATTGACGTATATCTGCGTTTTACTCATCGCTGAAATTACATTTCGATGCTGCAGAGCGCCCGGAGGATTGTTACGGATTTTCTCCCATTGCCTCGTCGTCACTTCCGGTTTTTAATTGAATGACACAATGGATGGATATGATGTATATTGAGTCGGAAAAGAGATTGGCACTTCCTACTTATTTATAGGACGTAATTAATCCGACACTGATCTCTCTCTCTCTCTCTTTTTTCCTCTCTCTCTCTTGGGATTTTCGTTGGCTTCCGGTTTTGAATTATTAATATTATCCATGAAACCATCGAGACCATCCAACCTGGATTTAAATTGACTCGAATGAATGAGCTCTTCGAGTGTCAGTCTTTATCAAAATTACTTTTTTGATAAAACTATTGGCAATAAATAAAAAATAAAAAGAATCAATATATTCAGTGGTCACGAATCGAGTGGGATATTGTTGGAAAAGCCATTACCATTTACATCACCAATTACATTTTTCATTTAATGCCTTCAATTCATTTTAATTACATTTTTATATTTTTTTATTTATTTTTTCTTTGATAAAAAATTGAAATAAATTTTTTTTAGAAGTTGAATATTTTAGATATTTAGTTACTCTTTTTTGTGGTGATAAATGAGTAAGGGTACATTTTCCAGAAATACATAAAGTTCATTAATTCTCATTGTTTTTCACAAAATACAATCCAAGAGTTCAGCTAAAAAAATAATAATAATAATATTCAGATCAAAGTTCGTCGAAGTGTTGATTTCCAATGTGCGAGACAATTTAACGATGAGCACCGAACCCACGGATTTTCCGACGAAACCGTTAAAATCGAGCGATCGCACAGTCCCGATTACACGTTAATTAACGTAACGACTCTAATTAGTCGAGCGTCGAGGTGGATACCCAAAGCTTCGGGCGTCTCCACTTCGTTTCCCCATCGTGTACCGCCCCAAATTGTTTCAATATATTTCACGTTCGCGGTCGTTCTTGACTTCGTGTTATTAATTTATAATGACATTGATTAATTAACGTTGAAACCCTTATTCACTCGCAAACTGAAATTTCACGTGTAACACACAAATTTTCGGGTTAATTAAACTTTCGCGCGGTGTGTATGGAAACGCAATGTTGGAATTGGAAAATTTCGAGGGTTGGAACTTGCGTATCCCGATTTATTTTCCTCGAATTTCATCGATCAGGAAAATTAATTCGAAATTTAGAATTCGGTCGCGTGAGATGGAACATCTGATATTTTTTTTTTTTTTTTTTTTTTTTGAGAAATAGAAATTTTTTCGTTTTTATTTCTTTTTAACGACCGATAACTTTTTTTTCTGAATTTTTCAACACTTCTTGACTATAAAAAAATATTTCCATCAAATTATTTTTTGTGTTTTTTTCATTCATTTATTTATTTTAGTTTTTCAATTTCTTTCAAATCCCACAAAATTCTCTTATTTTTTCTTTATTTATTTATTTTATATTTCCAATTTTTTCAAATCCCACGAAATTCTAAAACGAATTAATAACAAATATTAATTACCAAAATTCAACCAAAAGAAACATTGCACAAGTTGATTTTCCTAATCTCCATTACGTCCGACCATCCGAAACTCTCGTCCAATTTTCAATCCCACCCTCAGATAAATAACAAAAAAAAAAGTCCAAAATTCAAAGGCTCGCGAAAATTTTCCGCTTATCCAAAGAGTTTCTCGTGGCTTTTTTTCCCGGAGATGGGGGGAGGGGTCAGTTTTTTCTTTCCCGTCACTTATATTCTTCTTCTTCGTTCCACCATTCTCCTCATCCATGTACAGATATAAAACACACACATATATATATATGTATCAAGAACCGAAGCGTCTAGTCTCGCGGTTCATGGCGCAAAGCCGACTTGCGGTTGTAACGCAGATCCCTCTGGCTAAATTCTGGATAGCGGCCAAGTCGGTTATCTGCGGCCTGGCTAGCGTACCCACTCGCGAATACCACCCCCCACCCCACCCCCACCCTCCACCCCTTTCCCCACTCGCTACCAACCGCCCCTTCACCCTTTCCCGTCGCTTCGCTTCTTTTCGAACGAACAAGCTGTGCGTTGCTGCTGCTTCGTCTGATCGCGATGGCATTTATCTACTTATATATATATATATTTATATATATATATATATATATATATATATACATGCGTGTGTATGTGTGTGTCTATGGTCAAATGTGTGATACGGTGTGAGGATCTCGTATGGGCGGGAAGGAGCTTGCAAGCCAGTTTCTGGTAAGAACGAACCGAGTTAATCCTCCTCTCCCCTCGACCACCCCCCACCCCAACCCCAACCCCGCCAAGTCCACCAACTACGTACGAAAGATAATATCGAACATGCAATTTTCCTTATCCCCTCAACGATTCTTCTCTCCAGCGGAATTTCTTCGGTCTCCACGTTTCCAACCCTTCGAAATTCGGAGCTTCGTGAAATTCGATACCTTGGAGATATATATATATATATATTTTTTATCCACAACGCGAAATAACGGATACGAGAGTCAATATATTGAAATAAAGAAATATAGAAACGAAATAAAAATTGAGAAAAAAAGAAAAATTCTTGAAAGCATAATAATGATAATAATAATAATAATAATAATGATAATAATAATAATAACGAAATAAACAAGCTGCTACTGGAAACTTAAAATTTTCCTTGCAAGATTACTATCTATGAGAAAACATTTTTTTTTTCAAATTCTTAAGCTTCCTTATGAGAAAGCAAAACAAAAATGAATAAAATAGAAAAACAAAGAAAACCGAAAATTGTCGAAAAAAAAAGAATAATTATCTCGATAACAACAAACGAAATGGTAAAACCGAAAGAAGAAAGTGTTTGAGAGCAAAAAAAAAACGAAAAAAAAAAAAAATTAAAAGAACGTCGCAACACGGTTAATAAACGATACGGCAATGTGAAATAAACGTGTTCCCCATGCGATGGTCGTATACACATCCGGAGTTTCCGAATGAGATTACGTTTTCTCGCGGCTGTAGCAGCAGCAGCAGCAGCAGCAGCTAGCGAGGAGTAAAGCTCGAAAGTGAGTTTCCTACCACCACTCCCCCCCCCCTTTCTAGAAGCTTTAGTGGCAACCGTCTGAGGGAGAGAGAGAGAGAGTGAGAGAGAGAGAGAGAGGGTGTCTGATGGTCATGGCAGTGTATCTTGCGCTGAGCGCTTGCACTTGCTTACACGCCAAACGTACGTAAGTACAAGTCCTCCAGATTGTATAAGCCTCATACACCCTCTCGCGCCCTTCCTGCGTTGCAGCCCCCCACAACCTTCCTCCCCCTTCTCCCGCTAGTTCTGCTCCCACACGTTCTCCACCCTAACCGATCTCCGGACCCTCCGACGTTCACGTCTCTTTCTCCCTTCTTCTCTCGTCCTAACCCACTAGCAATCCCCTCCCCCCCAGAACGCCTCTCTCACACTTTCCGCAACCCGGGGGTGGACCAACCCCTGCGGCAACGAGAGTAAATTGTACGGTTAAACTTTAGAAATTTAGTGGAGAACTTGTAGAGGCGTAACCGAGCCAGCCACGTACCCCGTGCCACCAACGCCACACTTGCGGGCGCTCTTACGACACCTTTCCTTCTGACTCCCTCTCCCTATTTCGCTATATCCGTCTCTCTCCCTCCATGTCTCCTTCTTTATCTTTGTTCGTAGCTTCTCTCTTGTGTGAATTCGCCATCCTTCTCGGTCGGTCCTCACTTCGTTCATCACTATTTAGCTCCCTATCCTTTTCTCCCTCTCACTCATTCTCCATTTCTATTGTTCTCTCTTCCTCTCTCACTCTTTCTTTCTGCTTCTTCATCCCTCTTCTACCACCTTCACATCTCTTCTGGTCTGCCCTCTCTTTCTCTATCCTTTTTCTGCTTCCTATCCGTTTCTCTTTCCCTATTCTTCCATTAATTCCTGTCTCTCTCGCTCTTTCTCGCTTTATTCATTCCTGTTTTGCTCCCTATCTTCCTCTCTCTCTCTCTCTTTCTTCCTTCCTTCATCCCTCTCTTGCCTTCTAGATTTCTATCCCTCTCTCCCTTCCTTTTCCTCTCTTCCTTCATCCTTCTTTTGCCTTCTATCTGAATCTCTCTCCATCTCCTGTCTCTCTCGCTCCTTCTTCATCCCTCTTTCGCCAACGATCCACCGACTCGCTATCTCCCTCTCACTTTCTCTCTAGCCTCAGCTCGTGCTTCCCTTTTAACCCTTTAACCGCGTCTCCCTATCGGTCTGCCCATCAACCCCGTTGGTTTTCGTTTCCTCGGTGGGAACCAACTCACCGAGAACACCTTGAACTTACTGTACGTTACGTACACGAGAGATTCGGTCGTACCGGAATCAGCTTCGACATCGTTAATGCCGATGTTCATCGATATATATGTAACGGCGAACGACACCCTCATTATCGGGTTTTTCTTCGGTCAGTCGTTACTGCGGTTTCGTGTGTGTGTGTGTGTGTTTTTTTTTTTTTTCCGGATACCGAGGGATTTTCTTATCAATCGGATACGTTGCATGACCACATCGACGATCAGATTTCCATTCTTCTTGGTTCCTTCAATCGCTTTTTTTTATCACGCGTTATCAGCGATATTGGAACTTTAGTAAAAATTGACTTTGGATGAAAATTGTGTGGTATTTTTGACAGCAACCAATATTATTTATTTTACATAAAAAAAATAAAAATCATGCATAAAAGTGATTCGAAAACACATTTGAAAACTTGACGAATATCTCGTGTTAAATCTAAGTTACTTTGTACGATGATAGATATGTATTTTTTTTTTCGTCCTAGGTGTTAAAAAAGTTTTTTGATTTTTTTTTTTTTTCATTAACCGTGTAAAATCCGATGGGAAAGTTGGGTCCTATATTTGATGTTCTTTTTCGGTTCGGTTATGACGAGCTACCATAAATCTCATCGAAAATATTTGTCACGATCACAATATTCGTCGGATGCCACGAGAATGTTGTGAAAGGTTACGAACGATCGTGTCACGACGACGATAGAACGACGATCAAAACGTACACTGTTCGACGTTCCAGTGTCGCTCTTACGTCGATGGTTCGACAAAATTGGACATTGTGTGTGAGAGAAAGAGAGAGAGAGAGAGAGAGAGAGAGAGAGAGAGAGAGAGAGAGAGAAAGGGATGCTAGTGAACGTTGTCAAATTTTGACGAGCACATGGATGACGATGTGCACTCGATGTGGCCTCTCTCTCTCGTCGTTTTCCAATGATTTTCCAAATATAGAGACGTAAAACCGTGGCAACTCGTTCGTGTGCACAACTTTATTCCGATATCACGTCCAATCGATAACACACACAGACATAGGACCGATAAAAAAAATGAGTCACCGAATTTAGAAGCTTTCTTCGAAATGATTATCATCGAAGAAAATTATTCATCGCACCTAATGGGATGTTTAAAATATTCTTTCATATTCTCAAAATATAATTGTGTTTCAATCAATTTAAAAAATTCAAGTTATTATTTTTTTTTATTTCTATCGACGAAGTTTTCAATGTTTCTGTATATATTTTGTGACAATGAAAAATTGTTGCATCATGTAATATTATTCATAATAATACTCTCAATTTTTCATCACAATAAACTCAAAACTTTTTTTTTGCGAAAAAAAAAATCCTGAAAAATTCGAAAAAAAGTTTTGGTTCTGCGTCCGGGATGACGAGTCGGTAAACCGGGAGCACGAGTAAATCATGAACGTGAAAATTTTCGGTTCGTCGATGAAAAACTTTGGTCGGGATGTTGATGAAGTCGCGTCGATAATCCGAGAATAATGGAACAGAGCGAGTTTCGAAGAACCGTTCGGCTATTCGTTTCGTTACGTTAGTGTTCGATCGAAGACGTCGGAGATCGTCGTGGCTGGTAATTGTGGGATGGAAGTAACGAAAAGTTGTGAATGTTCATGATGCTTCAACATTATGACACGCTCGACTGACGGATCAGCGGTAGAGTTGCAATGCCAAAACTTGTATTCGTGATTCGATGAAGGAAACTCTATCCTATTAATTAACGCAGCAAGGTATTCAAGTTCCATTCCATAATACACACCCATAAATATATATTTATATTATGGTGGTCCTTATTTTTTTTTTTTAATTTTTATTACATATTATTATTTTATTTTATTTTATTCAAGGACTCCCAGACGATTGGATGGTTTGAAATAACTGGAAAAAAAAAATTCTTAACATTTTATGTCCGTATCTCAATTTTTAGTAGAAAGCAATTTTCAATAGTGAAAAGTTAACAATTTTTCCAATTAATATTTTCGTTATGATAAAAAAATAATCTAAAACATAAAAAAACATGTTTTGAACGTAAGTGGGAAAGTATGGGAAATTGCAAAGGTTAAAAATTTAGATAAGGGGGTCAAATTTTTAGGATTTTATATTTACTAGTAATTTGGAATCTCCTACTCGTCTGGAAGCACTAAAATAAATAAAAAACAACCACAATAAGGACCATCCTTATGCTATGGATATATATATATATATATATATATATATATCGCAGTCGGAGCTGTAAAGAGCAACAAAGACATTTCCATCGTAATTCAATATCCTCGAATTACCTTTTAATACATCCGGCAACAGAGATCTTCACGTTGCCCGATGCTTAAGGGGGGAGGATGAGCATTTCAAAGTTTTATCAATTTCTATCCTGTCGGAAAAACAAGGCTTGCCAAGTTTTCCGTTTCAACGGTGAGGAAAGAGAAAGGAAAAGAAGAAGAAAAAAGAACAAAAAAGACAGAAGAAAGAAAAAAAAAAACAAGAGGACGAGCATTTGTTCGCGACGTTACTTTCAGACTATTTCCCATTGGCCTTGTTTTTTACCGTTGGCTGTTTTGTTTTTTTTTTCTTTTTTCTCGTTTTCTCTTTTTTTTCTGCTTTTTTTCCGCTTCTTTATACTTTTCTACGTTTGCCACTACCGGGTGATACGTCGTAACAGTTGAAGATCCATTGTTCGCGGTATTCGTCGGGGGGCCCATGCTATTTCTTTTGCAGTTTCCGTTTTCAATCTCTGGTTCTTCGGTTATGGGCTCGTTCAACGTTTCGTATTATATCGCGCGCTCGAACAACAGAAACCCGGGGAAAATGGGATCGAAGGGACGATCGAACCTGGCAATTTTTTTTAGTGTTCAACTTGATCGTCTTTGAAAATGATATCATCGGTGTGCATTGAGACGAAGAGATCGATAAAGACGTCAAGGGTGTTCGTTCGATTTTTTTCATTCAAGTTCGATCAAGTTTTGTTCGACATTTTTCATCCAAGTGCCATCAAGTATTATTTTATTTTTGATTCAAGTTCCATCAAGTTTCATTCAAGTTCCGTCAAGTTTTATCAGATTTTTACATTCAAGTTCCATCAAGTTGCATTCAATCGTTTCCATTCAAGTTCCATCAAGTTTTATCCAATTTTTTTAAATTCAAGTTCCATCGAGTTTCATTGAATTGTTTCCATTCAAGTTCCATCAAGTTTTATTGGAATTTCCATTCAAGTTTAACCCAAGTTTTCTTCAATTATTTCATGATAATTTGATCAATATTCACCTTTTAAACTTTACAACGCTTCAACTAAACTTTACCATTCAAGTTCCAGTTGACTTTAAACCTTCAAATTTTCTTAAGTTCCATAATCAAAAATTCGAATTTAATCAAATTTCTACGAAAATCACTCCTTACAATGACTCAATACTTCCATCGATCGCCCCTCAAAAAAAAAAAAAAAAAAATAACCTAAAATAAAACAATCCAAACAAGCAGAGACCATGCTTACCGACCGAGCAACCGAGAAAAGTCAAATCTCGGACGAGCCAAAAGACAACCCTGTGGGGGCTTTAATATTTAATGCAAAATATTTCTGGTCTTAATTAGACGTAGTCGGCGATCAAAGCTCAGACCCGAAAGCCCACCCGTCTCCCCCTCTTGCTCCACCTCCACTTGTCCTCTGGTGAAGAACGGCTGGCCGGACCGCAGCGTCTCTCGTCGGAGCTCGAGTTGCCTAAGTGCTGCTTGTTATAAAGTGTGCCTTTTATCTTCTCCACCGCTGCGTTCCACCATCGCCCTGCTCTTCAGCCCTGCCACGTCTGATGACCCTTCTCCACCCCCCCCCCCACAGCCCCTTCACTCTGTCTCTATCTCTCTCCAGGCTCTTCCCATCCTCCTCTTCCCTTTGTTTCGTGTCTCTGGCTCCTCATTCATCGTCACGCCGCCACTTGTCTCATTTTTCTCCTACTACCCCCCCAATTCTACCCCCGTGCCCCTATCTTTCATCCCTCTTCGTTATACATACAAATGCGAATGTAAAAGAAGACATATACACCTATCTATATAATATGGTGTGTTAAAAAAAAGGCAATTTTTTTTTATTCATACGGCGGGTCCTGAACTTGAATTCGATGCTATTGGGAGACATCTTCCAAAATTTGAGCCCAATCGGACTATCTTTAGTAGTGCCGCTTTGATGAATTCGATTTTGCCTTCGATTAACTTGTAAACGTAAATTTTCATTTATTTACCGCTGCAATTTATTTTTCCGGCAAACAAAAAAAATTCCAGGATGAAAATTAAGTGAAATACGTAGTATCATGGTCACTGGAAACGTTGATATTTTTTGTGTTCCTGTAAAAAAATAAGTTGACCATTTTTTCTTTCATTTCCCCAATTTTCAATGATTTTTTCGTTGACAACGAAGTTGTCAACTTTTTCCAGTCAAATTGTAAAACAAAAAATATCTCCATTCCGAGTGACCTCTGTACTATGTATTGCACTTAATTTCCATCCCCGAAAAATTTTTCATTGACCGAAAAAAAAAAAATTGCGATTGAAAGACAAAAAAATTGGATTTACGTGTTCGCCAAATGCAAAAACGTATTCGTGAAAGCGGAACCTCTGAATATAGTCCGTTTGGGCTAAAATTTCGGGAGACGTCTCCTGGTGACATGCACTTCAAATGTAGGAAGTGCCGTGAAAATCGAACAAGCCTTGCCCTTTTTTAAACACACCCTATTAAATATATATATATACACATATGTAATGTTCTTAATAATTCAACGAGTCAACCCGTCAGCTAGCTTTCCGCACCCCACATTATTTTGTTATTTTCTTTTCATTCTTTTTCGTTCGTTCTCATCATCGTTTCTATATTTCATGCAATTTTCTTTTGCGAACATCGTTCACGATGTGATTTTTGAACTCCTCGTGAGGTCGGTACTCTTGCCAAGGGCAAACTTTTGTATATCAGCCGCAACCTCGGAGTCTCGTCGTTAAATCACGGGTGGTATTAAATGTGCGCCACGAAAATTTGTTCCGCCACGCATATAAACGAGCCTTTTGAATATTCGATAGCTTTTTCGCGGGGAGTGAAACAACCGTTAAAGTTATAATGAGGCACGGCACGATCGTGACTGTGTGTGGGTGTGTGTGTGTGTGTGTGTGTGTGTGTGTGTGTGTGGGTGGAAGGGTCGGAATGCCAAGTGAGATATACAACGATAACACGGCAAATGGAGCGGAGCATGGCGATTGTACAGATCTCGTCGAGAAAGCTCTGATGTCATTTCAACTTTGAATCTTCGAAAGTTCGAATGCAAGATCGATTGGAAAATCGTACGTAAAACTTTTCGAGCGATGCGAAACTTCGAGGTAGTTGATAATTTTGTTTTCTTTTTTCTATTTTATTTTTACATTTTTTTTGCATTATTTTTTCTTCAACCCTTTTTTAATTTGGAATTCAGCGAAATTAGGATTCAGACACAATGAGTGAAATTTAATCATTTTTACTTTTCCAACTTTGAATTGTGCAATAAAAAAATATTGTAATAGACGTAATGATTTTTGAAAAAAAAATGTTTGTGCATGATTCAAAGATTTTTCTGCAAGTTCAAATTTTTGTAATAGCCAAATTGCAGTTTTTAATGTGCCAAAAAAATTAGTGGGAAGAAAAATTAGAATTAAGAAAGAAAAAAGAAACGACATTTTCCAACAAAATTGATTCAACATTTTTATATTTAAAAGTTTGATATTTTTCAACTTTTCTCAATTGTTTGAAAAATGGAAATTTCTTCGAATTCACGTTACATATTTGAGCATAAAAAATGATACTCATTATATTATTTATAATTGTGACTAAAAAGAGTCGAATAAAATCAATAATGCTAATTTCAATAAAGTTATTGGACAAGATGGGGTGCACATTGGACGCAGCAGCCCTGCAATCACTCGTTCCATTCACACTCCAGATTGAAGAATCTCAATATTTCCCACATTCAAAGTCAACGATTTTTAAACATTTTCTTTTTTTTTTTCAAAAACTTTTTTTTTCAAATTTTCCCAATTCACTCGGCTGGAATTTTTTTTTAGCAATTCGTCGAAATTCGACGTAAAATCCGTGATTGCAGATTACAGAAGTTGTCGAGTGGAGTTGTCGATGAGTCGAGAGGACACTTGGAGAAAATTTTGAAGACGGAATTTCATTCCAAAGACCAATACGACGACGACGAGTACCTTCCCCCTCCACCTTTCTTAGGCAAGGATCACGTACGTATACCTTCGGTGACCCAGAGCAACTTGGAGGAAGGACGAACGAGGCACCTGCAAAAGGGGGTCGCGCGACAAATTGTGTTTCCTTGTGTGTGTATGTGTGTGTGTGTGTGTGTGAGGGTCGATGGCGAAAGCGAGGTGGTGCACGAGGGTTTGTAAGGGCTGCGGAGGAGTGAGTGAGAGATCTCGGTCGACGTGGATTTCCCGCCCCCGTGAAACGGCGAACTGCGTATAGCTCGTTAGTGCCGGTAATTGCAAATTGCAAAATTGGTCCCACGAGCCCGTCACGCTCCGACGGCCAGAAGCACCGTCGCACCGGCAATGTCAACCGGGTTTTCCCCGGCACCCGACCGGAGCTACCCACCGTTTACCAACATCCCAACCCTTCCGCACTTACACTTTCTTCCTCCAACACACGTCGAGATTCTTGGGATTTTTTTTTTGCTTTTTTATATTTTATTTTTCACAACATATGTTTGACGATGAAAGTATTTTTTTTTTAATGATAATAATAATAATAAGAATAATAATAATAATAATAATAATAATAATAATAATAATAATAATAATAATAATAATAATAATAATAATAATAATAATAATGATAATGATAATAATAATAATAATAATAATAATAATAATAATAATAATAATAATAATAATAATAATAATAATAATAATAATAATAATAATACTCGTAGTAAAAATGATAATAATAATCATAATGTCAATTACAAGGTTTTACACTGAAAAAATCTATTCATAGAGTTACGAGAAGTCGTAGAAACGTTTAATTGCACGAAAAAAAATTCGGGTATTAAAAAAAAATTCATTCACACTCCAAATATTTATCTCTAGAACGGTTTTTTTTTCTTTTTTCTTCAAACACATTTTTTATCAGATCGGTATAAGCAATTGAGATCGTAAGAGCTCGAACCCTTTTTCGAAGCCCCACTTCATACTTCGAATACTCGTCGAGATTTTCTTTTTTTTTTTTTCAAAGGATATCCTCAACGATGAAAAAGTTTTGAAAATAATGATAATTATGATTATAATCATAGCAATTAAAATTATTTATATGTAAAAATTGTTACCATGAACAATTGATGCTAAGAATTGAAATAGCGATTGAGGAATAACTAAGACTTAGACTTGGGTGGTTGGACCGAGTCTCCCGTGCATCAGAGGATATTATCGGTCAGCCCGACAAGGGCCATTACCATCTGAGTGGGATCTTACGACGAGCTTTGGCCGTGCCGCATTCCGTATTAACGATCAAAGACAGTCGGAGATTGGTCTGAGGTAAACGTGGCCCAGTTTCCACGTGGACCGCAAGATCAGTGAGGCGGCTTCGACGAAGGCACGATCGGGGGTTGTCGATTTTCCCATGGGCACGGGGAGCAACGGTCGTCAGGGTGGATCAGACATCCGAAGGTAACAATAGAATAATTTCCACGAATAAACAAAATGAAAAGAAAAAAATCTTCCCGATAAAAAATATGTAAAAGCATTTTGCCAAATGGAAAAACCAGAGCCAGTCAAAAATCCAAATAATTTGCACTTGGAATACGTAATTCGAATGATGAATAATTTTCTTTTAACACTCCAATAATCTCTGCGAATAAAAAAATTGAATTTTTTAATCTTTTTGAAAAAAAAAAAAATGTATAAAATTGTAAAATATCGATTTTTGAGAATTGAAAAAAAAAAAATGGAATAAGTGGAATTAAGATGAAATAGAATGAGTTATAGAAATTGGAAATACGAATTAATCAACTGCAAAAAAAAAAAAAATCATGAGTGGCCTCAAAGCTCGATTAAAAAAAAAAAAAATTGATTGATCAATTAACGGCTCAATGAAAAGTGAAAAAAATTAAATTGTCCTATTTCTTGGAACCAACCTCAAAAACACATGCAATACTAATTGAATCGCGTTGGAAAAAAATATCGAGATAAAAAATTGGACGAAATTATTGCGGAATTGATTTATCGTGTTTTTCATTTCCAATAAATTTACGATAATGATGGAATATTTTTAAATTTTATTTTTCAAATTTCTAAACAAGCAATTCAGCGACACACGAGACACATGCAATTTGGATGAAAGCATAATTCCAGTGCTGACGCCGGAATGAGAATATCGACGTGGCCTGGTACGCTCTAGGCTATGTTTATATTTATATATATATATGTATATATATACATATATATATGTATATGAGTGTGTGGGTGGTTGTATGAGCGTGTCCCACGGTCGGCTGAGCACACGTGTGCGTTATGTACACCGGCTGGGACATTAATAATGTACGTGGAACAATGGGCGAAAGTGCAAGATCAACAGAGAGTGCCGCCGGAGATTTCAGATGTATAGCCCGAGCCCGTGTGCACTTCAATACCGATACTTATATATATACACCCGTGTGCCCATCTATTTTCATACGAGCTTTTATCAGACAAACTACCACCCGAGCTTTTTCCCAACAGCGAACAAAAGAAAATATTTGCACGAGCGAAATTTTAAACGATTTGAATTCCATAAGAGATATTATTGTCGGACTATTAACGGTATGAGTGATGTGTGTGGAAGGTTCTGTGGGATGGATATTTTTCATAATTGACGAATCGAAGGTCGATTGTTGGAGACGTGTTGATCAGGAGAATGTGAGATACAATGGGAAGTCTATTTTGGAGTTGTAAGCACCGATCGAAAGTCACGTGAAGGTCGAGTCAAGCTGGAACTTGATCATAAATGACCGAGATATGATGGGAAGTCCATTTTTAGACTCATAAACATCGATCGAAAGTCACGCGAAGGTCGAGTCAAGTTGGAACTTGATTACAAATATCCTACATAGATACAATGGGAAGTTTATTGCAGAATTATAACAAGCTCAATTATTTTAGAAATCAAAACCTCCATGCATACAATGACCGTGCAAAGATAATTCCTTTTAAAATTTGAGGTTGAATTTGACTACGTAATTTAAAATTAAAATAAACACCGGACCGAATACTCGCGTGAAAATAAAATTTGAAAATAAAATTAAAATAGTCCATTTAAACAATCTATTCCAATTATTTAATTGAATAATTCATTGAATTTGAAAACGAAGACTTTTGACCGAAGATCATTTGATTTTCATTTTTCTCGTTAATTGCACTGCGTGAAAAAAAAATCCACATGACCGAGCATGAAAGAATATTTTCGAATGAACAGATGAAACAGAATGCTAAAAATGTTAGTTCACAGGCGCCAATCACATCGACAACACGTGTGAATCATTAACGTTCGTATTGTCAAAATCGTCAGACTAAATCAAATCAACCAATTGGAATTTGGCACGTATGTTCAATCTTACACAATCGGTGATCCAAAACGATGGTTTCGTCAAATAATTTGCATCACAATCGATATTGCGCCGTAGTTTTATATTAAATAATCAACTAAATTGAAAAAAAAATAATAATAATAATAATTCCGTACGACTAATGAAGAGTCTCGCGACTTACGTGTTTGCCAAAAATGTTTTTGAATCATTATACGGTTATAAATTATCGTCATACAGTCTTAGCTGGCAACTGAGCAAACTGACGGTCGTGCAAGATATTTAAATTATTATAATGATTTTTTTTCTTTACGTTTTATCATTACTGCCTAATCATCGACGGTGTCACGACTCGACTATATAAAACACGACCGCAATACGCGAACCGTCAGTCACTGAAAAAAAAAAGAATCTGTAAAGAATAAAATTTAAGCAAAAATTAAATTGAAATAGAAAAAAAATCCAATCAATAATTAAATTGAAATTGAAAAGAAAATTGTAATCAATAATGTATCGACTCGTCTGTGTATTTGTGCTCTTCGGTGCTTTGATATACGTGAGTGATATATACATACATATACATATCGAAATTTAAAAAATAAAAATCACTTGATCGAGCTAATATTTATGATTTTTATGATTTTAGGAATTTCGAACGGAAAAAATCGATTTTCCGAATGAAACGGACATGCAATTGTGCAGAAGAATTTCGGGAGTCGGAAACGAGTCGATTTCGTATCACGAGGAACGCGTTGATCAACTTAACAGGTCGACCTGTTTCATCGCGTGCATAAGCAGAGGAAGAAATGATTCAATGGTAAATATGTACAAGTTACAAAAATATTTTTTCGAATTCGTCAGTAACAAAAAAAAAAGTGTAAACCAGAAATGTTCGGAAAATAAATTTGTTAGTCTTACACGATGAATTTTTTTTTCGAAATAATTAACGCGTGTAATTATTCAAACAGTGGGACGTGAATGGTTCGATGAATCCGAAAATATTCGCCCATGTCACTGCCGATATGAATGAAACGGGATTGTCTGCCAGTGACAATTGGCTACGGAGTTTGGAAAAATGTTCTAAAATAAGTAATGCCAAATTATTACTTGTAACTATTTTTAATCAGCATTGACTCGAACCTCTTTATACAACGTATTAAAATTTATTTTCTTGCAGAACGTCGTGATTTCTGTCGAGCTGCCATTGCCCTGACAAGGTGTTTGGTGATCAATGTGTTTCCACGATAACACAAACGAAAAAAATGAAACATTTCGAAATAAATGAAAAATATGATTCTACGAATGGAGATATTTGTTCGACGATAATGAAATTCAAATACTTGTATGATCATGATCGTGATCACGAATTTTCAACCATATTTCATACTTGAATATCAACGAATATGTAACGATGAAGCAAATATAAAATTTCGTCGAAATTCGAAGAGGATAAATAAATTCATATTCCATTCGGATAATCAACAGACACGTGACAGATATGTGTCTGACACACGTTTTCGGCTGATTAAACGTTATCACGGTATTGTGCCAATTGGTCGTGACAGATGCTACTTACTCAGATGCTGCTCGCCGAGCAAACTTACAGTTACGTAAGTCATCGAAATTTTTTTTTTTTTTTCAATCGACTAAAAATAAAATAAGATAAAATAAAATGAAATAAAATAAAATAAAATCAAATACAAATAGAATAAAATACGAACTTAATTGAAATTAAATCGTGTAGACTATTATTATTATTATTTCGTGAGAAATTAAATCGAATGATCGTAGCTCCTAAAATCGATTGACCAACCTAATATTAAATTTGACGATATTAGGATTCTTTGCTTGTTCGTTGCTTTTTTTTTGCTTTTATTCTTCCTCTCTCTCCCCTCTTTTTGTCGTATTGGACGAAAAATATAGTCGACGAACAATCGGAAAAGTGGTGAACGAAATAGATCGTTAAGACGTTCGAGACTTTGCTTCCTCGCTATAACCACGAACAACCGATAGACAAACAGGAAGATGCTCGTAGACGAAAAGCCAAAGTAAATATTGGTGATCGAAGTGAGCACCTCGCAAACGTTGAAGACCTGTGGCTGAAGCACTCAACTAGCATATCCCCTCTCTCTCTCTCTCTCTCTCTCTCTCTCTCCCAACTTCCCTCCTGCACTTATCGCACATCTGAATCGATCATCAGTGGCCACACAATTTTTCTTTCCCCCAACTTTCCCCCAAACAGCTGAAAAAAAAAAACTATCCCAAAATATCGAAAACCCCAAAAAAAAAAAAATGGCCGCCGAAAGGAGATTTTTTAGACGAGTCGAAGATATTTAAAATATAACGTATAAAATATATTACCCAATTTCGTTCTTGGGAATTGGGTGAAGAGAAGGGAGAGGAGGGGGAGGAGGGGTGTTGATAGCAGCGAAACAAATTTTCCAGTCGCCGGTGTCGTCGACCGGGGTTGCATCATCGACGAGGCTTCGTGACGGTCTCCAGGTGACTCTGGCTCGTGTCCAAGTACGATCCAACATCGTACCAAAGTACCCCAATGCAGTACAATACTATCAAAGCACACACACACACACACACATACACACACAAGTACAATCACTTTCTTTCGCCCATACTCGCCAGGGAAATCAGTTCGAAAGAAGATTTCACCCCCTCCCCCCACCCCCTTGGCCCCTCGCCCCACCCTCCCCCAATTTCACCCTCGACGCCAAACGCGATTTTCATCGAAAAATCTTTAACTCTTTTCACGGTTCAAATACTTTTTTTTTTTTTTTTTTTCATATGTTTATACAGTCGTTTTTTCGTTTGTTTTATTTGTTTCGCTTTTTTGTATTATTTTTCTTAATAACAGTACAACGGGACTAACGATGTATGATTGAAGAGGCAACAACGTAAAAAAAAAATCGGACGAAACGAAAAAAGAAAAATAAAAATTTGAAATAAAGGATTGGACGGAGCTTTGGTGATAAAGCATCTGGAAAAGGACGTTAAAAACATGCTTTTCACGATACCTTCGATGGATATTGCATCAGGGTGTGTTGGAAAAAAAAATGATAAAAAAGGGCTCGATCAGAGGCAAAATCGAAATGGTGAAAGCGGAACCTGTGAATATTATCCGATTTGGCTCAAATTTTGATATGTGTCTGTTGATAGCATGTGCTTCGAATTTAGAAACTGCCAGGAGAATCCATAAAATTTGCCTTTTTTTGTCAATACACCCTAACATATATATATATATATATATGTGTGTGTGTGTGTGTGTGTGTGTGTGTTTCTTTTTTAATATTAAACTTTTTATTGTGACTGGCTACGGAGATTGGAAGAAAAAAAAAATTGTGAAATATTGAATATTCGATGAAATTTATCGGGCTTCGAACCGAGCTTTTCGTAGCCCCGATCAATCACAAGACTAATCCTTCATCATCGTCGGTTTATTAACGCTCGTGACCCGATCCGACTTTCCCGATCGACGAGAATCCGGATAAAAAATATTTGATGAAAAATTAATAAATTCAAATCTTATTTGACGCACGGTGAAAAAAAAGGATTGAGTGAACGAGGGGATGTTAATTTTTTTTTTAGCTTGATTATCAAGCCACCCAAACAAATATAATTATATGGCAAAGGTCGTCAATACCCCAGAGTCTAAAATATCAACGTTGATCATGTAACTCGAATTCAGCTCTCATCGAAAATTTATTATTCGATGGAAGGGAAAAAAATAAATGTTCCGTTTCTTTGTTTGTTTTTTTTTTTTTTTTTTTTTTTTCAAAGGACCATCGCGACCCAAAAGCGAAAAAAAGGTTACGAAGGTATGTCGAAGGGTCGAAGAGGCCAAAAAAAAAAAAAACGATGGAAGTTGTCGAACTCGTTCGATCGGAATGTCGCAGCGGAGCGAGTGAGAGAGCAATCGAACGAAAACAAAAAAAAAAAAAAAGTGATTTAGAAAATATTATGGAGGAAGTTGAGGTCTCGCGGAGGTCGCGCAGCTTGGTTTGCGATGCGAAAGCACGTTTGTACGATATTTCCATGCGAAATTAAATTCATGCGAGTTCGCTCGGTTGTCGTTGGACGACCGATGTCGATCGTGCATTCATTGGTTGGGTTGGAAAGGAATGATGAGAGAGGGGCGGGGGGGGGGTTGATTTTTTTGTTGTTTTAGGGTTTTTGCGCGAGGGTCCGATGGCCATACCGAATATGCCTTACGAAGGGATGAAATACAGAAGATTTGCATTCTTGAGAATTGAGGGTGGAACATTTTTGACTTGCTTGCTCTTTGTGGCTGTATCATGAACCCACAAAATGAAAAAAAAAAAAAAGAACCGTGCGTTGCGAAAATTCCGCATTTCCGGAAACCCCAGAATTCAGGAATTTGAGGTTCAATATATATGCAAAATATAGGTTATTTGTCAATATTAATCATCTTACATCGATTTGTTTTTTCAATTCTTCTGGTAGTTTGAATATTTGAATGAAAAGGGTGTTGCTTCATGGAGAAATATTCTTATTTTATGGGTTTGGTGTTGTCAAGAGTATGTGACTTATCTATTTAATAATAATAATAATAATAATAATAATAATAATAATAATAATAATAATCATAATTTTCACTTTAAAAAAATTCTTAATTACGTTTTCTCCATTAATTCTTAAATGAAATGATGAAACACAAGTATGATCTATTTATATATATATATTTATTCAAATTTTTGTTGCTGCATTCGTTTGAAAAAAAAATAATAATAATAACTAACGATAAACATCAAGTCGGTGGATGAAAAAAAAAAATGCATCAAGAATCATAATTTTTTTTTTAAAGCAGCGAGATATGCAAATGGCGAGTTTCAGGATATACCAACCCTCGAACCTTCCGAACCGACTGATTTACGAACGACGTTCAAGGGTCCCAAAAAAAAAAAGGAAAGAAAAACCCCAAAAAAGAAAAAAAATCAACCAGAACGAAACAAAGTGCGAGAAAAGGCAACGAAATTGTACGAGGAACGAAAAACGTAAATGTAGGAAAAGTCTGGGTGAGAACTGGCGGAGGGTTGAAAAAAAATCAAAAAAACTAAAAAAAAAAACCTAAAAAGGGATAAGACCTTAAATCTCAATGCGAGCCAGGGCGAACGAGAAGCGAAGCGAGGAGGCTGAAGAAAGTCCGGGTGAAGCTTTTCCGGCTCCGAACGAATCAACCGTGCTTCTCCCGAGCTTGCGGGGGAAAAACCATGCTTCTGCAGTCGCTGTGCTTCGACTCCCCTCCCCCGTCCGCTGCTGTGCTGCTTTTCTTAGTGAGCGAGTGGTCAGGCCGTGGCGCACTGATAAAGGTGAAATAAAGTTGCGAGAGCGATAAATTTTCTCGGGGTTGGTTCGAGGGAGAAACTTACGTCGTCGTGAACGTGGTGTACGAGCTTGCGGGGGAAGGAAGGGCGGGGGAGGGGGAGGTGATGGGGGGTCTAAGGACGATTCGCGAGACGTGGCACGGTCGAAATAAAATTCGAGGATCGTGACTGTGAACGGGACATTGAAGATTGTCCAATCACAGTTTTTTGATCCATGAATCTCATGAAATTTTAAGACCCATGTATATAGATATACTGTCCCCATAACATTTTATTTTAATTTATTTTAATTTATTTTAATTTATTTTAATTTATTTTAATTTACTTTAATTTATTTTAATTTACTTTAATTTATTTTAATTTATTTTTATTTATTTTAATTTATTTTTATCTATTTTTATTTATATTATTTATTTTTCATTTATTTTGTTCCTTCACAAAAGAACTTCGTTCATTGACTACGATTCAGAAAAAGCAAGATTTAAAGTTTCGACTGGCAGCTTTTTTTATCTGTTTTATTTGAAAAAAAAAAAAAAGTTGAGAGAAACCAAAATTGCGTTCCAATATTCGATAAAAGAAAAGTATATATATTACATGTATATTTATTTATTCGATAATAAAATGTGAACGAAATGATAGACGAATCGCGATACTCGTGAGAGAACGATGATGATATAAGTTGAAGCTCGTTCGATTGTAAGCCATGTGGGCTATCGAGTTCGATATCTCCAGTAACATAAAATTCACGATGTAGAAACTCGTGCACAACGTGGAAGAAGCTTCGGGGGTGAGGACCAGGAGAAGCAGGTGAAGGGGGGGGGGGGGCGGGAGGGTGTAACACAAGTCTCGTGTCAGTACATTTATAAAAATCCTGGCTTTGTTCGAAACTTCGATCGTCGTAACACACACCACTAGCAACCCATTTCCCACTGGTCCCTTCAACGTTCCGTCTCTCTCGACCCCTCTCTCTCTCTCTCTCTGTTTCTTTTCTCTTTTTTTTCTCTCTCTCGCTCTTCGTCCTCACTATAACCCACGTATAGTGCGAGTTTGCCCGCGCAGAAACGAGTTTTTCGTGAAAAATGTTACGACGCCTCGTGCCCCGAGCGTGAACGCGGAACAGCATGGTTTTCGTTCTGGGAACGAGCCATAAGCCAAGCTACACATTTGCGATAAGGGAAGAGATCGTCTAGTACGCCTCGATGCTCGGACAAGTAACGTCGATGCTTCGAATATATTTTTTTTTTTCAATTTTTTTTTTTTTTCAAATTTTTTTTTTTTTTCGAGCTTGTGATCGTTAGATACACACTCGGGTAGTATGTGTGTGTGTGTGTGTGTGTAATAAGGGTATGTCCTCATTCGACTCTTGAAAAAATTCGAGGTCTCCACCCTTCATATAAATAAATAGTTCAAAAATATTAAAAAATTATAATTTTTACAGAAAAGAAAAAACATTTCTAACTTCGATGTCCTTTTGAAATAAAACCATCATCGAAGTGAAAGAAAAAGAAAACGAAAATTAGTTTCAGAAAGCTTCACTTATTCCGATTAAAATTTCATCCCAAGGTCGAACTCGGAAGCTCGACGAAAATTGATGTTGATAATCGAACTAAAGATAAATAACCATTATTTTTTTATGGCTTTTCAAAATCGGAAATAATGATTCAAAAAGAAAGAAAGATAGTACATCCGGATGATTTATCATCACAACGTAAATTCGACAAATAGCAATAAGGACGAATAAAATACACCATCGTCATAAATTAATCGTGATCAACGGAAAATTTTACCAAAAAAAAATGTCCTCCCCCACACGACGGAATTTTCTTTGATTCATCGTAACCCTCCCCCGCCCCTCTCCCTTTTCCGCCTACAAATATCGTCCCCTCAATCTGTCCGAACATATTTTATTGCAACGTTCATGAATTTACGACCCCACGCATTATATATATTTCACCATCGAACCAAATCGATAGCCAACCGATTCGTAATGGCAGTGGAAATCACTGCGAACGTGCGGACGAATAAATCTTCGAAATTCTATTTTTTTACATTTTTCATTATTAAAACATTTTTTTTATTTATTTATTTATTTTTTTTTACATATTCGTGAGCTTATATTTATTGGCAACGGTGGGGAAACGTTGTAACTCATGTGTAACTTTGTGTTTATCGGATGCAAATGTGCGAGAGCACGTAGCTTGCATGGAAAAACGTGGAACAGGGTCGAAATAAAAATGAAAAAAAAAAAAAAAAAAAAAAAAAAACATTTTTGAATAAAAAAAAAAAAATTTCAAATCTTAATAAAAAAAGTTTTTAAAAATTTTTTAAATACACGTGGCTAGTCTGTCTGGGTGAGAAACAGGTGTGTGATCAGGTGATCACGATTTGAATCGATGCTCGATGCATATGCCATCGTAGATATCCGATTGGGGATGAACACATATGTGAATCGGTATTACCCTCATGGTCGTGTATAAATACATATACACACATACACACCCACACACATATGTATATTTATATGATATATGTACATAATATGGATTCATATGCGTATCGTCGAACGTTCTCTGAAAGCTTCGAGCTTGTGTCAAGGGGTCGACCTTCGATAGTTTATAGGCACAGTGAATTGGTGCAATCGGTCTATCGTTTTGCACATATATATATATATGCACACATGTATATAGACACATCCACGTACGTTTAGTAGATTCCAACGTATGACCTTTTAGCTGTGAGGGTATGCTTGCGACCCTGTTTTCCCAATCTTCATCATCATCACTGTCAAACCCCTTGATGCAATTTATCGTCACTGTCCCCGAAAATCGATTATGGATCGAGCACATCCCCAAACTCATATACTTTCCCCCACCCCCCCCCCCCTCATACGTGTCATTTTTTCGCCTTCGATCACTCAAATGTGAATGGAAAATCGTTTTTTCTTTGTTTTCCTCGTTCTTCTTCTCAAATATTTCATTTTATGAACAATAACGTTGACGTTGAAGTGTGATAAAAATTAAAAAAAACACGCTTCAGCCATTTATCGTGATTAAAATGAATGAGAAGTTGAATCGAAAAAATAAAAGAGGAAAATCTGTAAAATTCATCGGAATTTTTTCAAGAAATGAAGAAAATGGAAAATCAGTTGAATATAGCATTCGTCAGAATTTCCCCAGAAAACGGAAAATTAAAAATCAGTTGAAATATGTATTTGTCATAATTTTTCGAGAATAAAGAAAATGGAAAATCAGTTGATTATATTATTCGTTAGAATCATCCGAGACGAAAGAAAATTTTTTATTTATTCAAAATATGTATAAATTTAAATTTTCCGAAAAAAAAAAAATAATGAAAAATCAATGAAAATTTATATTCATCAGAATTTTCCAACCACATTGTCTCAAATATTTCTCGAACCTTCGTGCCAATTTGTCGAATGGCAGTCGCATGGCAATCGTTGAATCAATCGGTGCTTTTCCAACGATAAAATATTCCAATCAACATTTTAGCCGATCGGAAAACACGAAAAAAAAAAAAAAATCATCGAAGAAATAACGAATGCTCGAAGGATCTTCAAGATAACGAACTGGATTCATAAAATCGCATACATTTATGTATGCAACGATATGCAATATCGAGACTAACAGAAAAATATTTTCCAAGCTTTGTTTCTTTACTTGTTCGTTTTGAAACAAAATGTTATTCTGTGTTTTTGATTGCATGCAAAACGTCAGCAATACTTTATTCTTCACGAAAGAAATATGTAATTTATTCTCGAGGTACAATGTCTGATTCTGTTGTATTCCTTACATCGTGGTGAGATTTCCAGATGCCTGTGGGGTTGCAAATCTTTTGAAAATGTTGATATCGTTGAAGTGAAAGGAACATTCAATGAATGAGGATGAGGAACATTGGACGCATCCGAGATAAAACGGAAAATGGAAAATGAAGGAAGAAACTACGGTTATCCGACAAAGCTCACGATTTAACGTACAACGATTATGGACTCCGATTACCCCATTACGATGGAAGGGGGAAAAAAAGATTCGTATCGCAAAACAATTTCTCGCTATCGTTATCTCTGTCTTTATTTTTTTCTCTCGCATTCTCTTATTCCTCTCCTCTCTCTCTCTCTCGTTCTATCTCTCTCTGTCTCTCTCTTACACACAAACACGGACGTATAATTGCCTTATTATTATTTTATCGTATCATTATATCAGACAAATGCAATATAGATAAATAAAAAATTCCAGCTTTGACGGTTTAACAAAAGTCCCAACCTACTACAGTAATAAGATCGATTATTTTTTTAAGCAATTATACAATATCTGTCATAATATATTTATTAAATCTCTCATATCATAATATATCTGTTATTTTCCCATCACAGTTCAGTTTCCTTCAGTCCAAGGTCAAGGTCTCAACAATCCCTGACTAACAAACACAAACATAACCTCCAAACCCACATAAACCCCTTTCTATAGATATAAATCTTCGTCAAATACGTTTTATTTTTTCAAGAGAACACGAAAATATATTTCTCACTGTCTCTCCAACCGTCCATAAGCTCGGAAAATTTTGTCTCGCAAACTAATTCGCGATTCACGACGTTGGAAATACGTGGGAATCGAGTGCAACAGCCGAAATGGGGTTAGTTCTCACGGAGAGTGATGATGATGTCAACGAGAGAGCGAGAGAGAGAGAGAGAGAGGGGAGGGAGCGTTGAGTGCGAGGAGCTTGCACACTCGTGATCGCGACAAAACGTCGTTATTAAACGCCAACGTTCATTAAACCCGTGACAATGGTACGAAATTACTATATGAATAGTTAACTCGTGTCGGTATGACGACACGTCCGTGTCTCTGCGCGAGTGCGCAACGACGTGGGATGCGAGCTTTCGAGGTTGGGTTCCCCGAGCTTTCCGGACCCACAACGTCAATACCATCGGAGAGCCTCGGGAATTGCCAAACGGTGAATGCACGAATGTGTAACGACGCACAAAGAGCTCACCCAGCTACTTCACATTCGGTCGTCACGCTTGTACGTATCGCTCTCTTCACCATAATTAAACATCCCATTGATGCGAGTGAAAATGATTCCCGTGAATTTCAACAGACAATTATTACGCTCGTGACTGTTGTGCCAGCGCTTTACAATTTTCATCATCGATTTTTGGTTTGGAAATTGAAACAAAAGAATTAGTCAATGAACTTTTGTCGTGCCGTTCGAATGCTGTCTAAACGCCGCTATGTAGACAAAAAGTTTACATGAACAATGTTGTAGAGAATTGAATTTTCTATAAAAAAAGTCCTCGACAAAATATGTCTACCGACGATAGCTTACGCGTGGGGAAAGCTCGAAAGTCAGACAAAGTGGTAAGCGACTGGTAGTCGTTCGGAATGCCGCACGTTCGAAGCATTTCAGGGTTTTTGATTTTGACCGTTATGAAAATCGATCGAACGGAATTTTGAACCTCGACCCTCACAAACAAACCGAAAAACCGACAAATGGATTATCGCATGCTTCATATTAATGCAACGTTATTAATATGGAACAGCGATAATTATGGAGTTCGATGTATATCGAGCGACGTGAAAATCGGTTTTACGTGGGCGTGGAGAATTAATGAAGTTTAATTATGATCGAAGTTAAATTCGATCGAGTGTGAGGATTTTGCAATAGCGGTACTCGAATTTACAATAAATCACAGTCTACTGAACATTACTCGACGAACGGCATGTAGTACCACGAGAATATTGAAATTTCCATGAATTTTTCATTTTGTATACATTGATTATGATAAACGTGTGATTATATCGGTATCGGGACAGCTGAATATCGAATAATTACTTTTGATGAAGTACTCGAATGAACGCAGTATTGTGAGTTGACAGTTGACACGGTATTATTCATACCGTCAACAGACCGATTAAAAATACCCAAAAAAAAATCTGAATAGTCTCTAGAAAACATTCCTCCTTCAAATTCGCAACAGATTCGAATGGTTGAAACTTCGAGTTACCAAGAAATGGCTTCCGGCTAATGCGTTCAACCAAGAAAAAGATCCCCAAGACCTGGGTAAAAGGTCTCTCGCCCCCGAATCGACGCAAAAACGACACCGAGTGTCGTCGAAGTGGAAACAGTGGGATTTGGTCAGACGGGTTAAGTCCGAGTGGAATCGAGGCTTCGGATTGGTCGAGGACAGTTTTGCGAGAGCATACATGGCCGGGGGTCACGAATAATCCGTCTGGTAGTCGATGGATGATGAACGATCGTGGGAAGCGAAGACGAAGATGAGCCGCGGAACAGACGGAACAGGACGTAGGACACGTCGGATACGTTGTTCGTGTGTGTGTGGCGGTGGTCACTTTGGTTTAAAACGGGGTGAGCACGACGATGGGTAAACTCTTGGTCGGGATCAAGAGATAAGGACAATTTCCTGCGGGGATTCAACGGACGGAAGTGATGCCCGACTAGTTGATCCCTCCTTTCCACGACAGCACCGCACGGACGAGCAGCTTTCCTTACCATCTCAACTGTATTCTCCCGATCTATGTGTCTCTCTTTCTGTCTCGGGCTTCTTCTCGCACTGTTTCTCGTGATTCTCCCGACTGCGTCGTCGTCGGTTGCACTCTCGTGCTTCTCTCACCTCCGCGTGCTTTCGCACTCGTCGAGCATGCCGTACACGGACTACGGAAAAGCACTTCGCGTGACACTTCGCCTCAAACCACCCCCCTCCCCCTGCCCCTGTCTCCACGGGGGTTCCTGTCTATGCCGTTCAATCTTTATTATCTCTCGAGTAAAAAATATGTATATATAGTCTATGTATAAAGTGTATGTGGGTTTGGGTGTATGAATAAGACTTTATATGGACTATGCATAGACTATGTAGCCTCTATATAGACTATGCATAGACTATGTAGACTTTATATAGAATATGCATAGACTATGTAGACTCTATATAGACTATGCATAGTCTATGTAGACTCTATATAGACTATGCATAGACTATGTAGACTTTATATAAACTATGCATAGACTGTATAGACTTTACATAGACTATGTAGACTTTATATGGACTATGCATAGACTATATAAACTTTATACAGACTATGCATAGACTATGCATAGACTTAGACATATATAGACTTCGCATAGACTTATATAGAGTATACATAGACTTTATATAGACAATGCAAAGACTTACATAGACTATGCATCTGACTATATTAGACTATACGTAGACTTAGACATGCATAGACTTATATAGAGTATACATAGACTACATACAGACTATGCATAGACTTCATACAGTCAAAATAGACTATGTATAGACTGGGTATTCCCAAACTCAAATATAGCTTATACATAATTATTTTACTTGTGATTTATATTTTTCACTCCAAGATTTTGGATTCGATTGTGAATTTGCGATTGATCCAGGATCGTGTGAAATGGTTTTTGAAATTTTTTCGACAATTTTCATTTTTTTCAACAACTACGAGCTTCACCGATTGTGATATTCGATTGAATTTCTTTGAAATATTTCGACAACGGGGACAGTGGAAGAAAAAAATTGGCCAAATTGTCGGTAACCGATTGATAACCGATCACTTTTATCGTCACGCACGTAAAATCCGAGCAACGTGCCCGACTCGTCCGGTCGTATTGTGAAGCACATCCCCCACTCGCGGTACGCGCTTCTGTCCCGCACGTGATCCGCACTCCGACGGTTTCGCGTCACGGACACTTTTTTTCGTCGTGATAATTAAATTGCAACGGGTGACGTCACCGAGCCTTTTTTCACCCGCACGACCGATTCGAGATATATACGGTGCGCGCGCACCTATCGTTTGATAACATCAGTTGGCCGTTTTTTTTCACTCGCTCGTGGAAAACGTAGAATCCATAGAAGTCTAGGCTTTTCTCATAAAGCATCGTTTTCTTCGCTGTCACCCTCTTTCCTTTCGTCTCTCTCTCTCACTCACTCTCTGTCGGTGCATAAAATTGTGAACTCGATGCAGCAAAAAAAAAAAAGAAAATAATCATAATAATGATAATAATAGCGCCTTTCCGAGAAACAGAAAGAAATGTCGGGATGAAAAAAAAATCAGAATCATTCGTGAAACGAATTTTCAAATTTCGAAGGAAGGTGAAAATAATAGTGAATCTCTTTTTTCTCGCGAATTTAATATGAAGTTAATGAAATTTTTTTTGATTATTATGTTTTTTTTTCTTTTTTAATAAACGACAACGCAAAAGAAAAAAGTTTATTATTTCATTATTATTAAAAAGACAAATTATTTCATCGCGTTTAGTTTCCTTAAATTAAATATAAAAATTAATTATTGTTTTATCAGCAACGTAATCATCATTTAAAAATGTATTCCAGCACTTTTTGTTACCGCAAATTCATTTAGAAAATTGACAACAGTTTTTTAAAACTTAAAAACAATTAGTATTAAAAAATTGTTTCAGAGCGTTTCGTTCCCTCAAATTTTGTATCAAAATTAATTATAATTTTTTTTTAATTATCAAGGACGTAAAAAGTGATGAACAAATTATTCGAGGACGGTGTTTATGATTGGTCGTTCAATCGAGCTTTTCACGGTCCGTGAGTGCAAACGAAGATTGAGGCCAAGGCGGGGAGGGGGCGGAGGGTGGGGCTAGGATGCAAGCAAGGAGAATCGTACGAGACGGTGCCATACTTGCGTAACCCCGATGGACGAACGAGCTAAGCCTTTGGGCAAACGGATCCTGAGAACCGAAAGGACTCGAGGAAACTGTGCAAACACGTTTTCCCAAGGGATGCATATGCATCTCTGTAGTCTCCGTTACCCGCCCAAACGTTCTTAACCACGAATCCCAATTTCAACTGACCCTTACCCCACCCCACCCCAACCCGCCACATTACTTACGTCATCGCTTTTAGCTCCATAAATTTTCACGCGATTTTTTAAATTTTCTCTAGGAGCTAAAATTCAATAAAAATGACAGAAAGCCCAAAGTTCAATTATTTTACGTTTCAATTTATTAATCAATTGATTCTACGTTTAAAAATGTTCTGAGCTTTGATTTATTATTTAATTTTTGTCACAGAATTGGTTTTTTTTTGTATAAAATAATATTAATAATAATCAACGAAACAATTCTCAAACGGTACGAAATCTTGCCTGAAGGGGCGCTGGTGCTGTAAAATTAAAAATGTCCATCGATTCCATCCCACGCCTCGATAACCTCCACCCAAAAAAAAAAAACAAAAAACAAAAAAAAACGAGTTAACTCGACAGCAACGAAAGAATAAATACAAAAATATATTTATTCAACCTCACTTTCCCAAAGCTCACGGATTTCGAACAAACATATTTTTTTTTTTTCGGATTTGTATTATTTCACCGAACCGGTTGCCCCGGCGTGCATGCCACTGCACACTCGATGTGTTATTTTTACGTCTCTCATTTTCAGTCACGATCCAAACAGTCAGAGATACACGTGACCGGTGCAACAAAAAAACGAACAAAAAAAATAATAAAAAATAAAACTCCAACGATTTACACAACGAGGGATCAATGGGTTTCAACGATTTTGGTGTAAAACATCCCAGTGTCTGTTTTTTTTGTTTTCCATAGCCGGAATGAATTTCCCCAGACTCGAAAAAAAGATTCGTTCACACGCACACGAGAATTTTGTTCTTCATTTCGAATCGGGATTTTTTTTCGAAAATAATAAAAATATGACAAAAACGAAAAATAGAAAATAAAAATGTTTCACCACTTGTCACCTATTGTCCGAACCGAACGCGTATTGAAATTGAAAAAAAAAAAATAATAACTACAAAAAGAATCAGAATGAATAATTTGATTAAAAAAATAAGTTCAACACTTTTCTTCTTTCCCTCTCTCCCTCTCTCTCTTTTACTGTCTCTCATTCCCTCAGACCTTCCGGACAGAATTTTGAAAAATCATTTACAATTAATCAAAATAAATTCACAATGCTCTTTTTTATTTTTAAAAATTAATATTAATTTTTTTTCAATAACCACGATTCTTTTTCTCCATCTGTATATTTTTTCTTCATTTTTTCATTCTATGGTCTTTTAATTTTCAATTAAACTGCATTTTCATGGGGAAAAAAAATTAATTCAAAACAAAAAAAAAAGGTATCGGACGCGATCGTGTAGCGAGGCACGCAATGTCAGACGAAATATATTTGCTCGGACTGGCGAGCGTTGGTGGATCCTCGCATATTTGCAAAAATTCTCCGGACAAACTCTGGCAAAAGCCACCAGCATTCATCGAGTCCTCCCTTTAGCCGGCCGAACCGAAACCGAACCGGGGATTGTGAAACCCGACGAACTCACCATATTACGTGTATAGATATATATCTATATTTTTTTAATAAACGCACGCGACCGTATGGCGAACGCACAAATGCACATACATAAATGTATATATGTGTGTGTGTGTGTGTGTGTCATACATAATACTGCGTAAAATAGTCGATGATTCGATGGAATAAGTGAGCAAATTCTGCGAACACGTTTCACACGGTTCCAATCACATACGTCACATCTCTCTCTCTCTCTCTCTCTCTCTCTCTCTCTCTTTCTCTCTCTTGATTTCATTTTTTAACTCACGAATATCTCGCTAAAATCTCGTTTTACAATTTCACATTCCGTGAAATCCATGAATGAGTATATCACAAAATTCCTGGTAAATCATGTGACAGGTTTAGCAATTTGTCGATGGTACACGATACACTCGTGCTGTTGAATAATTTCGTTCGTCATTTGTAACTCTCGAATAAATTATTTTCCACGGTGAATTTTCACACAAGGATTTGGAAAATTATTTTGGACGAAGTGGGGATGGGGATGGGGGATTCCCCGTGAGTTGGAAATCTTTTGACAGGCATGAATAATTTTTTCGAGCTTCCGTTTTTCAGCAACGAAGAGTCCAGTGAAATGAGTGCCAGGAAATCGTGATGAAGCATAAATAATATAAATGATAAAAATAATATAAATGATGTGAATAATGTGAATAATAAAAATCCTATAAATGGTATAAATATTGTTGATAAAATAAGTGAGATAAAATATAATATTGAATAATTTGCAACCTCTTCAATTTTTATATAAATATTTTTAAGTGTCACTACTGGTCCAAATATTTGTGTGAATGAAAAAAAAGGTTGAGGATCGGATTCCCAGATCTATATTTGTACGTTCGCGATTTGCGGGTCGGGATATATAAAAATACCGAAAGATAGCCCATCTCACACCATGTAGGTCCTAACCTCGATACCTGACAGCTTACCAATGACCCAAATATTCTTTCATCATCCGAATAGAACTTATCCAACGGTTTCAAGTCGAGATGCTACAACGAAAAAGATGGACAACTTATCCTCATTCAATTACATCGCCAAGCACGCGTTACATATTCATTATCTTCGTATTGGATTCACAAAACAAAATGGTTCGAAATTAACCGACCGAGAAATTAAATTTGCGATAATTAAAAAAGTCATGCGTCCGGTTAGTTGACGAGACTATTTACGTATTCACATTGCAATTTTAATAATCAAGCCCAAAGTGACACTGACATGTTCTCTCATCCTCAATTGAATTTATTATCCATTAATTTAATTATTTCATTATCTTTATTATTTCAATCTTTTTGATTATGAAAAATCATTTGTTTGCAACTCAATTTTATCCCAAAGAAAATGTTTATGATGTCACAAAATATTTATGAAATATCCATTCAGATTTTTATAATAGAAAAAAAAATAATTCATCAGTTAACAATGTTCTAAAATAATGTTGAAAAACATATTCTTGATATATTTTGTAATTTTTAAATTTACTTTTTCGACTGATCATAATGTAATTTTATTTCGTTTAAAATTTAATTACCGAAATTCATACAAATTATGATTGATAGAATTTATGCAATTTATTGATAAAAAATATATTTTATCAAAGTACAATATTTTTAATAGAATTATCGGTTCAAATGATATTCGTTAGAATGATAATGATGATTTCAACAGTAAAGCTTGTTTTAACAGGTGACATACGTACGAGAGGGCCAAATGGAATGTTTGACGAGCCACCGTTCTAATGGTTGTGAAACAATCGTTACGAGAAACTCGAATCGTCTTTTACCGGTACTCTCCCCCCCCCCCCCGCCCACCCCTACCCCCGCACCAATGTAAATGAGACAAAGTTTAAAACCCCCCCGAGCCATAACCGTTAACGAAGTTGCGATAGTTTTCCAACTAATCTACGTTTCCGACGACTTTTGTAGGCTTCGCCACGAAATTAACGGTTATATTTAACGGTGAAAATTTATGCGAAACATTCGCAGAGTGTTTCCCTCACGCAGCAAATCGTTGCACCTTGACTGATGATTTTTTTTTATCAAAAAAAAAAAAAAAAATTGGTTCAGGAAAAATTATTTTTCTTCAATTAAATAAAAAATAAAAATTTTAATAAAATTAATTTGGTCCAGGAAGAAAATGTTTGAACAAAAACGAGAAATTTTAACATAAATATTTCGATGGCCGGAGAGCTTCCGGCCAGTGGGCTCTGATTAATTGAATTAATTGAAGACAAGCCGAAACCCGTGGCAATTATTCGAAAAATATTTGTACAAATTGGCATGAAAAGTTTGCGGCGATAAAAAAAAATTAATTATGCACTCGTATTAATGAACGATGCAATGAACTCGCTCGCAACAGATGCACTGGATGCAATTTGTTTTTCCTTTTCCTCTCATATCCGTAACGCGATTTATCAATCACAGGCAGGAAAAATAATTTTCACGAGAATGCCGGTCACGTGACGAATTATTTTCGTGTTGAAAATTGAAGAAAAAAAATAACAAGTTAAAGTGGGTCAGACGAGCTTAATCCGATTTTATCCGCGTCAGTCTGGTTCTTCATTTTCCACGTACCTGAAAATTCTCAATCTACGTTAATTACAATTTGTTTATTTTTATTATTTTCATTTTTCCCATTACAAAAAAAACTCATTCCAACATTATTTTTAATTTACAATTATTTTTCAAAATTGACTTGTGCTTCAACGAATTAAAAAAAAAAAACAAAACGAAAAAAAGTAATCCGTCAGTTTCATTGTGAGATAAAAACGAAGCTCTTGGAACGATCCTGGAACGCCTCATGTGGATCAATGCAACTTCTTCAACATTATCCCATTCATCCTGATAGATTTTCATTTTTATTTTTATTCTCGTGTTCGCACATTGTGCTTCGTTATAATTCGACAAACCCCGCACACTCGTTTCTCGGTCTGCGAATGAAAATTTATTATTCTCCCGAACGTTGAATATGTTGCCAATGTAGCAACGCATATATATATATATATATATGTATATATAGCACAGAAGCTTCTGCACGTTGACCGTAACCGCAGTGAGCTACGCCGAGTGTGTTAAACGCGGTTCGATATTCGTGATTGTAAAGGGAACTGCATTAATGGCTCGGAGCATTCGCCATTTACAGTGGTAACAGCCTCACACGGGCAGACACACACACACACACACACACACACACACACACACACACACACACACACACACACACACACACACACACACACACACACACACGCAGCAAGAGAGAGTATGTATTTCAGCTTCCCAAAATGTTGGACTACTTTGACTCTCTGTCTCTCTTCTCATCTCTCTTGCACTCTTGTTCTCTCTCTCTCTCATCTCTCGTTTTGGCCATATAATCCTTGGAAATTTGCACGAAATTCCATTTCGACTAGCCGATGCAGTTGGCGAATTAGAAATGATCCAATACCACATTCGTAGTTTCGAGAGAGGAATAGAGAGGGCGAGAGAGAGAGAGAGAAATATAGACATAGATAGTGAAGGAGAAAGAGAGAGAGGTAGATAGTAAAAGAAAAAGACAGAGAGAGATAAAGAGAGAGCGAGAGCGAGATAGTAAAAGAGAAAGATAGAGATGAAGGTAGAGAGAGAGAGAGCAAGAGCTAGATAGTAAAAGAGAAAGATAGAGATAGTAAAACAGAGAGAGAGAGGGAGAGCTGGATAGTGAACGAGAAAGAGCGAGAGAGAGAGAGAGAGAGAGAGAGAGAGAGAGAGAGAGGCAGAAAGATAGAGAGAGAGTACTGATCTCGAGTATGAGAAGGCAACGAAGCATCCAAAATCGGGTTGACAGAGAATGTTAGCATCCAGGTAGGTCGAGAGGCACAAAGGGGGGGGGGGAGGCAGGGGCTAACGTATAGGAGTGGAGGATGAGAATCGAATTGGCAACGAAACGCATACGAACCACCAGAGCAAATTCGAAACAGTAGCTCGGGCGATATCCCGCAGTCGACCGGTCGCATCGATGCTGCCAGTGGTTATGGTCAATATTGCTCAGCCCATAACCATCGCTAATGGCACAAAAAAAAGAAAAAACTGAACGAAAAAAAAAAATCCGAAACATCGTGAAATTTTCGAATTTTCCATGCATTTTTTATCATTCGAAGCTTCTCCATTCCCAAACACCGGCGTCACTCGAAATATGGGCAAAACGCATATATATATATGTGTGTGTATGATGCATATATAGATACAGACGTGGCACAGGGAACGTAAAAAATATGCGAACGATGCGAAAAGCTCGCAAACAGTGCGCCCGGTACCCGTGCTTGTTTGGATTCTACAGAGTTTGTCAATTCGCTACCCCTCCACCCCCACCCCTTCTCTCCTACCCACCCTTTGCACGACCGTCTGCGACGAATTTTTCGTAGGGGGATTATGATTTTTTTTTTTTGGTTTTTTTTTTAATTTCTATTTTCTTTTTTTATTTTTTTTTTATCGAGCTTTCGTTCTGTGAAACATCATCGTCATCATTCTCGGCATCCACGTGTGCTTCCTGTGTGTGTGTGTCGAGCTAACTGTGTCGGTCTGTGGCTTCGTACATGGATGAAAAAAAAAAAAATACAAAAACATTTAAAAAAAACAACAAAAAAAATTCATTGTCTTGGGAGATCAGTCTGATGCCGACGACAGAAGTAACGTTGGGGGGTAGGGAGGAAGGGTGGGGGTTGGGCAGTATCATTTTGTCTGACGCAGCAGGAAACTCTGCCACGGTCTGCGGCAAAGTGCCGACTTGGTATATATCCGAACGGAATCTATGAGCTAGAGAGAGGTTGTGGGATTGTCGAGTATCCGCAAGACAGGCGAACCCCGGCAGATGCAGCAGCACCAGCAGCACCAGCACCACCGGCACCACCAGCAGTAGCATTGAGGAGAATAAAAATAGTGAGCTTGCGCGTCCTCGCTATCACGTAGCAGAATTTTCGGACTGTCTCGACGTCTCTCGCAAGCTCGTTCGATTTTATGAAATTGAAGGGTTGGTACAGCTCGGGATACCGTACGACCGAACTATTTCATTCGGTTTTCCCGTTTTTTCTCGTTTTTTTTTCCGAATTTCCACCCATCATCGACAGTCGGCAATTACGTTCGATGTAAAAGCTTCGAGCATGACGACGTGCCGATGGAATCCAATTGGACAATAAAAAAACTTGTGTTTTGTAGCTGGCATATTTGTTACAACACTGACAACGTTTTTTCCCTCTGTTTTCCGTGCTCAAGGTCACGTGGAGGTCATTGGAGGTCACGCAGAGGTTATTGAGGGTCACGTAGAGGTTGAGGAAGTCTTGACCCGTAACGGTACGTCATGAGAGATGAAAGTATTTAGTTCCGTTGAAAAAAAAAATATATCGATGACCTTGAAGTCTAAAAAAGTATGACCTTGGAGGAAAAAAGCTCATACCAACAGAACTATTAAAAAATCGTCCTGCGTCTGTGACACAAAAAATGTTTCACGCACAATTGACTTGATGCATTTTCGACTTTGTCCCAAGGTCAGAATCGTCTTTCGGAAAAACAAAAGAAAAATTCTGAATTCGTGAATTTTCACGTGTTTTCTTTTGTCCCCGGACAAACATAATACCGAGCTTGCGAATTCGGACTCCGTGGCGAAGCTGAGCTTGCAATAATATTATGTCGCAAATTCGGTTCCTCAGTTTTATCATTCCGGTCGGTGGTGTACGTCCGAGCTTTATTTTTCGGATTTATTATTGATGAGTGAACCAAGGACTCGAAAGCTTCGTCGTGTTTTCCGGGGAAAAACGTGAAACGAGAAAAATATTTGTCCAAGAGAGCGAGAAAGAGAGAAAGAGTTTACTGTCGTATTTATGTTGTCCAATCGACTAGACGATATTGAGATAAACACGTGGTGCAGACCATATTGTTTTCGTGGGGTGCGGGCGTGCAATGAGTGATGGGGAGGGGTGGGGGAATAATGGAAAACCGTTGAATGAATTTCGGAACATATTTTGCAGCGTTAAAAATTGCCAAAAAAAATCTGTGGCAATAAAAACTCGTCAAAAAAATTATTCTGAACTTAATAATATACAATTAATATTTTAAACCCATTGAAAAAGCTCTATTTCGTTGTTCCGGAGGTCCAGGGATGATTTGACCCTCGAGAGAAAAATAGAATCTACCATTGTGATGAATAATAATAATTATATTAATTACTTGTGCTAGCCATCGACTGTTCATTTTATTTTCCATTCCTCATTTTACTTGCAAGCTTCGAATAGGCCGAGAAATAAATCAACCGGGGTAATTTTCACCCCCTCAACCGACGATGAAGAATAATTTTTTTTCTGATTTTTTCCACCCTCCTCCTTCTTCTTTTCTTCTCTGTCTCTCTCTCTCTCTTTCTTTCTTTTTTTTCTTTTAGCTCCATCGACCTTCGTGCCTCATCCTTTTTGTATTATTATGTATTATACGACGATGTCACGTCTGGACCAGTGGAAAATGAATTAACCCAGACACAAGAGCCATCAATGGAGCTTATGATGAGACGTCTCGTTTCAAGGCTCCACCGCATGATGGAACGATTCGATCAACGACGAAAAAAAGTCTTTACGATGTATCAGCTTGACAAAGAAAAAAAAACAACAACGTATTCAATTTTTTTCGTCGTTCCCTCGAGTGTTTGCGACAAGTTTTATCCATCGGAATCGTAATCCCTCGTAATTCGGAATATCGTGTCGTCCTGAATGGAAAAATGGCCACATGGTCACCGGGATCATCGCCTCGATGATTACGTCATTTTTTCCCCCATCGATGAGAAAAAAATCCACTTCTCGTTGTTACGATTTATCGCACGTCATACAAGCTTTCCCACGCTCGAACTGTCAATGCTAGACAAATGCTGTCGGGAACTTTTTTGTGGGGAATTTGATTTTCTACAACATTGGTCATGTGAACTTTTTGGCTACAAAGCGTTGTTTAGCCAGCGTTCGCACGAGAATATAAAAATTTATCGATTTTTTGTTATACAGATGTTTTCGGAAACATTGGACGGGGTGCGGTACCCATATGTACACGTACATACTTCTAGGTACCCATATGTACCCATACACACTTCTAGGTACCCATATGTACCCATACACACCAATTCTGGACCCTTCGAAGCATTGCCAGTTCGACTCATCGAGTGTTCTGAATTTTCGTCGTTCTGAATTTCCACCCCTACCCCATCCATCGACGTCTGTCACACGGACATTATTTCCTTTTCAATTCTTCTTCCCCCTGTTTTTTTTCTTTCTCCCTTTTTTCCTTTCTCATCCCATTCGACGTTGACTGACACGATGGACACTCTCACTTTTTGTTATATCTGTTATCTACTATCCCCCTCCCCCCACTGCTCCCCCACTCGCCAGCCCTCTTTATCCTGGACAATGACGTGCTATCGATCGGTGCCTACCGATCTCTTGACTATCGAGTTCGACGTACCGACGTTTCGCGACAAATCAACGAATGAATAATTGACGAAAAATTTCGTCAATCAAACGTTGGGGTTCGACTCGTAACTCGGGGGGTTTGTCCGTCGTGACAATGACGTTGAAACCGAAATTTCGTTGAATAAACGAACGACTTGGAAAAGCCCGAACGTTTAATAAAACATTCGAATTATAATCGTGAATAACGAAGCTTTTGGAAAATTTGTCGGAAAATCTGATTACGCAAACGGATTGGTAATGACGTTAAACAAAGCGCCCGGGGGTGGAATGAACGTTGAATGAATAACGAGTCGTGAGGGGGGAGGCGGTGGCGATGGATGGAATTAACGTTTAAAACCCGAAAATCCTTGTCAAGGATAATGCACAATGGGCTCTCGTGATTATTTCACAAGAACCATTATGGATATGACGTATTTTTGGAGATATTGTTTGAGAACATTTTTCTGAAGTTGGATGGTTGTCACTTGGCTGGCACACTGGGATAAAACTACCCCCAAGCAAAATCAACCCTTATTCAAAATCATTTTCTTTTAATTCATCAAAATAAATAGCTTTTTATCGACAGCCATAATCGAACTATTTTTTTTATGAAAGTTAAGCATTTCGATAGTATGCAGTTCAATTTTTAGATCAGAATAACAAAAATCGGGAAAATTACGATTTTTTTTGTTGGTAAAAATCGACAATTTTGGGTTTTTTAAGGTTGACATTTTTTTAAAATTAAATATTGAATTCAAACCGAATGACTTTTGACATCTCTTGAAGGGAATCATGAAGAATAATTTATTTGTTTCTTTTGTTCATTATTTTATTTTATTTTTTTTATTCGTCGTTATCGACGATCGATAAATCGATTTTAATATTGAAACTTTTTGATTGGTGTGTGAGATTGCACATACGAATAATGAACATCGAAGCTGGGTCGATGGGCAGCTGGTGTGTCAATATCGTTTAGCCGGTGTTGCCTTTAACGAACCGCAACAAACGAAGAAGAACAAAACCTGAAGCTTTTGCACATCGAGCTTTTTTTCTATCTTTTTTTTTTAAATTCTTTTTCTTTTTTTCTTCGCTAACTCACTCTCGTCCTCTCGCCTGTCTCCATCTCTTTTTACCATACCCCATAACGTTAACGATTTTCCATGAATAGCGATGATACACCGAAGCGGATTACGGTGCAAAAGCTCGGCCATACCACTCGGTGGAACGTTTTTTTTTTACGCTCGATTCATTATTGTCACGCTACACAGGGAAATAAGCTTTGAACGAAAAACGAGGTCGTCCGACGATCTATAAATATCATTCCGTTACGTAAAAACATCGACGTGTTTGATGAAAAAAAAAAAAAAAAAAAAAAAAAAACTAAAAGAAAAGAAAAGAAAAGAAAGGAAATAAAAAGATTGCAAAACTCTTGGGCTGTCAATTTTTTTTCTTCTTTCTTGTTCGAAGTGATTTACGTTGGAATGTGTACAGCCTCATTGAACGAATCTTTTTAATGGGGATGAGCGTGTTTCATCCCCATTATCGTCGTTCGTTCGTTTTTTTTTTTAATTTTTTTTTTAAACAGTCGAGATTTTTGTACCTAGCACCGAAACTATTTTTATGATAATTTCATTGGATTTTCAGGTACTTTAAATTTGAAGAAACGATTTATATTAAGCTCGAGGTCACGTTCGTTTTCGATAACCCATCGAAAGGGATTGTTCGAGATATCTGAAAAAAATTGTAATTTCGATGATTTTGGAATATTATTGTCTACGAATTTTTTTTTTATCGAGTTAACAATTATGAGATTGATTCAATACTTACAAGCACGAATGCATAAATTTCTCAAGAATGTTCAAACTGTATTCGATGCATTTACAATTGAAATTTTAAAAAAGTCATAGAATTGATTTCTTCGGCAACAAGATGAAAAAAAAAAACGGATTTCAGGAACAGAATTAAAAAAAAATAATCGAAAATTAAAAAAAATAATAATCACGACCCTCGCGAAACTTTCTTTTTTTTCCATCCGCAAGAACAAAAATGGAACGAAATAAAAAAAGCAATATACAAAAACCAAATAATAGAAACAAAAAGAAAAAAAAATCAAACGAATAATCTCGACGGTTTTTGGTATTGCAAATCCTTGCTGCACCTGAGTCGAATCGTTGCACCCGAGTGCAGGAAACACGTTTTACATGCGCGTGTATATCTGTCCGAGTCTCCAGTGGGTCGAGAAGGAGATAGAAAGAAAAATAAAGCGAGCGAGAGAGATAGAGAGAGAGAGACAAAACGCAAGGAAGTGGAAGAGCTTGGTTTTCGTGATGCACCCGACGCGGTCGCCGAAGACACGTTATACCGGGTGTTCGGGATCGTGTGGGAGAGGCTGCCGTGTCACCCGAACTCCTTGGGCGGCGAGAAGAGGGTGGGGGGTGGGTGGAGGGGTATGAAAGAATGAACGTGGGATGTAAATCGCGGAAGAAATTCCGAGACCACCCCGACGGGGTTAGCGGGACGTTGGAGGGGGGATGAGGTTTCAACGTTGTGCGAACGAAATTGCGGCTGTTTATCCGAGCCAACCGACAGAAATTCCATTCCTTCCATTCCGACCAGAGCGATTTCCGGTGGTCCTTATCCGTCACCCGGTTCCCACACCATTCCTTCCCTCCCGAGGTTTTCTCATGTGCGCGACACCCTCTCACGCCACCGCAGCCAGTGTCGAGCGAAAACCCACCCCCCATCCCCCGCAACCCACCCTCGTTCGCGTTTATATTTATTTTGTTCGCGCCTTGCGTTTGCTTGACAAGGAAAAAAACGCATGTGAGAGAGGGAGAGAGAAAGAAGGAGGTACCGTGATGGAGAGTCGACGTAAAAAGCTTTGCAAGGTCGTACAAACCGACCTCACTTGTTCTTCCACGTTCCCAATATGATTCCTTACGTCACTGTAACACTCATAACCACGAAAATCGCCCGGCAGAACACGAGAAAAACTCTCACCAGTCGGCAATACACATTTTCCACAATTTCGTTTGGGATTATTGTCGTCCAAATCGGCTCTCGTAGATCCTTATAACGGGTGTCCCGACCGGGTTATTCTCGATAACTCGATTATTTTTCACGATGGAGAAAAATTTTGTTGACGATAATTGCTCGTCGTTGGAGGACGAACAGGGTCACGTGCACGGAATTTTTGTTTTCTTTCAAGGTCATCGTTATTGACGTTTCAAGGTCATCGATAATTTTTCTTTCAACTCAAACGAGATGTATTCCTTTTGTCATCGCTTGACCACGGAGGTAAACACATTTCCAATTACCTTCGCGTCAAGGTCATTATTCCTGAGGTTTCAAGGTCATTGCTACTTTTCGGCAATTGGGACGAGTTATTTGTTTTTTTTTTCTATTATCATTGTCGGAAGGTAGAGGTAAACACGTTTCTGTGATGGCATATTGCACAATGACCTTAGCCTGACCTCGAGCACGGGGAAATAAAGACATAAATATATAGATATATAAATATGTTTGTGTGCAGCCCATCATTTCGTAGAAAGGACAAGACAACGGTTTTGGTATTCCCACCCACGTTTCCAATCCTCATCCGTCGACGTCCCTTCGGGGGATCGTCCCTTTAACTAAGCCTCAGAATTTCGCCTCACGACCGCGTCCGGGGGGCTAACCTATTTGGGGATTCCTGATGTTCGGGCTCTCGATTTCCCGTCCACATTATTTCTCTTTATTTTTTATTCTTTATTATTATTATTGTTTATTTTATTTTTATATTTTTTTTCGGTGTTCCACTTGTTTGACGTTCTCACTGCCCCATCCACAGTCGGGGGGGGGGGGGGGCGGTGACCCCATGCAAACGTCTGAGATATTTTTCTTTCGAGTTCCTCTTATCACACGAAACTCGAACTTCCTTCCTAGCGTTACATCTTTAACTCGCCACGTGTGCCTCCGAGCCATTTTTGCGTTCT
Source organism: Diplazon laetatorius (assembly GCA_963662125.1). Lineage (NCBI taxonomy): Eukaryota > Metazoa > Arthropoda > Insecta > Hymenoptera > Ichneumonidae > Diplazon > Diplazon laetatorius. The sequence continues at coordinate 2,796,595 of OY759164.1, forward strand.
TCGATAGTTGGCCACACATGGGCTTCGTGTCCCCCCCCCTCTCCGCCCTTGTTATTATTATTTTTTTTTTACAAACTTTGCAAAAAATTTGTTCGACATCTCGCAAATTCGAGGCCTGAATCCTCGGCCGCTTTGGATCGGGACTCGAGGGACCTGACCTTCGGGGAATTAACATTTGGGGCAGGTTGACGTTGGTAAATTGTGGAAATATTTTTTTCTGGTGGTTCGAATCAGAGTGTCGGATCGCCACCTATTCGACCTTAATCCTGTCGGGGAGGTCTCACGATGGATCGAATTTGAATCCCCCTCGAGCGTCTGACGATTTACGCGCTCTACGGGGCACGTGGGGTCCTTATGTACCCCACGAGTCACCCCCTTGCAACGTGCTTGCAATCTTTTGTCGCGACTCGGAAGCAACGTTATTTCGGAACCGTTAACGTTTTCAGCGTGTGGGGTCCATAATGACCCCACGCGAAATAAAAAATAAAAAATTTAAAAAAAAGTTTTTTCACTCCAATTTTTTCGTGTTCCGAGAATTTTCTCCACTACCCGGCGTCGAAACTCATGAGAATTCAACAATGTCGGGGAAAGCACGGAACGGTACTTAATACCATGAACCTACGTATTCCGCGGATTACGAAGATTAGAGCTTTGGAGAAAACTGGAACACGTTTCACGCGGAATAGCTGGACGGTGAACGCGTATGTGTAACGTATTTATCACGCGAATGAAAGCCTATGTGATGGGGTTGGAAAAAAAAAATTTGAGACCAAAAATTTAACATAAATTATCATTATTATTATTATCATTAATTTTCTTATTATAATTTTTTTTCAACCCCATCACATCGTTTGCCTGATAATTATATAATAATAATAAGTATTATTATTATTATTTATATTCATCCTTCTATTTTCTTATAATAATTATTAGTATAATATTAATAATAATAATAATAATAATAATAAGTCAGGTGCGACATTCTTTGTGAAGGTTCTCACCCCCAAGCTCGGCTTCAAACACCTGACATTGTCCCCGGGCGAGTTGCACCCTCTCACCTCGGTGCCTCGCTCCCTGTGCCTCCCTCGCCTCCCCTCACACCTGCCTCGTACCTCGACATTTCCATTATTTTAACGAGCCCCGGTGTGCTTCACCCTGTGGCCGGAGGTACAAGCCATCACTCGACAAGGACGCAAGGTTACGCCCGGTACTGTGTGCATTTTTTTTCTTTCAAATAAAAAAAAGAAAAAAAAGAAAAAAATAAAGTCTTCCCTCATTCTCCGACGTTTTCCCTCGGGTCTGTCGGGGGTACTTGGTAAACTCGATATCTCGTTGAGAAAATAACTCACCGTGCAGTCGTGTCGCTTGTACTTTCCTCTTTTCGGCTCACTTGTGATTCGTGACTTAAAAAAAAAAAAAAAAAAAAATAATTCGAAGAAAAGTTTTTTTATTTCTTAGCGATTTAATTTTTTTGTTGAAAAATTGTGATTTAGTGGAATGAAATATAATGGTGTGTGTGTGTGTTTCTGAATTTGTAATTGAGTCTGAGTCTGAATGTTTGAATGATGATGGATTTTCATTACTATTATTGAACTATTGAATCATTTATGGATTATTATTGGGTAATATGAATTCTACTTACTTGTTATTTGTTTTTTTAATTTACTTTTTTTATTTGTCATTATTATTACTTACTACGAAAAAAAATGGAAGGAACAATAAACGATACACATAATATTAGTACTAAATATTATTCTTTCGTTTGAATACAAAGTAAGAAATAAGAAAAATGATAATTAATTGAAAACAAAAAATTAACTTTCCTGGTACAAAAATATTTTTTTAACAATGCGAAACCAAGTTCGCAGCATCCACGATCATATCTTCATCTCGTCGTGCATCATCCAAAGACGATGGACCGACGAATCTCTTGAAAACGTTGGTGAAACATTTCGAACCACGGGGAACAAATATTGAAATCTTAATTGCGAATAAATGGCGCGTAATGACGTGAATTATTATATCCCGCGAGAAAAAAATTCGCTGACTCTTGTCGAACGTGAAAATGAAAAAGATCGGAAATACGAAAGTTGCAGAGAGAACGAGAAAAAGGGTTGCCACGAACGAACCTTTTAATCCACGAGTTTCCTGTGAGGGGATGGGAAGGGAAAAAACACGCTGACACGACGGTTTCAATGCCAATCTGTTAGGAAACCCAATGCTCCCTTGGAGACTGGAGACTATCGTTTTTTCATTTTTTTTTTTTTTAATTTCATTATTTTTTTTTCTTTCGTTAAAAAAAAAACACAAAATTTTTCGAGATTGTTTCACCGATCGTTAAACCGAAAGCCAGGTCATGTCGAATTGTTTCGTGAGACTGAAATCAAGCTCTCCCACAGTTTCTGTCCAATTGATAAAAAAAAAAAAGAATTTTGACTCTTTGGACTAATTAGGTAAATAAAAAAACCAAAAATTAAAAAATACTGAAACAAAAAAAAATAAAAATAAATAAATAATATGTATATTAATATATAATGGAAATACAATGAAACGATTTTTTAATAAAGGATATATTTATTTGTATATATATATATCTATATATATGATATAGTTTCACGGACAGAAGAGTGAACACGAGGGTTTCTATTCGCGTCGTCGCAAGTGGCGGCGCACGCGCCGGACCCACAAAAGTTCCACATCCATCCCCAGTCATCGGCGGTACCTGTAACCCGAAGCTTCGCGTACCAAGTGCGCTCTCGCAAACTCCCTTTGAACACAAAAATGTCACGTCACCGAAAAAAAAATCAAATAAAAGTATTTGAAAAAAAAAAACAAAACTTCCGCATGTCTCGAAAAAATTAACAAATAAATAAAATAAATAACTAAAATAATTTTGCGAAAAAAAATAAAATTGTTCTTGGCAAGTATCAAGAAATTAAGTGACAGAGATTTCCAAAATTAATTTTAAATCGTCAAACAAAATCATGTTGACAGCTGATTAAGGTTCGAAGAACCTTCACAAACGATTCGACAAACCTCGTGCGTGTTCGTGTGTGTTCGTGTGCGTGCGTGTGCAGATCTACACATGTGGCTGCGTGCATCCGAAAATCCGATGGAACGAAAAAGCTTCATGTCCGAATGACGACTAAAAAAAATTTTTTTTTTTTTTAATTAAGAAAAATGGAAATGACGCTGGCGAGACAAAAACGCAGATTCAACATAGTTTTTCAGGACTCATCGATCGATCACCCAGATCCCTAAGTTTCTAGATCCTTCGAGGGATGCAAAAAAAAAAAACCAAAACAAAAACAAAAACAGTATCTCCATCGCGAGACTTCAACCCGTTTGTGTGCATCTCTTATCCCGGGGGATTCGAATTGGTGAGTGCACTTGTGACCGACTGTTCACGTCTGCGTTATATATGCGTGTGTCGTGCTTCTGTGTGTTCGTAAGAACGACGACAGAAGGGAGACTCGAAATTACGAACGATCGATTATCAGAACCACCAAAATTCAAAACGCACCATGACCACGTGCGTCAAAATTCATCCATCAAACCAACCAAAAAATTGTTTTCCATCATCCCAAAAATCTTTCAACCGACATCGACGAACTCCATAACAAATTCAAGGTCGTGTCCCCCTTTCAATCGTTGCAAAAAAAAAACATCCTCAAAATAAAAAACCAATAAATTTTTATCTTCCCACGTGAACCCTGTCTAAACAATGCTACATAGACGAAAAGTTCACTCAAACAATATTCTAGAGAATTGAATTTCCGACAAAAAAGTCCCCTACGACTTGTATCTGACATCGACAGCTTACCCGTGGGGAGAGCTCGAAAGTCGCGACAAAGCGTGAAGGGTGTTCCAAGCATTTCTCCGTTCTAAATTTCCGTCCCTCTGAACATCGAACGTTCCGAATTTCATCCCTCACCCACCAGAAGCAGGGGTGGGGGTGGGGTGGGGGGCGGAGAGGAGAGGCACGTTTGTGTGAGGTTGCGAATGTACGTGACAGAATTAATTAGTCGGTGCGATACGGACCAGTGGAAACGCGAGACCGTGCACACAGCGAGATGCAAACGTGCCTGGTGGCGGGATGTCACGGCTATGAAGGTGCAGGGGGGCGGGGGTTGGGGGTGGGAAAACGCTATGCATTGCCGAATGTACGTATGAGAATATATACGGCATACGTTTGGGCATTCAACCTATCTGGCACACATACAAATTGATACAAACACAAACAATTCGAGAGAGAGAGAGCGAGAGAGATAGAAAGAGACGTAGATGGACTGCAGAGAAGGGCCGTGAAGGGCCTAAGGTAATTTCAGCGCGAGGAATCCGCGACCGCATCGGGAAACAGGTACCGGATGCCCTGTGATCCAGCATCCCGCGCCATCTGCTTCTCTTTCTCTCTCTCTCTCTCTCTTGCAAGCTCTCACCCTGTTCCTACCCCTTTGGTCGTCTCTGTTGGGGGTTCTCTTGTTACCCAATTGCATGGTCGGTGCATGCCTAACTCATGGCACCCTCCTCACGATATCGTCGCTGTGTCCTCTGCCACGACTAAACCCGCTCCCTCCTCCACCCCTCAACTACCACCCCTGCCCCCTGGCCGCAGGCTGATCCAGGTTCCGCTTCGGCTAGTGGCCCTGACGCATGTGCGTGTGTGTGTGTGTTGGTGTGTGTACTCGTACGTCCGACAGCTTCGAGCTTGTTTAACACCGCGTTTGTTTGTCGTGTACGACCCGTCGTGACCCTTCACTCAATAAGCCTATCCCAAACGTCTGGACTACCTACAATGCATGCATATATATTTATTTACGTATATATGTATTGCGAAGGGTGGCGGCAGAGTTGAGAATGCAGATAGGGACCTCAAATTTTGAGGTTTTCTTGTTGAATTCATTTCGAACCGTATGATCACCCGGCAGCGCTGATATAAAGTGAAAATCCGAATAAGGACCACCCTGTTATACAGGGTGGTCGTCTTTGAATATCGTTTTTTAAGGGCCACTCTGCATATACAGGGTGGTCCATATTTCGGATTTTTATTCGATATTAGCCTTGCCGGGGGATAATATAGTTCGAAATAAATTTAATAAAAAATTCTTAAAATTTGAGGTCCTTATCTCAATTCTTAACCATGCCGCCAGCCTCCCAAAGTTCGCCATTTGAATAACATCGTGTTTTTCATATTTCCAAATTCTCGTTTTATCATGACCGGAGTTCCGCACATTTATTATAATACTGTAGATTATAAGCTATCATTTTTTTCGAGTGATTCTGCATTGAAAATATGTATCGGGGTTTTTTCCCGCGCCTGAACGACGTGATTTTTGTCCTCGTTTGGGGAGTAAAAAGTGAAGATTTAGATGCAGGAACAATTTGTGTGTTTTTATTCGATGACGACCTTTGGGTGTTTCCCGTCGGATAAAACCCGTCGGGAAATTTCCCCATCTCGCGATGGGAATTTGCTTCTTTGCTGTTCTTCTTCGTCTCCCCGAGCCCCCACACTCGCAGCCCTCCAAACTCGTACGAAAACCTCGTACCGATGTTGTACGTCGGGGATTCGCGTTATGCGAAATGGGAGAACAGAACGTGGGATACACGTGTACGTCAGGGACTGACGTTATGCAAAATGGAAGACCGAAACTACAGCGAATCCGTGTATCTCGAGAATGAGAGCGATGAGATGAGAATAAAGAGAGAAGAAAGAAGCTCGATAGCGGAGAATAGGAAAAATCGTAAAAGCTCGCTTTCGAACGTGTACCTCGGAGGAATTTATATATATGTATATATACTTTTTTTTCACGGTTCGACGTTTATTGCTTTTTTACGTACCATTTGCCTCTTCCGATCCATCGGACGCTCAACCCGACGGAAATTTCACGTACCCGGTGATATATATATATATATATTTCACGTTGCGGAAATCGCCGATGATCGACCTCGAACGAAAAGCTCGACGATGAAAAATAATTTTTTTCTTTATTTATTTTTTAAAAAACTTTTTTTTATGAAGTGGAGGGACAACATCGAATGACTCACATATTTTTCCTAGTTTTTCTCCAAATTTTCCAATCGTTATTCTGCAGCATGATTTCTTTCGTGAAACAATCAAGCCAAATGGAAAAGCTTGGAAATTTTCGTGCAAAATTTTGTTGTTAATTCCAAACGTTTTTCAGAGTCTATTGGGAAAAATTCAATAGCTGAGTTTCCTCCATTTAATTTAATTCGTTTTATCCGGTCGATTTTTTTTTTACATCCACGATGACACTAGCACGAAAAAAAGGATACTTTTCTTTTTTCTTCTCATTTCAAAGAAAATTCGGTGGAAAATTCGGCAAGAGGACGGTTTGGTAAGCAAATGCAAAAGTTTGCAGACTTCTTCTATTCCCATAAGCCCATCCCCTCCTCCCCCTGTTCACCCTCCCCCCAATACACAAACATGAACACACGTGACGGATATATACACAAACTAAACGTGAAATTTCACGGTTGGCAAATATAGTAAGGGAAAGAAAAGTAACGTATAAAATGCAAACGACACACACACACACACACACATATATATATAGATAGAGCTTTGGGTAAATACAGGAGTGGCCTCTGGAACGCTTCTCACTATCACCATAAAATCTGAATTCTAAATGAAACCGTTGACCACGTTTCTCCTCCCCCCACCCTTCCCGGGTCCCACGTGAGTTTTTCGGGAAACCGGTGCAAAGAGAGAAAGAGAGACAAAGAGAGACAGAAGAGTGAGGACCAACCGTGTCCGTATCCGGTCTATCTAGTTTTGCCGGGTTCGCTAGCTGAAAGCTCGGGGCTGAGCGTCGAACCGTGGCCGAGCTTTCGCGCTCTCAACCCTCGCTGCACCCGCTAGCACCCCGCTCTTCCACCCAAAACCCTCCCCCCCCCCCACCCCGTACGACGGATTACGAGAGAAGCGATGGCGCCCGAGCGGATGAACGAGCTGACCGCTAACAAATGCACCTACACAAGCGGTAACATTTCGAGCTTCGCGCCAACAATGTCAACGCTATTCCATTATGTAACCCCTTTGCAACCCCACCCTCCCGAGTCTCCCGACTCCTGGCATCAACCCCCACCATCCTCGTCAACGTTGAACCCCCCCGGGTTGTTATATAACGCCCGCCGCTATTTAAATTAATACGGCGTTAATCGGCTATAAAGTACGTTTAACCGGGGGTTGAAAATAAATTATTCATCGGTTCGGCCGGGTAATACCGGGTGACAATCGAATTGTCCTGTTCCCCTTTTACCGGTGGCGCCACCTTCGCCCCTTTGCCCGAGGGAGGGGAGGGGGCAGGGCGGGGGGGGGTGGTTTTTCCGGTCCCAGCTGGGTGTTCTTCGCTGGACCAACGATCCGGACGCCAAGTTTGGATCTCATTGCTCACCACCCCAATTCGTTGGGAATTGACCGTGAATGACCTTGTCGGGGATACGAACGAATAGTTTTGTTCTGGGGGTGAAGTGCAAATGTGCAACTGCATGGACGAAATCGATGTGCCGGGGACTGGGAAGCGTTGAATTCCGACAAATGGTCGGAAATTCGGCGGCTGGTTTTATGTCCTGTGACACTTTGGGTGGACCGCTTGGAGTGCGAGAGAGAGATGACGCTGTTGGGAGTCGCTGGGGTGGGAGAGAGAAGGAACGATGAATGTGGCAAGGCACCTTTGGGATGTGCAGGACGTGGGTGTCAAAATCTTATGAAAAATTTAATAATTTTATAATCATTCGGGGAATTTTTACAGCCAGCAAATTTTATCAACTCGATTGCTAAGTTGCAATTTATTGTGTAACTTGATTTACACTTTCACACTTTTTGGTGTGAGTGGGGGAGAATAATTTTTTTTTTTCTTCAATTTTTAAGGTGACTGGGAATAATTTTTTGGCTCTTCAGGATTCAATATTTCGTCACGTAAAAATGTCTGCATTATCTTATATCATTGATGATAATAGTCACAAAGTTTTATTTCGATAAACCCAAAAATTATTTTTCATCAAATTTGCAAAAAAAAAAAAAAAAAAAAAATCGCCATATTTGTATATCGAAATTTTCCATTGCCTCACAATTGTTTCGTACGATTTTGAAACAGTCATCCTGGTCCAACGTTCCATCCTCACGAACGACGAATAAAGAATGAACAAAAAAACAAAACAAAAAAAAAACAAAAAAAATAAAAAAAAATCATGTGCCAGAGCCATCACGAGGGATGGTGAAAAGCTCAGCATAAAATGCAACGATCTCGTGAAAAGAATGTGCAGTCGTTGGGACCATTGTTATCCACCAAGTTTCTTCTCTTGTGCTTGGGATCTCGTACACACGTCTGCATCATCTTCTTCCCCTTCTCTCTTTCTCTCTCTCTCACTCTCAAACAACGACAGACAAGGGGACGTGCCCGAACGTACGAGAGTTACGTTTCGGAGAAAGCTACGTCGAAAAATAAGGTCGCGGTAGCGGCTGCTGGCCCATCCACGAAAAAAGTTTCCATTCAGAAACTCATAAAGAGCCTCGTGTCCGAACCTTCCGCGTGCCTGGTCTGTAAACCCACGCCTTCCTTTATCCCCCCTCCCCTCCCCAAGGCACCATTCGACATCTTCGTGCCACCCCCCACCACCCTCGGTTACTCACACACCAACTCAAACTCCACGACAATCCGGAAAATGTCGTCGTCGTCGTATACGTTTGTTTTTTTCTTTCACATTCGCAAGAATGGAAAATAACGTCTGACCGGACTCGTCTTTTACCACTGGCTCATCCGTCGCCTCGCTCTTCGTCTGCATTCGCGGGTCCCGGATGGGTTGGAAAAAACACACACACACTGACGGGTTGCCAGCTTGCGGGACGCTTGGTGAAAAAAAAAACAAAAAAGAAAAAAAACAATATCATCTTCTGGCGCCATTTTTACCAACGTGTTTCCCTACGTCTTCGGTGAGGTCCTCTGCATAACACGGAATATTGTTCACCGTTCGCCATGTGGTACAATCGAATATACCTTTTCCACTTTCTTCGAGTTTATTTATTTTTTATTTTTATTTTTTACTTCATTTGTTTTTCACGATTTTTCTTTGAGTTTTATTTTAGTTTATTTTTTCTGGCGTTCCTTCTTTGAGTTTTATTTCATTTATTTCTTATTTGGCGTTTCTTCTTTGAGTTTTATTTTTTTATTATTATTTTTTTTTTTTTTTTGTATTTTTTCTTTGAGTTTTATTTTAATTTATTTTCTGACGTTTCTTTTTTAAGTTTCATTTTATTTATTTTTTTTTTTTGGCGTTTCTTCTTCGAGTTTTATTTTATTTTGACTTTATTTTTTTTTTTTAGTTTTTTTCGTTTTTTTTTCTTGGTTCGACGTTTGGTCGTAGCGTCGTTGGTGTCAGGCGTCGACGTTGAAACGCAAAAGGCGAGAAAAAGCTCGTGGACGAGAGCTTCGTGGTCCAATACCGCAGGGTATAAGGTCCGGTCAGGTCCGGAATGGTACATTCCCCACTAACGGAAGAAAGTCGACCCGAAGGCCAAATGTCGTTTCACGCTCGAGAATAACCGTGACTTTGGATTTTTCAAAGAGCCTCCCCACGTAATCGTATTTTCCACACGTGCTTCGATTCACATTCGTGGAAAAATTCGACGAAAATTCACGTTGCGTCAGCGACCGACGTCAAACGTGAAATAATATTTCTGACAATTTTTACATGCCATTGAATAATGATTTATATTCTTATTATAGTGAAATTTTATTGTTAAATATATTTTTTAATTAATTGGATTATTCAACTGGCGAAAATTTGACAATTGGGAAAAAAGGTTTCATTATTGATAATATTTATCAGTTACGTTGATAATTATCCTGATTCCAATGATTTAAGGAAATCACAGAAAAGAAAAACACATTAATACGATTCACTCGAACAAAAATTATAAATCCGTACTAAAAATACTCGATCGACAAATATTCCCGTCAGACACATTTGCGATAATTACTCAACCAAATGCACGAAAAAAGGGGATGAAAAAAAAACTGCTCGAGAATCGTCGTGAGAAGAAAAAAAAGAAATTCGATAATGATTTGATGAGAAAATTTTCACGTGAGACGAGAAATTTTAAATTAATAAACCTCGAGGGCGGCGAAGATGGGAAGGTCGGGGGGTGAGCGGGGGAGCGGGGGAGGGTTGAATTGAACGACTGGGTGTCTAGTTAATATTATGACAGGGTTGTGATCCTCGCTCGCTACACCCAGCCAATCGTGGCGACGATTCTACATTACGGAAATTACTTTCGTGGGGCACGAAGCTTCGGGGTCGTCTGGCTCGTTCCTGTGTCCCAACCCTCTCCATTGGCTGGTGGGGTCTCCCACGGAGACAGTCACGGTCCCGGTTCATTCCATTCGAATTGTTTCGACGTGACGAGCGTATTCCTCCCCTGCCCCCCCCCCCCCTAATTCGTCCCCCAGTTCGTCCTACGTTTTCTCGTCTCGAGCAACCCCTTTTTTTCGGGCGACGAATTTGTCGTCGTCGGTGATGTCCAAGTCTGCAGGGAAATCCGTTAACAACAACCCAGGGGCCACCTAAGTTTACGGATGAGGGGTCAAAGAACTTAAAAAAAATATATATATATGTTGGAAAAATATATATTGACGAATAATAAAATTATTGAAGTAGATGGGAGACATAAAAGATTGAATAAAACATGTGACATAAAACAATTTAATTGACGGGGTTTATTGAGATATATAGCTATCGTTGTATTTTTTTATGATAGCGTGTGAGTGTCAGGTGTCGGAATAATCCATAGTGAACACCGATAAATATACATTTGATTTGATTTTTTAAAATTATTTGAAGATATTTTTGTTTAGCTAATAAATATTGAATTATTGTCGTGAAACGATTGACATTTTTATGTGTAAATAAATTATTATTCACACCATGGATTCTAATTCTAATGATTCACAATGTTCATACCCATACAGAAAAAAATATATTATTTAAGTAACGATGATATAATCGATTGAGTAATGAAAACGAATTATTACACTTCAATCGATAAAATTGATATTTTCCTGCATAAATGAATAATTATTTTTCCCATGGACTATCACATCGATCATTAAAAATCCTCATCAATAAATAAATTCATTATTTGAACAAGGGAAATAGTCATCGCACTTTTATCAGCAAATTCAATATTCCCAAAATTATCAGTAAAAATAATATTTTTTGGAATCCAACACAATTTCTTTTCAGAACAGATCTAGCCTGTGAAAAAAAATACTTTTTTCGTCACTCCAAGCAACACATTTTTCCCGTAACTAAAATCCAGCTAAAAAATCTGCTGTCCTAACTTAGAATGAATTATCCCAACCCAAGTATTCATCTCCAAATTTATTATCTCTCTTCATCGCCTAGATTGAAAGTCGTCCGATAAATCCTCAAAAATAAACAATCCCACCCTTATGATGAAGACACGTTGGTGAACGAAGGGTTGATGAAATGTAATAGCTCTGGGATAAAAAAAAAGTTCGGATGGGGGGGTCGACGAAATCGGCGATGATGAGGAATATTCATGACTGTCAGACTATACAGGTTAGCCTGCGGAATTTTCCTCAGTTCGCTACTACTTTTCATCCTCTTCCAACTTCGCGATGGTATCAAGTTTTCCCTGAAAAAGGAGATGTGAGGGGGGGAGGGGATGAGTTCGAACGAAGTTTGAGCCTGGAAGAGAAAGTTAAACCCGCAGAGTCATTAACCAAGTCCGTGGGAGTTTCGGTTAATATAACGCGGCCTACTCGCGCCATTTTCCAACCCGAGGCTCGATTCCCCGTTGAAGCCAATGAGTGATATTCCATCGTCGCGCGGGGAGAAACAGCCCGTGGAAACTTGATACCGGAATATCAGTGGTTGAAGGTTGGAAGACGGGAGACCCTGCGATGCGGATTTTCCTCGGGTTGGGGATCTTCCGGGTGAAACGCAAACTTGCCCCGAAGCGAAATCGAGCTTTCGGCTTCCGTCTTCAACGCAACCGGGACGCGTAACGGGTTGTCGTGTCGTCATTGCGGGAAAATGTCTTCTTGGGGAAGATCGAGGACGACCCCGAAGACGGGTTTTCGCTCCTCGTCACCGACGAACCGACGTCAAGGTTGAGTCTGAAGAGTCTTCAACTACCGGACAAAGTTATTATAGGGTAACGTCGTGATTGTGATATATATATATATATATATATATATATATATATATATATATATATACATATATGGATTTATATATACGAGCCATTTCATCAAAAATCGATCAATTTCGGGTTTCGCTATCTGGGATCTTCATGATATTCACACAGCTTAAAGTGCATGATGAAAAACATATTCCCAAATTTTTTCAGATTTTTTTTTCCATTATTTTGGCAGCTGTCAATTAAAGTATTTTTCATTTATTTCTTCTTTATTCAAGTATTTTTTTCACACGCTTACGATGTTGAAAAAGTATATTGAAAATCTGAATTTCACGTGAAATTGTCTCAGCTTTTGAATAAAAATATCAATTTTTCATTTCGAGTCTCGAAAATCCGTGGAAATCGAATTTGAAACATGAAAAGCTGTTTTCCGACAGTTGCCCAAATTTTGAAAATTTTCTTCCAATGCTCTCATCGAAAAGCTGAAAAAAAAAATTACAGGATATATGTATTTTTGTGTTATTTTTCAAAGAAAATTCACACCTCGATGAAAATCACGTTCACAACTGTCCCACCTTTGAACTATCAAATTCCAAAAACATTGATATGCCCTTCAATGACATTGTACCAAAGTTGCAACCCTGTTTCTCACAATGTCACGATCGTGACAATCCGCCCGACAAACGGAAAACAGCTTGATCATCCAGCCACCTATCACTTCCGGTCCGTCGATTTTTCTCTCCGTTTTCGTCCCGGCGACGCGTAGGGACGAAAATTTCATTGTTTTGTTCGGGGTTGGATTCCCCTTTGTCGGAGTTGGCCTTTGTTCCATTTTCCTCACGACTCCTTGAACCGTGTCTTCCCTTCGTAATTTTTTTTTCTTCTTCCTTCACCGCTTATCCTTCCTTTTTTTCCCCGGTTTATCTTCCGTGTCATTGTCCATCCACGACTGCGTCCCCGCGGGCTCGATCCGCCCTCTTTTCTTCTTGCTAATTCGTTTCTCATCCCTGGAAGAAGTCTCGTTCGCCATCAACAAGCGTAACCCCGAGACACCGTCCTCAACCTTCTTTCTCGTCCTCTCACCCTTCCCCCACCCTTCCCCCTCCCCCTCCTTTTTGCGTAATCACCCGCAAGTGTCCAGGACAGAAGCAACGTTTCCCATCGATCTCTCACTTCACTTCCAGGCTACAAGGACAACAATGAAATCTCACCCACAATTTCTTCCCACAAGCTACACTTGTTTCGTTGTCCAGATGCATTCTTGATGCCATTTTTTTCATTGACAGATTATCAACATAGTTTTGTGGGAGAAAAAGCAATTTTGCTTGATGACAGGTCATTGGGATGTTTGGAATTTCGTGATGACCTAGACGCTCCATGTAAAAAGTCCTTGATTCAAGTTTATCACGTGATCTTCACCTAGAATTAGGATTTAGTGATCACCAGATGTATCAATCGTGCTGGGAGACCTTTCCTGGCGGCAAAAATCCAACATTCCAGGTCTACATGAAGTCCCCAATTAGTTTTGATCACCAGCAAGTTGATGGACAGACAACAAAGTCATCGTATGAAGAATCCCCTTCTATTTCTTCATTCAGAAAAATTCCTAAAATATGGAATGAGATCCAAATCCAGCTAATGGAATATCGAATGAAGAAGAACCTGGGCAACTGGTGGAAAAGCTGAGGGTGAAGATGCAAATGACCCGAATGAATCATTGCAAGATCTCGACTGTAATTTCTCCCAACGAGTTCCAAAGTGCATGGATGGTCCATAAACATCCCATAAGCCAGATGTGCCTGGGCAGCCTGGAAAACCCAAAGGGAAATGGAGACTCGGGGCTTGAAAACTGAGAGGGACAGAGAGGAACGACCGCAAACCACGAATTTCCGGCAATTATAACCGGTATCCACGGATCGATGAGTTAATCGAATCACGAACAAGCCCACGTGACCCCCGCACCTCTCCCAATTCAACCGGAAGTGTGCCCGGCCAAGTTCCAACCCCACCCTCCCACCCCCCTGAACCCTCCCCCCGAAAATCGAAGGTTCGTTGATCACCGACAAACATGCTTTTCCACGGGATCGCACTTCGTGAAATTGTCCGATTGGGAATTCGTTAATCAGCACGCTCGATCGTGTCCAGAGGTCACGTGACTAACACCCCAAAACACACACACACAGAGACCCATGCATGTCCGAGGATCATCAATGTGTCCTTGTAAATTCGTGAGTGTGTCGAATAATTCGAAGAAGTGGAAAAAATGGATCACCAATCAACGTTGATGCGACAATAATGATTTTTTTTTTTTTGGGAATCAGCTGGAGGATGACCTTGTGCAAGGACAATGCGATGAAATCTGGGAGGACTTGATCAACGCCAACGTCGTTTTCAGACTTCTATGAGGGGGAGGGTCGCGAAGTTGTGCGATGGGATAGAGTTTGCGTGTCCTTTGTCGAACAGCAAGGACCAGTGATAATGACTCGCCCTTGAAGGTCCTGGGGGGTGAATCCTCAGGATTAATGTGCCGACACGAAGACAGCATCGAGTCGGGGAGGTGGAATTGTAAGTCGGTTGTTGAGGCGGTTTGTTACGGTTTTATTTATCGCGTGCGGAAGATCCTGAGGACGATGAATTACGGTCAATTATCGAGGGTTAACGATGGATGAGAAGGGTCGTTAAGGCGGTTCGGGCTTTTTCTATCTTCTTCGTTTTTTTTCGCGTCGAGGGTGGAAAGCAAACACCCATCACTAACCCTTGCCCCCCCCCTCCCCCCCCCCCCCAAAAAAAGAAAGAGACTGTGAAGAGGCACGAACCCAGATGTATTTCATTGTATTGGTCGTTGTTGGGACAGTAGATTCGTCAAAGAGATCAGACCCAACGCTTGACCTTGAAATATAAAAAAATATCGCAGTTGTGAGACCAAAAATGTCAGATCTGTTTCTTCCAATTGTTCATTATTGGGACAGTGGATTCGTCAAATGGATCAGACCCAAAGCTTGACCTTGAAATATATATTCGAAGATCTCGCAAGTTCGGAGAATAAAAAAGTATCCGTAGAAATAAAATTTCTTGAGAATTTTTACGACCACGAGATGGGTCTCGAAGATTGGGGGATGAAAGAACCCGAACCCCTTGGGGTTGATATTGGGGTTGAGAAAGGGGGAGGATGATCATAAATATGGCGATGGCGGAACGTTAGTTACCCTGGGGCAGGGGGTGGGGCGGTGAAGAGGGACGAGGGGGTTGGAAGCTACGGTCGGGAACGTGAACCGGTAATAGAGTAAAGGATTCCGATTGGTTTATTGACGTCGGATATGGTGGAACGGACACCGAATTATACCGCACGAAGCCGGTGCTTACTACGTCGTAATCCGGTATAACCCGGGTCGTAACTCGGTCCCGGGAACGATCCGGGGGGTCGTGCGACCGAAGACCGAGAGAACAGGACGAGGGGCAGGAATTCACGGATCGGTATGAACTGTCAGCCGGGGCGTACGCCAGGTCGAACGAGACGCCTCGAGGGGGGCCGAAAAGAAAAGACGATCGGGAATGGACTCGAGTGGCGAACTATCCGTTCACCCTTCACAAATTTTTACGAGGTCCTTTGGACCCAACGAAAATTCGGCCGTTCGTGAAAAAAAAAAATTACATTCAATGTATCCAATATTCGAAAATTTCACTGCCGATAACAATTTGTCGGTTTTACTTTCGTTTCGGTGGGGGTGGGATTATCATTTTCTATGGGGTTTTGGGATTAGCGTGAATTATCGTGTTTCGATGGTTGACCTTTCGAGGTTGACCTCCGGAGGAAATAAAACGGAATCGTTCAGAGATATCACTGGAATGATCTTAGGAGGGTTGCGTTTGTCTGTCTGTCTGTCAAGGCGGATTTTTACCGGAAATCGTGGGTCCTAATAATTCGAAATGAAGCACAGTTATATTATCTTATTAACCCACAAATTTTGCACTCGTTGACACTCGGAAATCTTCAGTCGAAAAATATTGAAATTGAAGAGGGTGCAAATTGGGTACTCGAATTTTTTTTGTTCTCGAATTTCATGTGTCGTGTGGGGTGTCGTTTGAAAGGGCTCGTTATATGGAACACAAAAATATTTTTTTCATATTTTTGTATAGTCATTATTAACGAGAATCATCTTATTGTTGTTTTTGTTTCGTGTAAAATTTCTACATTACCGACAATCTGTATCGAACGCTTATATCGATTGTTGGAGCCTTCAGATCCTTTTTTTTTAGTGAATAGCTGACATGAAACGAATGGAAGCGATTGCTCATGCGATCAAAAAATCAATCGCCCAGATTCGTGCAGCTTGTCATAACGCAAAAAAAAAAAAAACAATTCACAAGGATTTCGAAACGAAAAAATATTTTCCGCGCAACGCAGGGTTATTTCGAATGTTCGACGAGTCGGAAAACCCGAACGATCGGAATCCGAATGAAAATCGATTGGGCGTAACGCTAGTCGAGCCCCGATAAACCGTTAATTGGTCGATGGGGTTTCGAGAGTCGCACGAAGGTCGTCCCAATGACCGAACCGATCACATCCGATCGTTAAATCCCCCGACCGCCCGCATTCCTCGCAATCCACGAAATTTCCGTCGATCCGCACAAACTTCCCATTACCGTCGTTGGGTCTCGTCTCGACATTTATCGTCGCGTCGAATATGTCGCCATAAAAAAAAATGGATACTAGAATAAAAGTAACCGCAAAAAAAATGGTAGAAAAAAATTAACTGTTTCCCGTTCGACGAGACAATTTTTGCGATTACCGCGAAAACCTTTCAAATTATGTTGATTACACCGTAAAAAATTTCAAGAGTAGGTAACCCTTTGAATCGTTGCAAGAAAAAATAAAAACAATAAAAAAAATCAATGGAAACAATAAAAAAATTAATTTTTATCTTCCCGTGCAAACGCTGGCTAAACAACGCTATATACATAAAAAGCTCATATAAACAATATTGTAGAGAATTAAATTTCCTACAAAAAAGTTCTCGACGACATGTACCTGGCATCGATAGTTTACGCGTGGGAAGGCTCGATAGTCGGGCCTCATGGTTTTTCTAAACGATGATCGTTCATGTGCCAGTGACTGTGCCTTCTCAGTTCCGAGCCTCGCCTGTGGATTTGGCCACCACAGCGTACCCTTTCGCCGTGTGGCCCAAATGAGACAATGGCAAAGGCGAACGAACGAGTAACGAGACAAAAGCACATTTCCGCGTTAACGTTGGAAAAAAAAAAAGAAAAAAAAAGAAAAGAAAAAAAACACGCTGCGTAAAAAGTACGAAAGACCGGACGCAAAGGACACACCCCGTGGGGGATGGTTTCGTCCGGCTCTCGACTATTCCGCCAGTCACTTCTGGGCCATTCGGCCGGCTACTTTGCCGGAAAGTATAGC
This sequence comes from Diplazon laetatorius, assembly GCA_963662125.1. Classification (NCBI taxonomy): domain Eukaryota; kingdom Metazoa; phylum Arthropoda; class Insecta; order Hymenoptera; family Ichneumonidae; genus Diplazon; species Diplazon laetatorius. The sequence goes on from OY759164.1 coordinate 2,814,198, forward strand.
GCACCTCGCCACGTTTCTTTCACATCTATCCGACGGATCTGCCTCGCACCACTTCCGTGCCTCCTGCTCACCCGCATTGCCACTTTACGCCCCCACCCCCTCCCCCCTATATACACAGTCGTCTACTGTTCGGACACGATAATTTTCATGCAAATGGCACAGTCGACGACTACTCGCGTTCGGACTGAATGCACCCGTTTCCAACGACGAAAACGAACACGACCATACAAAAAGATAATAAAATATTGCAACAATGATCAAACGAGGCGTCAATTTATTTTTACGAACTTTTGCATTGCAATGAAGACTGGAATTAGTGGTCGCAGTTGGCCGGATGAATATGTTCGAAAAAGGAAGAGATAAAAAAAAAAATAAAACAGGTATTCACACATTCTTTTCAACTGTTTCGTGCAATTTTCCTTTGCTCTATTTCTCTCTCTCTTTCTCTCTTGCTCTCGCTCTCTCTCCCTCTCTTAGACTCTACACTATATTATTTATTTATTTATTTATTTATTTATTTATTTATTTATTTATTTATTTATTTATTTATTTATTTATTTATTTATTTATTTATTTATTTATTTATTTATTTATTTATTTATTTATTTATTTATTTATTTATTTATTTATTTATTTATTTATTTATTTATTTTATTTATTATCTTAATCAATGACGTCATGATTTTTATAATTCATATTTTTATTCCATAACTTTAGTTTCATTCACTGAATTTCGAGCATCTTCAAATTTCTTTCCCACTTTCTATTAGAAATTATTTCTTTATTGCTACATTATTCTTATATTTATTATTATTATTATTATTATTATTATTATTATCATTATTATTATTCAATTCGAGCCAACAATTACTTTTACAATTGAATATCCATTTATTCAAGATTGTCATTTGATAATGGGCAAAACATCTCGACTGAAAATCAGGGTCGACTAGCGGTGACGAAGCGTCGAGGTGGAGCGAGGATAGTGGAGGGTTGGAGGTAGGGAGATAAGAAACACCGATAAAACCGCGGCTTAGGCAAAACAAAGCCGGAAAGCCGATCGAAGTGGCCCGGGTCTCTCTCTCTCTCAGCGATGCTTCGGATGAGATTGGGAAACGGTCGGAAAGTGGACTCGGAATCCGAATTAAATGGACCGAATGTTGAACGAAGACGGAAATCTCGTTCGTCGAGTGGACATAAAAAAAATAAGAAAGTAACCCAAAGAAATTTGTACGTCGATTTTAGGGGAGTCTCAAAAAAGAAAAAAAAAGAAAAAGAAACAAAACGATCTTTGGACTCTGTGAGGAGAGTCGTCACAGTTTTGTTTTGGCGGTTTATTCGTTGTCCTTTTCGAGCAATATCCGTCGAAATGTTATAGGTCGTTAGTTCAGTTAACTGCCGTGTCGTGAACGACCCAACAAAGTTCACCCCTTCCACCCCCTTCCCCCAATTGGGAGGATAGGTCTTTGGTACACGAGCTTTGGTGCACGAGCTTTCACCTGAAACGCTTTTGATCCTGGAACAAGGACAACTGAACAATCGGAAACATCAACATTACGACCTTGAGGTATGAGAAGAGGGAGGAAAAGAAGGGTTAGGGGATGGGGTGGGTGACGGATGCAGACACGAAAAGCGCGACCGACCGATTCAAGTGCGGAAAATCCGATTCCATGGCTGAAACGAATTTTCGTTGTGACGAATCCAACTAATAATTGGCCACGATCATCCGGAGTCTAGGAATCTCGTGGGTCGAGCCTTCGTCGTCCTTCCTGCTCTGGGGACAGAGAAGGAAGGGATATCTCGTCGTGATTTCCGTGCTCCGAACCCGTCACCGCAAGCTCTCACACCGAACAACTCGAAAGTCAACCCTCTCCCCCCCTCCCCCCCCACCCCCCGTCGAAAAACTTTTCATCGTGACAGCGTCGCACACCTTCATTCGTGAAAATTCGAAAAACTTTTTAATTGTCTCCACTTCCCAAGCCTTCGGTTTGGAAAATTCCCCGGTCGCCCGGTCGCAATTTCTACGTCCGTTACGTTGTCCCAGCTGCAATCGGGGGAATCCCGGAAAAGTCGTTTCGTTATTCGTCCCCATCGAGGAAAGACGAAGAAGATAAAGAAAAAAAATATATATTAAAAAACGTTCGACTCGTATTCGGATGGTTATCGTCGTGGGAATTTTCCGGTTTTTTTATGTCGTTTTGAAAACGAATAAGGGAGCGGAGGGGAGGGGGGAGGAATGTTGGATACCGCGGTTTGTTCACGCTGAGGTCAGTGTTCGACTTCAAGATTTAAATGACTATTTTATTCGATCTGATCATTGGGTCGAGTCGTGGATAAATAAACGATGAGTTGGAGAGATGATTTCCAAGTTAAAAAAAATTATTTATCATTTTTATATGGGATTTGGGAGCATAAAGTCTATGCGTAGACTATATATAGAGTCCAAATAAAGTCTATGTATAGTCTATTTAAGTCTATGCATAGTCTATACATGTCTAAGTCTCTGTATACTCTAAGTGAGTCTATGCATAGACTATATTAGACTGTACACAGACTTAGACATATATAGACTGTGCATAGACTTGGATAGAGTATATGTAGACTTAAATATAGTCTGTGTATAGTCTAATATAGTCTATGCATAGTTTATATAAAGTCTATGTACAGTATAATATTGTCTATGCAGATGGTTCCCCAAGTGAAACGATGATATATAAGCTATACGTGGGATTGGGCATATATAGTCCATATATAAACTATGTATAGACAATATATAGACCATATATCGTCCATGCATGGACCATATATGCCCAATCCTATTTTTAGCTTTTATATAGATCATATATAATTTTTTCTACTTGGGTTTTGTCACAATTGCACGTTAATGACTATTGCTTTCGTGTTTTTCTCTTGTTTTATTTATTTCTTTTATTTCTTTTTCGAACGAAAAGCATCTTCATCGTGGAAAATGGGAACAAGTGGACGGATGGACGACAATGGGTTCGATCTTGGTCGGGGAAACAAGTGCAATCGGAAGAAAATTGAAAAACTTTGGCTTAGTTTTCTCTGGATGAGACCGAGGATGTCGGCGAGGGGTTGATAACGGATCGTAGCAAATATGGTCACGATGGTTCTCAGCGCAAATTCTCGATTCAAAATATCTATAAAAGTCTGACGTACAATACGGAAATACGAATGTCATCGAGTAAATCCGTGTAACAAGTAATAAAAATAAAAGGAAAAAAAGAAAAAGGTCGCTCGCTCGACGATTTTTAACGTGAACCTTTTTTTTTTTGTAGTCAGCGTTATCCGTACGATCGAGATTCCACGGATCGATATGTACACACGGGACGATGATCCGATTTAACGGTGAGCTTTTACGCACGAGCTTCCGGGGACAGAGAACAAAAAAAAAGCTTTTTCCTTCCATTTTCCTTCATTTTCGTTCCGGCTTCCGTTTCAACGTTTTTCCATCTCTCGGTCTTGGCTAGTCCAATAGTTCTCTCTTCGAACCCGGACGGTTCGTCCACGCGGATTTCACACGATCTATAATGCAACAGGAAAAGAGTGCAGAAAGAGATAGAGACAGAGATAAAGATAAAGAGAGAGAGAGGGAGGGTGAAAAAAAAAACGAGCAGTCGGAAAAACGAAGACGAGAGAAACGGGTCGAGCTGGTCCGAGTCGGGGCACCAATTCGAACACGCCATGCGCGATGTGTCGAAAGCTCGAAAGCACAGACGATGTGAAGCGCCTAGAGCTTTCGCAGCCTATGCACTCGCACGGGTTGAGTAAGCCGTTAGGAATATAGAATGTGGATGAGCGTGAGACAAATCGTTCGTCGTTTTTCCCCAGACACGTGTCGCGTTCGCGTTTCAAAACCGACGACCGAATGTCACGTACGCAGAGGTGACGAAGGTTTTTATGAAAAAGAATAGAAAAAATATTTTTTCCAATAATTATTATTATTGGTATTATTTTTATTTATTTTTTTACACTTTTTTAGAGCTACATTCTCACGCAGGGCATTATCGATATCGCAATAATTAACAAAATGGCGGAGCTCTGATTTTTTTTCTTAAAATTTTAGAGAAGTCTTAAAGTTTTTGAGAAAATTAAAAAAAAACAATAATAATAATAATACGAGGATGGCGTGAATGAAAATGTATTGGGCAGAGTTCAGGAGAAAGCTTTTTTCTATAATATACGACTTGATTTGTATCCATTGGATGCATAGTTTTTCTTTTAATTTTCATTTTCCTTGAACGAGAATAAAAATCGTAATTTTAAAAATGAAAAAAAAATACGCACTTAAAATTTCTGGGTTTTTTAAATTCCAATTTGATAGCAGCATTTTCGAAATAGTCGTCTTTTAGAAAATGTGAAGAAGAAAATTTGAATAACCGTGATGACGTGCCTCGAGAAAAACTTACAATTTTTTTTTTTCAATTTTTTGTTATTTATTTTTTTATTTTTTCGTCTTTAATGAAAAATAGTTTGGCCAGCCGATTATATGAAAACTTGTTGAAAGAACTTTTCCGTGGGTACGTCATACTTGTTCCGTGTCTTTTGCAGAGTGTAATTCACGTGAAAAGTCTGTGACAAAGTTTCTTTGGAATTTTTTTTTTCGTTTAATCTGGGAGAGAGACATGTCTCGGTCGGATAATTATCGAAAGTTTCGATGTACGTCCTTTTGAATGTATTCGCGACAGCCGCTTTGATACCACTTCGAACAGTTTTCATACGTATCCATGGGTATCTTGTTTTTTTTTTTTTTTTCGCTTTTCTTTTTCCGTTTCGCAACCGGAAATTTATTCGAGATTCTCGTTGATAAAGTACTCGTCGAGCCGTGAACGACAAAGTTTGAGAGACTTGGGTTGCGGTTGTCGAACACGCAATTTTTCCGAGATATTCGTGGAAAAATGTTGCTGCACTTTTCTTTTTCTTATCAATGTGATCTCGTGTATCAGCATCAATGATAACCTCGAATTTTTCTGATAAGAAAATCTCGACAAATTTATTTATGACGAAATAAAATTGATTTAGATGACTACGATTATTTTTTAACAAAAAGTTTTCATTATCGAAATTTGTCACTTAGGCTCTTTAGATTATCAAGATTTTCTAGTTTTTCAATTTCTTAATTTCAAGTTTGAAACAAAAAATTATCCTTACGAGCCAATTTTTCAATAATTTTGCTTGGACCGAACAATTGATTTTCTATGATCAATAAATAAATTTAAAAAAATGTTTAGTAAAAAAAAACTGATTTTTCAGTTTAATCAAAATTCTTAGACGAAAAACCCAACCCACGTTTTAATTCGAAAAAAAAATGATTTCAAATTCGAACAACGTCGATTACCAATTGCAACGACGTCAAAAATTACAATTTCCATTCCCCATAACAAAAACAAAACCAAATAAAAATACTTCCACCAATCACCATCAACGAATACATTTTTCTCCTCAAAAACAACTCCTTCACAAAAAAAAACCAAAATCCGAAAATCTCCGAAACAAGAAATAATCAACGAAGAAAAAATATAAGACCCCATATAAAACTAAAAAAACAAACCCTTTCAGTAACCTTTGACCCACCCAGAATTTTTTTATCTCACAATTTCAAACGAATCGCGACAAACGGATGACATCGGAGTGACCGTGATTCATCCCAATTCGCTTGGCCCATCTCATCAACTGGGAAACAGTCCTCGAGGTCCTTTCGTGATCGCATTTCGGATAATGCCAGGTTGTGTTGAATGGGTTGGGAGACGAACTACGCTCCCAGTACATGCGGTCGCAAATCGGATAAGTACCTTCGAATCATCGGTCCCGAGGAGTCACCCACTGGACCAGCCCGGGTTACGTTGTACATCACCGACTACAGAGAAACGAGAACAAACGCAGCCACGACCAACCCCACATGCACGCGTTTCCATGGAATCCTCCCCACCCCCTCCTCCTCCCTCCCCTCCCCCACTTTCCACCCTTCACGCTCGGTCGATTTCAAGTCCGTAATCTCAGGAACGTCGTGAATCCATTTTGACGCAGGATTCCGTTCATTCGCGTAATCCAAACAATCCGATTCACGATTCACGTGAAACACATCGGACCAACGCCATTGGGTTGCCAATCGGTGAATCCTCATTGGGCAACCTTGTTTTCCCCAACTCGGTTACGTTCAAGAAACCTTGCCGATGCGTTTGCCGAATGTATTCACCGATCGGCACATCGGTGTGTGCTGTGTGTGTGTGTGTGTATGTGAAACGTAAACAAACAATGACGCACGGTAGGTTCATTGGACAGACAAGGTCGTTGTCAAGGTGATTGAATATCGTGTTCGAGGTACATTAGCGAGGATTCACAACGCCGATCCGTTGACGATCCATGTTGTTGTTGTTATTGTTGTTGTTGTTATTGTTGTGCCAGCTCGGAAGACTCGGTGAGGTGACCTTCGGGTCTGGAATATCAGTTATAAGGGTTAGGACGTGTAGCAGGGTACAATGGGAATTGACAACATCGAGATGTTGTTTCAGTAACTGGGGAAAGGAGGTTGAGGAGCTGAAAGGGACATTCCTACAATGAAAATTATGTTATGTCTGAATTTTGATTGTTTGGATGCATTTGAAATGCATTTTTAGGACGAATAACTCTGATTGATTATCATTCGACTGATGGAACTAACTTTTTTTTACCTTTGGGTAATAATTGTGATCAATTATTATCGAGAATAAGGGTTGAAAAATGGATTTTGAGGTTCAATAGAACCTGTGATCTAAGATTATTCAGTAAAAAGAGTTTTTCAAATAAATGTTTATCGAATGGAAGCCTATCTCTGGTTGAAAGAGATTGAAGAGGGGGGAGGGAGCCTACCCTGATGAACTTGGTCATGTGAAGTTCGGGGGATCATCCATCTGGGAAGAGGCAATTTGTAACCGAGTTGGCTTTTCCCGATACATCACGAAAGGGTCGAACCAAAAGGATTTGGGTTCGTTGGTCCGTTTACCCAAACCCTGATGATCCGCGGGTCTGGAAGTAGGAAACGTCCACGTGGGTCCGACGGAGTTTTATGGCTTTCAGGACTGATAACGAATGACGAGTGTAGACTCGGATATAGGGATCATCGATTGTCCGTCATCGATTTTATCTGAAAAAAAAACGGATGAGGATAAAATGACTCGGATCTTTGTTTCCTCATCAATTGTCACGGTTTCGTCCGGTTATTTTTTTTTTTTCGAGGAAACTGGAGGAAGAAAGACCCCTTTGAGAAAAGTTCGGAGAGAAGATGCGTTGTCAGGCCTGGAAATGACTTTTAAAATTGATGCTTCGGTCGTGAGAGCGGCGAATGAACTTCAAGGTCCTAGGTGGGGTGTTGGACTTGAAATATGTGTGACAATTTATTTGGTACCGAAAGAAAGTATGCGACTTGAGTAACTAACAACTTTGGAGTACTTTGTCACTTGATTGCCTAATAACTTTGGGTACTTTGTAACTTGAGTGCCTAACTACTTTGACGTACTTTTTAACTTGATTTCCTAATAACTTTGGGGTACTTTTCAACTTCAGTACCTAATAACTTTCAGAACTTGAGTACCTCATAACTTTGGGGTACTTTTCAACTTCAGTATCAAATAACTTTGGAGTACTTTTCAACTTAAGTACCTAATAAGTTAGGAGTACTTTTTAACTTTAGTACCCAATAACTTTGGGGTACTTTTTTAATATAAAAGAAACCTGAGAATGTTATTTCTACTTTTTCGAATTTTTTTCTCACCCCCGATCGATAAACGATAAAAGACATACGACTGAAATGTCAAACGGATTAAACGTTGAAGCATCAGACACGCTCGCGAAAGATTTTCAACCGTGAAAGTCGATGAATGTAAAGTTTTCAATCTCGCGGTACGTCGCTCAAGTCCAACTACGATGACTTTCGACGTTTCCGACAATTTTCCGGATTGAACTTCGTGACTGCTGATTGCAGGTAAGACTCGAAGACGGTTAACCCGCGAAAGCTCGACGGGTGGGGGGAGGGGTGGATAGAGCGACGACCGATAAAAGTTTCGTCGAACCGAGGTATCGGGCGTGCAACCCCCGACGACTGTGCCGGATAGGTAACAGAGCAAGAGAGAGAGAGAGAGAGGGGGGGGGGGGTTGCAACCTTTGCACAACGTAGGCAAAGTTTGCGTAACAACTATCTCGTGCTCGCCGAACGTTTATCGTCCTCTATTGGACGTTCGATGCTCCATTGACGCCGAGTGTTGTCATCTCCGTCGTCGTCGTTCACGATAATCGTATTATTCAGATTTTCCAAAGTTTCAGTTATGTTTCCACAGACTTGCGAAAGCCCTTCATTGAATTTAACGCCGGACGAACGAAATTTTCGTCCATGGGCAATGCAATTTTCACGGTTCGAAAGCTATTTCCACATCGGAAAATGAAATTTTCCGTCGTGATACAGATGTCGTTGTTGATCGTTACGAAAAATTCTCGTTGCACTGTACACAACTCGATGCCGAAAAAAATTTCATTCGAATTAAAAAATTTATTTCCGCTCTCGGTTTTTTTGTTTTTATTTAAAAAATTGTTTTTCATTAAATATTTAATTTAAAAACTTGAAAAATACATCTTCCATGTGAAATCGTTTCAGCTTTCCGACAAGAGTATCGAAAAAAATCCCAAAATTCGTTCAACGGTCGAAAAACAGATTTTTACCTTTCAAAATCGATTTTCATAGAATTTCGAGACCCGAAATGAAAAACTGATATTTACATCGAAAAGTTGAGACAATTTCACGCGACAAACAGATTTTTAATGAATTTTCTCAACAGCGTAAGCGTGTGAAAAAAATTATTGAAAAAAAGGAAAGTAAACGAATTAAATAAAAAAATACCTCAATTGACAGCTGCCAAAAAAATAGAAAGAAAAATGTGAAAATAATCGGGGAATTTGTTTTTCATAATGCACTTTAAGCTGTGTTAATATCACAAAGATCGCGGATAGCGAAGCCCGAAATTGGCCGATATTTGATGCAATGGCTCATATACATATTGTGTGTGTAAATGTATATATGTAATGGAGCATCGATAATTCAACGCAGGTAGCTGTAAATCACGGTGTCGATGCAAAACCACGATCCATACGCCCGGGCCCGTCCCAGGTTGGATATCGCGGAGCGTTAAATATTGCAGCATGCCCCGCACGATACCGTCCAAGATTACCTCGGCTTCGACCTAATACCTCCGCGGTTCGGCAAGCATGCTATCGCCCGCAACCTACACACACACATATACACACACCTACCGACGTATTCGTGTTCCACGGGCAGCCGAGCGAGCACCGATTTGCTATTAGAGGAAAGAAAAAATAAAAATAAAACAAATTAAAAAAAAAAAAAAAAAAAACGGTTGCGAGAGGAAAACCGCGTGGAAAATAGATTGCAGACTTGTTCGAGCCGAAGAGCGTGAGAGAACGAGTCACGGTGTTTGCGTATAGAACCGTTGCACAAATGTTTCATCCGGTTATGAACCATTCGTCATCTGGAATTTGATTCATTTTTGAAATTTTAAAGAAAAAATAATTATTATTATTTCTACCAATTTTATCGAGTGAAATATATTTTTATTTCAACGTAGGCATGAAAGGCAAGCGAATTTATTTAGCCTGTTTCCAAAACAGTTATACTAACCAAATTAATAATAAAACATCTGAAAGAGTATCAAGAATAAATATATTCAAGTGGATGCTTTTCGAGAAGCAAAATTGTAAATAATTATTAATGAAATTGAAAAAAATAAAAATAGGTTCGATCGTCAGACGCGAGTGAAATAGTTACGAAGCGCCACGTATAAATATTTATCAACCCGCAAATCCCGTACATGCATGTACCGCGTTATAGATTCGGGCCAAGAGGCGCATCCGACGGAATCTAATAAGCTCGCGCGGTTATTTCAAACTCGTAAATCATTCCGGTTACACGATAGATATTTTGCCACGTAATTACAAAATCCTTTCGCGCACCAATTTTCGGCACGAAAATTTCCCCACCCGGAAAATTTGATTATCACGAAAATTTCGAGTACCATCCGAAATTCCGACATTGTGTTTAATGGCTCTCGCGGACAGATAGAAAGTCGAAAGGGTTTGAAATGTTGTTTGGTCAAAGTAATAAGTCAATTTGAAAAATTGAATTAATTGAATTTAAAAAAAAAATTAAATTAAGTTTATTGTAAATTGTTGTGGAAAGATTGAGCCAGCAACGAAGTCTGTGTGTGTATATGTGTGTCACTTCCATTCCCAGAGGGAAAACCAAGATTCACGTCTTGATGTCGTGGTTAGTCGTGAAAAGAAATAGTCGTGGAAAATAAAAAAATGTCTTCCAACTTCACCATCGACCCCTATTTTCCCGTTCTTTCTGTTTTTCCACGACAATTTTACGACTTTTCTTCGCACCCTTACATCCGTCACGCGAACGATATCGTGATCTTCGATTTCTCGTTTCACGTTGACTTGCCGCGCCTTCGTCTCGTGTCTTTGGTTCTTGGTCTCTCACTCGTTTTCCCATACCAGTTTTCTTTATTTTTTTTTTTTTACCCGCAACGAAGCCACGTACGTTCGTAAGGGCCGTTCCAATCAAGCCGTTACCACTCGCACGGAGCCCGGGGATTCTCCGGGCCCGTTGTTACGCGTCGCCCACGACCGTCCTTACCGACAGTCGGTAATTCAGCCAATATTCGATTCCACGCGGTTTTTACGGGGACGATCGTGACTTTATCGGTTGTTTGTGACTGTCTGACGGAATCGGTGAGATTTCGATTGTATAAAATGAATGCAATTCGACGGTTCACTTGATATTTCATTTTTATAATGGCACTTGAAAAAAAAATAATAATAATACAATATTTAAATTTTTTGTACTTAAGAATTTCGTGGTAATTATTAGAAATGTCTTCCAGTTGCATTCTTTTTTCTTCTAAATGATCTTAATTTAAGGAAAATGAATGTAAATTACATTTAAAAATTATTTTCAATATACTTATATTTGAATCAGATTGAATTAGAAAAATATATTTATCCAGAGCGAAATAGTTGCAATTCTCATGAATCGAAACTCTTTCATAAAAGCTCGAATCTGTCAATGAAACAGCAAACAATTCCACCAAAGCAAAGTGTCCTTCATCAACTATTCCGAATATCCGTCTAAATTCATTAAAACATCGTGACGCCAACACAAAGTCATTCCGAATGACGTTGACACGTAGAATAAATGTTGAAAATAACGTGAATATCGCTCTGGCAAAATGAAATTTAATGAATTCCATTCAATCAAACGAGCTATTCTCGCGATATTCACGAACTTTTATCCCGGATATTAACTGCTCCGAATGCGCATGCTTATAAATATCGAATCGAATGCATACGAAAGGCGAATCACTCGGCACAATGGCCCATATTGAAAAATTCGGTTTAATCGATATTTCGATAAATCGATAATAATAAAAATATAATGAATTTAAAAAAATTCTCAAAATAAATTTACCGAAACAAAATTACCGCGGAAAAATATAAATATATAATTTCATGAATTTCGTGGAAATTCCGGTGGTATTATCGAAGCTGCAATTTCTCAAACGCACCGCTGAAAAAAACGGTTGGAAAAAAAAAGAACAAAAAAGAAAAAAAAGAAGAAAATAGAAAAAAAAGGACAAAAACGTTTGTTCCCCTTCAACCAATATTCCTCGAGACCAAAATCAATAAAATTCCTTTACACACGAAAGAACAAAGTCGCGGCATCGTTTTATTCGGTTTTTCCGAGCCGAGCCAAGTTCTCACCCTCGTGAGCTTGCGGGCGTCTCGTTGCATAGCCAATAAGTGTATACCACCCCGTGGCCCATGCACGTTGCATCGCACAGCCACGCGTTGCATCGGTTTTATTCGCTCGCCTCGTTCGCTAACCAGTCTGTACCTTCGCGTCCGACAATTTTTCTCATGGGAAAACGATGAGCGAATCCATTCACGCCTTAAACTTTGCAAAAGTTGTCATTCTACACGTTGCAACTTTCCCTTCTCTCGAACGAGCGAATCGTCCTTGCGGAAAAGTTCGTAAGAACGAAAAAAAAAAAAATACTAAAAAATAAAAAAATAAAAAAAGGTGTATTTCGTGCCAAGGGTAAATTCGGTTCGTCGGTGTGGCAACAGCGTGTGTGAAGAAAACAATTTTTATTCGACGCTTGAAACGAAAAAAAAAAACGCCTTTGCACAAGAGTTGTCTGATTTTGGAATTTGTTCTCTTAATTTCATTATTTTTAGATTTTTGCAAAATTTTAAATCATTATAAATTTTGTGACCCAGATAAAAAAAAATAAGTATTCAATATTTCGTTATTTAGTTATTCATTTATTTCGTATTAATTTAAAATCCGAAAGTATTCATGAAAAAAAAATCTGAAAATGCCCGAACAGCAGCCAACTTTCTTCCTTCAAAGTCTCATTTTTAAACTTTCTCCAAGCAAAAAAAAATACATAGCATGGAAATAACATTTTTTTCTTTTTCTTTCTTCGTCGAGTAAAAAACGGATTTTTGTCACTCGAACATTTCCAGTTTACGATACTAATCGTGAATAAAAATTCACGACTCGGAGGCTCGAGAAACCAGAGAAAAATAACACTTGGGTCGTTTTTTCTCCCTTCTGCACCTCGAAGATTTGGGAAATCTCCTTGTGCGAACCTCCCTCGACGAAAACTCCGAAGTGTCCCTCTTTTTTTTCCGGAGGCCATCGAGCGAATCTATTATTCGTCTGGCAGCTCGCGAGCTCGAGCTATTCAGACTTCTCGAGAGATCGTCGAGTTTCAAGCCGAAAGAAGAAATAAAAAAAAACAAATATAAAATAGGCTCTTAAAAGAACGTCTGTGGGCCAAAGTTTGGGGGGGGGGGGAGAAAAAATGTGAGATCGTCGAGTTTTATTTTTATCGAAAACAATGACAATTCGCTTTATCTCGTTGAGTACCATTCAATGATAATAATAATAAATAAATGAATAAATAAAATTTTTCATTTTCCTCCCATGGAAAATAATTTTTCTTTGTTTTCAACCTGAATTTAATTCTTTCCCAACAAGACCACAATAAAATCCGCATTCAAGGCTCGAGTCAATCAGGTGCACAAATATTGAAACAAAACAAAAATTACCAGTACCGTCCATTCAGTCATGTCTGAAGATCCTTTTTTCATTTCCACGTTTTTTTTCATTTTTTCATTTTTATTTCCAGACCTTCTGACCCGACTGTTTCGAGTGTCTGGGCGAACTTTGTGTACCATCCCAATTATCATTAACTCGTCCAATCGATTATCTTCGAATTCGCACAAATTTTATGTGTGTATTCGCGAATGATTTCGCTGGTCGTTCAAGCACGAAGTCAGAAGCATCGAGAGGGGCATCGAACAAGGCGCACTCGTCGGATTTTACCCCGAACAGGTGGGATATATTGAACCGAGGGCAACGACGGTTATACGTGTTGGATTCGAACAGACAGGGTCGAGTGGTATAGCGAACCGACGTGTACACGTGGATGCGAGTTGTCTGCTACGGACATTCGTATCGTTCGAAACTCGAGAGAGTATCCCCTCCCCCGCCCCCCTCCACTGGCCGGCGACCACATGTATCGATACACGTTCACCGTTGCAGCACTTGATGCCCTCCAACGTTTGTCGATTTCGATTCTACGGCGAAAAGCCTCATCGGGTACGCGCTCCAACGCCGCAGCATCCCCAAAGCTCTCCGTCCAATATGTTTCATACGGAATTGATCTACGTTCGTTCGATGGGCAGCCGAGTGTGATGCTGATGGTGCTGCTGTTTTTTTTTTTATTTTTTTCTCCCACAAAGTTCCACGTACGTTATGGGTACTGCGAAGGTTTTTCGAGTGCCTTTTTTCACACAACCGATTGTCAGTGATCGCCGAATTACGAGGTGAACGAAAATTCAATGGATTGCTTGTGGGGAATGATTTTTTTGATTGGCTGTTCCTGAGGAATTTATGTGGTTGATTATTATTACCGAGTACTCATAGTGATCTTTGGTTCAAACTGTCGTAACTATTCAGTGAACTTGTCTGAACAATCATTTGGCAATTTGATATTTGTCATGATCGATTGACTATTCCAATTGATTGATTGGAACAACTCGTGGGTATTCCCAATTATTGATTGTGTCAAGTCGTTGACAGTCCCAAATTATTGATTTGTCCAACTTATCAATTGTCCCCAACTTATTGATTTTCCCAAATCATTGATTTATCCAACTTATCGATTGTCCCAACTCATTGATTTTCCTAACTTATTGAATTTCCCAAATTATTGATTTATCCAACTTATCGATTGTCCCAACTCATTGATTTTCCTAACTTATCAAATTTCCCAAATTATTGATTTATACAACTTATCGATTGTCCGAACTGATCAATCAGTCCAACGTGTCCACCAATAACAACTGATCGATTGTCCCAACTTTTCACCAATTCAAACCGACTAACAATTCAATGCATCTACATTTTGTCTGGCTTTCAGCAACATTGTTCTGGTCAATGAAATCAGACCGAAGACACTGACTCCAATCAACCCGATGATTTTTTTTTTCTATTTGCAGATGCGCCGAAAACTCCGACGAAACTTGGCCGGAAGCGAATAATGACGATCACTTGAAGCAAAAGGGATAAGCGTCATGGAGGCGGTTATCCTATTGGCGCTGCTGTCTTCTCAGCACTTGCTACGTCCCACGGGTGAGCTTACGTAACTTTTGTCTAATGTTTAATGGTATTTGGAGGATTACCAGATTTCCCATGCTAAGCCCGCAACGAAACTGCGGGAAGATTTCCCGGAGGCGAGCATCTCCGGAGCTTCGACAGACATTGGTATGCACCCGGGAAAACTATCCATGTTCAATTGGAGAACGAAGCTCGAAATTGTACATGTGGGGAAGGGTGCTGGAGAAAAGGAGACGAAGGAAAAAAGGCAAGCAAGATAGAAGAGGAAGCTAGAGAGAGGACTTGATCGAGCGGACCCTGATCGAGTGACTTAATTTCCGGTCTCGCCGCACCGAGGCGAGATCCAATCAGTCGAAACCGATCGATTCGTTTAATCAAGGTCATCAGGATTTACGATGGTGATCGAAGATTCGCAGAGAGGATCCCCTATCCCTCGGCAGATCTCTCCTAGGAGTTACCAGTACCAATCTATGGAGGACCTTCGTGGTTTCACCCCTTCGCAGTCAAGACGCTCCCATTAGTTCAATATCACACGTACGATATTATTTCCAATGGCTGTTTCCCGGGTTCCTGACGTTCCCGGAGTTCGAGCCTTCTGGGCTGGTTCTGGAGATATCGCAAAACGTGGAACCAGTGATATCCAGATTGTGAGTCATTACCATGGAGCTCCCGAAAGCGGTGGGACCTTAATCACGTGATCCGGATCGTTCCTGGGAGGATGAGACCAGGCTCGGATGAAGGGAGCTCCGGGCGAGAGACAGGAAGGTTTTGGGGTAATGGGTACACGGAGACAAAGATATTAGAGAATCGGGAGATACACACAGCGACTTCGAGAATGCTGGAAAAAGGAAACCAGTGAATTTGGGTTGGATTGGCTGCAATCGTACATCCTGGAAGGCCACACGATGGACTTTGGACTGTCCTCGTCCAGGGAACAGCTTGGTCTTTGCTTTCAAGCTGGAGGAACAGGGTAGGCACTTTCGGGACGAAGACGGAGAGAGAGAGAGAGAGAGAGAGAGAGAGATGGGGTCCTGAAGAGAGAGACAACTTTCTCAATTAGAGCTTCCAGGATCTATCGACCGGAACCTCATTCGTATTCACGATGAGGAGTCGGAGGTATTGTAACGAGAGAGACAGAGATAGAGAGGATCCAAGTGAGAGAAGAATTTGGATAGACCATACCTCGTCGTTCCGTCGATAATTCTGTCTTCGGGAGCGACGATCCAAACCGTCAGATTGGGCTACGTTCGAGAGATCCTCTTTGGGACTCGAATAATCAACGATGGATCTTTAGCCACGACGGTTCGTTTGTTTTTTTTTCTTTCTTTCTAATTACTCGACCGTTCGATCACGTTCGACGTCGATTCAAAGCCACCGACAGACATGGATGAGAAAATTCCCAGCTTCTCTTGGACCATCATCCAACGTTGAAGAGAATATCAACGTGAAACGAAACTCTCTGGAGGGAATGAAGACTCGGTGACGCCTAGCTTCGACCGTTGAAACCACAGATTCCCAGGTTTCTTATCGCTCGATCGACATACGTGACGCAAGGGAGATAAGGGACCCGAGGAAAAATGATATTCCAGGCTTTCATCGCTACCCACAGCTTTTACCGTCGCTTCTGCATAATTGAAAAAAAAACAGAAAAAACAAATGTAATTTTTTCGTCTGTAAAATTCGAATTGTCATTCAAGTGCAAACTTAAGACGGGAATCTTCGTCCATTTTACTTTCCCGGGAATAGGAAAAGTTGCGAGTGGAGGTAATATCGAAGATAGAAAAGCGACACTAAAGCGGAAGATCTGGGGGATGAAAAAAAAAAAAATAACAAAAATTCTCGGATCTCTGATTCGAGACGACTTTCCGCTTCCAAAGCTGAATTTCCAACTGGTATTTCTGTTGGACTCTGAAATATTTCTCTCCCTCTCTCTCTCTATCTCTGTCTCTCTCTTTCGGTTCCTCTATTTCTATCTCTCTTTAAATCTCTGTCTTTCTCGCACTTTCACCATCGCTGATGGAAAACGGGGCTTCCTCGAATTGAGTTATACCGTCACGGACGATACGCCACACCGGGGACAGCTCTCGAAATTGCGAGTCAGCCAACTCGTACGAGTCCCGTACCGACGTGGGTGGCTTACGGTTCGAGTAACCGAGTAACCGAGGCCTCTCCCGTCGATGGCGGATCGAACTGTTCGGGTTTTCGAACCGACCGAACTGTCGCAGTTACATCTGGCGGTCGTTCCACACAACTCCGAAACACACACACACATGTACCACATCGGCCTATCTGCTTTGATCCGTTACTCGTTAGTCACATTGGGGGGGGCAGATAACGAAAAAGCATCGGGATTCATCGTTCGAACGAAACTGCATCGTCGAAACGTACGTTCCAGCCACTCGTCCAGGCCCTCTCGTTCATCTGTCATGAACAATGGGGCACTCTTGAAAACGAGACAGCTTTCCATTTCGCTAGACGGTTACGAAATCCGTCGGAAATGTTTCCAACCACCGCTGTAACAAAATTGAAGAATAGACAGCCAAAAAAAAATGACGCGAAGGTTGGTTTTTTTGTCTTCGTCGCAAACGCATTGATTGGAAAACTCGAGATTTAATTGAAGATCATGGGAGTAATATTTCCTAGAATTTTACTAAGGAAATATCATAGGACATTTTACCAAGGAAATATCATAGGACATTTTACCAAGAAAATATCCTAGCACATTTTACCAAGGAAATGTCATAGGACATTTTATTGTGAAGCCATGAGGCGTTGGACAGAAGAGACGGTGAAATTGGAGAAGCCGGATATCATCCCCACCTGAGTGGTAACATAATGGTAGATCACCGATAAACGCGTCCGAGGATTACAGGAGTCGGGTAATCGACGAACAAATTGACCCCCTTCGCCCTCACACAGCCTTCTCCTGTCCGTGAGCAAAGGAAAACTGTTGTCGAAAGGTCTCCGGGGGTTATGTCACGTTGAACGTTGGAATATCCTGGCCAACGGGTTGTTCATCGAAAGCATCACACCCAACGAGCCCACGAATACCGAGACATTCAATCTAATGGGTAATGTAATTTGAGGAGGCTGGCCAACCGACGTGGCGCATTACATTGTCCATCATTGCTGCCACCCTCCCCCAACCCCTTTCAGCCCCACGAGGCAACATGGAAATTTCCTTTACCTTCTTCTCCGTCATTCTCCCGTTCGTATCTCATTAGAGGGATGAGAAGAGGGCTCACCGGGCTCACGGCAGGGTCGAAAGGGTGTTCCTACGCGGGAAATGACGATATGGATCACCCGTCCAGCCGTCTTTCCTCGTGGAATAAGGCGAACCAAGAGAGAATCTTAAATTTCTCGACAGTCTGCTGTCCCTGTCCGTGCCTTCATTGTCGAACAGAATCAGCCCCATCCTTTCGTTACCCAAGCTGCTGCTCCCTGCCGGCTTCCGTTCCTTCTGCCAACATAGTTTCGACCCGTTCTCGTCGACGCCGGCATAGTTGAGTGAATAACTCGAGTAATTACCAGCGACCCAGTTGCGACTGGCAAGATCGAAACTCGTTGTCGAGACTTCCCGAGGCCTCGAAGACATTCGGAGACCGGGATACCGCTTCCCCCTCACGGATTAGCCCCCGGGAACGTCGTTCCGGAAGCACTTCGGGGTTGTCGGGATGAACGAAAAAAAGGATGAGGAACAACGACGTGGATTATCATTATTTCCTGGGACAATTTTTTTTTTTTTTTTTTTAACGGGCTTTCATCGTTGATGGGTCGACGCTGATGCAATTTTGACGTGTTTGTCATGTGGTTTGCGATCAAGATCGATGGGGTTTTTTTCCGTGATGGCGGACGAGTGGCCGAGGGTCATTGATATTGGCGATATGTCAGACCGAAGAGACAATTGGATTGAAAATTTTAGGAATGATGAATCGTGTGTGGACTTTTTGGCGTGGAGTCGGATGAGGGTAACCCTGCAGGGTAAGCTGGGTGTGTCGTTCTCGGCGGTTTTCCTACGTGACCTAGCACCCTTAGTGGTTGGGGTCTCAAGGATCCCTTCAGGAACCGCTCAGGTGAATTTGATCAAGTGTATGGCCCCTCGAGTGTACACTTGATTCTTGCTGACGATTCGACGGTTTCTCTCGAGTGCGACACATTGAAATCACATCCTCGATGGCAGGCATCCATGTGTGACCTTGACTTAAATTGTTGAAGTACGATAACAGGCAAGCTACGTGTACGTTAGTCTGGACTGGACTAGAAGATCAAAGAATTCGCTGCTTCGCGTCTCAAACACCTGCAATAAAAATCAATCAAGTTGACAAATGTCTTGTTTATTAATTAATTTGTTTATAACAAATATTTTTAAAAATCCAACCTGAAAAATACAACCTGCAAAAATTCCGGGTACGATGCACCCGAAATCCGTTGCCACACTTCAAACCCATGAGTCTCCGAACTGGGTCGTTAACGCCCAATGGACAATTTTGAAACCAACACGGAAAACGTTCCAGGCATTTCCGAAGTGTCGTAATCGTGAGTTTGTGTGTCCGTCTTCACGGACGAGAGAACGAACATTCGACTTTGTGAAATGTATGTGTGTCAATTGGACCGTCACCGAAAGCCATCCACGCTTCGATTCACCAAACTCGGGTTGTAAAAACAAATAAATTCAACGGGGTGAAAAAAGAAGAGTTTTTCGTCGCCGAAACAGGTGAACACGAAAAACTTTGCCAATTCGCATAGTAGTTGGTTTGGAAAGTTGTAACGTCGGTTGGAATCCATATCTTTTTACGAAACTCAGACCTCATGCTGTCATTCCTTTAGATCCCATGTTTCACCATCTTTTCACTTGTACATTCATTTTGTAAAAGTGATGTCCTTTCATGGATAGAGGTCGAAATTCATAACATTGAGAGTTTTACAGATTGCCGGACTTTCGAGCTCTTTCACACGCAAACTATCAACGTTAGATACATACCCTCAAAAAACTTTTTTGTAGAAAATTCAATTCTTTACGACATTGTTCATGTAAACTTTTAGTCTACATAGCGTTGTTTAGCCAGCATTTGGACCGGAAGACAAAATTATGATTGAGCTTTTTTGTTTTTTTTTTTCATTTTTATTTTTTCTTGTAACGATTCAAAGGGCTACATATTCTGGATTGTACTTGTCCTGAACTTCGACCCCTGACCCTCCTCGTCGATAATTATCAGGAACTCACGATCAACCTCGAATCACCTCGAGGGAGCCAATTTCGCGTGTTTATCATCGACAAAGCACGTACCGTCCACTTGGTATCGTTCGCAAAAGCACGGCTAGCAGCAAAATTCCCGACGGACAAGAATCGACGGTTCGCAACGAATTGCAATAGACGAGTCCTCGAGATCTCTTAGCCCGTCCGGTCTCACGCCGTCGAAACGTACCGAGGCGAGTCTCAACGTCGAATCCAAACCCGGGCGATCCAATCTTCCCGGATTCCAATTGGCGGCCTCGATGGCCCGTGAAAAAAAAAAGAAAAAGAGAAAAACCAGTGACGCAGTAGACCTCTCACCGAGCGGCAAACACAATAAGGAAAGATCCAAGTGGATTTTCTCACTCGTATCCACTTCGCGATACGTTTCCTATTTTATTTTATTTTATTTTATTTTATTTTTTTTCATTTCGACGCAACCTTCCAACCGACTTTTTCACTTTCTCCAGTCGACTGCAAATTCCACCCGGTGATCACAATGTGAGCCCCGGATATATACATTCAACCGTCTGGCAATTCGCCGACGCCTCGATACGTGTTCACGCCGAACATCCGAGAAGCAAGCGATAGAACCGAAAGAATAAAAAAAAAATAAAAGAAGTCATCGATTCGATTGAATTATTTATCAGCGAGCAATTGTGATTTTTCAGATCGTTCAGTTTCCTTTGAATTACTCACTTCTGATCGATGCGAGATCATGTACGTGACTTTGAATTTTTATGGAAAAAATTGTATCATTGCGAATTACACGATTGTAACAATTTAGAAATTCGGTTCTCTATAGTTTTTTTTTTTTTTTTTCAATTTTATGAGCTAGCGATTAGGACGGCTCACTTGGCGTTTGTAATTTTTTTCTTTCGCATGGAAAATTTTGTCCAGTTTAGATTAATCAAATATTGACAAATATCAAATTCAATTAAAATTTTTGGACACGTTTGATCAAGATCCAAATGGCCTTTCTAGTTCTAATTTTTTCAGCTAAATTCAATATAAAAAAATCGAATTCAATAAAATTCATTCAATAAAATATTGATTGATCTCAATCTTGGCCCATGTCTGAACAATGGTTCAGAATTTTTCGTCGCAACAAATGTTAATCACGATGTTGTCCAAACAAGTAGGATCAAAATTCTACAATTCAGGTTGAACACCTCTACACCAATGAAAGAACTTAAAAAAAAACAATGAATTCCAAAAAAAATACTTAAAAATACTTGTTTCCCTCAAATTCTTCAACTGCCAAACATTGTTTCAGACGCAGCAACGAACACAAGTACGACCGTCGAAAGGAATTCCGTGAAAAATTCACTTTCGCATTCCCGAAGTGGAACAAAACAGATTCTCGCCCAGACAAACGGAACAGCGACGTTACCCTGCAAGATAAACGACCTGGGAACCGGCATAGTAAGTATTTAAAACCATAATCTTGATGCACCATCAAACCCAGAGAGTTTCCGGTTAACCGGATGGTGAAAATGTTTCGGGAGATGAACCGCGAGTGCCGGTCGATGTTTCGACAAAAGACGAGGATAAACGGTGGTTTAATGCCCAAAACCCCGAGACCCAGTCGTGAATTAGGCTACACGCATGCAAATTTATGCGCATTAATAACAAGGCTAAGTATGATTGTACAAACGTGAGTCGGGGCGAAAGGGAGGGGTGAGAGGTAAGTGCAATTTACATTCCACGAGCGATAATCTTGATGGAAATTCCATTGAAAGCATACTCTCATAAATACGAATATGATTTTAACGTCACTTAGGGTTCAACGATTAATCAGCAGCCTTCCATCCAAAAATAAAAGAGAAACACTTACGTTATTGCTGCAAAATTGTGTCAGTAGCAAATGAAGTTTCCCCAGCAAAGAAATATCCGACGAAAAACGTTCAGCTGACACCACATCAACCCAAAACTTTTGCTGCAACACCTTGAAGTGAGTTATCGACTGATTACCATCATGGCATCATTCTAAAACCCAGTGAAAAGCCATTCATCAATATAAAAGCACATTGGGAGGAAGTTAACACATGAAATGTTGGCAGCTTTGATGAAGTAGCGAAACGTCAACGAGTTGCGATAAATAAATAATCCCAAACATCTCACGAGTCTGCATTCGAATTCCGAAACCCAGAACGTTTCCAACTCGTTTGGAATAAGAATTACGATGGCAACCCCAATAGGGGGGTCACGTTTTGGGCCCACGTGCGTAACCCCAATTTCCAGAGTGCGCATAACGCAAGAGACGTAACAAAAGACAGAAGAAAATCGGATATACATATATACGAAAGAACACAAGACTTGGAAGAAGCCACATGCCACGTACCTTCAACCTGATACACGTAACCCAGCTGGGGGATGTAATCCGACGATATTAAAAATGCAACGGAGAGAAGGTCGATGAGCGTATCACGTGAAGAAGGAACTTCGCGATTCAATGCAAAAGAGAGATAGAGAGCGAGAGAGAGAGAGAGAAGCAATGCGAGTTCTACACAGGGCGTAGCACTTTGTCGAGTTTTCAGCATAACTCCGATACGAAACTGTGACTTCAAAGGGCGTACATACAGCGTCGTGAGTTCGTGCATAAGTACAAATTCATACGCTCCCATGATCCATCGTTGCGACATTTTCCAGAGTACCGACACGGAATATCTCAACATCGACGATTATGAGAAAAGCAATCTCACGACTTTGAGACGACTTTGAACTCTGACAACTGGAATACAACAACAACAAAAAACAACACGAACGTACAAACTGAAACAAGGAAGAAGAGTTTCATCAGCAAAGGACAATTCTAAAGACCTTAGGGACAAGCTTCAAAGAAGTATCGTTAACCGATCGCTAAAATCTCTCCCTGATCCCAAATAGTCAACATCATCGGCTATCCAAGACGGATGACCTTGCGACGATAACGAATCGATCAACGTTGAGCAAACAGAATCATTCCATTTGGGAAATTCAGGATATTCTTGTCTAGTAAAATTTTCGCCCACGGATTCCCATCGTTAGCATCGCCATCAATCCGTTTGGGTCGAAAGTTGCCTGCAACGCACGGGGGTCGTTCGCACACACATAACCAGTCGACGGTAACGGGGTTTACGAGGCAAGAGAACGCGGGATGTGGCAGCGTCGAGCGGCTCTCTCGGCACGTGTCCGCCACATAACTTCCGGGAGTTATGATAACAATAACAACGCCTGTGTGTGCCCACAATGCACAGAACCGGTTGTCTATATGTACTTACCTGAACACCCGGGGTTCTCCAGGTTGCGCTACAACCCCCTTCCCACCCCCACCCCCCCCCTGGCCCCACGATACAGCGTACACTCCGTACATACATTACGGTATACGACCTGTATCCCAGCAACCCTCCTTCTTGCTCTAACCGCCCCCCCCCGCCCCCCTCCTCTGCGTCGACGCACACCCGCGGCCTAACAATAACATCATCAATAATGGTTGTGGTGCTGCATCGGAGACGTGAATAATACATAACGAGCGTCTAACGCTAACGGTCGACCCCCCCAGGTCCTACGGGCCGGCCAACCGCTCCGAACGCCCTCTGCCGAGACGATGACCAAACACGGGTGACCCTACGTGGCTTGGATTATTCGCAGATTTGTAAACAAACGAATGAAAAATCCATGAGGCTTCACGCGTCTCTGTGTTTACACGATCCCAACGAATGACCTTGAGAATGTATGGCTCAACGGGGTTACTGGGAAACTGTGGGACGGTTGTGTTTACATTTTGTTTCTGTGTAAACAAAGCGCGAGGATCCCAACTGTCCCGCTTGGCCAACTGGCTGTTGAGTCATTCGGTGATGTCGAATGTGGCTTCTCGTTATTGCATTTCGGAGAATGATGGCCAGATTGCGATTCACAGGACAGGAGCTTCTAGAATTTTGGCTGGAAGACGACTAGCATCGGCTTCTACATCTCTAGTCGATGTAAAATCTTCGGATTTTGATGACAAGTGGATGATTCATTGAAACAGCGACAAATTGCTGTTCATTTTTTTCGCCGAAATTAATATGTCCTTTGAAATTGAGTTTTAACACGAATAATTAATCGACCCGTGAGAAACTGTGCGAACTGAATGTGAGAGTAGTGTGGACTTGTATGATAATTATATCTGTGTACGGCTATGGTTACGTCGTACGAGTTTGGGAAGGAAGGGTTGAATCCGGTGAACATGTCCGGCTGGTTTGTCGCCCTTTATTCCCCAAAGACAAAGCCGCGAGTGTGATAATTTACCCGCATTCGCACCCGCATCAGCGCCCGACACTGTACGGCCAACACCATCGTCGCACGGTCGAGCTTTCAAGCTCGAGCTTTCGCCGAATAGCCGAGTGACTCAACACGCTTCTCGTCTCACCGCTATATATGTATATATAGACCCGACAACACACACACACACGAAGCTAGTCCTGGTTCTGGTGTGACTGCAGATCAGCCACGGACCCCCCTCCCCCCCGTTCTCTTTGGTTCGTTCAGAGGGCGCACCTGCTTTTGATAGCAGTTAATTAAAGCCGAGACCGTGTGGAGTCAAAGAGACTGGACCCGAGGTCCTAGCATCTTTTGCAGCGCGGCGGTATCTCTAATGCAGCACTAACGACCACCACGCAAATTCTCATCCCACGTGTACATCTACCTCAACCATCCCCCGCCCCCGTATCCCTCGGCAGATCCATCGGAGTCTACCTTATGTGTCCTCGATCAAACTGGAATGACTTTTGGGACTCTCTACGAGCGAGTCAAAAGCTTTTTCGACTGTACGGACCATCCAGCTCACGTTTTTCGGATTTCTCATCATCGAGCTGAAGCAATGAATAATTTTTGTCCGTATTTGACAAGCCGCGTATGGCGTGCCGATTAACTTTGACGATCTGCCAATCTTGTTGGAATATTCACGAATCACTGGGATGCTGTACAAGTCGGTGGATCGTTAGAAAAAAAATTGGGGGACTTGAAAAAAAAAACGAGAAAGTCGAAAAAGTTACGGTGGGAATTTTGTCAACAAATCATTCCAGTAATTTACAAACAAATGCCAAAAAAAAGTGATCTCGATGCTATTGGGATCAGCAAATATCAAGATTCTAGGCCAACAAGAATGTTACCCTCCACGTTTTTTGATTATCTGTGAGTTAACAGTTAGACAACAAAGTAATGAAGTGTGTCGATGGTTCCGTTTGATTCCATTTGAAGTCAGCCTAAGAAACTCCAGGAAACTTGGAAATCCTGGAAAAAAAATCGAGTTGCCAAGTCGAAAGACACAAAAATTGATGGTCAATGATTCAGGATCAATTTGACAAGTCGATTGCACGACGAATAATCAACGATGAGACTGAATTGCGAGGATGGAGATGAATGGAAGTTGTCGGTATTTGACAATTCAGGGAAGACAAGAATTTTCACATTGATTATCTACGAGCCAGGACGGTTCTGCTCGATCGTTCGTTGCAACGAAACTCGCGCGAATTCTCGGATGCAGGGCACATGGTCGAGTACCTTGCGTCATTGAGAATCCCCGGGAACAGGATTCCGCGACAACGAGAAATCCGTCTCCGGCGGTTTGCATGCCCGACGATGAGACCCGGAGAATGAAAAGGGAGTGAGGGGTTGATGTACATGAACGGGGGAAACGTGAAGAGCGCCCTGGCTGATCTGACCCAACTGCACGGAATGTTATTTCTCCGGTCGGTGATACCGCGATGAAACTCCACTGATTACACACGTTTCACATTCACCACGTCCATCAGCAATTTCAAATACCGGGAGAATGGAAACTACCGTTTCTTTCGTCTCAACGTTCAGATTTTTTTTTGTTTTTTCGAAAACAAGAATGAACAATGTTGAATTGAAAAGAAACAAAAAAAAATGGTCAAGCTTGGGTGCTGATTCCGTGAGATATTTTTTCCTCTTCTACCGTATCATAGATCTCACTTGGCCACCTGACGGGCGTTTAAGGAATTATCGCAGTCGACTGCGACTTAAATGATAAATTTGTAAAATTAAATTCTAGAAATCTACAAGACCTGGGACTTTCGTTATAATTTTCCAATTAACTTCAAGGAAGGTTATATTCCCTGATTTTTTCAAAATTTTAGGTCCAGTAGTTTTCCAAAAATTATTGATAATGAATACAAAAATGAAAATTCAAAAATTCCTATGCACACGAATCCACAGATCGGATCGTTCATTCACCATTCATAAATTCATCGGCTTCGATAAATATTCGTCGCAATGTAAATTCCCGAGACTCGCGACTTTGTCACGGTCATCAATCCCAAAAATCTCCCGTCTCGGAAAAATACGTAAAATTCCGAACCCCCAGCGAAATATGAAAAATTTCTCGGGGATTCCGAACTCGGGGAAGAAGAAAAAAAAACAAAAAAAAAAAAAGCGGACATTGGAGACAAAGCCAAAGTGGGTTTGGCTTTATAAAAATGCAGATCAGAAATGCAATGCATTGTCATCCATTGCCGCGTGTATTCCGGCCGGTAGATTGTTGTCTGATATCTGGAAGGTTGCCGCGCCGAGAGCGCTATGAAAGCGAACTGGGGGGGGGGGGGGGGGAACTGGGCGGGGGATATAAGGGCGTTTTATACGCGTCGAAGCTTCGGGAATATGACTCCGTATCGCTGTCGGTCCGTGTGTGTCTGTGTGTATGTATAGGTGGATGGGTGACACGGGCAAATACGAGAAATCGGGGGACTAGAAATCGAGAAAGAGAGACAACGAGAGAAACG
Organism: Diplazon laetatorius; assembly: GCA_963662125.1. Lineage (NCBI taxonomy): Eukaryota > Metazoa > Arthropoda > Insecta > Hymenoptera > Ichneumonidae > Diplazon > Diplazon laetatorius. The sequence continues at coordinate 2,840,956 of OY759164.1, forward strand.
CGAGAAATTGGAAAACCCGTTGCAGAAGCTTCGCGGACGACTAGAGCGAGAGGATTGGACTGAAGATACGCTCGAACGGAAGTGGCTCGGTCTGGTGAATGGTAGACGCAGTTGGGATTATACCGTGAAGAGGGGAGGTTGGCAAGGGAGAGGAAATGGAGGGAGGAGGCAACATCGATGTGCATTTGAAATACATAGTCGCGGTCGGACTCGGCTGGCATTCGCACGATGTACCGAGCATAAATTTCTCCCTCGCCAAACGCACACTCGGGTTCTTAGAGGATGAAGAAATGGGGGCGGGGGAGGGGAGGGGCGGGCGAAAGGAGCGGCGGATGGAGCATCGATATGAATATTTCGGAAATCGGTACACGATATCCGGAATAACCGGTACCGCATGGACGACGCCAAGGAGAAAACAAGGAGATAGCAATATTCAGATGCGGAGGCGATTTCGCGACAGTCGCTCGGGAAATTGGGGAGGATTCGGGGTTGGAAAATATAGAGTCGTGTCGCGGGGTATTGTTTGTGAGGGGGTTCGATACTTATTGGCAACATATATTGGCATCGGGCAATGAGATCCAAGCGTTCCAGTCATTTTTGAACAAGTCCCAAGTGATGCTAGGACTCTTCTGTCTCATAGTCATTGAAGTCGTTTTCAAACGATTCCTCAGTGATCCTAAGCTTCTTGTGGAAGATTATTCCAGGCATTTCCAAATGAGTCCCGAGTGGTTCAAAGGCTGTAATATCATTCCAGTCATTTCCATGAAAATCCCAAGTGACCCTAAGCTCCTTGTGGAAGATCATTCCAGTAACTTCCCAACAAATCCCGATTGATTCGGAGGCTGGAAGATCATTCCAGTCATTTCCAAGCAAATCCCAAGTAATCCCCAATGCTCTTGCCTCACAGTCATTCCAGTAATTCCCAAACGAATCCTTAATGATCCCCAGGCTATCGTCCAAAAATCATTCCAGCGATTCCTAAACAAATCCCAAATGATCCCCAACACTATTGCTCCAATATCATTCCAGTAATTTCCCAGCAAATCCGAAGTGATTCCAAGCTTCTTTTCCCAAAATCATTCCAGGAATCCCCAAACAAATCCCAACAATCTCCTCATCAAAAATCTGTACCAATAAAGTCCCAAATGGAAAAAAAACAAAAGAAACTCCAATAAAAAGTCAATCAACGACTTCAGAATAGACTGTAACCGATTCAACGATAACTCGCTCGTCTGCGAATCAATGCCAAACGATGGTATCCAGGAACGACACCATTACCGTGCCATTGTTTGCCACGCCAAGGATTTCCGAGTCAACCGAACAGGCTGTACTCCTAGCCGAACGAATAACACACACACACACACACACACACACACACACACACACGTGGGGACAATGGATCCAACGTTTCCAGCATCTCTCTTTCATCTTCGGTCGGAGTGCCCGGGGTACGAGCGAGTACTACAAATCCCCCATGGCCGTCCAACCATCGGACCAGAAACATTAGCTTCGAGTCGGACCAGCCGCAAACAAATTGGAAACTCGATTCCTACGAAGCTTTCGAGTCTCCGACCAAGGGAATAACGTGCTTCTCAAGCCTCATCGTTTTCTCTCTTCATCTCTCTTTCTCTCTCTGTCTTTGTCCACACTCTTGCGAGTTCTACCGCACTTCTGTGGCTTTCTTCACCCTTTCCCATTGTCCCACATGTCCGGGAGAATCTTCACGTGAATGTACATGCGCATGTGTACTCTCCCTGCGTCTTAGCACAATGCCGGAACAGATATCAACTCTCGATGGGGCCCAAAGTCCTCTGGAACTGTGTTATGCGTTAGTGTGAGGCGCAGGCTTGTGAAAGATAGACCAATGTCGATTCCAAATGTGCTCACAGTAGCGAGGAGGATTGAGACCACAATAGACAGACGTTTAACGCCCAGTCGTACTCTCCCACGTCATCATCTGTGGATTCGGAATGTGCGTGACAATGGCTGTGGGAGAAGCACCAGGAGTGTCTGATTCCGAGCCAATATGCACTTATGTGTCTATGTTATGTATGTGTGCAGATGTATATAGGTAGCCTCGTGCTGCAGGGTAAATTAATATTCCACATTCGGTGTATGAATAGAGAAGCTCACCAATGTCGACGTGATCTACAAACATCACGAATATATTTAGAACAGGAGCCATGGTCCTTTTGTTGATGATATCGTGCATCTCGTGCCATGTGGAACGAGCTTTTTTTGCCTTTTTCTTGTGATTACCAAAATTTTCATGATTATGCGTTTTATCTTCTTGGACGTTGAAAGTAATGAAAATTTGTGGTGAATTCTTGAATTGTTAAAAATTGGATATGGAGGATAAGCCAACTTAGGATTTTTTATTTGGGAACAGTCGTGCAATAAAAAATTCGAAATTATCTCGAGTAATGGAAATTCCAACGATTTTTCAATCGTTCAATCATTTTTTTAAATTGTAAGCTTCGTCTTTAACAATTTTGGATTTATTAGAAATTTGAAAAAATGTTATTCATGATGACGAAGGGAATTAGAAAATATGTGATTTAAAGCTTATCATCTTTATCAACTTGAATACTCTATAAATCTGAACAAAAGACTCTGACTTCGAGTAACACGATTTTAAGAGAAATTCGATGGACAATTTTAATTCTCCATTGACTCGCTTCGATAAAAAAATATCGAGCAAACAAAAACGAAAAATAATAAAAAAATATGAAAAAAGCTCGTGAATGAAGAAAATAAGAGTCTCCTTTCGTAGCCAATTTGATACTGGTAGTCGACTGCAACAGCCACGAGGAGGAAAATAAAAGCTGTGGACGAGTAACCAGCAGCAGCAGTAGCAGCTTCAACCCTCTGTAGTCGCGTACCACGACATTGTGGGGAGCTGGGGGGGGGGGGGGGTAGTAGCTACAAGCTGGCTGTAGCGATGTAGAAGAAAGAAGAAGGGGTGAAAATAAGGAAGGAAAGAGGGAAAAACGTGAACGTACCGTTGGAAATAATGTTTTATTCATCACACGTACGTATATATCTCTTGGCTCTCTCTCTCTCTCTTCACCCCCTCCCCCCTTTTTCCCTATCTATTTCTCGACCGCACCGCGAGGCTGCAGGGTGCGCGTGACTTTCCCAAGAGAACGAGGGAGGTCGGACGGCAACGTCACACACCGAAAGACCCATGACGAAAGCTCTCGGGAGAGTGAGAGAAAAGCTCTCTTTTTTTTTCTTTTTTGGGAAATTCTACACGAGGGGTGTGAATTATAAAAATAAAAAAAATGCAAAAAAAAAGACGAAGAAGAAGAAGAAGCAAGAAAAAATGAGAAAATCCTTCAACCCTCTTTAACGCCCTTACGCTAAACATCCTGATAAATTTGCATCCCTAGCAAAAAAAAAAATTACGATGGAAGCGCCCTCATAACTCGTCGATCGGTGAGTCACGTGAATATTAATGAGAATACATTGCTCTTGAGACAGCTAAGTGAGCTTGCAGAACCGCTCGAGTAACCTGGCGACTGGAGTTTTTTTTTCAATATTTTTTTTTTCTTCAAATATTTGTTCATTATTTATGAATGCCTTGTCAAGCTCTTTTACCAGCTTCGTGGAGCTTTGAAATGCTGCCAGGGGGGCTTGAAGGTAGTTTAGTACAGTCATTGGCAGTGGAGGTACAACGTTGACGAGCTTTTTGAAAATCCTTGATGGCGAATGAGAAGCTGTTTTTAATCGTGAATTCATTTTCCAAGTTGAAACGAAATTATGAGAAATCACGTAAATTCGCGTAAATTGGAATTACGTGACTCGCAAGATTGCTTGAATAATTAGTTGGACCATTAAAAATTTATGAAAAAGAACTTTGGACCGAAATAATTTACGGTGAGTCGGTAAATGGCTTTTTGGTAATTGCTTTTTCTTTTTTTGTTTTTTTTTTGCGAAGAGTTATCGGATGGACATTGTTTGGGTCGAATTCCGTGCGGTTTTGTTTCAGTGGTTCAGTAATTGGCAGTCGATTGCTTGTTTCGAGCTTGTCGACTTGCCACTTGACGAAAAAAAAAAAAAACCTCGATGGCTGTTGGCTCGTTCGATTGATCGACGAAATTTTTCCAATCACCAGTTCTAAGTGGAATTCGTCTGCACCCTTAGTTTCTCTCAGCACCCTCGTGCAAGATTCGGTTTGAGGTTGGAACGAAGGCAGTGGCTAACAACCGGATTGATTACGAATCGTGGGTCAATCTCAGCGATGGGAATTGAATGGACATTTATTTTTAATGATTTCATGATCCGATTATTATCATGAATAATTATTTCTTATTAATATTAGGATGCATTGTGTAACAATGATTCACATGAATTATTCAGAATAATTGTTATATATCGAAATTTTCATAGTTGCAAAATAATTAATCAAAGTTATTTATTTGCAATAATTTTTTGAAACATATTATTTCATTATGATCATGAACAATAAGTCTTATTAAATATGAGAATTCATTTGAAAGCACTGAATCACGTGAATCAATTATAATTATTTTTCAAATTGAATAAATTTCATCGTTAAATAATAATTAATCATAGTTATTGGCTTAGAAAAATATTTCAAATGTATCATTCCATTAAATTGATAACTATGAATTTTCAAATTAAATTACGACAAAGTCTAAGTATTTAAAATCGCAATAATAAGCAATGGGATTAATATTTTCAATCTCATCTTCATAATTACTTAGTATCCGTAGAACAATGAAATACGACCTACTGAATAGTGGAACAAGCGAAAAATTGTGAAGAAGAGAAGATGAAAAAAAAAAAAGGAGAAAAAAAGAAATTTCAAAATAAATAAAGAAAAGGTACGTGCAGTCGGTATATAGTGGGAAAACGTTTGTTTCTTCGTGTTTGGTACACGAGCGAAGTGCAGCAAAGCCCGTTTTAGTGGCAATTCTTTTCCACGAGGGTCATATAACGCCGGCCAGGCCAGGCCACACACCGACCATGTAGAAACTGAACAAGTTTTTTTTTCTCTTGTTTTTTTTTTATTCTTTCTTTTTTTTTTGCATTTCTTTTCTCGCTCGACCACGCGCGCGAGCTTTGCCATTTTCTCGTTTCTTCGACCCGAACCCATTGTACCGAGCTGTATAAAAGCCACGAGAGATACTTTGCTCTCGGATATTCCGAGGCCATCCAGGGACAAACAAAGATACCTCTCATTCACTAAACGCTCCATTTAATGGTATCAACATCGTTTTGTTTTTTTTTTTTTCTCATTTCAAATGTTTCCTTTGATTGTTTATATTTTACAATAACGATTTTCTTACGAGATTTTATTCTTTTTTTTATTTTCTTTTTTTTTCTTTAAAAAAATAAAAGAAAAATAAAAATGTGTCTTATCAATTAATTTTCATTTATTTAATTTGTGTTGTGGGGGAAAAAAAGGAGGTTTGATAAATGAAAATTGAGTGAGAAGCTACAATCTTATTTTTATTTTTTATTTTCTTAATTTGATAAAAAATAAAAAAAGGAGAACAAAATAAAAAGATGGCTTCTCAATTAATCTTCATTAATTCAATTTGCGTTGTTCTGAAAAATAAAAGAAAAAATATTTGATAAATGAAAAGTGAGTGAGAAGCCACATCTTCATTATTTATTTTTACTTTCCTTAATTTGAAAAAAATAAATAAAGAAATAAAATGAAGAAAAAAAAATATAAATAAAAATGTGGTATCTCAATTAATCTTCATTAACGCAATTTGCGTTGTGGGGGGAAAAAAGAAAATTTGATAAATGAAAATTAACTGAGAAGCCACATTTTTATTATTTAATTTTTCATTTCTTAATTTGAAAAAAAAGGAAAACACAAATGTGGCTTCTCAATTAATTTTCATTTACGTAATTTACGTTGTGGGGGTGCAGAGGGGGTTGGGGAGAATATCGAGTCGAAGAGGAAGGAAAGATTTGAGCAAATATTATGGAGGAAACTTGCGTAAATGTTACGACGTAATCTCATGTGTTTGTGTGTGTGTGTGCTTTTAATATACGCGATGCAGTGAACGTACGTTCGCCCACGAAAGCCTCGGGATCAGATTTAAGCACATTCGCCCGAAGTTTCGGGGCCGGGGTGCTTCGCCGACGCGCCACGCGTTTCCGGTGCTTGTTTTGCTCTGGCTTATCGCAGCCGCCTATTGATTTAAGCTCTGATACTCGCGGAACGTTTGTTCAAGCAGCCATGGCCCGTGTGCGAAAGGTCGCGGAACCGTAAAGGCTTTTGGCTCGAACCAACGTTGCGTACGACACACACACACACACTCACACGCGAGCTGCTCGATATTTATGCGTTTCGAGGTGGTTAAAGGGTTGAACAAATGTCGCTCTCGCGTCGTTTGCTCGTGTGCAATTGCGACCCCAACGATTACGACGAAATTTTACAACCGAGACTCGAATTTCTCGTTGACAAGTCACGTCTTCGAATTGACTTCGAAATTGAATCGTTAGACCGATTTTTTAATGCTTGTTTTTATTTATTTTTCAAGTTGACAAATTTTATTCAATTTATTTTTGCTTGTTATATATTTTAGGAATTTATTTATTTATTATTGGGTTTTTATAATTTAGGAATTAATTAATTCAATATTAAATTTTTATTAATTCGTTATTTTTTTATTTTATTTTTGAATCGTTCAGACGAGAATAATTTTGTGGGATACTTTTTTTTTCACTTTTGCTATTTTTTCAATCGTGAATTATTTGAGCAAAGACAAATAAACGAATAAATTTATGTTTGAAAAGATTTCTAGGACATATATTTAATATATTACTCGACAAGATGAATTTTTGTAAATATTTTAATAACGTGGAAATAATTATTTAAATTATTAAGTAGAAAATTCGATTTTTGCGATTTTTATCTGAAAAATAATTTTTCGTAGCAATAAAGGATAATAATAATCATAATAATAATACACGAAAATTTTGACGAACATAGATGTAAAAAGCCGGCCTTTCAAGTGGAATAACGAAGAGAAAAGGAACGAAAAAAAATGGCGGGGAGAAATAAAAAAAAAATAATTCTCTCGCAATGGCGCAAACAAATCAGAATTCGAAAACTCTTTCGCGAAAACTTGTTTCCCCGCAGTTTGAAAGCCGCGTGCAACGGAAACGAGATTAATTAGAGCGTCCGCTCGCCCGATGTTATATATATGTATATGCCTTAAAAGCACCCGGAAGCTTTTTCAGAAGTGCAGACAAGCGGCTAATCATTGATCAACCGCCAAGCAAAGCACACAGTTTGGAAAGCCCGAAGAATTATGTTACGAGCGGAAGGAGGGGGTGGGGGACGGAGGCATGCGAGCCTCGTCCCAACACGAAGACTTTAAAACTCTGAATAAAACCGTGGTGGGCCTCGTGGTTCGATTTATCGCCCATTTCGCCCATTTTCCAATAATTTAACCGAAAAAAAAATGTTTCAATAAAAACAAAATTTTTTTTGGAAATTTCCGAAGGCTGTCAAAAACGAGGGGATCCGTCAATCATCGCAAAAATTGCAGATAACATGAAGATTATAAGGCACTATATATGTGCAAAGTCTGAGCTCTGTAGCTTCAACCGTTCTCGAGTTACAAGCGTTCAAGTTTTCAAGGTCATTCGACAAAAACATGAATTCACACGTCCGGATAATTTCTCCGAATTTCCTGGATGTCTTGTTATTGTTTGTAAACATGTTGACATCAAACTTGTGAGGATTGATTGTTTTCCTTTTGTCTTTGTGTTCAAGGTGACCTGGGTGAGAACGCGAGACAGACTATTGTTGACGGTCGGCCGTGAGACTCACACAATGGACACACGTTTCATGGTCAGACCTTCGGTCACGGATTGGACCCTAAATATTAAAAACGTGAGACACGACGATGCCGGTGTTTACGAGTGTCAGGTAATTAACAAGAAATTTCAATATCAACGATTCTCATCCTCTTCGAATTGTCCCGCGGACCACTTCACTATCGCGGGAAATGGGTTGGCCATTTATGTGCCATTGATGCTGGGAACACGATTGGCGCACGCGCGGTCAGCCACTTCGCAGCTTCGAATGATTTCGGATTATTGAAATAACAATCAAAGTCGATTTAACGTCACTCAATGTCGTTCGAAGTTTCTCTCGTTGTATCCATATTCCAGGAAATGGCGAAGCTTTCGGAGATTCAATGCAAACGAGGGGGAGCCAATGGGGGAAATCGGTTTGGCGATTGTCGAGACGTAATTACATTTATGCTCGTGCTGAATGGCGATTTGAAAATTAAATTAAATTTTGAGGTTTGACGACGACGGATTCGGGAAATTATACAACTGATTCAGTCTCGTAATTGTTGATCAAAGCTACAAATAATTAAATTATGATGACAATTTTTTAAAACAGGGTTTTCAAAAAATTATTGAAAAAAAAGTTTAAAAAGAGTCTGATCGAACAATTTAATTGCATAGTAGTTTGCAAACTTAAGATTATAATATCCTAACTGAAAATAAAAATTTGAGGTTAGGATATACGTCCTTCGAGGTCATTAGATTGAATTTTGGCTTTTAAATGTTGGAATCGATTTTAAAACAATTTCTAAATTCGAATTTTAAAAGTTGCATAATAATTGATCATAGTTATTGTTTTTAATTAATATTTCAAGCGTATTTCTTTATTATTATCACGAATTAAAACTCTTATTGAATATTAAAATTCATGCTAAAACAATAATTGACATTAATTATTCGTAATTTATTTCCAAATTCGAATTTTCATATTTGCATGATAATTTATTATAATTATCATTTTGAAAGAATATTTCAAACGTATAATTTGAGGTTAGAATATACGAGAGTCAAATTAATAATTCAATTAAATTGTTCATCGACAAAACTCGTGAATTATATTATTTTCGACTAGGGCACGAATGAATTTATCGCCATCTGAAATAGTCTTTGGAATTAATGGCCACGGTGACTATCGACACCCATCTCGTGGTGATCAAAATGGCGCCACCCACGCGCTTGCCTCTCGGTCCCCGTAATTCACGATCGCTCAGTATTCCCAAACAGCCGTAAAATTATCGTCAAAATCTACGTCTCACGTGGTTCATGAACGACCGGTTAATTCACAGTCACACGCGACACGTAACAAAGTCGTAACTTCCGTCCTTATGCCTCTCGTGGGTTAAATACTTTATGGACGAATATCACGAGTTACGACCGTGTTCGTCGGCCGTGAGAACGTTGTCGGTTAACAGGCGGCCATTTTCACTACTTTGCCCGTCAAGACCCAGATCTTGAGAAATTTCACCAGGACGTAACACACTTCCAGGATCTGCTAAAAGATTAACATTTTTGGATTTTTATTTTTTATTTTACGATTCTAAAATTATCAGAAAAAATAAGAAAAAACGAATAAATTCAATCAGGTGCATCAAAAAATTATCATCGCGGTTTATGAATTTATTGAGCAGCTTGGGTCAAATAAAAATAAAAATAAAAAGCTCAAACGTCAAAATTCTGATAAGACCGAAATAATTATTTCAGTTGAAAAAAAGTCGATAAAAATAACTTTTACAAAATGATGAAACGCGACTGCTTCGATTTCAATTGCAATCGATTCACAAACTTTCATGAGAATTATGCACCAAATTTTTTTTTTTTCTAAAATTCATTTAAAAAATTAATTATGGTTATATAATTATAATGAATAATATTAAAAAAATATAAATTCAATTATATGAAAGAATTAAATTGTATTTATGATTTGATTTCTTTACCGAAGATACCAACTGAACCGATGCAACATCGTTACGTCAGTCTTGACGTCACCGATGCATTTTCAATAATACCGGGTGGCCCGGATCTTCACGTCAAGCAAGGCTCGAGCTTGCGACTCGAGTGTCAGTTGATGGCCGCCACCGAACCGCCCATATTCGTGTTTTGGTATCGTCAGGGACGCATGATTAATTATGACGCCGAACCCGGTCTAAGAGTCTCGGCAACGACGAGCGGATCGACTCTCGTGGTCGATAAGACACAACCCAGTCACGGTGGCAATTACACCTGTCAGCCCAGCAACGCCAAATCGGCTTATGTCATGATTCACGTTATCGAGGGTGAGCTTTTCAATCGTTATTTTTCGATCGGAAATATTTATTCACACGAATATTGAATTCAATTTAATTTATTCGAGAAAACTTTTTTTTTATCTCTTTGATATTCAAAATGTTCTCTTGATTGTTCTTTTTATAAATTATTATTGACATTTCGAGAAATTAAAAATTGTTTTCACTATCGATAAAAAAATTTGGTCTGTGTCTATTAATTATTATTATCATTATTATTATTTGCAGAATAAAAAGATTAACCTGAAATGGTTTAAGTTGCAGAAAATGCATTTATTTTTTTGTCATTGTCATTCGCGAAAATAGAGAAAAATATTCCAAATTATCGCTAATAGTTTTTTTTTCCTATCAGATCATTAATTATTCGTATTAGAGTTATTATTATTATTATTATTATTATTTCTATTATTATGATTATCCTTAAAATAATTATAAAAATTATTATTCTTATTATCAATTAAAATAATTAAAATTATTTCTTCAATTTTTTCAGAAGAAGAAAAACCAGCTGCGATGCACGGTGGAGATCGTCCAAACTCTTCGTCCGCGCTAACGACCAACCTCATTCTTATTTTCCTCGTGACTATTGCCACGAATTCCGTGATGAAAAAATGCACAACCTCGTGCGACCCGTCGTCGAACTCATGCGCCACATACCCTCGCAATCATCGTAACTATAACACAAATGCAACGAGCATCACGTGACTAATCAATCAATCCTGGTGGACGATTTTAATCAGTTGCAGTCCGGCTGCTGACGTGACCGGAATAACCACAATCACCAAACCCAAAGCTTTCGAAACAACAACAACCACAACAACTGCACTAACAACAACAATAACAACGATACGACACTAATTTTCCATTTTCCTCTCGATCATCGTCGATCCATCGATGACATTTCATTGACCTTGACGAGTCGAGTCAAAACGCGAACGAAAAAAATTTCGACGTGAAAAAACGTTCCAAAGTCGTGCCAAGGTCAGAGTTTCAACGACTTTTCGACAGTCGTGGAGCGACGCAAATTTGGGAAATTACAACTGACTGCACTGTTAGAGTGTGTTGAAAAAAAAAAGGCAGATTTTGTTTTTAGGAATTTTTATCGTGACTCCTAAATTTGAAATCAATACTTTCGGGATTCCCATTTTGAGTAACCTTGATACTATGTATTACATTCTATACTTTCCATCTCCGGATTTTTCTTTGTGTACCAGAAAAAATTAAATTGCAACTGAAAACAAAAAAAGAAAATTTGTTTGCATGTTGATCAAAGTCAAAATCGAATTTGGGATAGCGGGACCCTTAAATATCGTCCGATTGGGCTCAAATTTTGGGAGATGTCTCTTTATTGCATCCTATTTGCATGTATAAGTCGCCATGAGAATCGAACAACTTTGCCTATTTTTTTCAACACACTCTATTTAACTATACGTCGTGATTTCAGGTTTCACAAAAAATATTGTCGATAACGAAAAAACCAAAAAAAAAAATGTGAAGAAAGAGAAGTTCAAAAGAATAACGAAATGTGTACCTGCGCGTTAATATTGAAAAAAAAAATAAAAGAGAGAGAGAGAGAGAGAGAGAGGAGAAAAAAAAATTAGTGTCCGTTTGTGCATCTGGGTGCATCGAATCGGAGAGTATCCTGCGACTAGAACCGGAAATCCCAGCCGACGAGTCTCGCGGATTGTCCGGGTACCTCGGGGATGCTCAACCCCTTCCCACCCCTGCCGACGACTGCTACCCCGTAATGGTCCTCCTGACCACCCCTTCGCTCGCACGGATGCACACACACACACACACACTCACACACACACACACACACACACACACACACACACACACACTCACACACACGTTCGGGTACATGGCCACGCGGATCGTCTGTGGGTTCCCGGGCACTAACCGTAACGCCGCAGAACTGTGGTCAAACTCACGGCTATTAAACTTAAGTGTATCACCCGATTGGCGAAATGTTCCACGGCCATTGGAATAGCACGAAGGAATTATGAAAAAAAAAACAAAAAAAAAAGACAAAACAGAAAAAAGAAAAAACATAAAAAATATAAAAGGTTTTGTGAAAAAAATAAAACACTTTTTAAAAGTTGTGCAAATAAAAATTGATTTTGATTGATCGACGTAAAAATTAAAAAATTAAGAAATAAGTAAAAACATTTTTCGAGATTGGGGTGACGAATAATTTTTATTCGCGAAAATTCTTCACGCTGTACAGACTGAGTGATGATAATTAGTTTTAAGATAGTTGTAAATTTGTTGGTTTTTTTTACAGCTTCCTTGAGCTTTGTTTTTTTTGTTTTATTTATTTATTAATTTATTCATTATTATCGTGTGGAAAGTGCGAGGTGTGAAAATTGCTATCGCATTTACATTTCCGATAGCGAAAGCCGTGTGATATATATTTTCCGTCGTATTTGCCTCTTTTTTTTTTTTAGCCTTACTTATTTCGTATCGACACACGAGATGAAGAATAATAGCTCGGGAAGATTAATGGCGATTAATTTTCACGAGCCATCGTTGAGTCGAGAGTTTGAGAATACGAAAAAAAAGAGAGAGAGACAAAAAAATTATGTAACAGCTGTACGAGAGAGAAACAAGGAGAGAGAGAGAGAGGGAAAGAAAAAAAAGATAGAAATAAAAAAAAAACGAATTGCAGGTTAACGAGGAATCGTTTTTCTCGCCCGCTCAAAGAGAGACAGAGAGAGAGATAGTAATATCACACACACCCACACACACATACATCTTACTTAAAACACGTGTATTCTGGCTTTTACGTTTCCACTTTTAATTGCTATTGCTCGCCCATGCAATTTTCCAGCAACGCTATAGCTGTTGAGCATTTTTTTGTAAAAGTTTGTATTTTTTTTTTTTTTGTATTTTTTTCATGTACCAATTCCTCCATCATTTCGATATCTATGAATATTCATTTTTTTCTTTCCCATCGACGAATCCGCACTTCGAGCGTCATGTTCGATCTTCGTTAATAAAAACGAAAGTCCCCAATCCGATCACCTGAAATAACGAAAATAATCTCAATTATGAAAATACCTCATAATTAAAAATTACAATAATGTTAATATTGATGAATAATCGTAAGACATTGTGAACTAAGGTGTAATTGGAACGAATACGAGTTTAATTTTAATTGATATACGAAAAAATAATCTGAATGTATTGAAATTTGCTCTTTCGATGTAATCGGTGTGGATCGATGTATATATATATATAATACAATACAATTATGCTAATAATAATCATTATAAAAAATTCCCAGATGAAAAATAAATTATTACAATCACGATAATAATAATAATTATACAATTCTCAGATTAAAAAAAAAACTATTTTCACAACGTCCTTGCGAATTAAATGAATTAAAGAAAAAAATATTCCAAATGACAGAAGACGAAGAACAAGAAAAAAAAATCAAAAAAAAAAAATGTTACGTAAAAAATGTGTCAAATGGAGTCAGAAAAAAATGCGAGTCGATAAATCGTGACACGAGAGGGTGGCACGACTGGAAGGGGGTTGTCGAGAATGAGGAAGGGATGGAGAGGAGGTAAATGCCAGCCCTCACAAGGGTCGATGGTTGAAGCGGTAACTTAACCGCGAGCCTAATGGCATCATAAGCGTCGGGCTCTTGGGCTCGGGTTGCTCAAGAAAAATCGGTTGACGAAGATGTAGCGAATTCAGATCCATCGGAACATCGTCTGAAAAAAAAATAAAACGTTTGCTCTCACTCACGCACGAATCATGTCAAAGAGACGTTGATTCAGGGGTTGGGGAAGGGGGGAGGGTGAACTGGAGAGCTGAGTAAATATATGTGGAAGCACTGGGGTTGCTTCGAAATGTTGATCGACAATCGGAAGTAAGCTCTTTGATGGAAAATGAATCCAGTATCATTGAGACAATCGACGAGTCCTTGAGATTATCTCAACGAATTTTCACGCATTGGATTGTGAAAATAAAAGAGAAATCACAAAGCACAGATGAAAACGTGACTGTTGGGGCTTGATTTATATTTTTTCGGACCTCGAAATATTTTTTTTACTGTGTTTTTTGATGATGGTTGTGGTTTGGTTATTGTGGGGACCTTTAGGGGTCCCAGCAAGTAATCTCGTCGAGGGTTTGCCGAACTAAACAGTTCCTAGAGCACTGCGAATAATTGTTTTATTTTAAAATAAGTTTTATAAGAATAAAGTTTTAACGATTTTTTTATTTTCACTTCTGCCAACAACAAAAAAATTGTCAAATTTGACTATCAACAAAATTATTAAAACACACAAATTAATTCTGTCGGGCTGTGATGTTATTGTTGGGACCTCTACTTTATAAGCTGGATCATTGACATCTTAGTGCCTCAAAAAGTATTTTAAAGTGGTCAAAAAAATTTCAAAAAATTCATGAACTCCTAGCAACAATCCTAGCACAAGAACCAATCGTTATAATGCTAAACAAATTAATTGTTACAATGACAGACCGCATGAGAGTCGTTTTTCAACCCCGGACCCGAGATTCAAGAGTCTCGGTCGTGAACGTTGCGAAAAAAGGGTTGCACCACAATTACGCGACGTTCTTTGCCAAGAGTGAACGAGGGGAAGGGGTTGGAGAGGGGCGGGGGGTGGGGCGAGGCTCTTACGTTGTCCTCGGGTGCCCTTGAGAGTAAATGACTACCTAAACGGTTAATGAGGCCAGCTACTGGCACTCGACGAGGGTGACGACACCACAAGCGACGAGAGGGAGCTCCACGTGGTCGCCATTGCGTTTTCTTCAACCCCCCAACGACGACGAATCTTCGAGGTCCAATGTGACGAAATGAGAGGGCAAATTTCACCCCTTGCGAATCTCAAACTCGCGGCCGGGGTTTCATTGTGACCACTCGAACAAAAGCTCGTTGAAGATGAAGGACCAGAAGAAATAAAAAAAGTTTCGACCGTATTAAAAAATCCATGAAAAATGTTTCGTTCGTGTTGACCGATCTTTATGCCACGAACTACCCTTCGAATATTTATGCTCTTCGCCCCTGTGGCCTTATCGTCGAGCAAATAGACCTTTTTCGCAATTTTCGGGTTATATATAACGCAAAACTTTTTTTTGTTGAGCTTTGAACAGATGGGAGTTAATTAATTTGTTTACAATGATTATTAGCAAGAAAATTCCTACCTTACCGACTTTTTTAGTTAGAGCAGTTTTGGGTAGAGGTTCGGAAATTTAGAAGGATCAATATTCAGAGCCACCAAAATTTAGAACGTCCAATGTTAAGAACAAACAGAGTTTCGAACGCCAGTAGACACGGTTTTCCACATTGCCCTGACTTTCGAGCTTTCCCACGGGTAAACTATCAATGTCAGATACATGCCGTCACTAACTTTTTTGTAGGAAATTGAATTCCCTACAACATTGTTCATGTACACTTTTTTCCTATATAGCGTTTTTTAGCCAGCAGTCGCACGGGAAGACAAAAATCCGAACGAGGTACCCATATATACCCATATATACAATATTCCGAACTTTGGCCCTCCCGAAGCGTTGTCCGTTCTGAATTTTCATCCGTCTGAACATTAATCCTTCTAAATTTCGATCCCTGTACCCAAAGGTTCGATACATTCATAACTATATGCATATATTCGTGATAAAGTCGGTCCCCATATATAACACATAACGTTAGCTAGCGGCGTTGGTCTTCGTTTACCGCCAAACCCGAGATACCAGTCGTCGTGGACCACGAGGAAACTCTGGTGCAAGATGTCGAACAATATTTCGCACCGATAAATCGTTAACCATCCACCCCGAAAGCTCGTAACTCATGAATATCGATTTCCAATACGACGACCCTTCCCCTCCCCTCCCCCCTTTTCTGGGTTCGTGTTACTCGTATAAATATTTATACCCGAAGACCTTTATAATTTTCAACCACCTTCACACCAACCCCTCACCCTCCACCCCCACCCCTCCGATATCTTTTCACCCAAAGTTGAACCCCGTCCGGCTTGCCTCGACTGAATCCACTGCAATTTTCCCGACAAGTTGACTCATGCAGATTCGAAGAGTACCCTTTCGTGTCTCTGTTTGGTTAAGATTTTGAAATTATGTTTCGTATTTTGTGCCAGCAAATTCGGTTGATGAACTTTGGCGAGGGTGGAGGGAGAGAGGAGGGGCATGAAGAGGAAAGGAGATGGAGGGGCAAATATCTTGTCCCAGATCTCTGGCGACTATTTCGAGGATCACGCTCGAACAATTATTATTCATGGGCGAGCTAGGTGGGGGTAGCTTTCTGTCGATGATGAAGAAACGGTTGAACTTTGGGCAAGAGCTTCGGCTATCGTCACGATCGATATTTTCCAAATTGTCGTCACACTTTTGATATCAAACATATATATTTTGTTTTCTTTAAAAATCAATTCTTTATTGTTATTATTTTTTTATTTTCATTGTTTTTATACTCACGGTCAAAGTATTGAGAAAAGTTGCAAATATATATAATGAGTCATGAACAATGATAACAATAATAATAATCAATAATTTTCAATGTAATTAATTCTTTTAACTGTAAGAAATATTATTATTATTATTATTATTATTATTATTATTATTATTATTATTATTATTATTATTATTATTATTATTATTATTATTATTATTATTATTATTATTATTATTATCACGGTGATAATTATTATCATTCAAATTCCATTATCTTCACCTTTCTTTCCATCCGATTATTTTTTTCTCAAAATTTCAACGTCCAATTATTTTCATCCCAACGAAACTCTCAGCGATTCCCATAACATTATTCCTGTGCACACACATGCACGCATATCCACGTGTGCGTATAATTCACCTCGACCGAATGAAATGAAAACACGCGTGAAAATTCTACACGGGAAAATATAATAATTGTCGGAACGAAAAAAATTTTACTCGACGATTCACGAGAAAACGATTTTGTGCGGAACTAATGGAACACAAATATGAAGAAAAAATTATGATAATAATAATAATAATAATAATAACAATAATAATAATGATAAAGATGAAGCTACCGTTTCCGCAGGTAACGTTTACTTTTTCTTTTATTTCTTGGCAGTACGCGATCTCCGTGTTTTCCACTGACAACGTTTGTTTGTTCACTTTTCCGAACCTGTTTTTCCACCTAATTGCCACTGAGCAAGGTGGAAAACGTTTCTAAATGGGAGGATAGTTCGAGGTTTAACTGACAGAGGGCTCCACGGGTATTCGCAATTATTGCAGCTTGGATTTTTTTTTTCGTGGACCTGCGTTTGAATCGTTGATTCTTATTCGACGAGTTTTTTTTTACACACGTGGCTAACAGTAATTATATTGAAATTGAATTCAATCAAAATCAAAGCAAACAAAATCTTCATACAGTTTTTTAAGTATCCATTAGTGCATTCAGTTCCAAAAAAAAGAGAAAAAAAATGTTAACAAGCTTCTGATTAACGGTTTTTTATGAAAAATTGTAAAATCAAAGTCGTCTAAACAGAGGTCGGGGTGAGATGGCACATTCTTATAAATTCAAATTAAACCAATTTTTTTAAAAATCAAATCAATCAAAATCGAATCATTAAAAAAAAAAGAACTTGGTTTATTTAAGTCAAGTTCTTTTTTGTGCATGATTCGATTTTGATTGACTTTCGATTTCAACTGATTTTCGATTTTGATTAATTTTCGATTTTGATCGATTTGAATTCTAAAAAAATAGATATTGTTTGATTCGAACTGTTGAATAAATATTCAACAGTTCAAATTCAACAAATCAACATATTCGTGGATGACCTTAGCATGACCTCTGAGCTTATTATTTCGACGTGAAGGAAATCTTCGACCAAAGTGTGTTCGTGTGCAGCACGTTCGCCATCTAGCGTGATTATTGGGCAAAAATCCGTGGCCATCAATTACCTCCACCCCCTTCCCCCCCCCCCCTTCTGGAGGGGACGATCGGGTGAAGCGTGAGCGATGCGCGTAAGCCTTTTTGACTTCGATGGAACCTCTACATTATATATCTATATATATATATATATATATATATATATATATATATATATATATATATATATATATATATATAATATATGGAAGTGCATCTCACGAGCCTGCACAGCAAAATGCACACCACAAACGTCATCCGATACGCGCATCGATGAAAAATGAAGGACCAAAAAAAAAATAAAATAAAATAAAAAATTATAATTAAAATGGAACGTCAAAGAAAACAAAACAAAAAAAAAAGTGGCTAACAGCGCATGCGCCTTTTATGTAGGTGACTCGCGTGAGTTTTTCGCATTGCGCTAATTTACACGAACGTTTGGATATTGAGTAGCTTATTGGCTTTATATTCACGGGTCGCACTGCAGAATTATTCGATCGCAGGGGAGGAGTGGAGGGGGGTGAAAATGGAGGAGCAGGGAGAGGGAGGATGATGCGGGTCGTGTTATCTCCGTTCGATGTGCCAATGCAATGAGACTCGACATCGAGAAAATATTTTCCATTTTCGTCGCTTCATTTTATCCCCCCAACCCTCAACCCCTTCCCACCCTCCGCCTCCCCTCTCCCCAACATCGATTCTCACACCGCCGATGACACAAATTAATTGACAAAAACCCGTCGACGACTAATTAAATTGTAGTTTGCGGAGTGGCTCGTTCTGCTTTCGAACAGCTTCGCGAAATGTTCTTCGCTCATCGGATTCGACTTTTCAGAAATACACGTTTGATACGTCATTAGCTCGACGAACATTTGTAATTACGGTAATGAATTTTCTTTTCGTTGTTTATTTTTGTTTTTATTTTTTTTTCTTTTGCTCGTCTTAATTTTTTTCGTGGGGAATTTTTTTTTTCATGCTTGATCGAAGACATTTATCGATGTACGAGTTATGTATATTGGACAGCTTAAATGGAGTGTAAAATTGATGTTGCATTATTGACGTTAATGAATGTAAATGAGTATTCGATGATAACTCGGTAATTTGTCGCGAGTAAAAAAAAAGAAAAAAAAATTATCTCTGTCGCGGTTCTTTAAAATTATGGAAAAGTTTTTTTCGCGAATAATTTATTTTGTTCAATTTCCGTTCACTTTTTCAATCAAAAAGAAAAATTGATGTTAATAATAATAATAACAATAATATTAATAATAATAATAATGAAAGTAATAATATCAATTTAACGACATAGCGCTAAATTCGTTCGAGCCCGTGGCGATAGAAAAAAATTGTTGAAAAATGTGAAAAGTTTATTCACTGCTATTCGTTCGTTCGTGTTTGATACGACTTTATTTTTTTTTGTTTTTTTTGTTTTTTTTTGCATTTTATTCGTCACGTCGCGGGTGAATAAATCCGGCGCAAAGATTCCCCCGCACGGTCACGTTCAACAGGCGTTGAAATCGGTGTCTGATTGAACAAAAGAAATTACCGGTTAAAATCCGTGTTGCACACACATGTTGCACACAATATTTTTAATTCACAAGGTGCATCAGTGGTTCGTGAAAGTTCTTGATTGCGACGTATGATACATATATACATATATATTATATGTATACGTCGCTTGATTAAACACGATTGGGCACACGATGGGGTGAGAAAGTCGCGGGACAGGGTTGAAAAAATTCGGGGTGCGAAGTAGCCGAACAAAAAAAAAACTTGTGCTGTCATTACATTAAATTAATAAAAAAATAGAAAAAAATGAAAAAAAAAAAATAGAATGAAAGGAAGAAGACAAAAAAAAATCATTTCTTGTCACATCCTTCGTACTATTACTCGTGTTTCTCCATTTGATTTTTTTTTGTTTGATTTTTTTTGCTTTTTTTTTTGCTTTTTCTTCTTTTTTTGCTTTTTTTTTACTTTTTAAGGTTTTTTGCTTGCTCTCTCACGGACGTCCGTTCGCGCCAGCCACCTTCCGGTTCAACGTGGAACGAAAACCTCCTCCTCCCCCTCCCCCTCTTTCCCCACCCCTCGTCCGATCGATTCTTCGTACCGGTTCACGATTGCTCCCACGCTCACCTACAGTGTATTAATATTTCATACAATTTATGAAGGCACGAGATTGCGTCGAAGAATAAAAAAAAGACGAGTACCGTCCGGTGGAATAAAAAAAAAAAAAGAGGAGAAGAAGAATGAAAATTTATGGATCGAAATAACGAAAATGATGAATACGTAGGACGACGGTATATACACAAATGCTCGACGAAATGGCACACGTGTTTTATACGACGAGAATGGAAAAAAAAATGCTGGTTTCTGTTGATACAAAAATTGGGTCTTTTTTATTTTTTTTTTATTAGATATTTGACAAATTTCTTTTGTTTCTGGATGAGAATTCGATTTGTTGAGAAAATTAATTTGATTTCAATGGAACTGTGTTACGATCAGAATTAAAAATTTTATATTCTTGAATAGCAAATTTGATATTTTCAAAGAAATGGCATATTTGATTTTTATTTTTAATTTGAGATAAAAATTTTGTTTTTTCGCGAAAATAAATTTGAATTCATCGAAGCTGTATTAAGATTAAAATGAAAATTTTGTATTTTAAAGGATAATACTTTAATATTTGAAAAAAAATTCATATTTGATTTATTTGAAATTGGAGATTAAAAATTCAATTTAATTTTTTTTGAAGCAAATCAATTTTTAAACATTTTTTTTTCCGAAGAGAATAAACGTTATTTAATCAAATCTGTATCACCGTAAACTTTCGGCCAAGTCAACCCCAAGACTTTTGATAAAAAGTGGGTACAATTATTTTCTTGTCTTCGCTTTGGGCTCTTTGCCGAAGATTAAGTATCCTCAGTGGTGAAAGATACCCGAAGAGCTATGGGAGTCGAGCAATTTGCGAACCAAAGAAGAAAGAAAATAAAATGGTGGAAACTCTCGTTAATGGAATTTCGCGTGAATTCGATGAGCTTGGCAAAAAAAAAAAAAATAAATAAATAAATAAATAAAATAAAGTTTGAATTTCTCATTGGAAGATCCTTTCGGCGCTTCGTTATTTATTTCCATGGAACGTTAATGAGAACCAACAAACACACAGAGAGAGAATGAAGTTAAGGTGAAATAAGCGTCGCGCGGTATTCTCGTTCGCAGTCGTCTCGCGGTTCGTGCCTCGTCGTCTACTTAGTTAATTACTCGAAGACGCGTCTTTGCTTTACGACGAAAACTTTTTCCAAGCTTTTACAACGCGAATTGCGGTGTACGTTCGAGAAACGAAGCTCCTCGAACGGAAAACTGATTTACCAGAACCATCGAAAGAAAATGCAACGCGGAAAAAAAAATGCAACCATTTCCAACGAACTGCGATCGAGTCCCTTGTGAAATAATTTGATTTTTTTTTTTTAATAGGTACTTAAGTAGTAATGTAGCAGTGAGGGGAAATTGTAAAAATAAGCTGGAAATGGAAACTTGCAATTTGCTCACTTCGAATCGTGAACGAAGAACGTGAAACTCAATGATAAAATATTTTTTATTTATTCTTTATTCTGTGACATTGGATCTTCGGTTGCGAACGTAGATTTCTCAATGAGGAAGCTTTTTGTACTTTTTTTAAAATTCTTTGACATCGAATTACGGATAGTAAACGCGAAGATTTCTCAATGAGGAATTGAGGAAGCTTTTTGATTATTTTTTTTATTATTATTTGACATTGAATTGTGAATAGTGAACGAAGATTCCTCAATGAGGAAGCTTTTAAATTAAGTTCTTTTATTCTTTGATATATTGAACAATTAAATTAAATATTGAAACGAATCATTTGATCAAATTTGAATTTTCCCGCGTCTGAGTTTCGCGGTCGGTAACAAAAAAATCAACAAAAAAAAGGCTAACTCTATTCGCTCGGACGTCCATTGACGTCCAAAAAAAAAACAACTCAAATTCAGTTTCACTTCGAAATGGCCCGGACGTACAGCGAAATCTAATTTTGTTTTTGTCTCGAATATAAACGAGGTTCTTCGTTTATCGAATTACCAGTTTCTTTTGCCAGTTACAATTTCTGAATGTGTGTCTGATCGCGTTAGAATGATGCCGAGAGACCGACAACGGGTGGATAAAGGGGAGGGAGGGTTGGTAACGGAAAACGGTAACTCAATGTGTCGGGTTTGGTCTCCGAGTGGTGAAAGTAGAGCGGGATGGCCCATGTGTGTGCAAAGAGGTCACAATGTCCTTCAAACTGGGAAAATTGAATGAGGAACGGGACGACCTCGGTGATCGTTAGAATCGAAGATTCTTCATGTGGGACCTGAAGAAACACATGCGGGACATCAAAACTACTCCGATAGTAAGTCTTGTTTGACATCGGTAATTTCCGCCACCTCACAAGGTATCCATTTTTCATTTTTTTTTAATTTGATGCATCTGCAGTCGATAATCGTTACCAAGCGTCGACAAGAAAGAAATATCGACGGTAGATAAATTTGAATCTTATCATCCATCGATATTCTTTTTTTTCTAATAAAAAAAAACATTTCTACTATACCAGCACCTCTATCATGACATGCAACAGTCGATAAGTAAGATTGTGTGCACGTGGCAAACATGTAGCGACATTTTACCGATGAAAGAAAAAAAACCTAAAATGCAAAATCGTTTTTTCGCGCGAATAATAAAAAAATTGCAAAAACTACAAATTCCATTGAAAAAAACTAGGACGTAACGTCTCGAGCATCAGAATTCTTGATGCGTGGAAATCCAGGGCAAAGGAAAAAAAACGAATTACGATCGTTTGGAAAAGCTCGAGTAATACGATTACCATGATCCAGTTAGATTGTACACAGGACGTAAAAACGACACGTCGAAGCAACAACGTGTCGGACTCGCGACAGTCAAGAGAAGACGAAATTCAACGTTCAACGTGATTACGTAAAAGTCGAAGGCCGCACGCGGTGAGGTGCGGTGAGGTACGGGAGAGGCGCCTATAGCTAACTAAAAATAGACGCGTATAAGTTGTCACTGTCTCGTGTTTCACACACGACCGACGGACACACATTGCTATACGTTCCTGTTCGAATTCTCACTCGTGCTCAATTTCTCCGACGACCGCATCCATCGGCGCGGGGGGGGGGGGGGGAGGAGGGGTCACGCGGTCCTGACCATCAATTATCGGTTTATTAGCGCACGACGATATGGGATACAAAATGACGTATCGACATCGCTCCGTCTCAGTCGATTCAACGTCATTGCCGATAGCGCTATCGCGATCGCGCGCACGTGGCAACTCGGTCGGTACGACAGATCGCCGAGCGATCTGTAACGACCTACGGTCGATACGAAACACATCTTTCAACAGGTTTTTGCGCTAGGAACACGTGACAATGAGGAAAAAATGCAAAATAGACGACGAAAAAAAAACAATGGAAATATCATATTTTTCACTTTGGCCGGACGCCATTTTGTTGTGATTTTTTTTTCCGCCATGATCTTACGATTAGAAATTGCATGAACGATCGTGATATCTTTTTTGAGCATAACCTCATGGTTTGATGTATTTGAGAATTTTGATCGTCAATTAAAAACTACGCAAAGACTGGTGGATGAAAAATTTTGTCGGACGAACAGCCGGAGCGGTGGGAAAGCGGTTGGATTTGCAAGTATGGATGGGACACCCGTTGCAGCGCGGCAGAATGGTGGGGCGGTGGGAGGCACACGATGAGCGGACGCGAAGAGCGAGGACAGCGTTATCGCGCGGTTGTGTATAGGTTATATATACGGAGGTTTCTGCGTATAGTTATATCGGTCTTGGGGTAGGGCAGTGGAAATTTCCACTGTGCAAACGGAGGACGGTCAATACTCTCTCTCGGCGGTGGCGGCATAACGGGTGGCAATCGACACGACGGCACGACGACGAGCCGGCTGTCGCTGGTGCTGCTGCTGCGTCGCTGCTGCTGCTGCTGCTGCCATTTTGTGGCCCGCGCGCACAGCCAATTTATGCGACTGAAATTGCGCGTTCGACCGTGAGAGAGAAAGAGAGTATGGGCGAGTTGATGATTGAGTGAGTGAGTGAGAAAGGGAGGAGAGATATAGCTGGAAGAGGAGAGAAAGAGAGAGAAAGATAGATAGAGATAGATATAACGAGTAAATGGGAGAGAGAGAGAGAAAGATAGATAGAGCGAGAAGTCGGGAGAGAGAGAAAGATAGATATAGCTGGAAGAGAAAAGGGAGAGAGAGAACGAGAGAGAGAGAGAGAGAGAGAGAGAGAGAGAGAGAGAGAGAGAGAGAGAGAGAGAGAGAGAGAGAGAGAGAGAGAGAGAGAGAGAGAGAGAGAGAGAGAGAGAGAGAGAGAAATATAGATATAGCGAGAGAAAGGGAGATAGAGATAGATATATGGAGAAGATAGGAGAGAGAGAAAGATAGATATAGCAAGAAGATGAAAGAGAGAGAGAGAGAGAGAGAGAGAGAGAGAGAGAGAGAGAGAGAGAAAGATAAAAAGCAAGAAATAGCATAAACAGTGTGAGAAAGACGAAGAGAGTGAGAGAGAGATAGCCCTAGCGGCAAAATGGGACAGAGACAGAGAGAGAGAGCGAGAGAACGAGCGTCGAGTAAGAGAGAGAGAAAGAAAGAGCGACTGCTCGGTGTGCGATCGAGCTCGCCCGACCGTGTGCGGTGAGGGGAACGAAAAAACGATGACACGCGGCGGGGCGAGAGAGAAAGAGAGACAGCCTGACGGCATTCCACAGGCAGCACCATCTCGAAACGCCGAGTCGAACCGGACAAGATCGATTGGGAGAAACCCGGTGCGCAGCTCGCCCGGAGATCGGTAAAATAACGTTTCACCCGGGATCCCACGACCAACATGGATTCCTCTCTCGGTTTTGTGCCGTAGAGCAGAGCGAAATTCCGACGTCGGAGAGGAGCGACGACCAGCGACGCTGGCCGCAACCCACGAAACCCGCGATTGTAATTTTTTTTTTTTCGTTTTCATAACGTAAACGCTTGATGCGTTTGAATCTGTCGTTATACGAAATGTATCGACGATTATTTTTTTTTTCGTTTTTTATTTGTTTCAAGCCATGGTTTTGAAAAATTCGAGGTTAGGGATTATAGAATTTTGTAGATGTGAGTGCGATGAGAATTGTTACAAAATAATATTTCCAGTTTTTCTTTTTGCAAAACGATGAGGAATTTAGGGCAAGGATTTGAAAATCTCGTGGATGCGAGTGCGACGAGGATAGTCGCGAAATATGATTTTCCAAATATTTTTTTCTCGCGAAACTTTGAGAATTATTGAAAAAGTGAAAGATTCGATAAATCCTTGCCACTTTTCCGCATGGTTTAAAATTAATTTCACGCAAATTGATTCATACGTTTCGGAGAAATGAAGAATCGCGATTTCCAAGTGGTCGACAATAGTCGGCCATTTTATTTTTTTTTTGTTTACACACAATAATCTCGAATAGTATATCGACAGTCGTTTATATCTGCAGCTTCAACCTTCACACCGATGCAACTCGCAATTTTCATAAATCGTCTGAATTTGTGTTTTTTTCTTTTTTTTTGTCTTTTGCATCCCCGTCAATAATGATTCTTATTGTTTTCTGTGTTCGATTCGTCATCGTTTCGTCAAGGCCGGCCGGATCGATAAGACGCGAGAGACAAAAAATATTATGAAAATAAATAAGAAACATTGTCCGTGAAACTATTCCACGAATATGAAGCTCGTAAGTCATCGAGAACCAAGACAGTCACTCGCGATAAGAGAGAATAGATTTTCCTCGGACATTAAATTGCGGTGGCCCTCTGTGGGGATCAGGGGTTAACCACAGCCCGTCCGACAGGCGCCAAACACTTCGTGTTTCGTCCAATAAAACATTTGGAATCTGTCTACTGTAATTTTCGTAACTACCGCCCTCTGTCGTTTTTTTTTCTTTTTTTTTTTAATCTCTTGGAGAACGGCGGAAACACGAAACAGGGTCTAGCGGATCCGTCAACGTCACGCGATCAACATTTGAGCGTACAGTCACAAAACTTTTCCACATAGATGACATTTTAATGAAACTTTATTTTTAATTAAAACTTTTTTTTTTTACTACTTGAATCAATATCGTGAATCTGTTGAGGATCGACAGCGACGCTGCTTAGCCTAGCGGTCACGTGCCGAAACACTCATACGCAATCACACTTACAGAAACACACTCACACACATTCACACCTCTCTTTTCGTAATGCGCGAGGAAGACGAGAAATCTTTAAATAGCCAAAGCGGAATGCGCGTCTCTCCAGACTGTTGTACATATATAACGCCGCGGTATTTCGCGCGATTGCCGGTATCTACCATTCTGTTAACGTGCCGTCTGCGACACGTGATTTCCAACCGGTCTACACGGCCAAATACTGTCTCTCATTTCCCACAGACGAAATAAACAATTTTCGGTTGCTGCATTTAATTATCGTTCAGTTTCTTTTTTCTATTTTTTTACGCAGTTTCTGGATCCAGTTCAGATCTGCAGGAGATTGTTGATCGATATTACAATTGATCGTACAACATTTTGTGTAAAAAAAAAATCATATGTCGAACTCTAGAACTGCATAGTATTTTTTTAGTATACGTAAATCGTATCCAGAGTCACTCGTGTCTGTTGGATGTTTTTTTTTGCTACTCAAAAGCATACAAAAAATGTTGTAGATATTCTGAAATACAACATAACTACTTAACTTCACCATACAATCATTATTTTTATCTGAAAAAATATATTATATGTCAAAAAAAAATACTCCTTTCGTGGGTAGTTTAGCAGAAAGTTTCCGTTTTGGTAGAAGAAAAAACCAAGGACATTTCCATTTTTTCTAAAATCGTAAATCAGGAGCCAAACAATGATCAAAGTGAATTCTTCCAACAAAATTGCACTTTTTTTGGAAATATCTCGTAAAATATGCAGATTTGCCGAAAAACACATGAGACCAATTTTACAGGAAATCAAATTTTCCATGAAAAAGGTTCCCACAGTTTTTTCCGAGAAACGTGTATTCAGTGAGATACGGAGATATGGTCCACATTAGGGCGAAGCATAAAGGGTAAAACCTTCGAGAACCTCATCGATGAATTTTGCAGGATGCAAATGGTATTTCGGTTACGACGCAGCATGTCACTTCCGGGCCAAGGGTGGGGGGAGGGGCGGGTAGAGGAGGACGCAGAGGACACAGCGTAGTAAGCAAAAGTAGTGATTGAGAGTACTACGTCGCACGATGCGGCATCCATCTCTCATTCTGTCCCTCTCTCTCTCTCTCTCTCTCTGCATATATCCAGCAGGTCGATATTCTTCGGTTTGCACTACCAACCTCCGTACCACCCATCCATCAAGGGTACCAATACCCAACACACAGGAAACCACATTATTACACCCACCCAACCATAAATTACCCACAATCAAAATAAAATCATTAACCCTCAGTCTGTAACCCTTTTCTGACGGTACCTTTACACTTTAAAAGATGATGAACCTAATTGGACTGAAACTTGTGAGTGGGAAAGAGACAGGGCTACCGGTGCCTGCTGCGGAGCGAGAGAGAACGCAATAAGAAAAGTTTAAGGTGTAGTCCATCACCTTGATCAGGTCCCTTGTGTCTAAAGTTTCTAAAACATACTTTAGATCGCTCTAAAAAATCCCAAAAAATTCATGAAGTCTCATAAACTATCCGAGAACAATACACAATCATAATATCGCTCAATTGATTGTTTGTTCAAACAATATCCATCATATAAACGAATAATAAAAGTCTAGAATTAAAATAATGGACTAAATAGGACTAAAATTCGTGAGTGCGAGAGAAACAGCGTTATAGGCGTTCCCTGCAGAGCGACACAGACAACGTACTCGGAAATATCATTTCATCGCCTCAACGCGTCGCGTCTTCGTGGATTATGCAAAATCAAAAATTAAAACGCAAATTATGTTCAATCTTGGATTATGGTTTAAAAATAAAATTATCGTTTGAGCTGCATATTAGCCGGTTTGTGCGGTCATGACACCGTCGTCATCACACACATAATGCCACACATAATCCCCACATGTACGTGCATATACGTATTATGTAAATACGGAAGTGTTTCGACGTGGATCGCGTGTACAAAACGTTACCTGCTCTGGCAGTTTTTTTTTTATTCTTGTATAGTGTATTTCTTGTTTTTTTTTCTCTTGTTTTACGTAACTTGCACTAGTGCTCGGAGCAGCCGACATAATGGTTACCTGGCGCGACTTACGGGCCCCAAGCCATCGAAGGCTATCCGCTTCTGCGCGGCTATCTGGACAACCACGTACTATATCTATATGTTCCAAGAGTCTCGCAGAACGTGTCGTTATCACGATCACGGCTATTGTCGCCATTCCCGTATCGCGTATAACGCTCGAGGTGCCAATTACCGCTTCCGTCAATCTCACGCCGCGTATTCTCAACCCTGAAACCCGCGACTGGGGTCCGAACGCACCCCACGCGAACTTTGAAAAAACGAGTGACGATTACAGCTTCCGTTAATCTCACGTCACGTATATGCACGTATTCGCAACCCCGGAACTCGTGACTGGGGTTCAAACGGACCCCACGCAAACATTCGAAAAACGATTTTTTCTTTTGGAAATGTATCGTGTGGGGTATCGTTTGAAAGGGCTTGTCGTGTGGATTACGAAAAGAATTTTTTCGTAATTTTAAACAAATTGTCTGAGAAGATAATCTAAAAAATATGCGAAAATAGAGCATTTCCCCCCCCCCCTTATTTCGGAAACTAATGCACCTAAAATTTTGAAAAAATCAGGGAATACAAAGCCTAGCTTGAAGTTTATCAGAAAATTTTAACGAAAGTCCTGGGTCTTGTGGATTTTCAGAAATTAATTCTACAGAATTATCGTTTTTCATTCGCGATCGACTGTCGACTGCGATGATGCAATAAACGCCCGCTAGTTGGCTACGGGCGACAAGCGATGCGGGAGGAGGAACAAAAATATGGCATGGAACCCTCTGACCCTTTGACCAGTTTTTCTTTTTTTCATTCAGTTGGTACTCGTATTCGGTTTTTTTTTCTTTTTTTTTTTTGCAAAATGTTGTCCTTTAATCTGGTCCGTCCGCCATTTTCATGACTGATCGAGGTGGACGGGTTGGCCTACGTGAATTTTCGGCTTCGTGAAATGGCTCCAGACGTGAGCTACGAATAAATCGGACGCGATGACAGTCACGGAATGCGATGTCGCTTCTGTCTCTTTTACTCGTATGCTTCACACACACACACACACACACACACACACACACAAATAAAAAAGCCATACATGTAAATAAATGTAAACAGAGTGGAATTGGGGCTTCTGCGTCGCACTTTGATGGACCAGTGAACGGCAGGAGTCGAGGGAGGGGGCAAAGGGGGGAGAAGTAGATAAGGACGCGGTAGGCTAATAAAAGAGGGACCCGCACTAATCTCCGCAAGGCCAAATTTTTTCATCGTGGAATATCCCATAGCATCAAGTGCGTACATAATTCTGATAACGTCCGACAAACAAATTCGTTTCATTCGATCGAATGATCAACCCTTCGAGGTCACGCGTTCCGGAAAATAACGCGCTATGGTCACACGGGGTCTTAAATGACCCCAGCCGTGTTTAAGCATGTTAAAATCGTCGCGTTGACAATATCCTTCCGAAGGACTTATGAAAATTCAGGATATCAGTTTGAAGACTTTAGAACGATCTCGGAAATTATTTTTTTTCAATCGAATTTTCAAAATGGCGGAAAAAAATTGTTGATGGGCCAATGCGTGAATAAAACCAATTTTTCTAATGAAAAATCGTAGCTTTTGCAATTCATAATTTTGTTAAATTTAATATTGTTGGTTTGAAGTTGCAGTCGGGGTCATTTTGGCCCCCAGTGACCTCGAAGGGTTAATTGACAACAGTTTGACGAATGACCCGAGAAAATTGTTTTTGGCTGTGAAAAATGCATTTGGAGGGATTCCAAGTCCTTCGTAGGGTTTTCAGAGACGATAAATAAATTGGGGGACAAAAACAAAAAAAAAAGATTTTAAAAAAATAGTTTCGTTGGATGTAACGTCGCGCGTTGCAATGGCGACGCAACGTCGGGACGTAAAAGCGAGTCTCTTCGGTCTCTTGGACTCGACTATGCGAGCGTCGCTTAGTTATTGGCGAATAACTACCATGTGCGCATTAGGAGCGTCGGCCAACATTCTGACCGGACGCTCCCGATCGATACCCCGCAAAGTTAAATAATTGGATTTTCTTCGTTTTCTTCTTCTTTTTTTTTCTCTTTTCTTTTATTTTGTAAAATCATTTCTTCATTTTATTTTTCGCAGGCACATGGACACATGACGAGGCGATGGGTACTGAAAGTGCACGAGAAATTTTGGTGCGCAGAAGACTCAACTGCGCATATTATTTTATTATTTTGTTATTTTATTATTATTATTATTACCATTATCATCATAATTATCGTTGTTGATGTTGTTATTGTTATTGTTGTTATTATTATCATTATTATTATTATTATTACTTTTTTTAAATTGTTTTTTTTTTCTTGGCCTGAAGTTGTGTCATGCGTACCAACGCAATACTCGTGACTAGTATATATATATATATATATATATATATATATATATATATATATATATATATATATACACACACACACACATATATTCGGCTTAACCGGATGTTGAGACTGTTATCCGTTGATGCAGTTAAAATGTACAATCCTCAATCACAATGTTTAAGAAAACCTCAACAAAGTCGAAATTTTCGGTGTCGAAAATCGACGAAGTCATCGAAATTCGGACGAAGAAACCAACCTAACAATAAGCGCATAGACGAGAATGAGAAGACATGAGAGAGAGAGACAGAGGGACAGGAGAAAGAGGCGAAAGAGTAGTTTTGCCAATGACGTGGGAGGGCCATATTGTGGGGAACGTGGGTTGTGCATCACGACGAAGGCAGCAGAGGTATTGATTTGGAACGGATAGGCCAAGAGGTACACGACATCCACATTGGTGCGCTTAACTCCCCATCGGCCCTTCTTCCTCGCGCAGCTCCAGTCCAACAGGCATATGTACATATGTGTGTGACTATGTGTATGTATGACAAACGTGTGCCACGAGCTCACGAGCCCTTGGTTGAGGCCAGCCCCCGACGTTCAAGAACCGAGCGAGCCGTTTTATCGTACGACATGTAGTGGTGGAGGGGGGAGGAAGGAGGGAAGAGAGGAAGGGTCGGGAGTCAAGGCCATCGAAGAGTGCATCCATTCATCGGGCTGTCGTAGCACCTTTGAGTGATGTAGCTCGAACATTTCAAAGAAAAACCACCTCCCGGCTGTTTTAACCCTCTCAACTATTTATTTCACTATTTTACCATTTTCCCAGACATTGAAAAAGAGTGAGTGGGGTCCATCGGGACCCCAGAATCGAGAAGAAGTACCACCGAGAAAAAAACCACCTCCCGGCTGCTTCAAATCTCTCAACTATTTATTTCACTATTTAACTATTTTACCAGACGTTGAAAAAGAGTGAGTGGGGTCCATCAGGACCCCAGAACCGAGAAGAAGTACGAACCGGAAGTGGCAAACGGCATCTTGAGGGTCATGAATCTTTTCCTGAATCAGGTTTTTCTCTTCTCATTGAATTGCAAAGAGATTCGATTAAATATCAACAAACATTGATGGAAATTGTGAGAAATTTACGGGAGGTCGATGCGTGAGGGTCATACGGACCCCGCACGACCTTGGGAATCAACGAAGTGTGAGGTGTCGACGTTGGGGTTGAATAATGACGTTGAGGACAACGTAGCAAGGCGTTCGTGTCATAATCGAGATTTTTATGTGGGGCAGAGTCGATGCTGGCGCCAATGGGGGAAGAGCCGGGGGCAGAAGAGGATGGAAACTCGCGTGTCCCGCACACCGGTTGAGACTGGTTTCCCTTGAATGCGCGGAATAAGGATGCAACGCGAATGGAGGGGCGGGGGAGGGTCGCCGGTAACGAGCGAGATGAAACTAACTACACCCGGTATATAGGAAGACATCGGAACGTCGATGCGGTGACTATTGGCCGGTGTGATATTCGAGCTTCGACCTTGAACGGAATTTGCGGATTCGTGAAGGTCGTATGGGGCGAGATGAAATTGGCAATCCTGATCGAATTGGATGTGATGAGGAAGTGTGAATTTCGGCGAGGTCGAAGAAGAGGTGGATTATTTTTGGAACAATGAAATGGTGAAATTATGGACGAGGGCGATGCTTAGTTAGGTTGGGTAATGATAAATGGAAACCAATTTGTATTTCTTTGGAATAATGGACGCTCTTGGGGAAGAGAAATTGTAGATGTCTTATGTAGCAAATGGAAACCTCCAATCATGTAACACCATCACTTGACTATGCGCCCCTAGCGGCTGGCGCCGGAACTACGCCAAATATGGGCATTCATTCAATGAAAATGTATTTTAAATACTTTTTCAAACAAATAACTATGACTGATTATCATGCAAGAATGAATATTGTCACATTTCTGTAATAATTATGACCACTTAATGAAAATTATTCTTGTACAATGAATTGAAATATTTAATAAATCCGCTTAAATTGATTATCATTTGGTCTGAAAAGTATTCGAAATACATTTTCATTGAATGAATGCCCATCCCTGGCCCTGCTCCTCTCGAACGTTTTCAAATCTGCTTAGAGGAGGCTGGAGTAGATGGACTTTGCATCGCTAATTGTAAACACAAAAAATTGTAAACAAGATTTGTGAGGTTCCAAAATTCTTTTATTTATTTTTTGTTGGAATACTTTTTTTTCGGTCACAATTTTTAGGTTAGTCGTGAATCGTGATGGCTGGACCCGAGACAGCCTTGAATTTTGCGCAATGCTGGGCATACTTAACTCTCTCGGCATACCCAACAACATTTTGGCCGATCATCAAGCTCAAAACTTTCGAGTCCCGCATTGGATAAACAATGAAATTTGCTTCCTGTCACGCCATTTTCTATTTTTCACTCGTATCTCAAATTCCAACGCAACACAGAATATTTTGAAGACGAAAAGAGCAAAAAAGAAGAACAAGAAAAACGGTTCAACGCATATGCCGACGATTAACCAAATGAAAACGTTCAATAACATCGAACACACGTTTATCATGCAAATTCAATGTTGTTGTTTCTCTTTTTTTTCGTGTTGAGGGTGTTGCGGAGACCCGGGGGGAAAAAGAGGTCCGGTGTCAACTGAATCCCATTCGAACGTAACATTCGAGTGTGATTCATTCGAGTATTTCTATAACACGTGTGCGAGATCTGCATATATCCGTAAACACATCGGGGATCTTCGAGGTCAAGGCGAGAAACAATTATTCGCGTCCGTACAACCGACGCTTTTAGCACCATTGAAAGTATTCCTTCGTGGAAATAACAAAAGCGAGAGACACGAGATGTTTTGAATAGCGCCCCCTTCCCCCTCGCCCCTTCTCGCAGCGCCCCGAGCGTCAGTTGGTATTGTTAGTAGTGGCAGTTATTTTTCTTTCCCGATTGGTTCTGGTTTGCTCGCCAACGCTTCTACGCCATACGGCCATTCGTGATCGTCAGTCGAAGCTGGTTGGTGTGCAAAGCGCGTGCGCGAAAAAGTGGCCAATCGTAGGTCCGCATTTTGGCGCGGGCGTTTCAAACAGAGTCACGTTTGAGACAAAAAATAGTCTTTAAATGGCCTTACACAAAATTAATTTTGGTTAAATGCGGATAATGTTAATTTTGCGTCTTATTTACGTCTTTCGTTGATCGTGATTTGTAGAAATAAATGAATAAAGAAAACAATTACTTTGATATCGAGTAGATGAATTCGATGGTAAGGCCCTCTGTTGGCACTCATTCGCAACTTAAGGCGTGCATTTTACGTGAATCCGCCATTTTGGGTGAATCCGCCATTTCGAGTGACGCAGATTTCTAGTGACAGAAGCTAAATCAATGAGTAGTTACTGAATTGACATAATTTATTGGACTCGTTAAGACGATGTGCTACTTTTTTTCGTTCGTGTGATCTCCGCCACGAGTGCGAGAGAGATATCGCCATCAACCGACTCATCGTACATCGCCTTAAGGCTCGAGATTTGTCGATGTTTTTTTACCAAATTCCCAAGAGTCCGTCGTGCCAATTATAGTAAGGCCAGTGTGCCGTCACAAAAATATTACACTTCTATTTTGAAATTCTAGCCGGGGCTATAATCATCGGGATTTCACCTTTCGCAGAGAGTCTACGGAGTCTCGGGTCTTTGTCACCGGTGACGTAGATCATCGTGCGCGTGTTGACGCATGTACACATCTTCGTGTCTACTCGTGTAGGCTCATTCAAGCGTTCGCGGTTCAGCCACTCTGATTGGATATGTATATATATTATATATATACACATATATGCATTGCTGAATCACAAGAGCCCACGTCCTCGAGTTGCAACACATGCTCGTGGAAGCGTCAATATTGTCAGTAGTCCCCCTCCCCCCTCGCCCCTCGCCCCTCGCCCCTCGGTATTTGCGTTGATCAATCAACTCAAGTACTTTCTCGAAGCCTGATCAACGTCGCCTAGCCTGGATGGGATGATCGACCGAACCTCAGTTGTCATAATTGAAGACAAATTTGCGAGGCCCAACGTTGCCCTTTGATGTCGCGTGGCGGCGCTGCGAACCTGTGAGATCTCGACCGAGTCACAGATCCACATGTTCCATATTTATTCGCGATAAGCTGGAGCCAGAACACTTCACTTCGTTCTGTTGACCAACAACAGACCCATATTTGTCATATCTGTTTGTCAAGCTTCGTAACTGCGGCTGCAGATGGCGCTGATCTCGACGCACATGTAAAAAAGCTTGTGTCGCGTTGACACAATCGTATTAATAGCACGATTATTAACGCGCGTTGTATGTCGTACGTGCGTGCATTGATGAGGCGGGTGTAACCTATAAATTCCGATTGCGATGGCTGGGTGCCAGATGCGCCGACGCAAAGCCGGATTATCGGTCGCGGAGTAGGAAATGCAATGCCTGTCTCATGAGTCAAGCGGCCATCGGTTACTCATCACGCTCGCGGGCCGTTGGTGTTCTCCGATGCTTTCTACAGCTTGTACACTTCTAATTCCGGTCCTCGTAATTACTCATCTCGATTGATTGTAACGACATCGAGAAATATGTCAACCGAAGAAGAAATTTTTGGAAGATGTCCACGTTACGGAATAAAAACCTATATGAAACACGTGAAATCTCAAGGTCACAGTCAATGATTACGAATTTCTGCGCAGGCGCTGTAGATCAACCAATAAAATATTCCGGACGTATTTTCGTCGGGAGTGACAAAAATGTTTGAAATAAAAATGGAAAAAATATCAATTCATCGACTGTTTTTGTTTGTTTTTTTTTTTTTGCTTTCTGTCCTTTCTATTTTCATTTTTATTTTTTTAACGTACAAAAATAGTCGAACGTGTCGCACGAAAATATTTGGGGGTCGTGCTCGAGTTGTTTTCACGCAGCTCTTGAATTTCGTATTAACGGATAAAACGTATTTTTTTTTGTTTGGCCAACCGAGATCGTGGAGGCGCCGGATAGACCAGAAGCTGGATCTTCGTCGTAGGTGTCGAGACGCGACACGTCAACTTTTCGTAGGCGCCGTGTGTGTGTGTGTGTTACATACGTCGGTTATAAGTCGACGTCGCGCGGAGCGAACGAAAATAACGATAATCATTGGCTCGGAGGATAGTCGGCCACGAGCAAACAGAGAGAAAGCGATGAGAATTGCGAAGCAAATATAATATACGGAGTTAGCTACGTAGGCAGAGTCCATCAACAGTTTGGTCCACGACGCCGTCACGTGCCCGGTTCACGAAATGGCGGCCAATGGACGGATGGCTCACGCGTCGACCTTGGACGCAACGAAAATTTACGGTATTACAGTGGCAACGAGTCTTCACACTGTTATTACGTGGAATTACCGTAGTCAAGCATCGACCCTGTAGGGACGAAGAGGTGGGCGTCATTAGAACCCGTCTACGTGCGAAATAAGCGAAGATCAAAGCTGCGAATGCATTTTTCTCGAAGCCAGATTATTGGAAAAATTTAAAAATTTGAGGCTAGAATCTTGCCACTTTTCCGAAGTGAATCGCACTCATGCGAATCGTTTATGTGGATTTGGGTTCGAGAAAATTACGTTTAAAGTCTCGAGGTGGACGCATCGATGTTCCGCTCGACGTTGAGAGGTTATATACGTGAGATACGTATTGTGTCTCGAGTTAAATATACAATTGACGTTCGATACATCGTTATTCGTGACTTCGACGATACATTGGCGATGGGGACGACAGGACGTGTGGGGTATCGCGTTTCATCAACACCCACGAGTTATCCGTCCGTCAAATCGAACTCGTGGACATAAAGCATTATCGTTTCTTCTCGCCCCGAGAAATCTATATAATACAATTTTTTGAGACTTGACCTTGGATTATTTCAGCAGAATATGGATGAAAAAAAAAAAATAGAATAATTCATCGCTCGTGGCGCCACTGGTCTCATCCACGAACTATACATACAAACGATAGTCATTATTTGGATACATACTTTCCGCAATTAATTTGGTAATTCACCGTACCGAGGAAAATTAGGTTAACTCGCGAAAGCAAATGTCAAGGTTTCCGCAGACTAATTTCCCGGCATTTACGTGGGCGATAGTAATTTTCGTTTCTCGAGCAATCGTAAATTGAAAGAACCAAGTTGGGGCTGGCAGTTCAATTTCCGGATCTTCGATCGTTTATGTACATACATTGTAATTTCGATTTAAGAAAAAAAAAAGAATAAAAAATAAATCTACAATCTTTCGCAATGGCATTTCGTTTATTTTTTCCTTGATTCTTTTTTTTTTTCATTCGGTCCCGACGAAAAAGCTCGTTTGGCACACCGGTGAAGTCGCTTGTGCAAGACATGAGACAGGAAGAAAGAAGATGTCGGACGACGTTGAGAGGTGAAAGCGTTGTGAACAGTGGAAAATTCCGACGATCGATGAGAGACCGCTGTATATATGCACAAGTACATACATAAGCGTCAAACTATTGTAACTTGCGATGCAATACCTTTGAATTGTACATGAATTATGCTTTGTCTCTTTCACGATCGTTTTATCAACAATAATAATAAACAATTCAATAATGCGTTGATAAATTTGGTCCAAATACGTTTTCAGACCAAATATTATATTATATAATATAATATTATATTATATTATATTATATTATATTATATTATATTATATTATATTATATTATATTATATTATATCATGTTATAGATTATAATTTGTCAAACCAATAATTCCGATTCTCATTCGATATTCTTCATTCTCACGAAAAATCCCGAAATTTCCAGAATAATTTTTATTTCTTCGATCAAATTGAATCATTAAAAAAAAAACACTAAAACGGATAACCAGAAAGGAATTTCCGATCGGAATGATATATCGATGACTAACATTCCGTGATTCCGGATACCTGCTTTTATCTCGAAGATTACTCCGACATCGATAATCCGTATCTCCTTTCGCCATCGCCACGACCTTTTCTTCCAAATAGGAATAAGAAAGAAAACGAAAAAAATCCGATAACAGGCTCAACACTCGGCGATTGCTCTCTGCGTTTCCGGAATTCTAACAACACACGTCAGATTCGTCTCATTGTCAATGCAAAATCAATATTTTGCTCGAATCTTTCGTTCAATTAACATCGAGCTTATCGCAAATTACACATATACGCATAATTTTTTATTACGTTTTATATTGCATATATACATATGATATACATATATATATATATATATATATATATATATATATCATGAATTGTAAATTATTTGCAAATAACAACGGATTAATGCAAAACAAATAATTCATCGAATAAACGATAAACAACGTTACATGCAAACGAAGACCTTCACCCATTGCGTTATCGCAATAACAACAACGCAATCGCTTATCACAACGAGATTAAATCAATTTTTTTTCCTTTTTTGGAAATCCAGAAGTCTTCGATAGCTCATATACGGAAGAACTCTATCTCTCTCCCTCTCTCTCTCTCTCACTCACAGACACAGACACATCAATCGTCGTAATCGCGATCCATTTGACACAAAAAATGATAATAATTGCGCTGCGCAATTGTCGTCCCACCGACGCGACCACATAATTCATGTAGATCGTTCCCATCGTGTCGTCTCTCTCGCACACACCCCCAACCGATAACCCATCCCACCAAAGCTCGACTATTTTTAGAAACAGCGTAGTAAAAAAAAAAAAAAACAGAAAAAAAATTGTTTTTCATCATTCTCGCCCATCAACGATTCCTCGTTAAACTTTTCACATAATATCATTTTGCGCCTCCAATAGCCGATTGCGATTCTCAAAATTGACTGCGTTCAATTTTTCCACCATCTATATGTCGCATCGTTTGTAATGACCGGTCTAACGCGACGACAATTAACACATGAGCTTGTCTATATTTATCCCCCCCCCCCCTACGTGGTTCATCGTACATATCTCGCCGGTGTTGTTACCTTCAACCGTGGTGCAACGTGCAAGTTCAATAACAATCAGATCGTTCCACCGAGTCAAGCGCAACCAAACGTAGGTACGCATTATTGCAGCCTCACGTGTATTACGTGCTATACGTATATACATATATACATATATACACATACAACGAACGTACGAACTTGTCTCCTTCTCGAACCTTCTCCACGATGCAAAACTTTCCATTCCCACTCTCGTCATGTCGCCCCTACAATTTCAGACACTCCAGTGCGTCTGCTTAATATAACATTACAATCCTATAAATAGATTTAGATTAACCGATTGGTGGCTAAGTTAATCAGTTGTTATAGTAACGAGTCAATCATCTGGTTCAATCGAATCAACCAGCTGATTGGTTGGATCAACCAACCGATTGTGTTTGACGGACCAGCTGAACGTTAAGACATACCAACTGATCAGCCGAGTCAACCAACTGATCAGCCAAGTCAATCAACTGATCATACGAGTCAACTGTCTAAACAATTGAGTCAAACAGCTGATTAGCTGAATCATGATGATTGATACGTTGGCTTGACGAGTCAGGCCATTGATTCGGGCAACCAGCTGATTGATTGAATCAACCAACTGATTCGTTTCGAGAGGTACAGGTACTGGACAGGTGTAAAAAAATTATCGGTTCATTCGCTGAACCAAGGTCTAACGTTGATCGGTTGGTTTGGCCACCCAATTGATTATTCAAACCGACTCATTCCCAGTTGGCAGTGTTGCGATGATCGATCAGTTGGTCGAGTTAGCACTGACCTCGGATACAAGTTTAATCATTCGGTCCGAAGATCAGTGTGCGACAAACGTCGCACAGATGTTTCTCGCCCGTTCCAACGTTCACTCATAATTAACGATTGTGTGACTCGAACTCGCGTGATCTTCGTCACTTAAGTGTCAGATATGGAATAATTAGACGGGCGATGGAAAAAAATGCATTCGAACGCATTGGGAATCGAGTGAAGAGTGTCAGAAGTGTTGGAACCGCGAGAATAACATCGTCATTCGGAAATAATAAGGAAAAGGGCGGTGAACGGCTTCGGGCGTGTTTCTATTGATCCGGGACGTTCGTATTTGGCGCAACAACGCAGTTCACAGCCGACCCAGAAGAGATGCGAAGGATGCAGTGTCTCGCGAATTTTCATCTGCAACGTTCTATCGACGTATTTTTCCGATGGTTTTGTAACAAGGACGAGAACGAACTACGTCAGTAGGATTTTTTTTACGATTCGAATACGTCGACAAACCGGCGACGCATTTGGGTTAACCTAACTTTTTGAATTTAGGCGGTAAAATACATTTTGGATAATCGCTTGTGGCCAATTGTTGGGCCGAGATTGTTCAGGTGGGATGAGAATGATGCGACGTTAAAGAATACGATGCAAAAGAGCACTTGAGGTTAAATTTATTCAGTTTTAAAATTAAGGTGTAAATATAACTTTTTAGCGTCGTGCGTAAGTGACGGACAAATATTTAAACTCTCCGC
The DNA here is from genome assembly GCA_963662125.1 of Diplazon laetatorius. Classification (NCBI taxonomy): domain Eukaryota; kingdom Metazoa; phylum Arthropoda; class Insecta; order Hymenoptera; family Ichneumonidae; genus Diplazon; species Diplazon laetatorius. Next base: position 2,881,155 of record OY759164.1, read on the forward strand.
AAACGACTTTTTTCGAACGTAAGAGTCTGTGGAATTGAGCGGGGAAGATCGTGTGTGACGCAAGTCCAAACATAACCTAGTTGATCTTAGCAATTATCGTTTTGACTGAAAATAGCATTGTCGATGTTTTTTTTCTCTTATTATTTTTTATTCTTCTTCTTCTGGGATCATGGTTGTGGAATTTCCGCCATTTTGTCGTCGTGGAGAGATTATCAAGATGGCGGCCGTGAAGGGCCGAGAGTCTCGAGTTTCACGATCGAATTACGACTACATTGATTAACAAATCGTGAGATTGCGACTGTGAAGAAAAAGGAACAACGTTCACATCGGAAGTAGCCGTTCAGGTCTTGGATTCCGCATTTGGAGGTTATGATTCATCGAGACTCAAATGGAAATAATTAATGACGAATGAAGTTGCGGCTTATCGATTGGTTTAGCAGGTGTGGACGAGCTTTCTGTGTCATGTCTCACGTCACTGGAACGAAGAAAACGGAGCGGGGGATTCGTTCTCCCGCCAGGTGGCGCGTCACGATGATCTACGGAGATTGCGCGGTATAGATAGGCGCGTTTCGCGTTCGGCGCGCAATTCAATATGTCGCAGTAGATCGTGCGTCTCATTGTCAGTCGCGAAAAAAGTTGTACCTGAGGATTTTTACTCTGATTCGAACAACGGAATCAATTTTTCGATTTTTTCGAATTGAGATTTTTTAAATATTTGAGCTTTTAGCTTTGAGCTTACAATTTTATAGATTTCTTTCCGAAATTATTTCTTTTGGAAATAATTTATATTTGACGATTATACTTTTTGTTAAATTGATTTATTAATAAATTATTAATTAATATTATTACTGTTGTTAATGTTGTCATTTATTTTGTGTGCAATTTCGTAAATCAACCCGATGCGGACAAAATAATAATATCAGCACCGATAATAATAATAATGATAATGACTAACATTATTATAATTATTATTATTCAATAAATTCGATATTCGCATAGCTACGACAATATGTTATTACGGACGAGTTTTATAAACGTGATCGCGATCGAATGTCACGTCGACGATATGGCAAACCAACTCCGCGTCGTTACACCGGATGTTCAAGGTTCTTAAGCCGATCGTAGTCCAAGCGGAAAATTAATTGACCGTTCCCAATAAAATCGTATCGTTCGTATATTGCGTTCCGAATTTCCTCGTGGAATAATAAATATAAATAAGTTCATATAAATTGTCACTGTCAAATAGAGCGATACCATTTTTTTTCGTAACATTGTCATTATCATTATTATTATTATTATTATTGAATAATTTATTTACGAATGTTTCGATTACAAATTATTATTTTTTAAATGTAGAGAATAATCTATCCAATTATTGTTATTATTATTATTATTATTATTATTATTATTATTATTATTATTATTATTATTTTTAGCTCGGAGGAGGCCCCTCGTTGAATTTGATTTGATTGAAACTATCGTTAATGCAAATCGACCGTAATCGCGAGCGATAAAATTTTTCACGATGACAAGTCGAGTTGTAAGTACTGGGGGGGGGAGCACGACGACGAGTGCATTCCGGGCCCCGACGGTGTGGTTTTGCCCATAGCGGAAATTTCCATTGACGATACGCGGGACCATTGGCGTATACACTTGCGAATTCCTTTGGTGAATTCGCGACGCGAAAAAAAAATAAAAATAAATTTAAATTAAATTAAAATCACGACGGTCAACAATTTGACCATTTTTTTCTGATTTTTCAGGTAAACATTAAATTTTGTGAATTAAAATTGAGTGCAACACATTACGTTCACTTGAAATGGTTAATCATGTGTCAAACAATAAAAAAAAAAACAAAAAGTTTGATAATGTTGTTTGTAGAATAAATTGTCGTTTATGTACATGAACATTGTGATAATACAGGAAAAACGTGGTTGATTGATTGTGGGATGTGGGTTATAAAACATTACTGATAACAACGTCAGACATTTATTCGTTTCATACTCATTTATTGAACATGACATAAAAATCACATATTATATTATACACGGTTATCGTTGAACCGAAGTTTATACATACATATATATATTCATATATATATATATATATATATATATATATATATACATGTTATATATATATAATACATATTCGTTAAGCATTTTTAAACTTTCGATATATTGTGTGTTTATATTATTAATTACATTTTCAGGTTGCTTCTCGTTATATTTATTTATTTAATATTCGCGCATTTATACGAATATAATTTGAAAGAAACGAAGATTCTAGCAAATTAATCATTCTTCGTTTTTCAAATTGTTACAAATAGCGAATTTATTCGTTATCGTTTAATGCGCGTGGAATGTTCAACCCAGAATTGTCTCGCGACTCGAAAATAATCGAATCGCGATTTATTATCGTTGCGAAATGGGAAAATCGAGAGCGAACAAGTGAAAAATCGGAGAAGCCTGTTTTTCATTTGAATAAATAAAATATTGTACGAAAAGATCGAATAAAAAAAATATAGAAATTAATTATTCGCTGAATGACTTTTTTTTATGTTCAACTAAAAAAAAATAAAGATCGTAGAAAAAAAATGATAAAGGGGGGACGAATATTTGGCTAGCCTATGACGTTATTTTTTTTGTTTCATTTTTTGGGCTTTTGGCAGTGACGTTTAATCGCTATGGACGAGGAGAATATTCTGGCCATTATTTGCTTTTTTAAAAATTTTTTTTTTTTATCTTTATTTTATTATTTTTTAAATGATTTTTTTAGTGGCAGTTTTCTAGGCTCTTGCCTCGATTCTCCCCAGCCATGCTTCAAAAATCAGCTCAAAAAATCCCGTGACACTCGTTAAAACGTAAATCAACGTTTAAGCAACGTTTAATCGTGGAAGCAATAAATTAAAATTCATTTGACGAAAAGTTAGACTCTGGATAATGCGATACTAAATGTGAAACTGAGCAAATCAGTTTTTTTTACTTTATTTAATTTTTATTTTTGTTTTTTTTTTTTTTTTTTTTTCGACCATGACTCATCTTCATCGCTCGTGTCAACGATAACAATTTCGTGGCAGTCGCACGCTTCGGCATTGTCTTGAAAAACTGCAACGTCGCCGTCGACATCTCACGCTCCTTTAAGAGAAAAAAACAAAAAAAGAAACAACGAAAAATAATAAAAACGTAAATAAATTTGTTTGGAAAGAAAATGGTAAAAAAAATATTATCAAAACGAAAATATAAATTTGTTGTTTTTTTTTTTAGAAATTTGAAAAAAATGGTAAATGATACTGCACGAGCCGAACGAGTGTTAGTGCGTGTCAATCGTGTTGGAAAATTTTGCAGGAACATTGAGATTCGAAAAAAAAACGAAAAAAAAAATGAAATTAGAAAAATAAATAAAAATAAATTATTTCCAATTTTGGTGTTCGTATAACCGTGATCACTCTCGGGGGTCCAATGAATGATCCGAGTTCGATTTACATTTTGACTATTCTACGCTTAGACCTAATCGCCTCGATACATTTTATATTTATTTATTATTTTTATTTTCATATATTCATTTTTTTCCGGCGTAAATTGCGCTGCCATCGTTAATCGAGAAAATGTTCGAAGAAGGGCGAAGAACGATATTATTCGTTTACACATATATTGATCTTTTTTCTCTCTCTCTCTCGGTCTCTTATTTTTTTTTTTTTTTTCCGAAAATCCATTTTCCATCAGCGATTTGTACGCCATTATTATTATTTTTCTTTATTATTAACTCTCTTGTCTCAATTCTCTCACGTCTCAATCTTTTATCGTTTCACGCTAAATTTTTTTTTTCTCTTGCAAAAAAATAAATTTAACCTTATAGCTTACTTTATCACAGAGTTAAACGCGGGTATTCGTTTGCAGTTATTTCTCTCTTTTTTTTTGTTTTCCTTCGATTTTTCTTGTTCCTTTTTTTTCGTATTTTCTTTTTTTGCATAATTTTATTTCCATCTTATTCCACACGTTAGAATCGAACCGTCGCAGGACGATACCTTGTTTGTTTGTTTTTTTTTTTGCGTGCTTCTCAATTATCTCTTGTACGATTTTTTAAATATTATCATTGCTTTTTTAAAAAAATTTAATTTTTTTTTTCAATATTTTTTTTTTTTTTTTTTTTTTTCATTCGTCTCCGAAATAACGTCTCGCGGCAAAACTTAACGATTCGAATGTTGCAATGGATCGTTGCGAGCTGTGTGCGAGAGGCCGAGTGCCAAAAATGCATTTTGCCAATTATTATTATCATTATTATTATTATTATTATTATTATTATCATTATCATCATCCTCCCCGCCTGCCTCGCCTGTCTGCACGTGGGCATTCGATTCTGTCGGCCAACCCCCTCACCCCCGTCTCATCCCTTCGCGCTCCAAAGGCCCAATCGAGTCGTCGAATTTATTTTTTTTATTTTTTATTTTATTTTTTTCTGTTACAATTACTAAATATAGTTGATGATTTTTTATTCGCACGTATTTTCTAAATAAGTCTTTTCCCTTAGGCTTTTGGGTCGCGACGACCAAGCGTTTTATCGCAAACTACTATTAGTACGTTTTTTATATTCTTTTATTGTTTTTTTTTTTTTATTTTTTTTGAAAATCTTTTATTTGTAATCCGTCTCGATCGTTGTACGACGAAATTTTGGGACGAATTTTTATATCGACTCGGTCGGTAACGATAATTTATTTGTCTTTCTTTCTTTCTTTCTTTTTTTTTTTTTGAGACTTCGATGGCAACACAAATTTTATCGGATGCTGCATGAAACTGTACGATCCAATTGTTGTTCAATGGTTTTTTTTTCTTTTCTAAAATCAGTCGATTGACTGAAAAAAATAAAATAATCGAGATTTGAATATTGGTGTTGAATTATCGACCGAGTAAATTTCAATCATCTCCCAAAACTTTCATTGGCAAACTCCATCGTACGTTCTTAAAAACTACGAAATCACTCTCGGTTCGAGCAATTTCATACCTCAACGCTTTTTTGTTTTCTCTCTCTCTCTCTTCATTTTATTTTATTTTTTTTTCAAAGTTGTTCGTTAAATTTTCGATTTTCCGATAATTTTCTGTATTTTCGTTGATAATATATCGCGAGATTGCTCGACAGTACGAATTTCAAGATATGACTCTAATACGATTCTCACATTTTTTATTTCATTTTTTCACAGCTCGTTACGCGATAACAATATGGATTTTATTTTTAATTTAATTTTTAGTTTATTTTTCATTATAAATTATTAGACTCACTATAATGCTCTTTCTCAATCTCTCTCTCTCTCGCTTGCTCTCACACACACTCGCACTTTCTCTCTCTATCTCTCTCTCTCTATCTTTCGTTCTCGTTTTAACGGGAATTAAAATAATTTATTCAAGTAGACAATTAATAACGCACATAAACAAATCGCCAATATATCAACTGTTTATCGAAAACTACAATACAAGGAACTATCTTATATATATATTATATATATATATGTATATAATATATATATATATATGCCTTGGAACGGTAATGCTCTCGTGTATCAGGTGGAGAAACGATCAGGACAGACCCGAACACGACTCCGTAGACGTCCGAAGGCGTCGGAGAAGAATCCCATGACATGGGAATCCTATCCCGATGTCTGGCCTGAACGAAATAAGGATTCGTTTTTTTTTTTTTTTGCTTTTTTTCTCATTCGTTACTTCAAATTTTCTACAATTAAAAAATTTTGTTTCCCTTATTTATTTTTTTTTAAATATTTTTGAAACCAATTCAAGAGAGAAAAGCAAAAATTGAGACATTATATATATATTTTTTTATTTTTATATATTTCTTTTTTTTTTTGTCGAGGTGTCTATTATCGAATTATGAATTAATTGCAAGCTCGCAAAATGTTGTGATAAGAGAAGGAGTCAAATTTGATGTTTGTTTTTTTTTTGTCTTCAGCACTGACCTTTGTCGATTAATCCGCGATCCAAGCTCCTCGATCGATTCTTTTCTTTATTCATTTTTTTTTGTTTTCTTATTTTTTCTTGTTTTTTTCGTCGCTTTAATTTTTTTTTCTCATCGTCGATCTTCCGGGTCGATGGTCCTCCTCCATCATCTTCTTTCCATCTCATCTTCCTTGACGAATCTCATCCGGATCTCAAATATTTTTTTTTTTTTTCGACATTTTTTAAATATTTTCTGTTTTTTTCTGTTTTCGATCTTCTTTCGATCTCGAAGCATTTTCTCATTTTTCTTCACTCTCATCTCGATTGATCTTCATGATCCTTGTTGTTTTTTGTTGGGGGTGACGCTCTTCGGGGTCGACCTCGAAGACTTTTTTGCACTCTTTGCAATAATCGTCTTCCTCTTCGTCTTCTTCTTCTTCTTCATCGTCTTCTTCATCTCTTCATCATCATCATCGACCTTACTGCGTCCTGTGCCGTTGACGAACATTTCTCGAACAACTTCAGCTTCGTGCGAACGTTTCTACGCGACAGAGCTTTTTTTTTGTCCTTGTTGTTGGTGGTAATTTTTTTTTTTTTTTTAATCTTTGAATTATTGTTTTTTTGTGTTGTTTCGTTTGACGGACTACCAGACAGCAGATTGATCCGGGCACGAACGTGCGACCTCGCAGCAATCCCCGTTACCGGATAAACCGGAAGTTCCGGGTGCGGAGGTTCGTCGGATCTCGATGGGCTTCGAACCGGACAACGGTGGCCGGCCCAAAACCGAATGGCCGTTTCACGACAAATTTCTCTGATCTTCCGATGAATCGTCGGCTTTTTTCAACGAACGTTTTAATTTGTCGACCAAACGATTGTGAAATTTGTTCAATGAATTTGAACTTCCGGTTTTCGGTGGCGATGTTCCCGTGCTTTTGCTCGGGCTTTGCAACGAACTTTGTGACGCTCTGGATGATGTTCGTGAAAAATGTCGGGATGTCAGTGGAACCGAACGATGTGCCGGTGATGTTAAAAAATCCGAACCCGGCGATGTAGACAGTGATGGGCCCTCGGATTTCGAACATTCCGATACCTGTGAACAGATTTTAATGGAGGGAAAAAAATTAGGTTTAGAGAACGAGAATCTATTTTTTTTCAATTCATGAAATAATTTTTAATTTACTGTGAAATCTTTTATTATCATTATCATTATCATTATTATTATTATTGTTATTATTATTATTATTCTATAATTTTTTATATCTAAATTTTAATTAAAATAAAACTCGATTGAATTTAAATCGAATATAATTTGTAGAAATTTTTTGTTTCTGTCATTTTTTCTTTATTTTTTTTATCAAAAACAAATTTGACGAAAATCGAATGAAAAAAGTTTTTCAATTGTGTTTCATTCGAATTTAAATACAATTAGCAAGTTGAATATTGATTGGAATTATTTTTAAACTGGAAAATTGCAAATCACTTTGGCAAAAAAAAAAAAACAACAAAAAATCAACAAAAAACTGAACAAAACGCAGTGTCCGGACTTTGAAACCTTGATCCCGTAATAATCACGTGACTACAAATTAATCACGACTCGCTGGAGGCGCTTGAGAGATGGTCGATGGTTTTAATGTGAAATTTTTTTTTTTTTAATTAATCAACGAATTGATTGATTGAGCCGTTAAATTTATTTCTTCGAGCAAATGACATTTTTATAATGATACTAATAATAATGATAATTATTATTATTATCGTTACGGTCATTTCACCCCGGAGCAACTTGCTCGACCTTGAACCTTGTTCCCTACGTCTACCAATCTATTTAGCTTGCACCAGCTGCTTCGGTTAATTTATATTCGTCAGGATTTTTGCCCCCGGTGCTTCCTGTTTCGCTATAATTGGATATTCCACTTTTTTCATTTTATTTTTTTTTTCCAATTCTTTTTTACCGACCGAGACGAATATTCGATAATGGCTCGACGGATATTCTGCGTTTCCGATATATCGAGACGAGGTCGCACTGCCTTTTCCGATCCCGGAAGTTTTCGAGACAACGCACATTTTTTTTTTTTTGCTTTTTTTTCGTGTCTTTAGGTTATGTTCATGATCAACAGGATCAACATCGAAGTTCGAAATGCGCATGTGCCATATCCGTTTTTGTCTCATCGTCTCCCCTGATATTTCTCACGGTTCCGCACACCGTCGAAGCTATGTTTCAAGGCCAGGAGCGGTTTCGATAAGATCCCCAGTGGTTCTCAAACGCGCTCGCGCTTTTCCCACGATCAGCAAAATTTTCTTGGTGCTCGTTAATCATTGAGAAAATGTTTGAAGAATTATTCGAAGATTTTGGCGAAAAAAAAAAATTGTCAATTGGACTCGGAAATTATTCTTGGATAATTAATCATTAACGAAAATAAAGAAAACAGCTTATTTCGTAATATCGTCGAATTTCTTTCACTCGAGTTGGAGTGTGTTAATAGTTTGATCAATATTGTCTTTCTGGTTGTTTGAAAATTGAAATTCAGATTTCATGAGATTCTAATGTGATTTAGGGGACGCTAATGCTCGTGAAGTTGAGAACCCCGGATGCAAGGAATTCGTGCGATTCGCCGTGACAGAACTTTTTTTCGTTCGCTAATCTCCGCGCGAGTGAAGATCGACAAATCTCCGGCACGAAGTTTCGCTCGTTGCAATAGTTTTCGCGGTGATATCCAGGTGGCGCCACGCTCAGCCTTAATTCGTCTTATAAGTGCGTCATTGTAGCATTATGATTTTTCTAATCACTAGAAAATACATAAAAATCGAGTCGATTCCAACCTCAATCGAAACACGCTTCAAAAATAAATTTTAAAGCATTAATTGATGCCAAAAATAATTGTCCTACACAAATTTGTGGGTTTTCAAAGATATACTTTGAGGTTACCAGTATCAATCAACCTCCAACATCAATTCAGGTACGATCTGAAAGTTGCCGCGATAAACTCTAAGATTCGCCGCTAGAGGCGCTGCCTGTTTGTGCCATGGCAGTGGGCGTGGCACTGCGCATGCGCGGTTCGATTTTTTAAAAAATGTTCAAAACGTTTATCAATTAATTTATCAACCAGAGGCCATTTCGAATTCAATTCCGACTTACAATTAACTATTGAAACAAATTAGCGATAAGAAAAATGATCAGAAGCAAAGTTTGAGGGTTAGAATTTTTCTCGTTGGGATGTCCGTTGCGGCGAACTTGTGAAAACCGCCACCCTTCGGTGTACATAAAGGGAGGGGGGAAGGAGGGTTGCCTACAATGACCCTCCATTTTAATCTCGACCATCATCCGGCCAGGCGGAAAACCGGATTTAACCGCGTTTCACTGCTGACCGAGTGACGTCAGCTGTTTATCATTTTTTTCCAACGAGGTTTATCGTATCAAGTTTATAATGCGTTTTCAACGTGAAGTTTGCCACAATTTTATTGTCGCCAATGACTTTTCGATGGCGACGAGAAGATAAGACACGAATCATCGAGTTAACCTCTCAACTGACCCTTTTTAGAAACAAACGAAAATTTCAGCCAAAATATCTCTCAAAGTTTCAAAATAGTATCAAAAATGTATTTAGCAGGAACAGCAAAATACATTTTCCATATATTACTTAAAGTAACTCGATTGGGACATGAATTAGAATCTCTGAAAAGTATTTCAGAATTTTTCGTCATATTTTCTTTTTTATGCCTTTCGCATAAAGATAATCTTTTTTTTTTTTAGAAAAACATCGATATAGATAGTTTTCGGGGTCATTGTACAAAAACTTAAGGTTGAGTAAATATTGCGACATCGTTCGATGATCCCACATCGATCATCATGGTCACACAGTGGCCTATTAAGCCGTCCGACCGTTATTTAGGGCCACGTGTCCCTCATTGTCGCCCTCGCTTTCTAATTTCGGTACAACGAGATAGCATCGTCTGGAATCTCAATCCAGATTAATCCAAACAGACAATAAAATGTCACCAATTATCTCACACAACCGTCCCAGAACGAAAAAATTATTCATATCCGCCTAATCACTCGATAAGTGATTACGCCTAATCATTCGCTTTGAGGCCACGTGGAAACTTCATTTTCCTTTATTCGCACATGCTCAAACGACCTTGATTCGTCACTCAAACTGTTCTTTTTATTTTATTCTAGTTAATTAATTTTTTTTGTCACTCATGAATAACAGTGCGCATGCGTCATCAACGCCAAACGTTGGATTTTATGTGTTTCGTCGACTTGCGCAATACCCAACCGGCCTGTTGGTTGCGTCTCCTCTGCGCGCACGTGTGTGTGTGTTATGTACCCTGCGGGAGACCCCTAGAAGGGTTGAAGGGAGGGGAGGGGAGGTTAAGGTCGCTCACTGAACCCTATTTGTGAAAATTATCACAAACAACCAGACACGCTGATTCACCATGATTTTTCGTATACCTCAAACGCAGTTGCGTAACGCACGTTAACCTCGTTAAATTTGTGTGAAACTGTGCGAGTTTGGCCCGGACGACGAGGGGCAAGTTAGGGGAGGGGGGTTACAATGCGCGCGCCAAAGATGTGCCACGAGCCCGACGAAGGAACACAGAATTTGTGAGAACGATAATCGAAAACGGTAGTGGTCGGGATTCCGACCTAAGGATCCGGTTTGATCCGGCTCCATCGACTGGCGCAACGGAAGGAATGCGGCAATAGTTCGGGAAAGGTGAGTTAAGACGGTTCGTCATCGTCAGTCCGTCCGCAAGAACCCCACGAGAACGTTAGGGTGAAGCTAACATTTTTTTCACCATTCTCAAGCTTTCCCCGGCTTCCAGAGCCGAGATTTTCACCTGACCGGGGCGACTTGTCACACACGTGTCCAACATTGGTGTCTCTCTCGCTCTCGCACGGGGTCTGCGAAAAGCGGGCCACCGCGCGCGAGACGCCGCTGTTCGACGGAAAAAAAAAAAGAAACAAACTGTATCACGTACATTCGTACACACGCAAGCACATGGATGAAAACCGTCACACACTCACCTTTCTGCTGCGACAAGCCTGTGGATTCGAACACTCGGACGATCGTCTGCTCCTGTTGGTTTTGTAAATATCCCACTCGTTCTTCACAACGGGCATCATGAACGCCATCTCGTGGATCGAGCCGGTAAACACCACAGCAGCCGGTTGGAGAATTCGCCCTTCGAGAAAGTTCCAACTGTGTGACGTTGAAGACCGACTGCGGAGACGTCGATTATCCGTTTTTCTTTACAATTTCTTCTTCGACGATTATTTGATTATTTATTTATATGTTTATTTTTCTTGTTTAATACAATCGTTTTTCTTTTCGTGAGAAAAATAATTTCTTATTTTTCGTCGGTTTTTCAACGATTTAACGATTATTTTCGAATAATTTCGATGAACATGCACTTTTTTAAAAATTTATTTATTTATTTATTTATTTACAATCGCGACACTGAGAGATCGTTTTTCATCCGATTTTGGGATTATCGATCGGGTTCCCCCTTTCGTGCTTCGCGCGAAGACTCTCGTTGGGAAAACTGTCGTATCGCCCAAATAAAAAAAATTTATCCCAATTCGATGGACAAAATATATAAAAATATATCGTCAATCGAATTCGTCGATTATATTTTTTTAAGGATTTTTTTAGGGATTATTTAGGTTCGTGTGTGTCAATTATGGGATTCCCAGTGGCAATGGGTGAAATTTATCGCGAAGACGACCGGACTTTTTCGTTTCCGGGAATCAAACGGACCAATTGGTTACCGAGAATTTTTTTCGTAACGTTCTACGTTTGTTTTGATTTCTGTGTTGTTATTTTGTTTTTTTTCTCTCTCTTCCCCGCTGTTTGTGAATTTTTTACACGGTGGTTTATATCGGTGTTCTGCTTATCCGACACAACAGCGTGTAAGTTGGTGGGGGGGAGCGGTTGAGTTTGCCGAGCGTCTCTGTATTGTTTATCGGTGCGTTCGCGGCGGTTGCCTGTTTCGGAATGAGCACGCTGGGCGGCGTACGGTAAGTGTAGATCCCGAAAGTGGTGGGGGGCGGCTCGTGGGACGCGGAGTCGCGCGCGTTCGCGATTGGTCGAGCTTAAGGCGGGACACGTACGTCACCCGGCGGGTCTCTCTGCCATTGATTTTACTCAACCCCCCCTCCCCCTCCCAACCACCCCCCTCCCGGCCAATGTTGATACACACAACCCGCGGAATTCACGCGAATAAATTGCAATGACGTATGCACGACCAACAGATTAAACTATTTTTTTCGTCTCTTAATCTTTCGTGTTCTTTATTTTTTTCTCTTATCTTTCATTATCAGCAATTGCCAATTTTATGCGATCATAACCTTACTTGCGAATTGTTTACTATTGCAAAATGTTTTTTTTTTTTATGATAAGGTTGGATGATTGAAGGGAATAAAATCGCACGATCGACAGATTGAAGGGCTTGGCGAATCAAACGTTGCGTGGCGTTGCACACGTTCTGCCTTCCCCCCTCCTTCAGAGTAGCCGGCCCTTTGATGCGCATAACCCATGGAGGGTGGATGAAGGTCACCCAAGGGTCCAGACAATTGCGCAGTCCCCATGGAACGTTGAATTAATGGAGAAAGAAAAGAAAATAATAAAAGGGCGCTACGACGTTGCGTTTAGCGTTGGAAATGGAGTTTAATGATTTATGCATGCGAGCCGGAAGGATTGATAACCGGGACCAATCGGTCCCCCCTCTGTCACCCTCGCCCGCCACGGAAGTTTGCGATAACGCGTCACAAACTGTTCATGTCATCGATGACGTCAACGAGGACGTTGTTTTTTTTTTTTTTGAGTCCTCTGCGTTGTTGAACCGAAGGGGGGTGTTATCGTGGATCAATAATTTCGCTATTTCGCAATGATCAATTGTTGTTGCACGATCAAATCTTCACGAGTGTGTGACGAATTAATCGAGTAATTTCGCGGAAAGACGATGTGAACGTTTTACGCATGCCGAGAACGATGAGTTAACGGAATTTGAATTTCGTTGTTGTTGTTGTTTTTTTTCGTCACGGACTATTTGTCGGATTGATGATTAAGAGTAATAAGTAGGGTTGCGAAATTGTTTGACGGAGGTTGATTGACGTGGATTAATTTCGATTACAGTTTTCGTGACCGACGGAGTGAGATCGATCGAACGATTTGGGTAAATGGGTGGTTGTTGTGTATTTTTTATGGCGACGTTCGGTTGTTTTTCGTTTGGGGTGGATGTGTCGCAGTTCAAAATTGCGACTCACGCGATTTATTATGGAAAATTGTATGAAGAAAACGTCGAGACAAATGCTCTATGTTACCGACTGCCGATTTGAAGATACTTACCGAAGGTATGTAGGTTACATCACATGCTGGTGATTCGGTTGAAACGCGTTTTACAGGTACGGCAGAAAACGTTCATCGTGACTGTAGCTGTGCGAACGCTCGAAAAAAAAATGTTGGGACCTGTTATTAAACTTAGATTCAGTCATCTTAGTCGGGTAAGGTCGTGTGAATGGCTTTCCGAACGCAGGCAATCGCAATAGCTAGCTACAATACCGTAATTTATACTCCTACGCTCTCTGATTTACCGTCAGTCGGTAAGGAATGCATCTGCAGGTGTCTCGACTGGTTCCAAAATGGAGGTTTCATAGGTGAGGCCGCTACTGTCATAAAGCGGTGGCGCGACGGGTTACTTCCAGCCAAAGGCGCCAAATTCAAAAATACGAACGTCGATTTGAAAAAAAAGAAGACGTCCAGACCCGCCATCGATTGAAAATCGTCCATGATGGCGGAAATCTGCGATCGCAGCTTCATTATTCCAATGAATACAATCTACGTTATATATATAGAGCACGTATCTGCAGAGCTGTCGTCGTATTGCAGACCCGATATCTCGTGCAAGAAAAAACTGCGGTGTTTTTTTTTTTAATCCTCACGAACCCGTTGCCTTCTTCGTCGTGCCGTGACCGTCGACCGAGCGACGGTACAGCTTCGAGGCGGTGCATTCAACCTCCCTGGGGTATCGATTTTCCAACTCGCGACGACAGCCGCATAGCTTCGATACTCTTATAAACTCTAGACGACGTGCAGAGTGTCGGCTTACGCGACAGATATCGAGATATATGCTTTACATTGACCCGTAGATGAAGAAAAAAAAACAAAATGGCGTTCTGAAAATAGAAAATGGGAGAAAAGAATTACAGAATCAAGATTGATCGGACTATCTCGTTGCCCCGACTTTCGAGCTTTCCCACGCGCAAACTATCAACGTCCGACACATGTCGTCCGGGACTTTTTTGTAGGAAATTCAATTCTCCACAACATTGTTCATGTGAACTTTTCGTCTGCATAGCGTTGTTTGGCCAGAGTTCGCTCGGGAAGACAAAAATCTATCGATCGGTTCATTGTTTGGGAACGAGGTCCCCATATATACATGTTTTGAATTTTAAACTCTTCAAAACAATACTCGTTCCGAATTTCGACCTTTCTGAACATTGATCGTTCGGAATTTCGAACCCTGTGACCCGTTTTAGAGTCTCTGGCAGATCCAACCAGCCTAGGATCGTTCATCGATTGTTGAACGACAATGGGCAACAATGAACCGACGAAAAAAAGTGAAAAAGCGGGCAAAATGGCGGTGCGCATGACGAGACCGACCGGGGGAGACTCGTCCTGAGGGAGGTGCGGTCTCCGGTGCGCACCGAGGTGGGGGAGCAGACTTCGACGTCGTCGTCGTCGGTCGCTCTCTCGCCTTGTGTCCCATTAGCTGGCAAAATTCGTCGGCGCGAGCTATGCGCGCTACCACGATTCCGGTCCCCCCCGTATTTGACTGGCGCGCCAACCGCGTGGATAACCGTTTTGTTCCTGCGCGCACAAAAAACTATCACGGTCACTTCTTCTTCGTGGGTGCCCCCCCAAGGGGATATACACTCTCGCGCTCGTTCAATCGTCCGTTACTCCTTGTAACGAACGTATCATTTATCAATTGACACTTTAAACTTAACAAACTTTACGAAACGGTACGAACTCGTGCGCAGATAATAATTATCTTTTTTTTAAACAATTGTTTCGTTATTTTAAAAATATTTTTTATTCGATCAATATTATTATTCTCATTATTATTATATCGATATATAATCGATCAATCGGTGAAGTTTTGATTTTTACAACTTTATTCAAAGTTTTTTAACAAAGTTATCTCATTGCATTCTTGTTTTTTGTTTTTCTTTTTTTTTTTTGCGCGAGTTGAAACTCAACGAATGAATATTTATCCCGGTTGGCGGGATTTTTGTTTTTTAATTTTTTTTTCTTTTTTTTTCGGTCGGGATTTATGGTTGATAACGAAAAAAAAAAAAAAATGCGAGATAACGAACAATCGACGTTATTGTCAACAGTTTTGTGCGTGATCAGTGATGATTGTTGATCTGTGATAATTTTTTTTCCTATCAAATTGAAGAGAAACCAAAAAATCATTTTTTAATAAATTTTTTTTTTTTTTTTTATATTCAAAAGAATTGAAAACAAAACCACAAACATGGTTTTCGATCCGGTGACGAGCGACGAGAGGAAACAATTCTTCCGTCAGAGCTATGGAGCACATTTGCCTGGGTAAATAAACGTAAACCTATTGTTTATCATCATTAATGGTCGTGAATGACGAATTAACGTTGTATTGTTCTTCCGGGCTCGACGATGCTAAGTGATTCGCGATGACACAATGATAATTTTTTTTTCCATACACATACACATACACATCGGGCTTTGGTCCACGCGGGGACTATAATTGAATTCGCGTCTGTAAAAGCCCGCGAGCGCGCGCGCGCCCGTCTGCCGATTACGTTATCCGGTTCGCACAAGTTACACAACACTTCTCGTTCATCCGAATATAATCATAAAATCGCGTTTTCGCAATACAATTTTTCGTGTATGCACTTTTATTTTATTTTTCTTCAATTTCAATTCACCATCGTTACGTTGTGTGTATCAATTCCAAAAGTTTTCGCAATTACTTTTCATTTTATCACCAATTATTTCGCGGCTATCTTTGTACCTGAAGTATTACGACGACGAAATAAAAAAAGAAAACGAAAACAAAAACTTTTCATTGGACAGTCCGGTTGGGTTTGGGCTCGACCGTTCGAGCGGCCTTTTACATGCGACCTGAATCGTGCCGAGGCGAAATGAGCGATTAAGGTCGTGGCTGTATAAAAAAAAAAAAAGAAATGAAAAGTATTACGAACCCGTTCGACTGTCAGTTGAATTGTTATCGACGAGTTTTAATGTTACCCACTTGAATAACATCGGAAGCACCTTCACTCGCAGAGTGCTAACGCTGACACGAAACGAAATATCGAGTTGTCACAAAATTTCATTAGTTTTGGATTTTAATAGATTCGAATCAGTTGGATCGAACTGTTCGATCAGTTGGTTCGATGATATGATTGGCTGGATTCGTATTTTGGACAATTATGCGACCCTTTGGACAGTTGGCTGGACCAATTAGCTCGCATCGTACTGTAACAATTTACTGAACGATTGTCCAGAGCCAACTGGACAGACGAGTCAATTAAGTGACTCATAGGGACAACCAATTGATCGACTAGTTGATTGACTCATTGATCTGCCAATTGACTTTGCATTGACTCGACCAGCTGGTTGATCGGATCACTCAACGACTTGGCTTGGATCAACCGACTAATCAATTGGTCCGGTTGATCTAGTTGGTCCAGTTAATTCAGTGAATCAGCTGGCAACACCAATTGATGGTTGATCTATTTCAGCTTATGACATTACGATTGACTGATCAATTGATTCATGACTCAGCTGATCAGTTGGTTCGTCATTGATCAATGAAGAACCAATTGACTCAATTATATTTTCAATGAAATCGTCGTCTCCCAATCTGTTCGCAGTTGAATAATATTGGAATAATAAAAAAACCGACTGCGAGACAGATCGTTGCCACTTGATTTTATACAGAAACGACGAAGCGCCTCTCTGTACATTTGTGATTTGAAATCGTACACCTCAAGAGAATAAAAAAAAAAGTTGGCTCGCGGTTTAACGATATCACGGTTCGTGCACAACGGGTTATTTCTCTTTTCGTCACGGATCTGCAGTCACACACAATCGAACATCGATGAATCCGTTGGAATCGGTTGGAGTTCGAAGATTCACGATTATATTCGTGCACCTGATTTACGATGTTGCATAGTACTCAACCTGATCGAGTGCATAAATTTGTTCTATTTTGCATTGTGTTCTGTTCAATTGTTGTGCAACGAGCCAAATTTTCGACATCTTGCGACTGGCCAATTACCAATCAATTTGCAAACGTTGAATTAATTGATTTAACATAATTATTCGTCGTTAATTGAAATTAAGAGAATTGATACAAACGTGACTTGATTAACTTGAAGTCGAATTCAATAGCCAATTGTCTATTTTTTTTAGCTATCGGGAAAATTTTAGTAATTATAGAATAAACTATAAAGTAAATACATTTCATAAACTATGCAATATATTTTTTTTATAGTTTAGTATTTTTTTTTAATTGAAAAAACACGATCGAACATTGACACCATTTTTTTTTTTGCAGAAACAATATTCATTGAGAGTCAATTTGTTGATCCAATGGGGGAAAGGGGAGGGGGAAAGTGAATTTCAAATGACCTCGGAAATGCAGATAACGTTATAATTGTGGATCAAGGTGTTCGGGAAAAGTTTTCGTTGGTATTATCGCATTGGTTGTATCTTGGGCCACGGTACCAGGCACGTACCAAGTTCGCACCACGTGCGGCTATTTATCGTACCACGCGAATCCCCCCACTGGACACGCACAAACGTTTGCAACCCTCTTAACGACCCGCCGCTTGTCGTTGCCTCAGCCCACAGCTGTGGAACCCCTCGCCCTCCGTTTATTCGATATCGATTCCGAGACCAAGAACGTGTCTCCCCTCTCGCTATCTTGGTATCATCCCCCGTCCCGCCATTTTTTTTCACTTATCTTATTATTATCACGTACGAAGTTAAAAAAAAAAAAAAAAAAAAAAAAAAAAAAACTCGAGACGAGTAAAAAAAAAATTGGTACGAAAAATTCACAATTGACAACGATAATTCGACAATCGATGTTTTTGAAGAATATCGGATTTTTAAAATGATATCACTAACAACGAAAAATCGTTGAAGATAAAAAAAATGTGGTTTACTAATTTTTTTTTTATCGTTACTTAAATTTAAAAAATTATCGCTTGTTTATTTTGTTTGGAACGACCCTAATAAAAGGTGACACGACCTAGATCGGGATCGACAGACTCGTCACTATAAAAGATTGATATTTGGCTTTGTACAAGTGTACAAGTGGCATCGGGGCTGTCTGGTTAAGGAAGCCAAGGTGAATTTCTCGATGTGGTACACATACGAGTGTGTATGTACGTGTGTACTTCAAAAGCGGATAACTATGCTGGGTTGAACGGAATTGCAGTCGCGGTGACACCACGGTGCAGGCTTGTTATCACAAACCGTGGCTGGGGTTGTCGCGACGGTTAAATCACAGGACGTAAATTACATTGTTTATTATGTCGATTATTTAACCGTGTAATTTACCTGTTGAATTTTTGTCGAGACGTAGATTATCAGTTTGGGCAGAACTTTGTTGAGTGATTGTTACTTGTTACGGTGGATTAAAATGACCGATTGGGATAATTTCTAATTGAATATTTGTCGAGATCTATAATTTGAATTCCATGAAATAAAAATAAAAAATTTGTCATTAAATAAAATTTAAAAAAAAATTACCATTCGATTTGCTTTCAACGAAAAAAAATGTTTTATTTAAAAATTTGAAAAAAAAATCTGTTTGGTTGCAGTTACACTGGTCACTGTCCGACGCTTAAATTTCGCGTTGGAAAGAGATTCGGAGCCAATACCGAGGAGATCATGAAGGTTCGTAAAAAAAAAAAAAAATTCGATCGCTTATAATTTCGTTGCGGAATTAATTGAATTAAAAATATGATTATAAAAGAAAATTCCAAATCTTTGAGATTGAGATAGATTTGGGATAAACTAATACGGAGAACAAAAAAATCGAGTTTGTAATGATGTGTAATTCTACTATTGAGATTATTATTATTATTTTTTTTTTTTTCATTTTTTTTTCCAATTTTCATTGCCTTACCAAGATAGTTGAATCTAATCGGGAAGGCCGTCAAAAAAGACACGTGAGTGCGTTACAACTCCGCGTCCAATTAACAATAGTTATGGAAAAATATTACAATTATTATTTAGATATTTATTTTTTCATTTGTTTTTTATTTTTTTTTCTCCCTATTTGCAGGAATTACTGGAAAAGAAGATTCTGAAGACCGGACCCTACAGGCCCAATTCGGGCAAAGACATATTGTTGCCGATTGCACGCGACAAAGAAATCAGAAGAGATTGGAAGAACGATGCACACATTTACAAGACACCACCCTTCATTCTCGGTTACACAGGTAATTAAAAAAAAATTCGACAAGACCCGAAAAATAAACAATAAAAAATGAAAAATTTTTAAAATTCAAAATTTAGCACATTCATGAAACAAAATCACAAAAATAGTTTCGGTAGATCGTTTGGTCCAAGAAAAAAATTCACTGGCCTTTAAACCAGCGATAGAATGAAAAAAATATATTTAGATTGACAATTGTTTTTTTTTTTAATCTATCATGTTTCTCATGTTTTCTAACAATTTGAAAAATGTTTTCTCAAAATTAAAAATTCATGTTTTCTAAAAATTATAAATATGTTTTCTCAAAATTAAAAATTCATGTTTTCTAAAAAATCTAAAAGTGTTTTCTAAAAATAAAAAAATCATGTTTTCTAAACATTCTAAAAATGTTTTTTAAAAATTAAAAATTCATGTTTCCTGAAAAATAAAAAAATTATCTTGTGCAGGCTACATTCCAGGTTTCAGCGGTAAATACGGACTGTCGTTCATGCGAGCGGTCGAGGAGGGCGGTCGCGATTGGCGCGAGAATCAGAGCAAACTGCGACTGCGCAGAGACGCAATGAGGGCCCACGTGGAACGCACGAATCCGCGAAATTTGTTATCACGAGCACGTACCGATAACGTCGATACGGAGATCGATCATGGACACGAAAGGCGGTCCAATTATTTCGGTAAATCAATTAATTCATAATAATAATAATAATAATTTGTAAATTTATGAAAATAAAAGTTGCAACGATTATTTTGGATCGCAAATCCACTGTTGCACTTATGCGCAACATCTTTCAGATGCGATAATTGCACGTAGAAAGCAGATGCAGAGTTATTGGCACGGGATGTCTCGGTAAAAGAGAAAGGTTCACCGGATGCAGTCACACGGCACTCTCGCACGTACTTTTCGCCTCTCTCGTGCAAAAGCGTTCGCCTTGTCGCATTTTAATTTCAGCTCTATAAAAGGCTGATCACAATGATCGAGCTTTCCGGCCTCTCTATGAGACTTTTTTTTGTTGCATTATTATTGTTATTTAAATATATTTTCATAATGACGATCAAGTCCGTCTCTTTCAGATTGCTACAAGTTGCGAGGGAGATAGCTGAATCTTTAAAACGTATTATTTTCTGTCACGATTGAATAGTTTGACGAAAGACGAGAACGGTTGGCTCGAGAATCTTCAGAGGCAGTCAAACGTTCTCGAGTTTCATCGCAATGATCAAACGCGACCGAGAACAATGGTTTACAGTTTTGTGTTACCGACCGAGCAGTCGGTAACAAAATAAGCACATTGTCTTGAGGTGAGCAGAAGCACAGCACCTTAAGACGATGTGCTACATGTCGTCTGTCTCTTTCAGATTGCCACAAGTTGCGAGAGAGATAGCTGAATCTTTAAACCGTATTATTCTCCGTCATGATTGAATAGTTTGACGAAAGACGAGAACGGTTGACTCAAGAATCTTCAGAGGCAGTCAAACGTTCTCGAGTCTCATCGCAATTATCAAACGTGACCGAGAACAATGGTTTACAGTTTTGTGTTACCGACCGAGCAGCAGCACATAACCTTACAACGACGATAATTAATCCGGGGATCATTTTTTCCTGGATAATGTACGTGTGAAATCGTAATTCTTTGCAATATTGTATTATGAACGAGCATTCATTGTTCGCAGATCATCAAGTTTCACCGGAAAGACCGCCGATAGTCGGTTACACCGGACACATACCCGGCGCCAAAGGAGAATCCGCTCTCTCTCGCAGATACGCTCAAGCCGCGAAAAAAGGTCTGGAATTGTTGCAAAAAGATCGCGAGGGACGAATAAGTCGTGCGAACGAGGCCGCGAGAATTCGAAATACTTTGGATGCTAATTTTTTGGACGAAACGGGATACACCAGAGCGTAGATCTTAAAAACTTCAATCAACGTCTAAAAGGTTGTGAAACAACGAGCGGGGGTCACAATTCAAAACGGGCATGATTTCGAACGTACAAAATTCCAAACGACTACAAGTCGCGCGGTTTCCCACATTGCCCCGACCTTCGAGCTTTTCCCACGCGCAAACTATCAATGTCAGGTACATGCCGTCCGGGACTTTTTTGTAGGAAATTCAATTGTCTACAATATTGTTCATGTGAACTTTTCGTCTATGTAGCGTCGTTTAGCCAGCGTTTGGACGGGAAGATAAAAATCTATCGATTTTTTATTGTTTTGATTTTTTCTTGCAACAATTCAAAAGGTTACACACCCTTTTTTGACCCTTCGGATATCGTGCCGATAATTTAAACACAAACCGAAGGTCGTGCCTTAATTCGAACGTCTTCGACCTGCGTTGTAGATAATAATAATAATAATAATAATAATAATAATAATAATAATAATAATAATATTGACATTTTAAGATCGCAAAGATCAGTGAAATCTCCGTCCTGATTATCATGGGCAAAACGTGCCTGCTCCGTACTATGTACCTTGTAGCCTGTAGATATTACAAAATGGTATTTGTATTTCAATTTTTTTTGTAGAAAAGATAAAAAAAAAATTCTCAAAAAATATTTCTGTCGCGGAAATATCTTTTGACGAATATAAAAAAAAGTAAATGTCCTACTTCGATCGCTATTTTCATTTCTTCACGATAGTTAAACAACTTGGACTCAACATCTGCGGGAAATGAAATTTAGCAAATTAGAAGAATATGAAATAAAAAAATTCTCCACCGATAATTGTATTATAGAATAAAAAAAAAATGATTTTCAATTATCAATAAAATATTTTTTAGCTCTGAGACGACGAAAAAAAATGTAACTGTTATGTGTAAATAATACGACGAAGTCGATAAAACCAAACGGATTATCAAAATTGTCTTATTTATTTCATTCTTCGTTTGTAAAAAAAAAATAATAATTCAAAAACTTTGAGAACGGTGAAAAAAAAAATATAATAAATTATTTGTTACGTCGCGACAGTCTCTGAGTGCGTTCGGATTCCTTCTGCACGGCTTCCTTCCAACATTCGACCGAAAGAAAATTTTTGCCACGCGACAACGACAACAAACGTCCGAAAACCATCAACGAGTGCAGATTATCGGCACCAAAATTTTTGTCAGCCTGACGCAATTTCACGAAATCTTCCTGCACGACGTTCGTGATATCTTCGCCGAATTGAAAATCAGCGTCTCGCAAAATTCGAAGATAATCGCGAATCGACGTCAATCTCGAATCGTCACGAAGATATTGTTTGGCAGCCTCGAGAACTTGCGGATACAGCGATTCGGTTTCTTCGTCGATTTTCAGAGGCACACGAGTCACGCACTGCGAAAAATTCAAATTCAAATATTAAAAAAAAAATGCAAATATTCAAAATCGCGAAAAAACCGAAATTAATTCGATTTTGATCGATCTTCTGTCATCGTCGAAGGTCAATGGGTCGTGTGTGATTTTGTTGTACTCACAGGCACGAATGATTTCACCTCGGACAGAATCAACACCGGAATATCGGTCTCGTACTCCATGGTGAAGTATTTGAAATCGTACGTGACGCTCTGAAATCTTATGAGATCGCTGATAGCCTCGTAATTTTTTCGACCGCTCGCCGATACCTGACCGCTCATCAAACCCGTTTCGTCGATCACCAAATTTGTGTTTTTACTCAGTTGCAACAAACCGCTCGTCAATCTGTTGCATTCGTAATCTTTTCTGTGAAAATTAAAAAATGAGATGAAGTTATGACGATTTTTTTTATTAATGATATATCGTTATGAAAACGCTGCATTTTTTTGATGAAATAAATAATTGAAATATCAATTTTTTAAATAAAAATAAAATAAAATAATAGAAATATCAAATTTGTCGATCGAATAAAATAATGAAAAATGTTTAAAATAGAATAAAATAATAAAAATTCCAAATTTTTGAACCAAATAAAATAATAAAAATGCCGCATTTTTTAATCAAATAACATTTTTTAATTAAATGAAATCATTAAATTTTCGAATTTTTTGAATAAAATGAATAATTTTTGTTTTTATTTTATAAATAATCGATTAAAATCATTCTAAAATGAGTCAATAAAATGATTTTTATTTATAATTATTTTTTAATTTATTTTTTTCACTCACTTGGGCACGATGCTCATATCGTTCAAATTTTCCAGCGTGCATTCGAAATAATGGCTCTTGGACACGAGATTCGTCACGATTTCGTACAAATCTTTCGGAAATGTTTTGTGTTTGGAAATTGGAAAATTCGTGATGTTCAACGGAAAACTTCCGAGACAGAGTTGATCTTTTCTCGTGTATCTGCATTAAAATTTTTTTTGTTTTTTCAATAAAGAATCAAAAATCGTTGGATGTTGTTCATGATTCAATATTAATTCCATGGCAATCAGATTATTGTGAATAATTACACGGCTGATATGAGATGACAAATGAGATAATCCGCAGCGAGTTCGTCGCCGAAGAGCAGCTGGGTCAGAACCATGTGCAAATCGCTGCGAATGCTCTCGGCTTTTGAAAATATTTCCGACACATCGAATCCCGTTCGATCGTGCGAAGTTTCGCGAATTTTTATGGCGTGCAATCGTGGAACCATGGAAGCCGGAGGATTGTGAGTCTGAATCTCAGCGTCGTCCATCGTATCGTCCGTACTTTGAATTCTGCTCAGCATCGGATCCATCGAGATGAAACCGACAATGTCGATCACATCGTTCAATTTGTAATCCAATTTTTCATTGTAAACCTAATTCCAAAAAAAAAAAATAAATCAACTTTCATAATTGCAAAGGAAATTGAATTTAATTGTAAAGGCAATTGGCATCAACTCTAATGACCTTTACGATGCAAGCTTTACCATCTTCAATGGGAATCGGAAAATTCATCATGTGCTCTCTCGACAAATTACTTTTTTTCTCAACGTTCGATCCACGATCCATCGTTCCGGGTTTATCGGATTTTTCTTTTTTTCTCACAGGTTCCGAACAATCCATCGCCTCCCCATCGTTCTCCGCGTGTTCTCTCTTTCCGCTCGCATTTTCCCCGCATTTGAGATTTATGTTGCGATTTACGGTTTTGTCCTTGTCCCAATCGTTCAATCCCGGAATTGATATGACGAAACAAGTGTGTCTCTCCGTAATTTTATTACGATCCGATTCCATTTGAATGGTTTCGTTGGATTCTTTCTGCAATCGCGTGAAAAAATTTTCAGAGATCGATTCAACGATTGGCAGGACGTCGATGCGTCGTGTTTTTTATTGTGTTGGGATTAGAATTACGCTGTGGGCAGTATTATACATGAGACTGACAACTCTTGAAGCGTCTCACACCTATTACTACCCTCTCATTTTTTTAATCTATGCCCCTCGCTTATCTCCGGAAAGTCTAATGAATTTTTGACTTGGAGTTTTTATAATGCTGGTGCCTTCCAAATTGGCAACTTAGGGGCAATTTAAACTATTTTTGTACCATGCAGTCATTTTTTTTTGGACGCTAAAAAAATGTAATTTAAAATTCGATAACCGTTTTAATTTTTTTAAAAAAGAGGGATAGGGGAGAGGGGAGGGGAAATTTGAGTTTAGCCATTTGACAAGATTGTCAGAGTGGACAGACATATTGGAGCCCGAATGCTGCGAAATTGCCAGCTCGGTACAATAGAAAATGATTTTTTTGTCATTACTCGAAAGCTTAACCTAAAAAAGTGGCGAACCGAACGATCGTCTCGTCGTTACCGAACATTTGGCAGAATCCATGTAAACTCCGCTGCGCATCTCCGACTCTCCGGTTTCGCTGTTGAGAACTTCGTAACGTTCGAAGTAGTACTCGGGGTCGTACATGTCTTGAATCATTCCGCGAAACCTGACTAGCTGACCATCTCGAAGATCGTGCAGGGCGGACGAGTTCAACGAAGGAATTTGTCTCAGACAATCGGAATCCTCCAAAATTGTTTTGCACGTGGATTCATTGGCGATGTAGTGCTCGGGGGTCCAATCCTCTGGTGGTACTGTCATTGACAGAAAGATTCATTTTTTTTTCCTTTTTATTCAGTCTCAAATCGAATTATCAAAATTTTAAGTTGATAATTTGTAAAAATAAATCGTTGCAATTATTTTTTTTTTTCACATCTGTCGAACAAATTATTTTGTGATTACTTACCGTTAGTCATCTTCGAAATTCTATCGTAAACGATGACGAGAAAAAAGCAACCCCAAAATCTCCGACAATGGCCGGCTTACTTTTACGACTTTTTCCCGGGTTTTTATTATCACGCACAAGAGGACCAAGAAAAGAAAGATTGACATAGAACTGTAGATAATGGGTTGGATTTTTTTGCGTAAAATTTAGTGTCCACTTTTGCCGGTAGGTGCCGCGTCGTTACGTGGGTGTGACGGACACATGGAAGGACCTATAGAGGCCCCGCTGCCTATCTGCGTAAAATTAGTCAATCGACTGAACCGAGTTGAATTATCAAATAATCATCGGTAAATTGTCGGATTTTGTTGGACGAAAACTAGAATTTGTCGGACAGTCGTTCTTCTTAAAATAAATAATCAAATTCGACGCCTCCTCTATCTCTCTCGCGCTTATGGCATCGGGCAATAACTTTTACCAACTTGCTGTGGTCTCACTCATATTTCTTTATCGAAAAACCATTCATTATTATATATTTTTTCTTTATTCAGCCAAATATTTCTTTGGGCTGGCCGAAATATTTCTTACGGCTGTCTCAAATAAATCCAATCCCAAATAAAGCCAATCTTTCTTACCGACTGAGCACCGCGCCGCCTAGCGGAATAGTTCGAAACCTCAAACGTTTTTTATCTGCCGTCGATGTTTCCCAATAATCATTGTGCGTCCTCACTCTAACGTCATGAAACACTCTATGGCATGTCTTGTTTGTCTTTGTCTACGTTCGAATAGTTTGAATACAAAAGATGCTTTTCAATATTTTGATAAAACTTTCTGTGATAATTTTGTTTACAACGGAATGCAAGACCGGAGAATTCTGTTCAATCGATGAGAAGGAAAAATGTGGGACGATCGATAATGCAATGGAATCTCACTCAGGTAACCTCTAAATTTATTATTACTTGTACTATTGTTGTTATTGGGAAAACTATTCGTAACTATACTATATATGCAGCATGCTATTATTGATATTCATTGCCTTGATGATAATAATAATAAAAATAGAATATAATATTAACAATATATGTTGTCACTATCATGAAACTTAGTCCTAATATAATTTGAAACTAAATATTTCATCGGTTGATTTTTTTCTCTTCTGTACTTTTAATTTATTTCATCGTTAAAGAATTTAAAAAAAAATTAAACGTCCGAAGCACTTGACAATTCTTCTTAACATTTACTTTTTCAGATATAGACAAAAAACATGAAAATTTTTATAAAAAAATCAAGGAAGCCGAAGATAGTTACGTGCCTTGCGAGCGACCGAAATGCGGTTGTTACACGGATGTGATAAACCGTGACTTGAAGCCATACAAGAAGAATGGCATCGATGTAGATTTGATAGAACGAAGCAAGCCACGGTCAGTATTCGCGTAAAAACTCTCAATAATATCAAGGACAAAAATATGACTGACTCGCTCGATTGTTAATTTCCAGAGGAACTTTGTATCAGGTGATAGATGGAAAATTATACAGAGACAAGGAATGCATGTTTCCGTCGCGATGCGCCGGAGTCGAACATTTTATACTGAAACTATTGAGCAACTTGTCGAATATAGAATTTGTGATCAACACGAGAGATTATCCACAATCGAGCGTTCATTTCGGAGATCCGTTGCCGATATTCTCGTTCAGCAAGGTAGAGATACCGTTGATGAGCGGTAAACAATTTTCTTTGCTCCTTCACTTGCAGAAAATAATTCAAAAATATATTTATGATGCACAAAAAAAAATAATGATATTAATAATAATTGAAGTCGTCAAAGAAATGTAATGAATGTAAATTGTAAATTTAAAAATAATTAATTAAAATGAATAATAATTTGTTAAAATTAATCTTAAAAATTATAATTAATATTGAAATAAATTATATCATATTATATTTTGATAAAATCAAAAATAGCAATAAGCTAAAAAAAAATTATCGAATCTTGCTATTATTTTACTCTTTTCATCACAATAATACAAAAAATATATATATGCAAATCGTGCACTCAAAAGAAATTATACACGCGTTAAAAAAAAAATTAAAAATTAAAAATTCAATTTTTTTTTTAAATTAAAAAAATGCTAATTATTCTAGACTCTGGATTATTACGACATAATGTATCCGGCATGGTCGTTTTGGGAAGGCGGTCCGGCAATTTCGTTGTATCCTCGAGGCCTGGGACGATGGGATCTCCACAGAGATTCGTTGAAAAAAGCCAGCGACGATAATCCATGGGACTTAAAAGAGAGCAAAGCATTTTTTCGTGGCTCTCGAACGAGTTCGGAACGCGACAATTTGGTGCTACTGAGTCGACGTAAAAATCATCTCGTCGATGCTCGTTACACGAAGAATCAGGCTTGGAAATCGGACGTCGATACTTTGCACGCCTCGCCGGCGTCCGAAGTTTCGTTGGAGGATCATTGCCGATACAAATATTTGTTCAATTATCGCGGTGTCGCGGCCTCGTTTCGTCACAAACATTTGTTTCTGTGTCGTTCGCTGGTTTTTCACGTTGGCGACGAGTGGCTGGAATTTTATTACAACGCCATGAAACCGTGGATACATTTTATTCCGGTTCACAAAGATGCGAGCCAACGAGAATTGGAGTGAGTTGATGTTGAAAAAAAAAAAAAAAAAAATTTTTGATAGTCGTTAATCTTTTTGAGATTTCTGAGTCTGGAAACATTTCTTTTGCACCTGAAAACTTGGGTCGTTTACTTTCTAGATTTTTTTTAACCCTTTAAAGTGCTGGGAAAAATCTTTAAAAAATGTACGAACGTTCTCTGAATGTTGAATGTGAAGCGTCAATTATAAAATTGTGAAAAATACCTTTTATCGAACGTAAAATGTAATTTTGGTAAATTTTGGTAGATTGATGATCCAGAAACAGAAATGATGGGATTTATAAATGAAAAAAGGAAAATATATTTTTTTATCGTCCTATTGATTATTATTTTTTTATTTACAGAAATTTGCTGAATTTTGCAATGGAAAACGATCACGTAGCCAAAAAAATAGCGACACGTGGTGCGGATTTTGTTTGGGAAAAATTGAAAATGCGTGACATCGAATGCTACTGGAAACGATTGCTTCACAGCTATTCGAAACTTTTGAATTACAAACCGATTTTGCGATCGGATTTCATTCGAATTGAAAAAACGTGATCGCGTCTCTATCGTCACGTTCCTGCGGTAGGTATTGCCTCAAAAACCTCGAAACACGTGACCTTAACAATAACAATAAGTAAATAAATAAAAAAATACGTGAATTCCAATTTTTGAATTCAATGGAAATAATTCCAAACTTTTTAAATCAAAGACGATATTTTTTGTATAACAAAATAAATTTTTGAAGTAATTTTTGGGGATGAATCAAAGGTAAAAAATGTGATTATTATTAAATTATTTAAATTTTACGATCGTAGATATTATTCGAAATTTTTCGCGTACATGGAAATAAAAAAAATAAAATATGTTACGTTTGTGATAAATAAATAAAGGAGAAAAAGACAAAGACGAAAAATTTTAAAATATGCTTCAATTTATTACTGATATGTAAATTACGTGACTAATTAATATTTATATATATATTTATATTTATATTTATATTTATATTTATATTTATAGGTATATTTATATAATACAAAGTGGGATCGTTATTGCGAAAAATCGTGAATATAATCGTTCTCGGGCCATGCCGTCTGGCAAGTTTCAATATGAATCATTAAGGCACACCCTGACTTTCGGTAGAACGGCACGATATACAAGATTACGATTCGACAAATTCACTGATCCCCATCAAGACGCACCGTTTATCATAATCGCGCAATTTATTTTTATTTTTTCATTCTTCCATTTTTTCTTTTTTTCAATTCAAGTTTAATTTTTTTCTCTCTCTCAACGATCGATCATTCATTAAGTACGTACACGACTCGCAAACACGCTTTACAATTTATTGCAGTTAACGATTTTTCAACGTAACAATTGTAATTATATGCTTAATGATAATAATATTGATAATATTAATATTAATGATAAACAACGGGGTCCGTGGACGGTGACGGGGTTCAGAGAGGGGCACGAGGTTGGTTGGTCCATTTGATAAATTCTGTACACTGAAGATCTCGCTATTTACGGTATAAAAAATTATACCAAGCGTAGTAAATATTTATTCATTTATATTTATGTGTATTATTCTTTTTTTGGTTTCAATTCGCATTGAAAAGCCGTGAAAATGTTATTTCGACTCGCAAATATATATTTTTTATTGCGCCGATCGAATTCGTGAAAAAAAAGGATTTTTACCGATTTTTGAGATTTTTCATTATTTTTTTTTCGAGGAAAAGCGTTTGCTCAGTCGGTAACAAAGCTAGTTGGGGAATTTTTTCCTTTCATTTTGTCGGGATTGCAAAGAGCTTTCGAAAAACAGAGACGAATCGTTATCGATCGTCCTGATCTGTAAGAAAAATCCTGATCGATTTGGGGAGAAAAACAAAATTGCACAGAAATCTTTGTTACCGACCGTCGGGCTGAATGATGAAATTGCGAATTGGCGCGGGGGCTTTTGAGGATGTATTTGAAATTCAAGACACTCGACGGTTCGTAGTTGATTAATACGCTTATGGTTATTGAAAAATTACGCTTCTGGAATTATAAAAAATATATTTTTCCATAATGCTTACGACGTTCTTACGACCGAGCACGGCGTATCGCGTTCATAAAATCAAATTGCTCATTGCTTCTAACGGAAAAAAAAAAAAAATCCAACTTGTAAATAATTTTTAATCAATAATAATCTTTATCATTAATTCCGGAAAAAAAATTATTTGGTCGGAAAAATTAATGAAATCGTCAATTCAACCATCGTCAATTTAACGATTAACTATGTCGTCCAAAAAAAAACAAAAATTTAACTATCTCGATCATAAAAATATAAATTTGAAAAAAAAATTATCAAAAAAATGTGCGATTTGTTCCAAAGAGACGATAATCGAATATTAAAAATATTTATCGCCTTTTATCATCGATTTGACGGGTTGAAAAAATTTCACCCGACCGATCGATACGTCAGAGTCAGCTGCGAGGGGCGACGGCAGTGATATAACGTTTTGGGTGGCGAGGGGCGGAGGGGGGCAGACGATAACGGCGTCTTTAACGATGATTCAATTCACATGTTCGGCATTGAATTTACCATCACAAAACAATAAACCATAACTATTATAAACACTATTTTACAATTTTTAATTCATACGATTGCTTATACAATAATTACACACTCACATTCACCCACACACACACACACAGAATCTCAGGCACACACGCGGATATGACAACGTTGACTCGTCGTCCTTGGTCGATCACGCGATAATGTCGTACATCGTAATTGACCCGGGACGGGTTGCACGATCGGCTTGTGACGCGTATGAAAAAAAAAAAAAAAAAACAATCGCAAAGGGGGCTCCTTGTTCATCATTGAGGAATTCATTTTTCAAACGAATTTCAATTTCTATAATTTTGAACCGCAAAATTTGACGAATTTTTTATATTAAATATTGGAAAATAGTTCGAGGGATTGCAAGTTTTGAACATTTGACGTTCTGAATTTCATCCCCTTCACTGTTCATCTTTGAAGAATTCATTTTTCAAACGAATTTCATTCTAAATACTTTTGAATCGCAAAATTTTACAAATTTTCCATATCCAAGAATCTTTAATTACAAATTTCGACGAATTTTCATATGAAATGTGCAAATTAGTTCGAAGCATTGCAAGTTCTGAACATCGGACGTTCTTCAACGAAATCATTTTCAAACATTTTCAAATAATTATGAATCACAAAATTAAACGAATTTCATTTTAAAAAAAATTATGAATCGAAAAATTTGACATTTGAAATTTGAAATTCATGCTTTTTCCCTTCGCGATAATAACGCAAGTAGTACGAACAGATTTTGGTCGGACATGCACCGAAACTCGAATTTTTCGTTCGTTCCCTCCGAAAATTCCGTGCCCGTCTCATGCTCGTTAAAAAAAAACGTCAAAAGCCCACGATCGCATTGACATTGACTGAAATTACCCCCGATCGATTTTCGCATTGGTCGATGCAACATTAAAAAAAAAAAACATATAAAAAAATAAAAATTAAATTTCGTTTGCGAGACAATCGCTACGTGAATTTTGTTGTCGTTGTCTTTGTTCTTTCTTTTCTCTTTCTTTTGTTGAAATTCAATGTTTCGTTCGTTATTCTTTACGTCGAAACGAGATACCTCGCGAGACCGAGACTCAGGATGCTCATGACGATTTTCATGACGATCACGTGACTCGAGGCGTGGACGATGACTGACCCGTGGGCTCCGGCTTTGGCCACGTCCTGATTCGACGATGTGACGAGTTGCTCGTCCGTGTCACCTGCCAGATTTTAGGTTTTTTTTTCATGGTAAATTAACTCGTTCGTAATCACAGAGTCGTCATTTTTTTTTTTTCGTCACAGTGACGATTTTTAAACGACGAAACTATTTTTTTTTCTTATTGTCGGTGGAGGTTCATCACACCAAGAGCCAACAATTTATTCAATTAATCTGTTTCTTCTTCTTTTTTTTGCTTCCTTTTGTTTTTTTTTTTAATTTGTCGAGCGTTTTGCTCGAAGACGTTTTTTTGTTGGTTTTTTTCACACAACGGACGCTGGCGTGGAAGCAAAAATGGCGGACGAAGCGTTTTTCTTGGTCTTTTCGATTGTTTGGAACTTTTTCATTCTTTTTTCTTGTCTCTTATTCTTTTTTTTTCTCTCTCTCTATCTCTTTCTCTTTTGCTCTCTTTCTTGGATTTCGTCATTTTCACGCTGACGACGCACTTTTCGTTTCTCGTACTTTGTTGTTATTTGATTTATTTATTTATTTGTTTGTTTTTTTTTATTTCTTTTATTGAATTTATTATTTTTTATTTTTTTTTGTTTGTTCTGAAAACACGAGGTCAACTGCGACGCAGCTTGTTCGTTAGTTCGTTCATATTTTCTCGTACACGTAAGTTCCGAGACGGTAGCCGTTTTCCTCTGTAAATATCATTTTTAACCTCGGTTAAATTTTTTCGATGAACTTTTTTGTATTATTATTTTTTTTTGGTACGTTTTGGGTGGAACATCGTTAATCGTTCGCATCACCGATGACCGATAATTTTTTTTCATTCATCATCCACAAGCAACCCCCGTTCACGGTGATGCGTGTAATGAGTGCAAAATTTTGTGCATGCTGCATTACGAATTGAAAAATCGTCGATGACGAAAACGTTGAATTAATCTCTGGCCAACGAAAATTCATTTTTTTTTTTCAAATCAATTTTTCGTATTCTATCTTGTTTCCATATTTTTTTTTTAATAAAAAAAATTTTGGTTTTTTTGTCTCGATTTTTTAGAATGAGGTTTATAGTAATTTTGGATTTTCAAAAAAAAGAAAACAAACTATTTTGCAGACGTTATTGTGGTGAAAAAAATAAATTTTGTAGCTAGTGGCAATTTTTTTTTCCGAAACGATATTTTTAATAATTTTTTTGTCCACTAATTGATTTATTAAGATTCTTGTTCTAACAGTTTTTCGTCATTGTCAAATACTTGTCAACCGATACCGTATGATTGTACAGTTAATATATAATATATACGTATAAAATCGAGTTGAACCAACTGAGGTTCAAGTTCAAAGATCAATGTCCCACGAACGAAAGGAATTTCGTGATTCGCAAACTGATGTTTTTTTTTTATTTCGATTGATATTCCCAACGCGCGATCCCTGAAATTATTTCGTGTCGATCGCAGGTCTGTGTGTGTATGTTTGTGTTTGTGTGTATGTGTGTGTGTGTCTGCACAATCGCGTCCCGTGAATTTAAATGTACAAATCGAGAAGATCTTCGAGAAGATTATTCGGACCGTCGCGTTGGCATGGAAAGCTTCTCATTGCACATTATTATTATTATTATTATTATTATTTGAACAAATCGTAAAAATGAATAATTTTGTAAAAAAACTTTTTTAAAAAGTTGTGCAAATAAAACGCGATTGAATTGAATTTAATTGAATCGTAAAAATGAATATTCCAAAATATAAATTATATCAAAATATAATAAGTATATTATTATTATTATTATTATTATTATTATTATTATTATTATTTAATTTTTGATACGATTTAAGAATTTGAAGGATCGTGTCGACTCGGTTGGTGTCATAAAAGTGAAAAATCAGACAAAAAAAAGAAAAAAAAGTTTTTAAATTCAAAAAAAAATTTGTTGAACAGCAGAAAATAAAGAGTGCAACGAGTAATTCGATGACAAAGTTTTGTTGGGATTTCAATTCTCATGCTGTTGGAAACTCGTCGAAAATATCAGTATCAGTGGTGAATTCGTAATGCAGCATGCTTCGGTATAATTAATTAGTTAAAAAAAAAATATTGATAAAAAAAAAATCAACTAATCAATAAATCGATTAACGATAAATTCTACGTGCCCAAGTGCAGAACAACTCCGTGCATGAAGAGGAGTGAACGATCAAACACGTGCATCGTCAATCAGTGCGTGAAAAAAAATATATAAATATAAAAAAAATGAGAGAAAACTTTTTCGTGGATGAAGATCTTTTTTTTTTTTTTGGTGTTGCTTATTTTTTTTTTCGTGCCGGTTAGCGTGTGGATTGACAAAATGCGTATTCCCATCGGTTCCAAACATCCGCCATCATCCGCCGAATTTTCTTCCATCCGCCATGCACCATTTCCGTATTTTTATGTGTGTGTGTGTCTCTAGATTTTCGTTTTCTTTTAAATTGAATTCTTGCTGTGATAACAATGAATTATTTTTTTATGTTGCATTCCGTGATTTTTTGTAAAATAAATCTCACAATTTTTAAATCGGACGTCTTCGTGTGATGCTCTCCACCGGAATTTCAATATCCAAATTGTTGCAATTAAAAAAAATAATAATAATGATAGTACATAAACGAACAAACATAAAATCATGCCAAGACCGTCATCGATAAATCTTATTCCATAATTACCAATTCGTCGATAAATTTCGATGCCTCGCCCATTGGCAATAACATTCAACGAAATATGAGAAATAATCGACACAGTCGATACAGAACAAACACAAAACAGGATAGATGAGAAAAAAAATGAAAAAATCAAGACGAAAAGAAAACAAAAAGTAGAAAGAAACAGAAAGAATAAAAAAATAATCAAAGTAACCTCAACCGTGTACTGAACAAACATTAATGATGCAGTTAATCGTGAAACAAACGTATAATCATAACGAAATTGCGATGGGGTAGTAGGGGGTGGGGGTGGATGACAAAAATAAAAAAATAATAATCTTAGACTAAATATTTACTGTGGTTAACGCACTGGACTCGACGACGATGACTCTTTGGCGATTTTTCGTGGCGACAAGTCGATCAAAAAACACAATCTCATTGATTCGTGATCAATGAGATTTATCAAGCTGCGTACAACAAACAATTGATTCGAATATTCGTGATCCTGGCTAATAAACCGTACGGGCTATGTGATGTATAGTGCGTTTGTGACTTGAAAAAAAACATTATGAATTTAAAATCGCCGACGAATGTGAATTGTACGATATAAGCAGCGATCATTCGAACGATGGGAATCATCGCATCGATGGCTCAACGATGCATAAAATGCACGAAAAAGCGTGTTTGATTTTCACAGATCAATTATGATTTTGATTTTCGAGTTTTCGGGACAGTTGGAGTCACGATTGATCAATGGTTTCGATGCAACGATTTATGAATCCGATTGGACAGTTTACTGATTCAATTAGTCAGTTGGTTGAATCTAGTAACAGTTGGGTTGAGTCAATCGGCCAGCTGACTGAATCAATTGGTCGGTTGTTTGAATCTAGTGGCCAGTCGGTTGAGTCAATTGGCTAGCTGACAGAATCAATTGGTCGGCCGATTGAATCTAGTAGCAAGTCAGTTGAGTCAATTGGCTGGCAGACTGAATCAATTGGTCGGTTGTTTGAACCTAGTAGCCAGACGGCTGAGTCAATTGGTGAGCTGACACAATCAATTGGTTGGCTGATTGAACCCATCGGCCATTTAGTTGAGTCATTTGGCCAGCTGACCGAACCAACTGATCAGGTCATTGAATCGTTTTAACTTCTCTTGTAAATTAGAAGAAAAAAAGAAAACAAACAAAAAAAATCTATCCCACTTGAATAATCAAACTGATGTGACTGTGCCCAATTCCCTCGTCACTAATGACTTGAACCGTTAGTTTCCAAACCGGTTTCGTCGGGCAAAAGTGCCACGAACCCCGGTGGTAAATGACTCTCGACTCTGTGGACGGATTCGTTCACTCGTTCCGCGTCGGTAGTGTCGATCTTTAGTTTTTTTTCCTCATTATTATGATTATTAATATAATTATTGTTATTATTTTTGTCGTTATTGTCCGTGTGCGCGACCCATTGAATGCCTCTCCCTCCACCTCCTCCCGCCCCCCTTGCTCATCCCGCTCGACGAATTCTCGCGATCGCGTTGCCCGCGATGAACAGAAAAAAAAAAAATAACGCAAATACTTTTGTCCTCTTGGATAACACACACGTGTCGGTGAAATACCGGAACGACGATTTGGTCGGTGGGAGGGGGGGAGGCAAGAGGCAATCATGACCGAGAGACAAACCGGAAGTCGATGAACAAAACGCGAAAAAAAAACAAGTTGAAAAAAAAAAAAATAGAAAAATAGCAAAATGGTTCTCGCGGTCAGAGCACAGATCGAACAGACCATGAATTTTGCTCTCGTTGTTCGCGCATCGCTGATGCAACTCCCCGAACGCGATAATATTTGTCCACATTAAAAAAAAAAAATACCGTAACGTAACTGAAAACGCAAACGTTGCATAATTTCCTCAACGAAATTGTGTTTACCGATGCGATGTCCGTGGCATTTGCATCATTTGCAGAATTGCAAGCTGGTTAGAAATCAATGTGAAATGATTATTTTGGACAATGCAAAGGGTAGAAGGGTGGGGGTGATCGATGAGGGTGGGGGGTGGGTTGTTCAAATAGTGATTGGTCAGTGCATATGCATATGAGAGTTATAAAGCCCGTAGGTAGGACGTACTAGCCAGGAGTGCCAAATGGCACGTTAATCAAGCCACCCTCGAAATCCCTTTTTATCTTTTTTTTTGGTTCTCAGCACCTCTCGAATTAACCCTTTTCTTCAATCTTCGTTTTCTCATAATTTTTGGCTTGTAGAGCACCAGCAACTTATCGAGTTAAAATCGTAATCGCGAATTTTTTATTTTTTTCACATTCGACTATCGATTTGTACCTGCGTCTAAAATGATGTCGCCCACTTGATCGTGATTGTCATCGTCGTCGTTGTCACGGTGATCAGCCTTGTTATTTGAACTTCCACCAAGATCACCACCGATATCCGCCAGATTACCGTAGACAAATGAATTGTCGATCGGATAATCGCGATTCCATTGGACATTACCTAGAGTTCCTTTGCTCGCCGATCTGCAACCGAACCACCAGTAACCCGTTGCACGTGGAAAAGCCGGATCAGCAGCGTCAACCTGTGAAAAATAATTTTTTTCCCATAAAAAAATCAATCCAACAATATTTTTCAATAATTAAAATATTTTTAATAATTTAATTTTTCCTTCGAATTCAAAACCCCCAAAATGTTGGCATCAATACCGATTTCAAACGTTATTGTTCTTATCAATCATCAACATTACAGTATTCAATCCTGGTTCATTGATAATTAATTCCAATTTTTATTCGAAACATTTTTAAACATGTTTTTTTTTTAATGTATTTATTTATTTTTTAATTTTATTTCGATCGTCGACTCACCGAAAACGTTCGATCGTTGAACCGGTAATAAGCGCTGTCCTTGAAGAAATACGTGTAACCGTGATAAGTCAATGCGGTATCGAGATTATTCGGCACACCTTCCCAATTCGATATGAGTTTCGGATAAGTCGTTTTAACGGGTGGTCTTTGGGCCGGATCGAATCGCCAAAATTTCGTTCCTTTGTAGAAATAAATTTTTCCATTTCCCGTCCAAACTATAACCGCATCAATGTTGTCCGGAATTCCGGCAAAACCTTCGCTTATTTCTTTCGGATAATCACCGTCCATTCGTTTGCCAACGTATCTCCAATATTTCGATCCCTGATCAACGAACAATAAACGAAATAAATGAAAATTGTCAACGTAAAACAACAACAACTAGGAAAAATGTTGAATCTATTTTTTGTCATTAACCTTGAAGAAATATGTTTTTCCATTTTTGTAAGTGAAAGCCGCATCGATGTTACCGGGCAATCCTCTCCACGAGTTGCTTATGAGTCTTGGATAACCACTGGCCACACCATCGGCCGTGAGTTTCCAATAATGATCGCCTGTCAATTGTGAAAAACACTTTATTTCGGTGTAACGCGAAACATTTATTCAGATGCAACTTGCTGATCAGTTGGATTCAACCGATTGAATTGACGAAGATAATGAGTGCTGATCAGTTGGATTCAACCGATTGACTCAATGAAGATAATCGTGCTGATCAGTTGGATCAACCGAATGAATTGATGAAGATAATCGTGCTGATCAGTTGGATCAACCGATTGAATCAACGAAGATAATCCGGCCGATCAGTTGGAATCAACTAATTGAATCAATGAAGATAATCGTGCTGATCAGTTGGATTAAACGATTGAATCAATGAAAATAATCGTGCTGATCAGTTGGATCAACCGATTGAATCAATGAAGATAAACGTGCTGATCAGTTGGATCAACTAATTGAATCGATCATGATCAACCAACTGACTATTCTTAGCTGCCACAACAACGATTTCGTTTACCGTAACGACTCGAATAACGCATAACAATCAGCTGTTTCACTATTTCTGCCGATTAATTCGATTCTGACCTTTGAACGCGTACGTGTGACCCTCGGCCGAGTTGAACATCGTGTCGACCTTTGGACTGGTGCACAATTCCGGATCCTCCTCGCCCGGTGGTGCGACCGTCGTTCGATGAACGCTCGTGCCAACTCCCTCGTCCTCGGACTTTTGTCCGTACAACGATTGTATTCCCTGAATGTCATCGCTGTCGAGCATGAAATTAGGATCGTAACCCCGATAGAAGGGTGCCATGAGGGCGGATTTGATGTCACTGTGACTGAGACCCAACGAGTGTCCGAATTCGTGGGCGGCAACTTGAAACAAATTGGTGCCACGATAACTGGCTATGGTCCAGTGTTCGGAATCGTCGAAATGTGCGTCGCCACCGTAAACCGGAAAATAAGCGTGAGCGAGAGTGCCACCGGGTCCGTCGAAGGGATCGCCGTCACCGTGCTCGCCCCTCTCGAATCTGATTTCGATGTGGACCTGATACGACGAAAATCGAATGATCAGGTGGAGAAAAAAATAATTGGAATTTTTGAAATTGTGTTTAGTGTTTTTTTCTTTAAGTTTGGATTGAACTTTGCTCGTTTTTTTTTAGGATCGAAGATTGGCAATGATGGGTTGATCATGGGGTTTGTTTCATTTACCTGGCCGGATTTTTTTGGTGTGAAAGTGAGGTCGGTGTACTCGGACCAGACACCGAACGCTTTTGCTATGTCCTTGTCCACCGCATTCTTCTCCAATTGTCTCGGATACTTGCTGATTTTGTAAGTGAGTTTTTTGACCCGCCAACGCGAACCTGAAGATCAACGAAATTTTATTTACAGGTTGTCAAGAATTTTTTTTATTTTTATTTTCATTTTTTATTATTTTTTTTTATTTTCGTACGGATGGATATTGAATTCGAAGAAAAGAGAGCGAGAGAGAGAGAGAGACGGATAATATTTATAAAATCTTGGATATTTGATTATTCTCATTTTTTTTTGGTAAACTAAATTTAATATTCATCTGTGTTAATAAAAATGTCATCTAATAAAATACTCTGTCATCAAAATGTTTATCTGGTGGCCTAAATTTATCACTAAATTAAGCTGAATAATTGAATTGAATTTATTAATAATTTCATAAATCATCAAATTATTAAATTTAATAATAAAAAATATTGAAATTAAAATTAATATTTAAAAAATAAATAATTCATGACATATAAATAATTTTATAATAAAAATTATCATTTTTAATTAGTATCCAAATTAAATGACATTCAATTTTATAATCAATGAATATATGTCTACAGATTTAGACTGAAAAAAAAACACAATCTCATCAATTTAGATAATTGATAAAAACGTTGATTCGCGGAAATGTTTTTTTTTTTTCAAATAATTTTCAACATCCTTCAGCAATCTGAATCCGTGTGTGGGTGACACGTAATCGTAATTCCGGCACGTGGCGAACGTCGTTCATTCATGTATATGTACCTACACACACACAAATATATACATATACACATATATCCATATGCACAAACGATCGTGTGCACTTTCCCATACATAAAGTGGACAGTACAATAGCAGTTGATAACGATTATTATTCGTTCGCAAAAATAAATCTCGGAAACGAGAAAACACGCGAAGCCATGAACACGCACCAACACCGAAGGATGACACGATCGGCATAGTTGTCCGATTTTTTTTTCTTTTTTTTTTTCACCACGTTAAAAACGAACGCTTATTACATCGCTCGACCGGGCTTCCGCTACTGCATTTGCACTTGGCGACCCTGCACCGTACTCCCGGTGCAACCGAAACACGTGACACACGATGCAGTCGGTGCGGACCACGTTTATGCAACTCAATCTTCGTGTTTGTTGTCGACATTGCCATTTTGTTTGTTTTTTTTTTTTTTTTTTTTTCACCGTGTCCCATCGGACGTACACGATTGCGCAATCACGGTTCAGTCTCGTGTGAATTCAGCTTGGACCACGAAACGCCGTCGCGTTTTTCAAATTATTATTATTATTATTATTATTTTCGTGAATTCAATTATTTTTTTTTGAGAAATAAAAAAAATGCGGGAATTAATTTTTTTGTGCGTTTTTATTATTTATCTTGATTTTATTGAAAGTATTTTATTTATTATTATGATGATTATTATTATTCTATTATTGTAAATAATTCATTTTGGAAATAAATAAAAATAAAAATGTTTCCATAATTTTTTTTCACCAGCAAATTCCGATGTTAAAAAATTGACCAGTTTGAGACTAAATCACATGGACGATCGAGTGATCGATTCGCACTTGGATCCCGTCTCGACTGTTTAAACCCGGAAATATATAGCGACGATGGAGAGAAAAAAAATAATTTTCAATCGCACGTTCGACTAACGATTTTTTTTATTTATTTTAATTTTTCTTTTTTTTTTTTTGTTTTTCATTATTTAGCGACGTTAATGTATTATTGATGAGTCGGTCATGACTCGCCAGGGCCATCTGTCGATCTTTCGCTCAGTCTCTTGAAAAAAAATAAGAATTTCATTCGAAACCGGAAGAAAACGCAAGTGGCGATGGTCGATGAATGTCAATGAGTCGCGAACGTTGTTTCAAAACGTTTTAAGGGGCGGGAGGGGTCGTCATCTCGTACGGGAATGACTTGTCTAATACTTTTACCGTAACGGCTGTGGCCACGTTGATGGTGCCATCCTGGCCTTGTGTCTACGACGAAACTCGTCACATTTTTAACCCGTTAGGGTTAGTGGCTCGGGACTACGACATTTTCGCAATGCTATACAATGCGACAGGAAGTGAGAATGAAGAATCCGTATACCGGTCTGACCATTTGGCAGTAGTACGAATCGACGTTTGTGACGACGTTGACCTGATATAGATTTTTTTATTTTTTAAAAATTGAATCCAAATTGTGGGATCAATCTTTTTGGGTTTTTTTTTTGTGGATTATTGTATTTTTTTTTTTGTGAGACACATTTTGTTTGTAGGATTTAGTGGTAGTAGTGGTAGTGGAATAATTATTACACTAGAAGGAATGATAAATTAAGACCCGTCCCAAAATGGAGGGTGGAAGTTGAAGAAGCGATGGAAAAAATGTGGGAAGGACTTTTTATTGATATCTTGATATTTTTTTTGTTGAATTATTGATATATTGATTTTTACCCTTTGAATTATTGACATATTGATTTTTCATTCTTTCAGTGTTATTATCTCAGGAGAAATTTATTCAGAGCTTCGAATTTTTTCAAATCCTAATACTAAAAAAAAATATTGTGGTAACTTCAATTTTGACAACGTAAAAAAAAAAGGTTCACAAGAAAAAAAACTATTTATAACAAGGTATGCGTTTTTATAATAGCCAAAAATTTTCAATAAAGAAAAATGTTCTCACTTTCAACAAAAAACTCTTTTTTTTCCCTCCCCAAACCATCCGGAAAATATTTGCATCGCATGTGCATCTATAAAACAAAAAGAAGATAAAACGTCCTTGAACATTGCTTCTCAATGATTTAGGTTCGGCCATCGACGGACCATCGTCGAACGATCGACCACAAAAATGGACGACGAGTCCCAAAGGAATGAGGAAGGAACGAGGAAGCTACGTGCAAGGTCCTGCGTTGCAATTCTTTTGTTTGTATATATATATATATATTTTTTTAATCGTCTCTGATACCGTGCATCACAATCGTAGATAAAACATTGTGACGCGACTCGACGATTGTCATTCTGAGAATGAAAAATAAATAATAATAATAATAATAATAATTTTGCCACGTTCCGAAACGGTCGATCGGTTTCGATCGTCGCAGTTGTGTCACCTCGTCGCGAGTTAACTAATCCCAATGGAGGCTGTCACGTGTTCGCGACGACGCTTACCGAATTCGTATTATCGCCGGTCGATAATCCGTTAACCGTTGGACCGGAAAGCCAACCATGGATCACGCAATCCATTGTCTCTACGTTCGTTGTGAAAAAAAAAATTAAATAAAAGAGAAAGAATAAAAAAAAATATGTGCAACGAGTTGTGAGTTGGAATATCGTTGCGAGAATTCGATAACTGGAAAAATTGACCGAAGAATCTTCGAAGCGTGAGAGACCCACAGCCGATTGTTTTAACTTTTTTTTTTTTTAATTTTTCGTCATGACTGTACCGGCTGCAACCGACTTGCGTTATCACGAGTGAAACTTGGATACGATTTGTGTTTCGTAAAAGAAAATAAAAAAAAAACAAACAAACAAACAAAACGGTTGCAAAATATTTTTCAAGGCCCGTAAGCCTTATCTCTGTCTCTCTCTCTTTCTCTCTCTCTATTATGCAACTCGACAATTATTTCCAAAGCTTTTCATAATTTTGAATAAATTTCTTTTCCATCACCGTTTTGTCGAACGTACCTTGAAGCGCGTAACGTTTCGATCTTCCGTCCGAGCTGGATCCTACTTTGTCCTTGACGCCGCATCTCGGTAACGACATCAGGTTCGCCGTTTCGTTGTCCAAATTTCCTGAAACCCACGAAGAATTTTAATTTAGAGATAAAAAAAATGAATAAACAATTTTTTATTTCTATATCGTCTTTCAATTGTCGTATTGACTCACTGATCCAATTGAATGACTCAACGATCAATCGGTCGAGTCAACCAACTGATCATTCAACCAACATTCAATTGCTTGGTTCAACCAACTGATCACTTTGCCAACAACCAATTTGTCAATTCAACGAACCAAATATTAACCTAAAAAAAACTTAAGTTTCCAATTCTATTGGCGACCTGATTAAAAACTCGTTCGTCAAAAAACGATCAAATCTATAAAAGTCCCAACGACAACCAATTCGTCATTCAACTCGAGTAAACACCATCGCAAATAAACATAATTTCCAATAAATCAATCAAACAATTAAACCAATCAAATTTTCCAGGGCCAAGAACGGGCAATTGAATAAATTTCGAAAAATAAAAATCCATAAAAATGTCCAATCAATGAAACCACACTACAATCCAAGACCACAAATTAATTCCCGCTCAAGGTATCCGTAAAACTGTAATTATACAGCAATAGCAAATTCTACAGTTGTGCATCCTCTCTCATCCATCTCCGGGGCCAATTTTCAAGGACCTCGCGTTGTTTCCTTCAACAATAATGTTCAACATCCATCCTTCATCTTTTATTGACACCTCTTATGCACATTATCACGCTCGAGCCTTCTTCGACAAATAAAAATTACAATAATAATAATAATAATAATAAAAAACATAATGATAAATGTTCGAAGCCTCTGGCGCTAAGTCCCGCTCGTGATCAATTGTCTTCCTGTTTCTTCATCATCGTTCATCGCCGCTCCGAGCGCTAAACAATGATCCGTGGCGCGTTGTCGTCGATACAACGACGCCCCCCCCCCCTTCGTTAGTCGTCAAACCCATCGGGATATGCCCGTATTGCCTTGACACGGATTTCCAACTTGTAGCTAAATCATCACGTTGTCTAGGACGTCTAGTTTCGTCTGTGACGCTCTTTTAAAACCGTACTTTCACGCTTCGAACCCAGTGGGGGAAATTCTTCGACGCACAATCGGCCATCTCATTAACATCCGTTGTTTATGCATAACGCGGGGGTGGGGGGGGGCGATATGCATAATTTTTCCGCAACTTCGCGAAGCCTCGTTCAGACCCAACCATCGTTGCCAACAGGCTTGCTTCGACGATCCGTGGAATAAACCGTGATGCAATTTCTGCGTCGCATCATCGAGACTTTGTTTTTTCCATTTTTTATTTCATTCGTTGTCGCTTCGGAAGATGATGGGATGCGTTTTTTTGTTATCTTTGTGTCTTTTTGTCCTGGTTGGAACGCTGTGGAAGAGGATCCGGGCCCGATGAGAGGGTCCCCGCCCGGTGAGTCATCGTCAAGCGCCACGGATAGCTGTGCGACGATGATCGTGCGATCGACACATGCACGCGAGACTGCTGGAACGTACCTGGTAACCCACTCGTTCGTGTTTCTATGCAACGAGGCTTTTTTCCGTCTTGAGAGCTCCGACAGACGCGCGTCAGTCCGTTTCGTCGGACTATCTGAATCATCGGGACTGTCGAAAGTTAACAGGCACGATTGTTGACGCGGTGACAGTCAGTTGGGGTTGGTTCCAAATTGGAAATCGAGTCAGTTGGAAGAGTCAACTGGAAGTCGAGTCAGTTAGAAGAGTTAACTGGAAGTCGAGTCAGTTGAAAGAGTCAAATGGAAGTCGAGTCAGGTGGAAGAGTCAACTGGAAGTCGAGTCAGTTGGGAGAATCAACTGGAAGTCGAGTCAGGTGAAAGAGTCAAATGGAAGTCGAGTCAGTTGGAAGAGTCAACTGGAATTCGAGTCAGTTTGAAGGA
Organism: Diplazon laetatorius; assembly: GCA_963662125.1. Classification (NCBI taxonomy): domain Eukaryota; kingdom Metazoa; phylum Arthropoda; class Insecta; order Hymenoptera; family Ichneumonidae; genus Diplazon; species Diplazon laetatorius. The sequence continues at coordinate 2,926,046 of OY759164.1, forward strand.
TCAACTGGAAGTCGAGATCAGCCTGATCAGGCCGACTAGTTGGTCAACCGATTGAACCAACAGTTCCGATTGATTCAACTGGTCCGATTGATTCAACTGATCCATATTATTCAACTGATCTATATTATTCAACTGATCCAATTGATTTAGCCGATCCAATTGATTCAACTGATCCAATTGATTCAACTGATCCGATTGATTCAACTGATCCAATTGATTCAACTGATCCGATTGATTCAACTGATCCAATAGTCGAAACAGCATGTGACAAGATCACGGTTAATGAAAGGTCAAATAAAAGTGTATGACCCAGTTTTTTTCCGTACCGCTCGTGTATTTTTCATTTATTGTATGCAAGCTGATTACGCAGTCCCGCTCTCTGAGGCTGTACATACGTCGTTACCGAGAGCAGGTGCTGTTTTATCGTTTTCTCTGTCACCCTCTCGTGCTGTGACACCAACGGGTTGACATTGTTCTTATCATAATTATAGATTTACTGCTCAAACGGTTGAACCACACGAGGCTTGTTGAACTCGTATTACAAAATAGATCTGAATATCTATGTGTGCCATCTTAAAAACAATGTTCTCAGCCTTTTAATGTGACAAACTTATTCCAATATAATTGAGCATGAAAGAAAAATTCGAGAGATCGAGAAATTTGTTAAAACAATGTTTGATTGTCTTTGCTTTTTAGTCCAGCATTGTTTGATGTGAAATAAATAATTATGGAATTTTTAAATCGATATTTGGAATGACAAATCGTTGAAGGCCAACTGCGCGAACATATTCAATCACAGGATTGAAATAATTGACTACAATTAATCAAACTTGATGAAAAATTCAACGAAATTGTGCGAGATAAATTATTCATGAATAAAATTTAAATAAATTGAGAATCAGTCATTTTTTAATTTAAAAAAAATTATTTGTTTGGGTTATATTTTGGCACGAGCGATAACTCATTCTGTCGTTCAAACATTTTCTCCGTCGAGTCACCGATGTCATTAGTTTCTTATTTTCTTTCTCGTAATTACGGAAATTATCGAGCATGTTAATTGTGAACTTTGACCAACTGTTAAGTACGAAGGAGTCGTTCCGTACCCTTCGGCGATGCTCGGTTTGCCGCACGATTCGCATCAATCAACGTGATTGATGGACGATCGTGAGACAGCGAACGCGGAACCGTGTCCTTGACCGGAAACAATTGACGAAACACTTTTTTGTTGTTCAATTTTATTTCTCTGAAAAATATTGAATTTATTAAAAGGGTGCGTTGACTAAAGGCAACGTTTTTCAATTTTTATATATATATATTTATATATATATATATATATAACACATGTACAGTTAACGCCGACGCAATTACGCTTGCCTGAAGAGATGTGTATGTCCCTTGTCCTATAAGAGGAAGAGGCAAGACGTGAAGAAAGAGCAACGAAGATACAAGTTACAGTTTCGCCTCCGCAGAAAATCGCAAAGCTCGCGAAGATCGTGAAGCTCTTTGGCAATGATGGTAAATTTTCTGGATGAATACCGAGTGCCGTCGAGACAACCATTTTGCACGATGATGACACGTTACACACACACACACACACACACAACGATGTACCAACATATACTCGTGATCGTTGCGTGGTCGTACTGCTCGCAACCGATTGTCATGATCATGACTTACCCGTTACATTGATTCCGGCGAACGATTGAAACTCCGAGATCGCTTTGGACATTGCGTCTTCGGTTATAATTCCATCCCGGGCTGGATTCACCGGTGGCAGATAACCAAACTGCGACAGGTATCTCTGAAACAAAATTTAACAAGACAGAGATATAAGATTCATCAATTCATGGAATTACGGGTTTGTGACTGATAAAAAAAAAGAAAACGTTTATCAGGTTGGAATGTGTGACTGTTCGAAATTTGTGGATGATTCACCCGTTATTCGTTGGGGGATTTGTTTTAATGATGTGATTCGAATGACTCATTGTCAGTTTGTTCGAATCACTCGAATTCGTAAATTGGTTATGATTTGAATCATTGAATCAATGGGGATTGTTTGAATAATCGAATCGAACACCTCGAAACATTATAGACATCGGGAAAGATATTAGTTTGAATATATTAAGCGATTCGAATGACTCAAACGACTCGAATGATTCGAATAATTCAAAACACTCGAGTTGATAAATATAAGCCAACTGAATTGTTCGAACTACGCGAAGGATTCGAATAATTCGAACGATTCGAATGATTCGAATGATTAAACTGGGTAATTCAAGCGATTCGAATGATTCGAATGATCCAACCGAACAATTCCACCGACTTGAAGAGCTAAAAAAAATAATAATAAAATAAAATCTTCTGGAAATATCGTACGTGTCCAATCAAATATCACACGTCAAGAAATTTTTTTTGTGAAACAAAATGCACATTCAAGGATTATTCACGAGCATTGTGCTATCTAATCCAGCATCGGGTCATTGCCGACGATGCCCGGGCCGTGACTAAAGCGAATAACAAAAAGAAAAATAATAAAAAGTGAAAAAAAAACAGAGAGACAAAAAGAAAAAAGAAAAACCCAAGTAGATAGCGCGTATGACAACTCGTGGAGATTTAATGTTATGCTCCATATCGCAGCGAGACCTTGACGCACTTCGTGTAGCAGCAGGTAGGTTAGATACGGCACCGGCTAAGTGCGACACGAGACGAGCTTCGAGACCCGCGTCATCCATGAAATCATATAAAAACCCGTCAGCGTTGTTGTCTCAAGATATGTTATATTTTGTACATCATATGAACCGGATACACCCTGAATATCACTCTTCTTATCACCTCGTGTACGATAACAAGGAAAATAAAACCCGCGATTTCGAATTTTCGGTGTGTGATCAATGCGACTAATGGATCCAAATGTATTATGACCTATTCGACGGTTTTTCGGTTCTTGGAAACTGGCAGTTTCCAATCATTCTGCCATTTCTGGAGTTGCCAGTTCAATCTCCACCATAACCAACCAAATAAAAAAATAATCCACGACGACCGCAACAAAATAAATCCAAATCGACCAATTGATGACTATCAATGATTCAAAACTCGCAGGTCCCTCCAACTTCTCCCAGCAAAAACAAAGTACAGACCACTGTCTCTCCGATCTTCCAGACGCTTCACCGAGCAAGTGCGTCTGGGTAATTACAAACAAGAGTCATACCGACGAAAGCACGAAGCGAAGATGCCAAACGCATGAATGAGAGAGGTCAGTGACCTGCCATCAAGAACAGTAGCCGCACTGTCTCACTCACAACGTACTCCGCAAAAAAAAACGCATACAAAATAAAATAATCACGACGTAGAATCTTGTTGGTGGGTCTGACTCCACTCAATCGTCCTCGAAAAAACCCACCGACTGCGGTTTTACGTTACAATGCAAAAAAAAAAAAAAACCAAAAAAAAAATGTTAGGATGATTCATCACGAGGTATTAGTGAATTCTCGCGGTCCCGACAATCACAGTTACCTGCCATACCGATAATCACGACGTTCACGATTCGCGCGTGTGGGTGTTTCATTCATCGATTCGAGAAAGTTCAACGTCGATGGCCACGCTCTGTAACAACGTGTTCGTTAGTGTGGAGTCGCGAGTTGTGGGGACCGCAGAGGTCCCCACAATTTTCCTGCGGAGGCTGCGTCTCTGCTACACATGTAGATGCATATATATGCGTATACATATACATATATGCTACTTACTACGGCTGATTCACCGGCTGTTAAGCGTTAGAGTTTCTCGGAATCCGTTCGCTTCATCATAATACCATTCAAGCAATTGCCCCTCGCCCCCCACCCCCTCCCCCCATTCATGTGTGTCCGGCATTGATGCGTTTTGCCGCCAGAGCTTGGCGACACGAATTGTCGGGACCGGCGACGCCGTACCTGTAACGGCTCAAGAAATCCGCCAGCTTCCGTTGTAAATTCAGCTTCGTTACGCGTCATTGGTAAGCGCACACGAGTTGTGAATTTGTGGAAACATGATCGAAGATTGATGAATTTTCGCGTTTGGGAGTCATTTTTGTTTGTTCAGACGTCTGGTTGTGAATTCACGGGTGACATGGAGATCGAGGAATCAGAGTTTGATGAATTCCTGATCAATTGTGAGTGGGAGTGATCATTCAATGAACGGCTGGTGGATCAGCCAGTCAATTGTAGTACGACTGACGATTCAATTGGCAGTCAAATGAGTTGGGTGGGTGCAGCTGTGAGCGCATAAACCAACTTGGCTCATCAATTGACGCATCATAGCTCCTGATATGCATCTAGCAGTTTACCTGAGTCAAAATTGGTTGACTGATCAGGCCTGCGAATTCTTTTGCATATTCATTCGTTGAATCAGGTACAGATCAGGAGTGATCAGGTACAGATCAGTAGTTTCATTCGAAGGTTCAACCAATTGATCGTTTCCCCCGATCGATCAGTTGGTCAAGTCAATCGTTAAAAAAATACAACCAACTGTTCGACGATCCGATTGATCAGCTGGGTAACAAACAACTTCATAATTCTCATATAAGAATACATCCGAACGTTAGGTGCATCGACGATCAGACTCACACAATTCAACAGACATCACAGTCGGATTCGAACACGAGTGATACAATCGTTTCGGAACATGCGCCAGTGCTGATAAGATTGGTTTTTTTTTTTATTTTACACCAAAGAAAACTCATGGATTGTGGTTTATCAGAGACCGTGTGATTTTTAACAGGTGACGCAGCAGCGTCCCCGAGAGTGACTGTACGATACGATTGAGGTACGACGATTTTCAATTGGCGTCTCCCCGCAATGCATCATCGCGTACGCGTACTACCCGCACGTTATATCATGTGTATAGTTATATCTATACGTACGTCATTATACATATATGTGTATGTGTGTGTGTGTATATATATGACGCCGGAGCGGCGCGCCAAGGCGCGTAAATAGGCTCCGGTATAAAACTCAAACAATAAGACAATTGTCACGTTCGTACATCGTCGGTCTAATCAGCGAAACGTTATCAAACGGAGCGCTCTTCCCCGTTCCTCGCCGTGTTTGATAAAAAAAAAAGAAAAAAAAATCATGGTGTGATCTCGTGGGCTCGATAACGCGATTAAACACGGCAATCGTTTCACACGTTGGGAAACGACGATTTTTCTTTTAACCCTTTTTACCTACGTGAAACGCGTGATTCAGTTGGTGTTCGATCTGTTTGCTCTTTTCAGCCAATTGGATTCGATTGGATCCGGCTGTATTATTATTATTATTATTATTATTATTATTATTATTATTATTATTATTATTATTATTATTATTATTATTATTATTATTATTATTATTATTATTATTATTATTATTATTATTACTATTATTATTAGCAAGTACCTCGAAAATAATTATATAAAAAATAAAAAAATGGCAGACATTATTTTCTAATCGTCTAAAAAAAAAAAAACAATAGATAATTTATTTTCATCGAGGAAGTCGCAGATGGGATCTTCATCCACGTAATGTTCCGCGAAAATTAATTCATTCGTTTGTCGAAGGATCAATTCACCGAGTGTACAATTGTCAACCGCGGCAACGATTACACGTTTCACGTTTCTCGATGAGAAACAAGTTTTTTCCATCGTTGCACGATTGCACCGCGGAGGCTCACGACGATATTGCACTCTCTCTCGGACGAGTTGCCGATGGCGGTTCGAGTGCGCTCTTCTCGACTCCGCACGACGCGACCTCGACCTTGGAGAGGTCTTTGTCGAGGCAAACGCATCGGTATGCTCCACGCCCTCGCATCTTCTTCCACACGTTTGTTGAATACGAAAGTCCGTAACTCGACGAGTCGACTCGGTGAACAACGATCGGTCGTCCGTTGTCCGAGTCTACGATCGAGATATTTTTTTTCGAATAACCCGAGCGGATGAGTACCGGAGTTTTTCGTGCACGTTGCACCGAATACATATTTTCGGTCGTGATTTTTTGTGGTCGAGTGCCGAGGCGAACATTTGAATTCATTGAATTTATTGAATTTATTGAATTTATTGAATTTATTGAATTTATTGAATTTATTGAATTTATTGAATTTATTGAATTTATTGAATTTATTGAATTTATTGAATTGAATGAATTTATTGAATTTATGAATAAAAAAGTGAGTCTGGGATCAAGATCTGGTCGTTGGTCCCGGGTCAGAATTCCAAAATAACTCCTGGACGAGTTATGTACCTTTATCATGTCTATACCTATATATATGTATAGTATATACGCTTGGAATAATAATTCGTCGGTCTCGGAGGATCGAAAGATGCGTCAGAGCGAGCTGGAAAAACGAATAATGCTTGTGGCATAGACAGAGATAACGCACAAGCACGTCGAGGAATGTCCCTTATACGGCATGTATATATATATATATATATATATATATATATATATATATATATATATATATATATATATATATATTGCACTTGGGTCGTCTTGCATATTCTTTTCGTGGGTTCGTTGGCAGACGTCAAAAAAAAAAAAAACGTCCCGATGGTTCAAATTCGCAAAAATTCTCAACTCGAATTGATGAAAATAAATTGTCTTCGTGAATTCACGACTTTTACTTTCGCTTCGAACATTCCATCCGACTTCTACGATTCCAGAATCGCAAGCAACATCGTTGAGTTTACGATCGAGTCACTAAAATTCGAATGATTCGAATAACAATTCATCTCGACTCATAACGATTTCAAATCCGATTTTCCATTTTGACAGTGACAATCGTTATTCGATTATTCGATAATTCATCGATTATAACAATGAGTTGGAATTCGAAAAACCGATCCGAGTTTTCATGACGAGTGAAATTCGAATGACTCGAATAACAACTCAACTCAACTCAACGAGTTCGAATTCGATGTTTCATTTCAATAGTCACAAATGTTATTTGATTGATTCATCGAATACAGAAATGAATTGACATTTAAAAAAACATATTGATGAGAGTTTTGATTACGACAAAGGTTCATAGCGCAGGGTCGTCATTCCCCAACGCAAAATGCATCAAGTTGGGTATCGTTGAATGACACACACGCACACACACACACATTGGTCTAATCTCGGTGTATCTTGGACGCAGCAGCGGCGCGAAAAAAAAATGAACGCTGATTCAACAAGGCCGACGCCGGAAGTAATGCAGGCTATACATAAAGCCAATGGTCGCCCCCCAGAGTTCGAATGATTCATCGTCATTCGCACCCGCCGAGTCTCTGTCTCACGCTCTTTTTTACGCACTCTCAGCAATCGTTGTTGAATGGCAAAATAACATTTGTTTCGTGTTTACTTGTCCTCTTTTTTTATGGTCGTATACGTTGTTGTTTCGTGTCGTACGTAATACACGCGAGTCGCCACAAGCTCGATAATTCATCGACTGCAATCGATATAATGCAATTCACGCGTTTCAACCGCAACGAGACAAAAAGATTGTGGAAAATGAGTATCTGCCATAATTTTCAAATAATTTCGCAGTTGAAACGATGGGCCATTGATTTTCCAGGAATTAATATTTTTTCTCAGTAGGAAAGTTTTTAATCCAATTGAATTGAATCAGATTCAACTGAATCCAACTGAATTCAATCAAATCCAACTGAATCCAAATGGATCCAACTAGATTCAACTGAATCCAACTGAATCCAACTGGATCCATCCAAATTCAACCGAATCCAACTTAATTCAACTGAATTCGATTAGATCCAACCGAATCGAATTGAATTCAATTACATCCAACTGAATCACACTGTATTCAATCATATCAAACTCAAATCAATTGAATTCAGCTGGATCATGCGGATCACAACTGAATCCAGTTGATTTGAACTGAATAATCAATCTTTTCGATCCACAAGATTAAAACAACTTCTTCAATCTCAGCACGCCTTTCATGCCGGGTCAATCGGATCAGCGAGAAACCGTTCGACCAACTGGCACTTTTACAATAAACGCCCGAAACCCCTGGACTCTGACACTTTCGAGACGTAACAACGCGAAAGATTCCCGTCGAGAGTAAACGACGCAAAGACGATAGATCGCCTCGGCAAATCGTTTGATATTCCAACGGTGACGATGAAAAATATTCGTGTTCGGACTTGACTATGGAATCTTCGTACACGTTTTGCGATAACAACGGCAACGGCTAAACCGAAGGCCGCGACAAGACCGAGGGATCCTACGCGAGATCCCTCGTAGTCCGAGCTTGTCTCGCAGTTTCACGATTATTTCCGCGTCGTGGCGTATAACATAAATTATTTACCATTTGCCAGAATTACCGGACGAGAGCGGCTTCTTGTGAGCCACACGGAATCGTCGCGCATCTTTTTACACAGTTGGCGCATTGCCGAGACTATTATGCGTTTTGCCATTATTTTTTTTTTTTGTTTTGTTTTTTACTTCCTTCGGATACTGATGATAATTTTCCGATCGATCGTTTATTTTCTTGGTGCAATTGGATTCGATCCTAGTGGTTTTTTTCTGTTTTTTTTTTTAGCTTGGCAATCTTGTTGTCACGTGTCTGACCCAGCAACGGTTTTTCCACTGACCAGATGGGTGGGCTTGCCCTTCAAGGCTTTTGATAAAAATCAAGCGCAACCCTCGTTTCCGCTCTGGGTGGGCGAGTATCGAGTTTTTCTTTTCTTTTTCGCCATCGTGACGCGTCGACACACGGAACGCGGTTTTCTGTTTCTTGTGGCGCTTGATGCGACGATTAGTCGGTGTGGCTACGCGCGTGGCTTATTTCTTTATGCGCGATATCGATTTTTATACGGTTTTCAAATTCTCGAACCAACCGTGATTCTTATTTATTTTCTTATTCGACGCTCTCGTTTTCTTATTCGACTCACAATATCACGTTGACTCGATTTTTCGAGTGACTCAAGATTGACATTGACTCATTCAACCAATTGACTTGGATTCGAATGTAAAATGAATTGCAAGTTGAGTCGACGTTGATTTTAAGTCAGTTGTCGAATTCGACTCAAGTTTGAACCCGAGCTACAGTCTACGACTTGATTCGAATTCACTCGAGTTACGCGATTGTATTCGAATCATCGAATTGCCAGCTGCACGTGTGTGGTTTTACGAATTCACGTGACCTTGGCCGAGGATCGGGACAAGTGAGAGGCGAACGACGATACAAGTGTGGACATGATTCGACGCTCAACTTGACTCGAACTTTGAGTTGAATTCTTAACTGGCAAGTCGCTGTGACATGTGTGTGCGATTTTTTTTTTCAATCCTTGCCTCTCTCTCGAGTCGTACGTAAAACATTGGTCCAGGAATGTGTAACTCATACTCATCTTGTTCGAAATAATTGGCATTAATTAACGTCGTCAAGGGCACGTGCATTATTCTAGAACGGAAACTTAATGGCACGACTGTCGTATACCTGACCGAGTCACGTTTCAAAGAACAATGATCGTACGGTGGTCGAGGGAGGGGGCAGGGAGGGGGGAGAATGGGAAAAAAACATAACTCGTATGTTTATCGGTCTGGTGTGGGATCGGAAATCATCTTTTGTGGTCGGACCAGCCAGTTTAGTTACTTGGCGGCGGGGGGGGGGGGGGGATTGGACGACCACCGAATTGCCACCTACCAGCACTGCACCACACATTTGCATCGAGGTCAGTGGGGCACACTGGCTGACAAACGGAATGATTGAGATGCTTGACCCAAACGTTCTGCCTCACTTCGTGGTCAAACCAAATGTCAATGATCAACGTTATGGCACTCGTTTGACAACTTTCGCCAATATTAATGGACCGAGGCATCGAGATTTTATTTTGTATTATTTTGTCAGTAATGTTTCGTAGAACTTCGACGAAACTATTTCAATGATAAAATCATTCACGATGTGAGATATCGAATTATCACACAATTATCATCCGATATCACGTTTAATCGCGTACCGACGAATTTTCCCGTTACCGATTGGTTCAAACGTCATCGCCGGTCGAAGGTTGCCACAGAGTCATCGAGGAACTGCCGATCGAGGCTGACAACTTTGTCGCACTTCGTGTTTCATTAAACGATCGAGTAACTTTTTTTTTCTATAAATCGCTGTCTCAGCCATTCTTCCTCTCTCTCTCTCTCGCTTTCCCTCTCTCTGTTTCTCTCTCTCACTCTCTCTTTCTTCCTCTCTCTCTCACTACGTCACAAGCTTGTCCCTTACGTCATCGATCGTCGAATCGCTCGCGTATAGAAATCGACAATTTTTCTTTCTCTCTCTCTTTTTATTCTTTTTTTTTTATTCGCGCCAGTAAACCTCTCGCGGCTGCAGCAACGTTAATACAATCAATGTTGTTAACGTTTCGTCGTATATCGGTTGATACAAATGACATAGCGATGGCGTAATCTTTCGATGATTCGAATCGACTCGATGGACTCGTTTTACACAATTTTTTCAATCAACTTAGCGATTAACTTGAGTACGAAATTATTATTTATTATTTTTCATTATAATTATTATTATTACTATTATTATTATTATTATTATTATTATGATTATTATTTATTATGTTTTATTATTATTATTATTATTATTATTAAATATTTGAAAAAATAATAATAGTTGCAAATGTTTCTACGAGGGTTCGTCACTCGTTATAATGTCGTAATACGCGACGGATAAATTACGATCGCGAACAATCGTAATCATCGCAAGTTGGTTCGGACTTTTAAGACTTTATCTCCCTCGACTGCTTTATCATTCGGTATCCACATATTTGCCACTTGAGCCATTTGTTGATCTCCGACGAGCTACAAATTTTCCCTCACCCTTCTTATTTCCCCCAACCTCAGTGTTGTTATCTTTCACCTCGTGCATCGTCATCGTCATCGTCAAGTCTTTTCTGACGTGGAGACATTTTTCTTCGAAATATATTTTCGTCATGTTTTAATTATGGTCGCTGATTTGAATTTAATGGATTTTTATTTAGTTCAAGTTCTTTCTTTGTGGCTATGCTTAATTATAGTGATAATCATTATCATTATTATTATTAATATTTTAATTATGTCAGAGGGCCAAGAGGGTGTCGCTGATTTTGGTTCCGTGGATTTTCATTCGTTTCGAATTTTTTCGGTCGCTTTGTTCAATTATTATTATTATTATTATTTAATTTTTTCTTCATTGACAAAATTAGTAATTTTATTGTAATTGTTGAATTTGACTGTTTGGAATTTAATTTCATGTCGAAATACAGCAAAACGTTAAATAATAAAATAATTTGAAAATAATTTTTTTCGAATGATTCGCTCGATAGAATTAAATTATGAAAAATTAAAAAAATATTTAACTCACCATAGCTCCGGTATCGGTAATTACAGGACCGGCTTCGCCGCTTCTGACGATGCAAACGACGATCACGACGAGAGCAACGGGCATTAGATTACCCGTGAACGCAATTCGAAAATCATCGACCGACGATTCACCGGAAGTTCCTCTCTTTCTTCTTCCGTCCATCTTCGCGATTTTTTATTATTTTTCTTTCTTTTCAAAAAAATTGTCGATCACGCTCGAATAACCCGCGAAAATTTCACCGGTTCGCACTACTTCATTCACATCAATTTAACAAACAAAATTGAATCAAATCTTAAATTTAAAAGCGAAAAAAATTCACGAAAAATAATTAAATTTGAAAAAAAAGTCCACCGAACCGATTGTTATCGATCACGTTGATCCATCGATCGATCGATCCCAATGTGGATCCTCTCACGATGCACTCGACGTCGTCGTGCACGAATAGTCACGCATGCGCGTGATACTCGCGAAACATTCGTAACGTTCCTCGTTGTCCCGCCGGGCCGGAAATTATTTGCAACCGAGTTTAAATCGGGTTGCCAGGACACTATCGATCGCTCGATTTTATCCGCATGCGAAGGCTCTCCGTTCTCGTGGCTTATGTTGCGCGGGCTCTCGCTCGCTGACTCCCGGACTGTCCAATTTATATATTTTTTTCTTTAATTTTCAAATTGAAAAATTTATTTTTTTCGTTTTAACAATCATTTTCAAAATTTTTTATATTTATTATTATTATTTTATTTCTTTTGCCCCCACAAAGACTCTTTAATCGTAGACCGAGCGACTATCAATCGCTCGCTTCGATAAACTCGTCGTTTACAGTTCCAAACCAACAAAATAAAAAAATAAAATATCGAAATTACTATTCCTTCGATAATTTTTCCTTTTTTTTTTTTACGAAAAAAAAAATATATCGTTATACTCGTTGCTGCACTACGACTTCGCCAATTGTCACGACAAATATTGCGAAGATTTCAAACGAAATGCCAAGAATGTGTCTTCAACAATTTTATTTTTTTTTTTTATTGCAATTAAAATTGAGAAAAAAAAAGTTTTTACGCGTCGAAATTCCGGTCGCACATGTGAATTATTTATTTTTTTTAATTCGTTGCGTTTTTGTTTCTTTTAACAAATTTTTATTATCATTTATTTATTTATTTATTTACGAGTGACACGGACTAACCGAACGCGCGTTAACTAAACTTTGTCGAGTATATATATATGTATATATTTATAATGAAAATTGACTTGGAGGGGGGAAGGGGGCTTTCGGCGAGCTGGCCCGGAGTTCACCTCCACTCTGATTCAACTAGGCTCGGTCGCGGTCGCTTTTATGCACCACTCCCACCAACCGACCCGGCTTTGGCGAACCACGCGCTCGCTCGAGGTTCGCCACTAACGCGCCGCGCGGCCGTTTCCACTCGCGCGCTAACCCATCCCCCCCCCCCACCCCCTTCGCAGTCGCTATCACGCGCACTGGCTTTACGCCCGAGGGCCCTATGCACGCCGGGATTCACTCCGATCGTCACTCGCATCCACACGCATGCATTATACATTGCAAAAAGTTTTTTTTCAACCGACATACATCGAAAACACGTCATTTCGTGCCTGCGAAGCGGGCGCAAAGTGACGGATTTTGTTCCGGAGATTAAAATGAGCGTTTTTGAGGGGGGACGGATAAAAATGTTTTTTTTTTGTATGAGACTTCCATCAAAAATGCTTCTTTTCGTGCCTGCGAAGCGGGCGCAAAGTGACGGATTTTGGTCCGGAGATTAAAATGAGCGTTTTTGAGGGGGGACGGATAAAAATGTTTTTTTTTTGTATGAGACTTCCATCGAAAATGCTTCTTTTCGTGCCTGCGAAGCGGGCGCAAAGTGACGGATTTTGGTGCGGAGATCAAAATGAAGGTTTTTAAGGTCGGTCGGATGAAAATGTTTTTTTTTTTCATCCGACTTTCCTTGAAATCGAAATATTTTTCATCGTGAGAATCCAATTATTTGAAATTTATTTGAAATTTTTTTGCAAAATTATATTCAAACATTTAATTATAAGAATATAATATTATATATTTCATAATAAATATAAAATGTATAATTCATTATAAAATAAAATATTATATATACATTCAGTAATAAATATTTGGTTTATAAAAAATAGAAAAATTCGACATAATGTCAATTCGAAAAATAAAATTAAATAAAACAAATAAAAAAAATAAGAAAAAAAAGCAAACAAAAAGCTGATTATTCCATTGGCACGTCGTGACAATGGTGAACATTGATAAATCATTTATTCAGTACGATCGACCTCGATGGGCGAGATTCACGTTCATCGCCGGATTCAGATGATCTCGAGCGGACGACCGTCGAGGTTGCCCCTGAAAAATTTCGTCCCCCATATCCGGTTTATCTTCGTAGATTCATTGTCGATTGGTGTTCGTGCCGTGCAACGACAGTCAATGTACAATCGTCAAGGAAGCCTACGAATTATCTTTTCTTATTTTTTTTTATCATTCGATTTCCTGATTCCACGATGCATCGCCGTTGCACATGCGCGGTCGATCGGACAGATGCGCGCATCGAAGAACTCTCTCTCGCGCGCGGACGATCCTACGCGACGTGATTTCGCGATGACCGGTCCAACAACGGTTTTTTTTTTCCGTATTCGAGGGATTGCGATCGGTAAAAGTGGAAAATTTTTGCGTGTAGGCGGTTACGAGATCTCACAGCTTCACCCACGACCGAATTAATTCACGTCTGACACGTACCGACAATAATCCACTTACGATCCGACCGATAAATGTGCGTGTGTGCGTGTGTGTGTGTGTTCAAAGTAGAAAATTCTTCGTCTGGTCAGACGTTCCCATGACCCCGTTATAATGTCCAGTTTTATATTGTCTAAACTTACGTTGACACTTTTGTGTGTGTATATGTCTTTTCTTTGGTCAATGATTGCAATTTAATAAATATTCATTTAATTACAAAACAAAAGATTTATCAATTTTTTAGCTGATGATAATGTACTTTTTTTTTAAAGTGTATTTTTATTAATTGAAAAATTGATGAATCTTGTGGTTTGTAAATAAATTCTGCTGTGCGTTATATCAGTGGCTGATAAATAAATGAATAAATAAACAACAAAAAATGTTATTCAAATATTCTTACTTCTATTTATTTTTTGCTTATTAATTAATTTATTCATCTGCGATTGATAAAATGTCTAAAGCAAAATGATTCTCAAGCATCTGGTTAAACGAAAAAAAGAACAAAATTCTATAATAAAACCGTAAAAAGTGTATGATAAACATTTATCTTATTCAATAATAATTTTAATTACTAAATAAAACACGAATAAATAAATGATGAATATAATTTTTTTATATTTCGAGCGTCGTCGAGATATTTCCATCGAGGATCACGACTCGTCGTTCAATCGTCGATGCCATCTCTGAGATGGAGCTCACAGCCTTCCTAGTCGAGTCTGAGCCTCGAACTTGGTTCTCGGTACACTCGAAGTGGTCGAAGAGATGCATCGAGTGCGGTCTGGTCGATGGAGTGTCAACGGTATGGCTGAACCTTCAAACAAGGGAAGGGGTCACTGACAATATGTCCCACAGGTGATTGGCCCTCCATAAAAATAAAAATAAAAATAAAAATAAAAATACATTAATACAAAAAAACAAAAAATCATATACATATATATTGAATGATATGGCCAAGGCATAGCTCGCGGTATTTGTTTCCAACGAAACAAAGTGTTGCCAATACAGTTTATTCCATTGTCATTTTTCCATTGACATTTTTTTTTCTTATTCTTTTTTTTTTGCTCGTCGAGACAATTGGACGCATCGTCAAAGTTTGTTCTTTGTATCGCAAAATCGAACAAAGCCATGATTTTTCTCACGGCCAAGTCATTGGATCGATGGAGTGGAATATGATGAATTTGCATTCAATAAATGGCATACTAATTTTCATTTCTCCTTGTTGGGTCAGGACAAAACGGTCTAACGGTCCTTCCGAGGACCGATGACTGATGGGACGAATAAAGTTGTGGTATTAATTCATTTAAAGCATTCATTTAATTTACTTGATTCATTTTATTCATAATTCATTAATTTCATATTATTATTAGTTATTTTTTATTCCATAAATTCGATGACCAAAAATATTGAATATTTTCACAAATTTGTATTTTCAACCGGAAATGAAAATAATTTTTTTTTGGTCTCGGTGACAAGCTCGTGAAAAAAAAAATTCTATTAAAAAATTCTATTTAAAAAAATGGCACGGATCGTGGAATAAATTTTCGTTCGATAATTCTTATGTTCGACCCGAGTCACTCGGACTCTTTCTTCGGCATCATCCGTACACGGTTTCCATACTCGTCTCACCGGTCTGCGAAGATCACGCTCACGGGTTCTTTGGGGCAAGCCCCGCGGGCCAGACGCGCCCGCATGCGTTATCCAAACTGATTCATCCATTCAATTTCATGTTTTTTGTCCTCTCTCTCTCTTATTTTCCGTTTTTTTTAATTTCTTCAAACCTACTTCCGCCGTTTCGCGGAATTTATTTCGCACGATCGGGTCGTCGACGTTGTGGGGCCTCCCACTCAAACCACATGTCGATGAGACTTTCCAGTTGCCGAATGAACGAGCAAAAAAAAAATTGTAAATAAAAAAAATGAATAAAAAAATGTTTAAGAGAAAAAAATAAAAAAAATAATGTTGAAAGTGAAAAAAAAAGAAAGGTTTTTTCAGTTGGCTGAAACATTTGCATTGCAGTCACGATTTTCTGCCAGTCGTTGAGCCCACAAACTTTTTTTTTTTTTAACAAACGATTCTCTATCTTTCTCTCTCTCTCTCTCTCTCTCTCTCTCTTAAAAATAATCCTATAATGATGAAAATAATAATAACAATAATAGATAGAATAATAAAAATCAAGAAGTGCCATAATAATAATAATAATAATAATAATAATAATAATAATAATAATAAAGCATCAACCAATTTTTTTCTCTCTCCCTTTTTCTTTCTTTCTCTTTCTCTGTCTCTTTTGCATCTGCGATGTTCCAAGTGTATTGACTTTATTGCCACACGAACATCGCACATCGGAAAACAAAAGAAAATCCGTACAGGACATCGATTATAGAATGCATGAAAAAAAAACCGTATGACTGGTTGACGATATTAAAATTGCATCGTTGCGGTGAGTTCGGGCAAAGCTCGTGACTTTGAAATCGATTGTTTTATCGTGTCGTTCGAGTCGTTCACCGGTTGCGGTTTTATTTTTTTTTTCCCGAGTTCCGAGACTCCGGGCCGAGCCTCGTCCAGGACGCATTTCGGAACTCCGAGACCCGCGAGACGATTCACGAATATAGATTGAATCCGACAAACTCATCGTCTTGGGAGTGACTAAGCCCGGCAACGAATTATTTTTTCATTTTTTTTTTCTTTTCGTTCGAACAACCGATCGCGATACCGAGAATTCATTCGAACGATTGTGTCACTTCCGGTTATGTTTTTTTTTTGTTGATAAATCAGATTGGAAATTGGGCAACGATGGTCTTGGTCATTGTTTTTTTTTTGAGTCTGGGGGAGAGGAAATATTTCATTCGAATCAAAAGCTGAAGGAATTTTTTCAAATAAAAATCTTCGAGCTAAAGAAATGTTTTTTTGTTTATCCAAGTCGTGATCTGGAGTAATTTTTTTTCATCTAAATCTTAAGCTGAATAATTTTTTTTATCTAAATCCTAAGCTGAAGATTTTGTTTTAAATTCAAATCTTGAGCCAAAGAATTTTTTTTTAATGAAAATCGTAAGCTGAAGATTTTTATTTTTATTTTTTTAGATTTAGATCTCTCGAACGTGGACTCAACTATGCAATTTCGTCGATGTGTGTTTTGCATCTCGTGCGAGAAGGCGCGGTTGAGTTTTTTGTCGCAAATATGGGGGAAACATCGACGAAGACTTTGAAGAAGTAGAAGAAAAAAAAATGTAAAATAAAATTTCCGATAATGACGAAGACAATTCACTTTGTTGCGATGTTTGAGTCATCCGGAGGCTTTGTCGGAGGGCGAGGGAGTCACTCGATTGTCTGTGTATATATATATATAGCATCTGCGAAATTTTGCAGCACTGCATCGTGAGTGGATAAAGTGAAAAAAAATAGAAATAAAAAGAGGATCAATTTCTTTTGAAAAATTAAAAAAGGATTAATGTCTTTTGAAAAAATAAAAAAAGCTTGAATTTCTTTTGAAAAATAAAAAAAGGATTAATTTCGTTTGAAAAAATAAATAAAGGATTAATTTCGTTTGTCAAACGCACAGGAGCCTCTCTGAACCCTTTCGAGGGGTGACTCGAAAAAGTTCGCATCGGATCGGCCGAGCCCACACGACGACGATACCATCGCTCGGAGATTCCCCGACGGCGTTTTGCACGCTGACCCTGCGCACAATAGCTCTCTCTCTCTCTCTCGGGGTCTGGAAAAAATATCGTGCTCGTGGCTGAGAATGATAAACACAATCTAAATGCATTTAACCTCGACGCAGGTGGCATATTCTTTTTTCTCCATCCGCATCGATATTTCGTATTTATTCAAATTGCGAATAAACTCGATAAAAAAAATTTTTTTTTTTTAATTTCATGGTTCACATAATTTGCGACAAAAATTAATATTCCCTAGGCATGGGTAAATATTGAGATAGGTCGGGGAGGACATTGCAAAACATTCTTTTTAATTATTTGGAACTTTTGTGGAGGATGATCTGTTTTTTTTTAACTTTAATTTAAAAAAAAGGACCACATTGATATATATGTTCATATATATAATTTTTTTATCTCACGCATACTTGTTGATAGTTTCTGTGTGCGTGCTCGGTAGACGAGACATCCGATCACCATCTCATCACAGACATTTTCATCTCCTTGACTTCTTATTATCGCAAAAAAAAGAAAAATAAAATAAAAATGTTTTTAAAAAAAGAAGAGTACAGCTCGTGCCGAACGAAGATCGTGACCGTATAGCATTTTGCCGGTGATCCCGTCCAGGTCCAGCCACCGTCCGAGAATGCAACGATGGCTTTTCGCGTATTCTCGAAGCCTCGTGTACCAGCTCGCTCGTCGTTGATTGTCGTTACGCGGGATTATCGTGACTCAGATGTTCAATGTACGACTGAAAACACCGACCAGTTCCCCTCCTCCCTCCTCGCCCCCTCCATCAAGTCTTTCGCTCGTTTCCCGCCTTTTTTTATCTTCCGCCTTGTGAATTTCTACTCCCAAAATAAATATAAATAATAATATTTGTTAATAAGTAAATGAATGAATAATATAATTACTTGATAAAAAGCATATCAAATAAATAAATTAACGAATGATCGTGATAGTAGATCAAAATTGAAATAAACCAAACAAACAAAAAATACAATTGATTGTGTTATTATTTTTTTCCCCCAAACCGCATCGGTGAAAAAAAAACCTCTGATTTTTTTTTTTTTTGAAGCATTGTTTGAAACGTTGTTTCTTTTGGTCTTGTTCGTATTTTTTTTTACGATCATTGACATCGACGTAAGCGTTTTCGAAGCATTGCGACAACAAGCGTGAATAAAAATGTTTGTTCTTTTGTTTTTTTTTTTTTTAATGGATTTTTTTTTAAATGTTGATGAAAGATATACGGATTCGATTGGTCATTGGAAATAATTAATTGTTGGAAATAATTAATGAAAGAAATTATTTGGAATAATTAATGAAACAATTTTTTTTAAATAATTGATGAATTTATTATTCAAAATAATTGATGAATAAAATTGTTGCAAAGAATTTCTTAGTCGGTGAGAAAAAATCGAAGCAAAGTTGACGGTTCGTTCGCTGGCTATTTATTTGGTTGAACGAGCGTGCGAGCGTGTATGCGTGAGTGAGCGAGACAGCTAGCTGTCTGACCACGACGGTGGGAAACTACTCACCGTCTGTACCTACTCGCGTGCTGGCCAGTCTGTGCGACGATGAGTCACGTGTGTACTCGGACGATTTCGCGGTAGACCAGAAAGAGAGAGAGAGAGAGAGAGAGAGAGAGAGGGAAAAAAGTTCGACGCACCGAACGCGAGAGGCTCGTCCGACAAGTTCGTTAAACAGCCACGAGTGTCCTGTCGGTCCATCGATCCTTCCGTGCAAGGACCAAAAGTCCTTCGTCTCGATACGACAAAATATTTAACAAATAAAACCATCTGCGATATATTTTTCATCGAATACCGAAAAAAAAAAAACAAAATAGCGAAATTCGAAAAAATTTAAAAAATGTCGTTTTGTTGATTGACAAAAAAAAATTGACTAAACATTTTATTTGAGGAAAATAAAACCGGAAGTATAGGTTTGAAAGAATATTGTTCGTGATTTCGAGATGAGTCTATTGAGTCTATAGAGATAATTTTTGTGCGTCACGCCTGATTATTTGAAAAAAAAAAATAGTATCGGTCACTTTTTTTTTTCTTTTTTTCTTTTGTTTCGATTTAATGGGACGAGTCGTGCCGCAACGGCGGCTGGAAAATTTGGCACGGGTTTGAAATGAGTTGCGGGAAGTTGTTTGACATCGGAATGTCGCTTTGATTTTACGTGGAATCGGACATTTGAGATCAGAAGTTACATATTGCGACCAATTGCATTTTATTTATCATTTGTTTTTTTTTTTTTTTTTTATTTGACGTGGTATGGAAAATTATCGGAAAAGTAATCATTTCCAAATCGTTTTTTCCTTCGTTCATTAAATTAAGTATTTATGAAAATCATGTTCAGAAAAAAATACCGAATATTAATATATTTTTTATTTTTTGTTTGTTTATTCAGTATTCATTAATTAAAAAATTGAATAATCGAATTAAATGAAAAACATTACGATACATAATTAATAAAATGATCAATAAAATCGATAATTCAATGAATAAATTGATAAATAAAGGAATTCATGAAATAAATAAAATGCAACATTTTTCGTTACTGCGACGAATTCTCTCGTTGACAACAACGAGATGATCGTCGAATAATTATTTATCACGAGTCACTCATCACACACTCGCCTCGCGCGAATCGTTTGTGTATGAGTGTGTCCCCCGTGTGTCGCGATCGTTCGACGATCGATAATCACGATGATCATGATCGTGAATCACCACGTGGAATTCTTATTGGATCACAAAGATGAGTATTTTCACGGAAAAGGTTATAATTTTTTCATTACATCGAAGGATTCAAGGTTCGACGCTCCGCGTCCTTTGTCGCGATGTAATTGCATTTGTTGATGTAAAAAAAATGCATCTCATTGCCGATTTGTCTCGTTGGGATGTAATCGCACACGCAGAGTTATTCGCTTTGGGAATATCAATTTTTTTTTCTTGTTTTTTCTATTAATTTTTTCTCTCTCTCTTTCTCTCTTTCTCGTTTTTTTTCTTTCCAACTTTAGTCGTCGTCACGACGACGAGACGCACGGAGATCTAGATCGCAGCCCTATTGTCACACGAATCCAACGTTATTTCGTGTGCAACGGATGAACGAACCGAGCACATAAACTGCGTGTAGGAAATCCACGTTAATTGAAAAATTGCCACCATTTCGCAATTTGTCGGAAACCTCGTTTGTCACGATTTAAGAATTTTTTTTTCTTTTTTTTTTTACAATGCGAACGTGGTTTAGTTCGCAAATCCACTTTGAGAAATGTTTGTTCATCAATTACAAACTATTTTCAAATTGTCATTCGGTAAATTTTTTTAATTGTGACGATGAAAATAAAAAAGAAACGACCAACACATTTTGTTTTAGATTTTTTTTCTTCGTTTTTTTCTTCGTTATTTATTAATTTCCCTCATCGTCACAGACGGCATGAAGAGAGTCGAGCGATGAAGTTGCACAATTGCCCAAATACCCACACAAAGCTTGACGCAAAAAAAAAAAAAAAAAAAGAATGAAAAAAAGAAATAAAAATAAAAATAATAATTTGAAAAAAAAAAAAAAAAATTACAAGCGTCGATCGTACAGTTTCGTGACAAATATATTAATAATCGAAACATTCACAGTGAAATCGCTCGCAACTATGTTGATCATTTAAGACAGACACAAAATTATTTTTATTTTTTTGTTATTTATTATCACTAAAGTTGTCTCCGCATGAGAATCGCAACTATACCGCATTTAATTATACAGTTATTAAATATCGTGCCGAGAAAACTATATATGTTATGTACTTTGACGAATGTTTGTGTCTCTCTATGTTTGTGTATTTACATGCGACATTGTGGCAAAATGGAATTTAATTATTATTATTATTATTCGTTTTTTTTTTTCAATCAATCGATTTATTTATTTTTCATTGAACAAACGAAGAAATAGTTTTTCGTTTTTTTTTTGTTCTTTCCATTGACCACAAGTCGCCTAGATTCAATTCTATACATTTTCACATGAAGCTTGGATTGAGTTTGGGCCACTTAATAACAAAATAAATTAATTAATCATTGATAATGAAAAAAAATAATATTTTCACAATTAATAAAAGGTAAAAAAAAATGTCACCCCAATTTGAAAATTTTTCATCATTTGTGAGGTTCGTGAAAATCATTCAATCATTCCGTATCACGTCCTGTGAATTTTAATGACGTTTAATGAATTAATAATGAAAAAACTAATAATAATAATAATGAAAAATTGGAATCGAAGAATTTTCGAACGAACGAGGAAATTGTTGATGGAAAAAAAAAATGTTTGAAGAAAAAGGGTTGCAATATATTGAATCGTGTCACGTGAGGAATTGTCGTGTTTTATACGATAAATCGTGGGTGAGTAATTCAACGTCGTGAATTACTTTTGAATGAGTGACTGTGTCACCGGGACGTATTTTATTGTCATTTAGAATAGCCAGTCGATGACTAAAATAAATGTCTGATCAGCAATGGCGGTTTTTTTATCGGATGATTATCTATTTACACCCATTCGATCGATTATTTGATTTTTTTAAATATATTTATTTTTTTTTAGATCTCTATTTTTTTTTTTTTTTTTGTTTTTTCTTTTTCATTTGTCTAACGCAGATTACGAGACGAATTTAATATCTTTTCTACGTTACGAAGATGCGTCAATTCCATTCTGAATTCGATTGAATAATCTTGACAATATTAATTGTGACAAGTTTCGACGAAATGTTTTTTTTTTCCATCCAATTTTCTATTTTGAGTTAGTCTCAAAATTCGTACGATGAATGAAACACGAGATAAACATTGATCTCGATTATTACGAATATAATAATCTTGTAATCGATTTTTTTTTCTATCTTTGTTATTTTTTGTCGTTCAAGTTTTTTTTTTGTCTCTTCGATAGTTCGAAGAATTTCGAATTACATTGATCGAAAATTAATATACGAAAAGGAAAAAGAATTTATCAATCAAAATTAGATATAAATTGAAGCTGGATTTGAAAATTAAAATTTATCAAATTCAATCAATTTCGAATACGAAAAATTCCAAATGAATTTTTACCAAACGACGATTCGTTGGAATTTGTAAAAATAAGTTTTTGAAAAATTACGTGCAAATTATCGTTAATTATTTGTTTATCGTTATTGTGTAGAAAAAAAATCTGAAAGAAAAAATTATTTTCGATGGGATTGTTGTCTGTGTATTATATAATTATAATGGCGAATGGTTTTGAAGCATCGTGGATAATCGATGGGCTTATAAAAAATGATCGGTCGATCGGTGTGTGGATCAACGAGTTTGGCTGCTGATTAGAATTTTTGTTTGTGTTTTATCGTTTTTTGTTGTTGTTGTTTTTTTTTCTTTTTTTTTTTCAACAAACTCTTCGATCAATACAAACAATGATAAATCGTATTCGACCCGAAAGTCTTGTATCGCGTGGGAAGAAACAGTTTTCGTCGAATCGGATTTGGTCGTGAAAAAATGTTATAATCTCAATTGATTTGTTCGAGTTTGTGAAAATTGTTATTCTTTAAATTCCCAATTACGATGTTAATATTATTTATTTTTAATTTCGATCAATATTATTATTATTATTATATTTATATTATTATTATTATTATTATTATTAGTGATTTTATTACGAATAGATTATATTTGTTACGTTATTTTTAATAATAAATTCACGTTCAAAAATGGACGATATATATTTTTTGTTTTATTTTTTTTTAGGATGGAATAAACTATGCAAGCTCTGTCAAAAACCAGCAGATGTCCGCACTCCCCCTCCATCCCCATATTTCCACACGCGAGGTCAGCTTCATCGAAACATCGAATTATGGAAAATAACGATTTTTTTATTATTTTTTTTTTCAGCCGGTTGTCAATTTTGATTCGAGTGCCCATTCGACTGCGATAAAAAATTGAAAATGTACTCGTATGCAACAAAATCATAATTTGTTTTTCTTTTTCTTCTTTTAACGAAATAATTTTTGTTTTTTTTTTTTTTTTCAAATTTGTTAATTTAAAAAAAAAAATAGAAATATTAAAATAAAGATGCAGATGAATTTTTGCGATACTTCCAGAGTCGTTAGGATGACATGGAAATGTCATTTGAAAGTTTAAAACGCACGTGATGATTGTTACTTGCATAGTTTTTTTTTTTTTTTCCAAAGAATTAATCTGAAAGCGAAAATTTGATGGGAAAATTGATAAGTTACGTGAAAACGATAATTTAATCTACCGTCAAATTTTCGTCATGAGAGATTTATCTTTTTTGTTTTTTTTTTTTTTTTTCGTGTTATCATTTCGAGATAACAGCAGCTAAGAATCCAAGACGGTATAGTGCGAGAGGTGCGGATTATTTAGACACAACAATTCAGATACCTTTAAATGATTTTTTTCGTTTTCTTTTTTTTGGCGATATTTTTTGGTTTTTTTTTTTTTATATTTCGATCATCGATAATGCACTATACAATCCTGGTCCCTTAAACCGCTGTGGCACTTTCGTCATTCTTTCTCCACAACGTTTCTTCGTTTTTTTTTTTCATCCTCGTCTTCACACTTTTCTCTCTTCGTCGTATTTCTTACGTTTCTCATTAACTGAATTATACAGTTTATACATTTACAAAAAAATAGATGTTCCTGCATTTTGTTTTTTTTTTCACGACGATCCACAATCCTCTAATTGTCACAATATATATATTTATATATTTTTTTATTTTTTCCTCAATCGTTATGTGGAATTTTTTAAATTGTGAGCAGCGTGTAAAAAATTTGGATCAAAATTAAAAAAAAATAAATGAAAAATAAGGTGCTCGTGGAAAAAAAACGAAATTTTTTACGACAGAGCGTGAAAAAAAGTTTTAACGAACGCGTGCATTAAAGACGCGAAAAAAAAAAGTAAAATAAAATAACGCGATGAGGAATTAAAAAAATAGCGAATCGTATTGAGAGTGAAATTAAATTTGTTTGTTTGTCTGTTTTCTTTTTAATTTTTTTTTTTGGTTTTTTTTATTTGTAATAATGTTGTACCAAGGTAGGCGTAGTAGCATCGCAGTGACATGAGTACTTAATTTGTGTGGGTGTGTTTAATTGTTTCGTTATTTGTTTTTTTTTTTCGAATTTTTTTTTTCACTAGTCGTTTCTTCCTCTTCTTTCTTTCTTTTTTTTTCATCTCGTTTCTTTTTAACAACTCTGGAACAGCAACAATGGACGAGGTGCCTTCGTCGGTCACAGTGTCTTCCCATCGTGGCAATTTATCATTATTTTTTGTTATTATTATTATTATTATTATTAATATTATTATTACGACATTTCGACGGGGCAAACACCGCGCCCAAGACAATTTTTTTCTTTAACTCTATAATTATTAATCATATTCAATAAATATTACATACAATAATATGTTCATTAGTGATAATATAATAAGTATTGTTCTAATTGGACAGGAATAGTTTTTTGTCATTCTTGGTTTTATGTTCTTTTTTTTTCGGTTTGTTTTTTTTTTTTTTTTCACAATATGGACAAATGTTGTGTATTATTCTTTTTCTTCCTTCTTTCATTACTTATTCGTTATGAGTTTTTTTTTTCGACTTACACATCGTGCTAGATTTCATTTAATATCTTCAATTTTTTTTTTTTTTTGCTTTCGTTAAATCAATTTAACTCGACACACTGTTTTTTACTTTTTTCATATACTCGTGAAATTCGAAAAATATTATAGTCCGTCACGATTATTTGATTTTGATTCGAGAACGTGGATTATATACGATTTTCGTGTTGCCAAGCATTACAAATCGTCGTCAATCGAATAACGTCCGTTCGGTTGTTGTTTTGTATGGATTTGTGTACTTTTTTTACTTCGTTTTTCGTTTTGTTTTCATTTATTTGTTTTTTTTCGTCGTTACTTTAGATTTAAGAGACTAGGTTTCGGTCGGAAAAACTAAAATAATAGTAATAATAATAATAATAATAATAATAATAATAATAATAACAATAAAATAAATAATATTTGTTTTCTTGTTTCATGCATCAGAATAGACAATAAATCAACTTTCACATACAAAGACCAAACTACAATACAAATAACAAGAACGTGGTATTTATTCAATTTTTTTTTTTTTCACGTATTTTTTTTTTTTTTTTTTCGTTTCCAGAAAATCGTGCGATAATGGATTGGTAAACCCACAAAAACAAAAAAAAATGTTGAAACAATATAAACTAAACTATGATAAAAATAATAATAATAATAATAATATTTGCGCAATTGATACAATGAAGCAAGCTCGTTTACTTATGATGTAGATTTAACTAAAATTAATAATCCTAATATTGCATCCCTAATGTACGCGGACACGACCTTCCCTCCTCTCTCTCTCTCACTCTTTCTCCAAAAACACAGATTGCCTTTTGTTTTTTCTCTCAAAAACGTTTTTCCGTCGAAAACATTTTTCGCACGGTTCGTCGACGTGATTTCAAACGATTGTTCGACGAATTTAAATACATGAAATTAATTCGTATCGTCGTTATTAATGTAAATAACGCATAAGGAAGCGAATTGACGACGTTCGCGAACGATTTATGGTACAATTGTATAACAGGGGATATAACGAAGGATGGACGATGAACAGCAAGGGTGGCGTGAAAAGACGGAAAAGAGAAAACGAAAACGTGTAAAAAAATTTTTTTTCAAAAAAAGAAAAAATACTAAGAATAATAATAATGAATAAAGTAAAAAAACAAAAGTATGGAAAATGAATTTAAAAAAAACACAAGGAACTCAACGTATCGCGCTTGAAAAAAAAATAATGATAATTACAACATCATATACGAAACAACTGTTATATATATATAAAATCTTTGAATAATCTACGTACAACGCTTCGCGGATAATTCGTCAGTTCAATTGGTTTTGTAATATAATTTTTTCGGGGTTTTTTTTTTCTGGCGTTAATCGTGTGTTCGACAAATTGCCCCAAATACAAACGAATTTTATCGT
Source organism: Diplazon laetatorius (assembly GCA_963662125.1). Taxonomy (NCBI): domain Eukaryota; kingdom Metazoa; phylum Arthropoda; class Insecta; order Hymenoptera; family Ichneumonidae; genus Diplazon; species Diplazon laetatorius. The sequence goes on from OY759164.1 coordinate 2,952,845, forward strand.
ATTAATTTGTAGTTCGCGAATCACACTTTTTTTTTCGTTCGTGAATTGTTTGAGATTGAAGATCGTGCTTCGTGACGATCTTTTTCGAGTAAAGTGAGTTGTTGTTTTTTTTTTTTTTTTTTTTGGGCGGGGGAGGAGAATTGATATACATTTAATTATACGAATATTATGTAAAAACGTTGATTGCGAGATATTAATCAGGATTATACACGACAAGTGTAATAATTTTTTTGTTGTTGTTTTTTTTTTTTTTTTTTTGCGTTTTTCGTTACTTTGTTATTTTCTTTATGTGAGTGCGACGGTTTTGGTATACCCTGAAATCGGAGATCCACTTGAAACTCACTTCGAGTTCTCGTGTTGTATTATTTTTCATTAATTTTTTTTTTCGTTTTTTTTTCTTCTTGTCTTTAATATTAATTTTTCTCTATTTTTATTTTTCACGAAAATTAATTATATCGTATCATGGTGTGGATCGCGTATCGTTTGTGTAACTTGAGTGAATTCTGCGACAAGGAGACGACTGTTGAAGATCGCATCACTATCTCTGATGGAGATGCTTTTACTTTCGTTATTTTAATTGTTTATTTTTATTCTCATTTTTTGTTCCCTCATGGAGGAAGCTGTGTGACGGTGAAATGCATTTTTTTGTTACTCGAGTTTCATGTGTCAACGTGTTCGGAATGTGATAAAACTTTCGGAAAAGATCTTTAGAAAAAAATATTTCTGGATGTGAAATTTTTTTATTTGTATTTGTGTGTGTGTCAATTCACAAAGCTTCGTCCACGAGAAAGCCAAAATAATTTTTTTCATAAAAATAAAATGAAAAAAATAAAAAAAAACTATTTCACCACGGGCGGAATAGTTTTATCGTTGCCCCCCAAAAATTCGGTGACAATTTTTACGTTTCAGTTTTCAATTATTATCATTTTCTCGTTGGTTTTTTTCTGTCGTGACTTTTCATTCGATATTTCATTATTATTATTATTATATTGTTTGTTTTTTTCGTCCCATCGCGTCAAATTACAAATAAAAATCACCAAGTTTATAAAATTAAGCCGCACAGCCGTACACAATAATAATAATAATTACAATAATAATAATAATAATAATAATAATAATAATAATAATAATAATAATAATAATAATAATAATAATAATAATAATAATAATAATAATAATGTATACAATTTATTATATTTGAGGCTGATTTTTAATTTAATTCAATTTGTTTTTTTTTTTTTTTCGTCGATCGTGAAAATACGTCGCCTCATCGTCATCATCGTCGATGAAAGTCTAAGTTTTCTGGAATGCATCGCTTATTTGTTTCGTACGTGGGCTCGTAATTGTGTTTGTGTGTGTTGTGTTTGTGATTTATTTTTTTTTTTTTTGTGAATTTTTCCGTTTTACAATATTTTTCGTCTCGTTCGTTCGTCTCGTATTCTAATCCGCAATCTCGTCAATTTTATTTTAGCTGCCCTAAGGTCTAGAGGACTGAAAACATCGCCGCCTACACATATCGTAGGCATGTAGTAGCAACTAGAATATTCTTTTTTTTTGTAAATTTTCTTGTTTTTAATTTTTTTTTTGTTTTTTTTTTTTTTTTTTTTTTTCAATTTTTTTGCTTCCGCAATTTTTATTTAATTTATTGTTGGACATTGATACGCAGCGTGATGCTGTTAGATCTGTGAACGATGACGGTAGTCGCGAGTTTGGTTGACGCGTGACACGCGGTTATGGCTCATTTGCCACGGGGCGACGAACGTGTGCCCGCTGTAGACAGACCCTCGCCTCGACTTCGACTTCTGTGCAACGAGTGCAAACCCTCGCCTGGAATTTTTTTTCGTAAGATTATTCATAAATGGATTAACATGTTTTTTGAAAAAAAAGTAAAATACATATTTTTCTTTATCATTTTTTTTTATCACTTCAAACAAGATGAAATCTTGCGTGAATGATTTTTTCAAATTTTACAATTGGATAATATTTTTAATCGCAAATTATTATTATAATAATTATTCGAGTATAATATAATTATATAGACATATTACAATTTCAATGAATTATTATTATTAACATTATTATTATTATTATTATTATTATTATTGTTATTATTATTATTATTATTATTATTATTATTTCCGCCAGCTTGATTATTATATTTCGAAGGATCAACATTTTCTCATTTTATCGACCATTTGAAAAAATATAAAAACCAAACAAAAAAAATCAATTTTTTTTTTTTTTTTTTTTTTTTTTCAAATTAAACTATTCAAGACAATGGATCATCACCTCGACTGAGGCTTCTGCGCATCGACGAAGACGGTTGCGGAGCCGCGAGTTCCTGTTTGGTAAAGCTCCTGAGTGCTCTTCCACGTCTGTCCTGTATCAGTTTGTCGTATTTCACGAAAATACCGCATTTCGATCGACAAGTGAAGTACCGGTGGCCATTGACCGCACCATCGTTTTTACCTGAAACAATCAATGAACGAAGATTTGGTAAAACATTTGTAAAACTTGACGAATGAAGAAAAAGGCAAATAATATGAAAACAGATGAATTACCGGTTGGAGCATCGAGCTCGACGCCGATCCAATTGCCCGTGGCAAATTCCGTGGGACCGACGTAGGCGATGACGCCGCAATAACTGTAAGGACGTACCATCACCGACTCGCCGACTATCACCCAATCCGGCAGAGGTGCCTCGATTCTCGTGAGATCGGCACGAGAACCGAAAGCCGAACTTTTGTCGCTCACGTCGTCTGTGAAAATAATTAATCAACAACCATTTTTACATTTTTTTATTTCATTGTAATTGATAAAAAGTAATTTTTATATATTTTGAAAAAAATATTTTTCAATACGCTTGCTGCGAGTAACAAATTGATTTTTTTTACTTGAAAAAAATTCTCATATACTCTTTGATACTTCCTCTGAAAGGTCCCATAGGTCATTTAATTCTAAATCCATATTTACTTTCGAAAAAAAAATTATAAGGGGAAAGAAAACGGAAAAAAATCGAAACTTCCTCATTTTTCAGTTTTTGGTATTTTAATCTAGAAAAATTGGCACGATCGTCGTTTAGATTTGGAACTCACCGTCGATGCGCTCGGATGAGCTGTTGTCATCGCCATTCTCGTAATTCATATTCGGTTGCAACGATTGTTCGAGTCGTGCCGCGACTTTGCTCTCCGACAGAGACGGACGGACCATGGGAAACGATGCTCTGTGCTGCGAGCTCAGAGGCCTGCCCGAACTGCTCGAAGCTTTGCGCCTTCTGACAACCTAAACATTTTTCATAACATCAAACATTTTTGTTCACGCGAAAAAAAAAAAAAACAACGATTTTGCAAAAATATATTTTTTTTTTAATTTTATTTTTTGTCATTGAAAAATGTTGTTACTAAAATTATTCGTCTCGTAAAATTGCTGACAAATTGGACGTTTAAGACAGTGGACAATTATGTCAATTCTATGCTTCAATTCCAACGGAACACAATTTGAAAAAAAAAAAAATGAAGGTGATCATTTTTTAAATTTTGTTTCGAACGCCAATTCCGAATTAAATTTATATTCCCATCCCCGTTGCTTCAAAACTCTTTTTTATGAATCATACTGATGAAAAAAAATCACCTGACGACACAGGGCAAAATAATAAACAAAATTTTCATTTTTTTCTTGTTTTTTTTTTTTTAATTCAATTTTAATAATTTTATTTTTTTACCTTTCCAGGTGCCAATTTTGTGTGAACGACCGAATTGCCCTCGAGTGGACTATCGTCCCCCGAATTCGACGTTTGACTGACGTCCATGTCGTTGCTCGTGGCCTCGACGACGATGTCGTTCGTCATCGTCTCGGACGGGAAGATTATTATTTTTTGCGAAGACGACAAAATTCCGTCGTTCGTCTTTATCAATTTTCTCATGCTCTCCGACTTATCGTAATCGATCATCTGTCTCTGCATCAACGTTTCCGCGTAAGCACCGCAATTGTCCAAATTTTTTCTCGTCTCGTTGTCTGCAGACAAAAAAAAATCACCCAAAAAAAAAAAATTAAAAAATGATTAAATTTAAAAAAAACATTATTTTGTACAATTTTTTTTTAAATCGACGTAGCTCTGCTCGCGAAGGATCCTCGTCGGATAATCGTTTACAATTTCCCATGGCAACATTTTCATCATTATTATTCTATTTATTTGAAAAACGTGGATTGAATAATTCATTTCAATTTTATTTTGAAAAAAAAATTTTTTTTTTTAGATTCGTCGATGACTAACCGGAAGTACGAGCGTTTTCCAAAACGCTCAACTTCTCCAAATCGGTGTTTATCTCGCCGATGTATTCCTCGGGCGTTTCCTCGACGAGTGAGCTGTCCATTTTGTTGTCGCAACATCTTTTGTTGTCCAACAAATTTTTGTATTCCAAATCCGGTGTTTCGTCCACGCTTATGGATTTCATGGATATGGAATCTTCCGAAGTGAGATTCGTCGTTGACACGGCTTGCGATCCGTAACCGCTGCTGCTCATGCTCGGTGTCGTTGTCTTCGTAGATTGCAATTCGGCCAGTGAATCCAACGTTCTGGACGTCGTCAGAGGTTTCGATGGTTTGGACGGCGCCTGGACGTAATTTTACACATGTCTTATACGTATTGCATTTTTTTTCATCGTACTTTGTTTTTTTTATTTTCTTTTTAATTTTTTTTTTTTAATTAATTTTGTTTTTTTTTAATTTTTTTATCGTCTGAGAATCGTGAGAGTCGGGAGGCTGAGCGACGTTATCGTTGATCAATTTGTACAGTGATTGGCCATTTTGTACAGTGATTGGCCGTTTTATACGATCATTGGCCATATGCATCGAGTTACTGTATATGTAATACGAGGTGCGATAAAAAGGTAATTGGACTGATTTTCGAGAAAAAAAAGGAGCTATTTCGAAAATTTTCGAGTTTTATTTTTTTAAATAGTTCCACAATTTTGTCGAAATTTTCTTTTTCATTAATACGATTGTCGTTTGGACGATAGAGACTCATCCTCCGGATGCAAAGATACTTGATTTTTGTTGCCATTTTTTCCATAGATAAAATTAGAAAGAACAACAAATAAAAATCTCTGTTTTTCAGATTAAAATTATAACTTTTAAAAAATTCGAATTACACATTTTTTTTAATTAAAAAATGTTGTCTGTTAAAAAAAGTGTCAGATTTGAATCTCAGTGTTCTTGCTTTTGGGTAAAAGCTCGATAGCCACAGAATGTAAGTTGAAAAAAATATTTTTATAAAGTTTCTTTTGTTTATTAAATTATTTTTTTCTTCAGGACGTGATGCCAATCACTGTGTCGCTCATCCCCACGAATCCCATTGGAATTTTTCGTCAGGGCGATGAATGATACTCGACTGTGAAACATGCGGTCATTGATTCATATACGTTATATATTCTACATCTATGTATTATATCTCTCTATCTCTCTCTCTCTCTCTCTGTCTCTCTTTGAACCAAAAAAATTGTACGGGCTGAGGATAACTTGTGAAAATATCTAAACACGAACTATTCGTTACGTTACCTGATACGACTCGTACTCGGAATAATCCGCATCGCTCTTTTCCTCATCGTCGTTCGGCACGGGCGACGACAATTGATTTCCAATGTTCGAAGTTTCTTCGTGAAGCGTCGTCATACGAAGTCCCAATTTACTACCAACCATATTTGGCGATGCTAAAAACGAACGTCAACTAAGTTAAATGGGATTGCCGACGTAGCGTCAAAAGCTCCATCATCGAACCATTTGCATCGTCAGCGATTTTTTTTGTTTTCATGTTTGATAAAAAATAATTTGTTTCGTTTTTTTTTTTTTTTCGAAATTTTAATTATTCGTGGGACACAATTTTGTGCGTGTGTGCGTGTGTCCGTGGAATCGCTTTCGATGCGAATGGACGTCGAGCGAACGAAACGATATAATACATGCGGCTACGAAAAAATTCTAAACGTAAATATCTGAAACTAAAATTTGTAAAAAAAAAAAGAAATTAAATATATGTATAAAGTAAAATAATGTGTGTTATGATTATTTTTTTTTTTCTTCCGAAGGGGTAAATATGTAATTTCGGAACCTATGGGTGAGGCTGGAATACGAAAAATAACCATGAAGGAAAATAAATTAAATGAATTAAATAAAAAAAAAATACATTGCGACAACGGTAAATTAAATGAGAAAAATTAAGTGTCAACTACGAAAAACTCTACCGAATAAATGACCGAATCTGCCATTCCAGTTGGGAAATAATTCGCAAATTTCCGCAATTTCGAAAGAAAGTCGAATTTTAGAAAATCGAGGTAAAGTTGAAATTCTTGTTTTTTTTTTGATTTTTTGTTTTTGATTGGATCGTCCAATCTGGAATGGCGATTCACAGCGAGTGTCACCTACACTTGGCAGAGGTGGACTGTTGCAGTCGTGTCAGTGAGTTGAGGTTCAGGTTCAGATTCAGAAAAGTCGGTCTCGCTGAAAGGAGATAGATTTTCTTGATTACAATCCACGATAGCTTCGTTGATTTTTTTTTTCTTTTTTTTGGTTTTTTTTTTTTTTTTTTTTTTTTGTTGATGTTGTTTTTCTTTCGGCGAAGAAGACTACAAGTTCTATGCTTATTCGTCTAACATAAACGCTGTATGTACAGATAGCTAATTTATTATTTTGATTTTTTTTTTCGATTTAGAACTCGTCATATTTCTATCGAATAAATATTTCACTAAAATTCAGATTATTATTATTATTATTATTATTCATATTGGCCGATGTTGTCGATGGGTTTAATCGTCGCAATGAAAACAATCTTACGTTCAACATTTTTTGTTCAGTTGCAAATTAATGCGTGAATTAATGATTAATAATAATTTTGTGATGAAACATCTTTAGCTCGATTTCAATTTTTTTTTCATATCTCTTTAATATCAAATTTGAGATGAGCTTGAAATACTTGGATAAATAAATAAAATATCGTCGCAGGCTTTTTCCTTGATCTGCGAAAAAAAAAAGGATTTCGATGCATTCTGATTTTTTTTAATTTCCACCTTGAAGTCTAAAAAAAGCAACTCGTCCTTTGATATTGTTTTCCAATAAAAATATAGGTGAGAAACTTGTTGAGCGATTCATCGCAAAACTTTCCAAGTGGAAAAACTTTTCAGACTCGTGTTGGAATTTTTTTTTTAATTAAAAATTGATTTTTCACGACTAAAAAATTCCAAGATTATTCCAATGGGAAAAAAAATCCAAAGATAAGAAGTAATAAAAAAATAGTTACGTTGATATTATTTAAAATTGTTTCCATCGCTTTCCCATGAAATGCAAATATCACAACGACTAACCCTTTTCTCGATAGATTCGATATTAGTCGTACACTTTGTTATTTTTTTTCTTTTTTTTTTTCGTACTTTTCAAAAGTTTCATCGACGTACATGCGGCTCCCATCACCCACCATTTATTTATTTTTTTTTTTTTTCATGCACATATCCAAGCTTAAATCTAACGCCTTCTCATAATCACCGGTCTCACTTTTTTCCATTTCATTTTTCATTTTAAACCGCGCAAGATGAAATTTTTTCTATTGGACAATATTCTTACAATCTAAATAATCAAAAATATATATATATATTTTTTTTTTTCAATTTTCAAATTTTTAAATCACTGCTGCGTTGATTGTGCGACGACAAGCAAGACAAAAAATAATCGGATGCACAATACACAAGAGTCAAAGAAAAATTACGCACGCAAACAATTTTTTTCTGTTTTTTGGTTTTTTTTTCCACAAAAATTATTTTCGTTTCATCTATTTTTGTAAAAAAAAAAATCTTTAATAATTATAAAGTGACATAACGATAGTTTGTCGATGTGATGCATAAACGGGTGTACGATAATAAACACAAAAGTGAATCGTGCCAACCATCGATGCCGACAAAACTCGTCTGTCGCTTAAAAAAAAATAAAAAAAAATAAATAAATAAAAAAACCATTCCCATGCTTACATCAATACCTAATTCATAAATTCGCAAAGCGCAACAGATTTACGACGAAAACCAAAAGAAAACAATGTAAATAATGTGCAGAAATGACGCAAGGCAATGCTACGAAAAAAAAAAAAAAAATTTAACGAGAGAAAAATGAATATAAATATTTACGTTTATTTTTTTTTTTAAATTGATTATTCATTTTCGTAGCATTGCCCAGGGCGATGAGTGCTTCGTAAATCGAACAAGCACAGCTCGTTGAGTATTTTGTAAAAAAAATTGTAATAAAATAAACATAAGTACAACAACAGACAGACTCAACCACTCACGAAACATATTTACTAATCACGATTGGCCTGAACGTCATCAATTAAAATATCGAGAGAAAAAATTCAAGACTCCATTTTACCTGAGTTGAGAATGGAGCCTTGGGTGAGCCGAAATAGTGGTAGAAGTAGACGTAGTTACGAACAGAGGAACAGATAATTGTCATAAAAATTAATTAGTTCAATCGGTCATTAATTTTTCATCGACGAATTATTATTATTGTCTTTCTATAATTTTTTTTTCATTCATTATTGATTAATTTGTTCGAATATTGATAAGTGGTGGAGCTTAAATGTTGGCTGCAATAAACACTAGGCCAAACTGACAAGATGACAGTAGCCATGCTCAACTTTCTTCTCACAGCTAAATAGTTTTTTTAATTTTTTTTTTTATATTTATTAAAATCTCATCAGCTTTTTCGTCTAATGTAAAATGTAAATGTGCTTAATCGGTGTAGGTATGAAATAGGCGATTTAGATTTTTTTTTTTGAGATAAAGATTATGGAAAACCTATTGATTGGCGATTAATCTAGTGCAAGATTTCTAAAAAATTGAATAACATAGCGTATGGACATAAAAATGTGTGAAAAAAGCTATAATTTGTGGAATAATGATAATCGAAACGATAGATAAAATGTGAATTTGTCATGATTGTTATTGGAATCGTAAAACTCGTGAAGATAATGACAATAACGACTATAGTTATGAGTTATTAATTTATCGAGTTAAGCAAGAAATTTTGGTAAAAAAATTGGTCAAAAAAAATGTTAAATTTTTTTTTTGTCTTTCTTGTGGTTTTTAATTGATTTTACATGCAATGGAATCATTTACTTTACTTCTTATAAAAATTCAAAACTGTTTTTTTTTTCAATGGTGCAATTTCTGGAGAAAAAAAAATTGGATCGATGATTTGTTTTCAACGTCAAAATTATTTATTCAAGGAATTTACTAAAATTGCAAGACAGTGCTGCAAGCTCTGAATAGTTACGATGAGAATTGGTTATTCAAAAATGAAAATAATGTTGGACAAAGTAAACATTATTTCAAAAATTGATTAAAATTGAAAATACAATTTTTGGTTGACATATAAATCAATGAACAGATAAAAAAAACAAAAAAAAAACCTAGTGAAAAAAGTGTGATACGAAAATGATCGTCGCATGACAGAGTGGAATATAAACAAAAAATTAAAAAACACAGCATAAGCCACATCTCAGAAACGCAGAACCGTGGACGATTTTTTTTTTTTTTTTTTCCCCATGTGAAGTTCGTGATTCGAGATAAGCGATTCGACAGAATAACACATGTGAATCATCGTGATCCTAAAGTTTAAATTACGTGACAAAACCTCAGCAAGTGCCTCGAGAAAAAAAAATTTATCTTATTTTTCCCAATAAAAATATAATTTATAATAAAAAAAAAAAGAGGAAAAAAATGTTGGAACGCCTAAGTGTTGGTGGTGTGTGAAGTGTAGCGAGGGGGACATTCATTAGATTCGTAAATAGTCATCGAGGCAAAAATAAGCTACCGAGCATATCTTTCGGGCTTTCACAGCAGCAATTTGGCGCGAATCTTAATGATCCCACATTTAATTTAAAATAATAAAAAATAAAATGAAAAGAGAGAAGAAAAAATTCGAATTTTTCAGCCAACTTTTTAGCCAAAAAAAATTGTATTTTTTTTTTTATTTTTTTTTATTTTTTTCATTCATTGGCAATAATTCAATTCGTTTTTAATACCAGAAATTACCTTTCTGCTGATGTACTTTGTGTCAGTACCGTGAAGAATTGTGTTTAAAGTAATTATGAAAAAAAACACGAACAAGTTAATTGCGTATAATAATCGAGAAATGCTAACGCATTAATATTTTTTCCGAGCTTCATCGAGATAGGGATCGAAATTCCAAATTTAGCCAAGTTCAGAACCGGCAATTGCTTCGAACGTGCAATATTTCGAACGTACAAAATTCCGAACGTCCACCAGTCGCGCGGTTTCCCACACTGTCCGACTTTCGAGCTTCTCCTACGCGTAAACTATCCATGTCACATAATAACCCTCGGGAACTTTTTTTGTAGGAAATTCAATTCTCCACAACATTGTTTATGTGAACTTTTCGTCTATATAGCGTTGTTTAACCAGCATGTGCACTGGAAGATAAAACTTTATCGATTTTCAATCGTTTTAATTTTTTTTCGCAACAATTTAAAGGGTTACACACCTTTGAAATTTATTATGGTGTTCATCAGAGTAATTTAAAAGATTTTCGCAATAATTGAAAATTTTGTATCGGTTAGAAATTGCAGTGGAAAGAGGTACCCATATATACCTATATATAACAATGTTCTGAATTTCGACGCTTCGAAGCATTGCGCGTTCCGAATTTTGACCGTTCTGAACGTTTATCATTCTGAATTTCCACCCCAATCCATTCGTCGCAATAATATTATCGAATATTATTTGAAGAAGACAAAAGAAAAAAAAATCAAGAAACAGTTTTATTAAATACGTGAGATTTATCGGTTATTATGACCTTGTTTCGAGTTATTTACGAGCCACCTCGAAATTATTTCATCATCGACAAGATGAATTTGTAAAAAAAATAAAATAAAATAAAAAATACATATATATCTAAATAGAAAAAGACAAATAAAAACGTCTTACCTATGCCAAAAGGTTTGGGCGGAGTCGTCAAAAGATTGTCGTCGTTCCTCGCGTGTCCCATAGACGCTCTTCGTGGATGTGGCAATCCATTCAGCTCGGAATTCAAATCCGTCACGCTTTCGGATCTCGTCACGTTCAACGAATCCATCGACGTGTCGAATCGCATTATCTGAAATTTAAAAAAAAAAAAAAAAAAAAAAAATTTCGAATGAGAAATTTATTCATAAAAACAACGAAATTCATGGATTTTTTTAGGTTTTCGTGGGAACTGAGGAAATTCGAAGAAAGACAAAAAAAAGTGAAAATGAAAAACAGTAATTTAAAAAAACGCGAAAAATTGAAAAACAGAATGTCAAAACGAAAAAAAAAAATTTCAATTAAAAATAGAAATTTTTAAAACAGAATATCAAAACAAAAACAAAAAACAATTTCGAATGAAAATTGAAATTTTTGAAACGGGAGATCGTGGGTTCGGACGTAAACGAATAAAACTATGTAAAAAAAAAAAAAACCGAACAAATGTGCATGGCATACAGTGCGTCCGAGACGTTGAAGGGGCAGAAGTACCTGCGAGAAATTGGGTACGCTTGCTGTTTTACGCATCGACGGTTGTCCCTGAGCCTGCAACAATTCCTTAACCGCGACGCTCTGTCTCAAACGATCCAGAGTCAGAATGCTCTCAACCGCGGATACGCCTCGAGTGTATTTTTCTGCAAAAAAAAATAAATAAATTAAAAAAACGAAATTAATCAATAAATGATTTCAAAAAAAATTCTGAGGATCCTTCAAACCTTCATCCACAATCACAAATTTTTCCAACAACCAAAATCTAATTTTCAATACCCTCAAAAAAATCTAAAAAAAAATAAAAAAATAAAAATCGAAAGCAACACAAACGATAATAAAATATAATCACCAAGATAACGATTACTAACCAATGTACGTTTCGCCATCGCACAAATTGCTGTCCTCCCCGCTGGCTGCGATCTGCGCCAGGCTCTCGCGATCCTCCAGCTCCTCGCTCGCCTTTGGTATGTTCGAAACAACTTCGTAAGTCACTCCGCTTTGCGACAGACAATCCGTGCGTACTATGCGTTTGAATATGCGATCGGTGAAGCTCTGTCTCTTGTATATGTTCAGGGCCAAACGTTTCCGAAGCACGAGATCCATCGGTGCGGGATGCGACAGACGTACCGTAGTTTTTAAAATCAAAAATACACGCTCGTTCGCGTCCGTGATTTTGTTTAGATGTTGATTGTCGTGTATGCTCGAGTCCCAAGCTGCGATCGCGCATACGTCTTTTTCCAAATGACGTATTATCGGCAAACTGTAAAATTTGTTTCCATGTTCCTTGGGCAATATTGAATTCAATCCGGTGACCGATACTTCCTCGCCCGATTGATGCGTCGACAGATCATCGGCTGCGAAAACAAAAAAAAATATAAATAAATAAATCACTCAATCAATATATCAATATATCAATATATCAATATATCAATATATCAATATATCAATATATCAATATATCAATATATCAATATATCAATATATCAATACATCAATATATCAATACATCAATATATCAATATATCAATATATCAATATATCAATATATCAATATATCAATATATCAATATATCAATATATCAATATATCAATATATCAATATATCAATATATCAATATATCAATATATCAATATATCAATATATCAATATATCAATATATCAATATATCAATATATCAATATATCAATATATCAATATATCAATATATCAATATATCAATATATCAATATATCAATATATCAATATATCAATATATCAATATATCAATATATCAATATATCAATATATCAATATATCAATATATCAATATATCAATATATCAATATATCAATATATCAATATATCAATATATCAATATATCAATATATCAATATATCAATATATCAATATATCAATATATCAATATATCAATATATCAATATATCAATATATCAATATATCAATATATCAATATATCAATATATCAATATATCAATATATCAATATATCAATATATCAATATATCAATATATCAATATATCAATATATCAATATATCAATATATCAATATATCAATATATCAATATATCAATATATCAATATATCAATATATCAATATATCAATATATCAATATATCAATATATCAATATATCAATATATCAATATATCAATATATCAATATATCAATATATCAATATATCAATATATCAATATATCAATATATCAATATATCAATATATCAATATATCAATATATCAATATATCAATATATCAATATATCAATATATCAATATATCAATATATCAATATATCAATAAAATTGTACTTGTCGAACGACGATAATTTTTTTTTTTAATAAAAAATATTTAATAAAAATCTGCCATGGCTCACCATTGAGATCCAGAAACAATACGGGAATGTGTGGTTCCATGCCGGACGGTGGATTCCAATCGGCGGGAGCACCAGGAATACCGGAACCCGCCGCAGGAACTAAAACAGCGTTTCTCTCTTCCGTAAGATTGACCCATTGATCAACCAGACTCTGTTCGCGTTCCATATCCTGTTCGGTTTTGTCCTGTTTGTTGATGAGTTTTTGTATCTGCTGATCGAGATACTGACGTCTCCTCATGAGAGCCTCGCTCCACTTGTCCCTGAGTACGCTCAGATCCTCGTCCTGATAACTGTCGAGGGGTATTTGCAAACGATTTCTCACCGACACACTGCCCACGGCGATGCTCAATATCGAGTGACATATGATAGGCAGAGTGCCGGAATTTTGCACGGGTTTAACTCGCACTTGTATGCGTCTCTGTTGTCCCTGTCGCAGCTGATAAATTCCTCCTATTTGAGAATAAGAACGAAAGAAAAATCAGTAATTTTAGCTGTTTTCAAATTGAAGGAGAAATTGTTGTTTTTTTTTTTTTTTTTTTTTCGTGGTAAATTGTGAATAAATGTTGAATAATTCTGACGAGATGAAAATTGATCGTACCGGTCCACGTGTCCGGTTTCATGACCACTTCGACCGGTGAATATTCGCCCTGTTCGTTCAATTCTTGTATCTCGACCCAAAGTTCGATCTTTCGCGTCAATTCCGACCAGCGGTCCGCGAGTGATCGAGCTTTTGCGAGTTGTTGCTGTTCCACCTCCCAACCGGGACGGCTTCGCGAAAATCCGGTGCTTCTGTGGCCCCAAACTTCGATGCTCAACGCGCCCTCTGAAAATTTCACGAAACAAGTCGAACTCATCATCATCAAAAATCGACAACGATTCGATACAGAATTTTCATGACTAATCGTTTTCTTTCGTTTCCATCAAATAATACATTTTTAAATAAAAATTCTACATCTCCAGTTATTACTTCTACACTTCAATCTCGTGTTCTTTTATCGTTAGAAACATTTTTTTTTCCATTGAAGATTTTCCAAAAGGAAAAAAAAGTACATTTTCAGCAACAAATTTTTTTTCAAATGAATTTTTTTCACCGTTTTTTTGTTTCTTTTGAAATATTAATAATAATGGAGCCTAAAAAAATATATTTATGTACATATATTTATATTTTACCTGCGCAATGTTCCAAAAATTCTTCGGTTATCGGTACCGTAAAATCTTGAGTGCCTTTGGCTTCCTCAAATTTGAAAACCAACGAATCGCGTTGTCCGGGAGTACAATTGGCAACCGGTAATTCGGGATCGTTGACCGGTGGAACGACGATGGGTTCGGGATGTCCCCAAAACATGTATTGACAGAATACAAAATGACTGAGGGACAGTGGCAAACCGCTCGCTTGTTTTATCTTCACGCGACAAGTTATGTGACTCGAGCCCGAATAATCGTCCTGTTCGGACGACGTGGAATCGCCGGAACTCGAGGAATCCGAGGCGGCTTCGCACATGCGATCCTGGGGAAATTGTCCGGACAAACGGCTTATCTCGACCTGAAGTCGTCCAGCGACTTCACCCTGTTGGCTTATTATCGGCGTGTGATAATCCAATCGCACGTCGTGAAACAACACCTCGAGAAATATGTTCGCCACACCGATCAAATTGTGATTTTCCTGGGACTCGAAGAACGGATCTTGCGTTTTTCCGGGCAATTCGTCCTGCGTCAAAAAATGACAATTTTTTTTAATGTTATGTTCATCTTATTTATTTTATTTATTTTATTTATTTTATTTATTTTATTTATTTTATTTATTTTATTTATTTTATTTATTTTATTTATTTTATTTATTTTATTTATTTTATTTATTTTATTTATTTTATTTATTTTATTTATTTTATTTATTTTATTTATTTTATTTATTTTATTTATTTTATTTATTTTATTTATTTTATTTATTTTATTTATTTTATTTATTTTATTTATTTTATTTATTTTATTTATTTTATTTATTTTATTTATTTTATTTATTTTGAAAAATATAAATATAAAATTAATTTCTAAAAGTTTGAAAGGACAAACGCAAAATTTTTGTTCACAGAAAACGATAACCAAAAAAAAAATCGAAAAAGGACAAAATGTTAATTTTACCTTGAGACCTGGCAAATTTGGACAATTGTTCGAATCCTTTCGTTCCTCGTACATGTCCCTCATCTCGACTAGTTTGTTCTCAAGTTTTTCCATCGACCAAACTTGGCTTCCCATGTTCAATCGCTTGACCAATATCGCCGGTTCGCTCACGAAAGCTCCGCGCTGAAAAAATACACTCTACACATCCAAGAGTGTGGACGACAACAGAAAACAAAACAAAAAATCATAACGGTAAATGAACGAAAAATCAAAATAATGAAAATACCAAACACAATGAAAATTTGAAAAATGATAAAAATTAAAAATTGAAAGACAGAAAAATTTTGACAAAAAAAAATAATGGAAAATCAAAATCAAAAGTTGAAGAAAAAAAAAGAGAAAACGAAAGATAAATGAATCTCCTCGAATTTTTACCTTCCTGTTCGGACTCAAATTGTTCGGTGGTATTTGCAACGTGACGCTGAATTTCGTTTGTTTGTCCATTTCTTCGGCCAAAAAATTGGCCTCCTGCACCAACGAGTTTGCTTTGAGTATGTCGGTTTTCAATTGTCCCAGAGAACGTTTGAACATCTCGTCGCGTTCCTGGGCCCACTTTTCCACTCGCATTTGGGTGGTTGGCGTGCAAGCCGGAAGTTTGCCGCCCTGACAACCGCCCCGCAGAGGATCGTAGGGCACGTAGGGCGAGTAGGGCGTCGACGGGGACAAAATGTTTCGCAGTTGTTGAAACTGTCGCTCGTATTCTTGTCGTTGTTTCTCAAGAGCGACCTGCAAAGATCGTGGACCAAAAATCAAGATTATATCAGACTTATAAAAAAAAAATATATGTTTTTAATTTGCTGGAAGCTTTGAATCTTCGAATTTTGCAATGAAAAAATATTTTTGAAATATAAATAAATGAATAAATGAATAGATGAATAAATAAATAAATAAATAAATAAATAAATAAATTTTTATAATAAAAAAAGGGGTTTTGCAAAAAAAAATAGAAGAAGAATAGAAAATAAAATAAAAAAACAATAAAGTAAATTTGTATCGACGATGAGCCAACAACAAGATTACGAAAAAAAAACAAATTTTGAAAATGTCATCGAAGCTTCGATTTCCCAAAATTTGCAAACAGCAAAAAAAAAAATTATTATACAAAAATTAAATGTTAAAAAATATATATCTGAGGAAATGGGACAATTGTGCAAACCTGTTTGTCTTCCTCGTGTTGTTTTTCCAATCTGGCGATGGCTCTTTGTATCGGATCGTTCGACAATTCGTTGAGCATCAATTCTTCCCTCGCAAAATTGTAATCGATTATCTGTGCCGGGGTCTGTGGTTCGCTGCTGATTGCTGAATCATTTTCAAACACAAGTCACAAATTGAAAATTTGAAGTTTGTTTCAAATTCACTTTTTCTTTTATTTTTATTTTTTTTTATTTTTGGGGATTTAATTTGGGAGCACAGTGAAAAATTCGAATTTGTTGTGAATAATTCGAGAATCAATTCTCTCGAGCTCTTGGTAAATTCGTCAAATTTCGTGCAGAGTTTGTGGAAGAGAAAGAATAGAGTCGTTTTTGTGAATTATCGAAACGAACGAACCTGTCGCGCTTCTCGGACAATTGACTCGGAAAAAATGATGATTTCCCCAGACTATTCGATCGCCGTGCATCAGAGGAGTCTTGTTGGATACTTGACTGCCATTTATGAAACAACGAGCGCCGTTCAACGGTGTCATGTACAATCCGGATTCTTCTATCGTTATCACGCAATGTTCGGGCAATATTCCCAAACCGTGAAGCTGAATGTCTTGTTCCGTGGTTGCTGAACGACCACCCACCAGAGTCACGTCCTAAACAATTCAATAAAAAAAATTCAATCACGATTTTCCTTTTTTTTTTTTAAATAATTTTTTTTTTTTAACTTTTAAAACTTTGTAAAAAATTTTAATTTTTCTTTTGATAATTTTTTTTTCGTGTCAACGATGATTGTTAATGGGAAGAAAAGACACGTGTGATAACGTAGCGTAAAGATTTTCGTGGAGATATTTACTCACTTTTAGATAATACACCAAAAGTTCGTTCAAACTCGGATCGTCGTTCAGATTGACCAAATAATACTTGTTTTTTTCGACCTGTATTCCGGAGGCTTGTACGCTTATACCCATTTTTTCCAACGCCTGTTGTCTCTCGTGTTGCAAACGTTCCGTCTTTACCAATTTTTCTTCCCACGTTTGCGACATTTCTTTCATCAATTTTTCGGATTCGGACAATTTTTCGGTTATGTCGGTGCGTCGCTGACCCACGACCGAGCCTTGACCCTGGACAAAAAACAATCGACGAACGTTAATCATCGAAAAATTTGGCAATTTTTAAATTTTTAAATATTAAAAAAAACTGAGCAGAAAGAAAAAGGCACAAAATTTGGATCAAGATGGTCGTCAAAAATTAAATCATCAACATCAGCCCATCGAAAGTTGCTTTTCGGTGAAAAAAAACGACGACATTTTTATTTTCATGAAAAAAATGATGAAAACTCAAGCCAAATCATGATCAGAATTAATTTTTTCAGATTTGTGAAAAAAAATGATTTTTTTATTTTTATGAAAAAAAATTATAAAAACAGGAGCCAAATCATGATCGGAGTCATTTTTTCAGATAAAATTGCAGAAAATTACATTTTTAACAATCACCTTCATCCAAATGAACAAAAACCAAATTTCAAAGTTGTGAAAATTGTATGAAAAAAATGATTATAAATGAAAAAAGAAAACTCACGGTCGCGTGTAAAAGCATTTCTTTCAATTCTTCGACCTCCTGTCTCAATTCGCGAATTATTCTTGCGTTCGGATCTTCGTTGACGACCGCGTGATTGACTATTCTCTTGGCACGATCGGCGTACCGCAGCGTCGATAGAGTTTCCTCGTAATTGTCAGCCGCCGGGGATATCGTCGCGACCATCACCGTTTTACTGTTGCCACCAAGATTGTCCTGAAACAACGATCATCGATCATTTACAAACACGATTCTGCATAGTTTACAATTTTTCCTGACGAAAATGTTGGACTTTGTATTGGCCTCGTCATTAATTTATTTGTTTACTTATTTATTTGATAAAACTCACCTTGAGTAGCCACGTGAGAACGGAATCTCGATAGGGCACGAATTTGTCGCGATTTTTCCCACCGGAATTCTGATCGGCCAGCTTCGAAATGACTAGACCCAACGTTGTCAAAGATCTGACGAAAAAAAAAAAGAAAACAATCATTATTTTTTCAAAATTAATTTATCAAATTTTATTATTTTCTTTCAGTAAAAAAAAATAATTTGTATGATAATAATAATAATAATAATACTAATTAAATGAATTCGTGAGGATCGATGAGTGAGCTACACAAAGTTATTTCAGACTCAAGTCGATTTCACATATTTTCAATAATTTAAATAATAATTCCACTTATTTCGAAAAAACGAAATAAAAAAAAAGGTAAATGTGATTTTTTCGTAATTTAAAACAATTCCTAAGCCCATTTTCCTTTCTCACTCGAATCTGAATTATCACAAATTTTACAAATCCAAATCCAATCCAAAAATCCAGAAAATATATATATTTTTTTCAATTTAATGAAATTTTTCAAATTTTTATTTCCACAAGATTCGATAATTCGAGACAATAAAAATCTCAATTAATATCATTCTCATCGTTGAATATTTTCACACAGATTCGTGTTTCGTGATACAATTGTGGGAACCAGCTGACACAACTGGTTTCGAAAAAAAAAAAAAATTTAGAAAAAGAGAAAAAAAAAAGCATAATTCGGTGAAAGTGTGAGAGCTCGATTAATCAAGCACTATTATGTCGTTACTCACTTGTTAATATTGCTGCCTTCCTTAAGCCTATCGCCCACAGCTCCGGTTTTCACAGCCCTCTCGCTACCCGCCAGATCGACCAGGCTCATACGCGAAACCTTCTCCCCGCTCACCCCGCTCTTAGAATCCGTCAACGTTTGTGTCAAAATAACCGAGAACACAGCGTGAGATCTTGAACTTTCCGAATTCATGTTTGTCGCTGCTACCGTTCGCGATTTGTTGCCTTCCGTCATTAAATTGTCGATATCCTGATTACACGAGTGAAAGAAAATAAATTACAATAATCATTTACATTTTTTTTTAAATCTATTAAATAAATTATTTGACCAAAAAATTTTTTCATCGACGATTTCATTATTATTATTATTATTTTCATTTTTATTGTTATTGTTATTACTACTACTACTGAGGAATAATTATTCAAACAATTTATTTATCAAACAAAAAAAATTATTCGATGATCTTGTGTTTTTATCATTATTATTATTATTTTTTTCAATTACCTGATAAGCCGAAACGGCCAATTGACTCAGCCCATCGACATAAGGCCCGAGAACATTGTGTTCACGCACTTTAAGCGATTGTTTGTTGGGTTTCGGATCCAAAAGATCGTGAACCTTCTCGTTGTAGATTTCCATGTACGAAACCTCGACTTTGTAAGAAAGTTCGAAACTCTGTTGCTTCGCTATCAAATCGAACAAACTGTCGCACAAACGTGGAATAATGCCTTTGTTGTCACCGCTGCCCATCATCGTGTAAGATTTTCCGGAGCCTGTACAGAAAAAAAAAAATTAATTTTTTAAAAAATTTCATCATTTCTGTTTTTGGATCATCGATCTCCATCTGTGAAATAAATTTTCATCGTGACAAGCTAATGAATGAGAAAACGAGAGGACTTTGACATACTGACAGACTGACAGACAGCATGACAAAGAATTACAAAAAAAAAAATTAATTTAAAAAAAAAATTTAATTAAACAATTTTTTTTATATAAAACTCGTCGTCATCGATGTAACAAGTGTTTCTACCGAGTCAATTGGCCTATGTTATTCTTTCTTCTTCTTTTTTTCATCTTGTTTCTCGAACCAGAGGCTCTAGCAGTGCTTGATCTTATTTATTTTTATTTGTTTGTTTTAGTTATTTTGACATTTATTTATTTATTTTTTTATTATTTTTTTTTTTGCATGACGTACGACTTGTCTCGTGACTCACACTTGAAGGTGCTGTGTGTGTGCAGTGGTTCCGGTTGCCGGAGCATATTGGATTATATTTCAAGTGGTGTGTCTGTGCGATAAGTTCGTTCGTGTGTTTGGTCAACGTTGAACTAAATCGTATTAGACGATGCGGGAGGAGGGCCTATCCTCGGGCTAAATGTCAAATATCTATCGCATTACAAACGTGCCACGAGTTGTTGAACGTGAAACGAATCGGCAAACAAGGGAAAATGAGAAACGAATGATTGACGGAATGGATTTCTATTGACTCTGGAAACATGAATCCTGGACAGATTTTTTCGTAATTTTTTTTTTTTTTTTTTTTTTGGCAACTGGACAGGTTAATTATTCTTGTGATAATTTTTTTGGGTGGGAGTGGGTTGAGACAATGGAGAAATATTTGTTGGAATATTTAATGATGACAAAAAATGGTGCATTGATTTTTTTTTCTGTTGTAATAATAATTTGACTTGAGAAATTTCTAAATGAAAAATTGTATTTTTTACTTTGTTTTTTTTTATTATTATTTTTCGAGTAGCTTTGAATCTTTAACATTTTTTTTCGAGTATTTTTGAATTTTTAATTTTTTTTTCTGAGTACTTCAGCCTTTAAAACAATTCTTTTTCGAGTAGTTTTAATTTTTCTACTTATCAATCGTGAATTGAAATTTTGTAACATTTTCTACGTTTTTCTATGAGCTTGATTTTTATTAGTTTTTTATTATGTTGCTTCAAATTAAAATTTGGCTGGACAAACGAAATGATTAAATATTTTTTTCACAAATAAAAAAAAAATCTTTTTTTAATTCCATTTATTTGGAGTCCGTTGCTTATAATTCTATTTTTCATTTTTTCATGTTTTGTGGGATAGTCTCATCGATGATTGTCATAATGAAACGAGACATTCGTTTGGGAATGTGAAAATAAAAATAAAATATATGCTTACCGGTCTGTCCGTAGGCGAAAATGCAGGCGTTGTAACCTTGGAATGCATTGTCCAATATATCGCGACCAAGAGCGTCAAAAACGACGTTCTGGCTCGCGAAATTTTCGGCTCCGGGTTCCAACGAGTAGAAGCAATGATCGAACGCAAAAGTTTTTGGTTTGTTTCTGAAATCCGAAAAAAAAAAAAAAAAAAAAATTAACAAATAAAACTCGAGGCTCGATCATCGGTCGGCTGCGAAAAATCTCAAACCGACGAATCCAATCGATTCGAAGATAAAAATTTTCCCAAGATAACAATGAGCGTTGAAAAATGAAAAAATGTATGAAAAGGCTTATCAGGACGGAATTGAAGATAGTGCGAGGGGGTACAATGGGGTCGGGTCGTATCAAAAGACCACATAGCAATGCCGCGAGTTTTATCGATTTTCCGTCACAAAAACGTTCGAGAGAAAGAGGCCTTTGCTCGGGAGTCTCGCGAGGGCGAAAACTTTTTCGTCGAAAAAAAATTTATTATTCACGAACTAGACACTCTGTCTGCCGAACCTGCCCTCGACGAGCACAAGGTTCATCGAAAAAATAAAGAAAAAATTTAATAAAAAATGTCTTTTGTTCGGTCGTGCAATGTAAGAACGACAGATCCGAATGAACGTTCGATCTTATGATCAAATAACTTCAGACTCGACGTATTACGATAATTCATCAATTTATCAATTTATTAATTTATTGATTTAATAATTTAATAATTTATCAACTTATTTATTTATTTATTTTTTATTAGTATTATTATTATTATTATTATTATTATTATTATCATTAATGGATTCTTCCCTTCATTTAAAAAATAAATGCATACATTTTTTTTAATAACGACAGATACCATTTTTTCAAATAAAGAACGAAAGAAAAATATATAAATAAATATTTTTAATTCGCCCCTCGAAGTTAAAAAAATACATACATTAATTCATTTCCTTTCTTAATTTCTAAATAAAGACAAAAACAATTTTTATCACACATATAAATTCTCATCTTTGTCTCTCACACTCGCCCACATTCGTTTATTCAACGTTCATGAAAAAATTTCAATACCACTCCCCACGTATTTACACCCTCAATGTAATCGCTCGTCGGCATTCATCCATTCACAAACTCAATCATCATTACTTTTTTTTTCCCTCCACATACGCGAGGAAAATGTTGCATAAAAAGGAAAAGATGAAAAGAAAAAAAAACATATTTAAAAGCTTGAAAACACACACACACACACACACACATTGGGAGTTAGTTGGGGGAGGCTCATGCGTATCTGGTCGTGGGAGGGTGGAAGGAGTTGAAAAGTGAGGGTGTATTGATCTGCGGAGAAACCCACCCCCCCCTAGCCTCCGTACCGGTTTCACGGAGGAAGAGTGCTACAACCCACCTATCCCAACCCGCCCGGCCGCACACCTACGCCACCCCTTTCGCCTTCACCCCCCCCCCCCTCACCCCAACTCCCCACAACCCCCTCCACCTCTTTTACTGCACCGCGTTATCACGGGGAAAAAAAAACTTGATACGGTTACACCTTGTGCATTGAAGCGCCACTGGTTTCTCATGTGTTTATGCCTATGTGTAAGTGTGTGTGTGTGTGTGTGTTTTTTTTGGGCAAGGGTGTGCATGTGTGAGTGTGTGTATGTACTATGTGTTTGGGCAAGTGTGTGTAAATGTGAATTTATTTGTGTGTATCTGTGATTTTTTTTGGGTGTGTGTGTGTGTGTGTGTGTTTTTTGGGTGAGGGTGTGCATGTGTAAGTGTGTGTGCTTGTATGAATATGTGTTTGGGCAAGTGTGTGTATATGTGCATGTATTTGTGTGTATTTGTGTTTTTTTTGTGTGTGTGTGTGTGTGTGTGTGTGTGTGTGTTTAGGTGAGAGTGTGTGTGTTTGTATCGTTGTGTTTGAATGTGTCTTTGGGTCTGTTTGTGTGTGTGTGTATGTGTTTGGGTGTGTGTGTGTTTGGGTGTGTTTGTGTGTGTGTGTGTGTGTGTGAAGTGGCCTCGTCTCTTGGGTGGATAAGTGTCCATTGTATCGAAGCTCAAGCAAAAGTATCCATCGCTTTCCACCTGTTACCCACTTGCTTCACTTGCTTCTCAAAGCTTCTCCAACCACTTTTTGTTTTTTTTTTTATGTTTCTTTTCTTTTTCTCTTTATTTTTTTTTTTGCAGTTGTTGTTGCTGTTTTTTTATTGTTCTTTTCCTCATTGTTTCACAACCACTCGAATTATCACGAACGAATGGGGGAATAAGTGCAATCCCAATCAATGAAAGTTTCAATTAGATTTTTTTTATTGAATGTAAGGCTCGATGTTTCAGCAAATCTGAATATCTGAACATAAGTGACACATAGCTTCGTCCATGAGGAAGCGAAGACGAAGAATAAAAAATTTAAATTACGAAACTTTGGTGGAAGTGTGTGAGGAGATGTTTGAAATTTCATCAAAGTTTCATCGACGACGAGATTGGATCGTTGCAATTTGTTTTTATTTTTTATTATCATGTTTTTTTATTCGTTTTTTTTTTGTTTGTGAGAAGATGAGTCGACGTTGGAATTGCACGGATGAAAAAAAATTGATTGGCATGTTTATTTTCCTGTCAATTGCGTCGCAGAGGCCACTCCCCTCACGTCAGAAAAAAAAAGAGAAAGAAAGAGAAAGAAAGAAAAAAGGAGAAAGATAAAACCACATGAAAAAAAAAATTGGGAAAAAAATGGAGACAATCGTGTGTAACATTTCTGTGTCGACGATCCAACATTGTAATCTCATCCAAAGGCCAAATATATCTATATAGATATATATATAGTGGCAAACAAACGAGCACAAATAAGAAGAATAAAAAAAATGGACATCTGATCGGCGGCCAAAAACCGTCGGCGGCGAACGAAAACCTTGTAGGTTCGACCCTCTCCATCACAACCAAGTCCAGACATATTGGATTGGATCTCGTCCAACATTTATGTGTCTGCGATTCTGAGTAAACCTTTAAAAAAAAAATGTATGAAAAAAAAAAAAAGATACTGTCACCCGACGACAAATCGTGTCAAACACGTTCCAAATCTATAAACAACCACCCTCTCTTTTTTTAATCCCTTCGCGGGCGTCACACACACACACACACACATATATGTCTACTTGTAACGACGGGAAAATCCTTCGACAGAAATAAAATTTATCGCCAAATTCGAGCAACGTCGTTCTTTAATGTCAAATTCGTAATCACGAATGACAATTTACAATTTTTGTTATAGCTCTGACACAGTTGGAGCTCCCAAACTTTATAATTATATTGTAATTATATTTCATTAAAATTTTATTATATTTCAATTAACCGAATTAATTTATCTTTTTGATTTTTTTCGTTATTACTATTTTTTTTTCACGATTTAATTAAAAATAAAATTGTAATAACAATGAAGGAAAAAAAAATGAATTCGGTTGATTATGATATTATAAAATTATAATTATAACATACTATTATAATTATGTTACATTATAATTTTATCATATCATAAACGACCGAATTTTTTTTTTTTTTTGCTTCTTTGTTATTACAAATTTTGTAATTATAATATACTAATATAATGATTTTAAATAACGTTGACTGTAATTTGTTTCATAAACTCTCAATTTGGTTTGATCCAACAAATTGTAACAATCAATATTAAAAATTATTTCCGAAACAAAATAAAAAGTTTGAAAAACATATATTTGCTATTAAACAACATCGATGATGTTACGATCTCTCTCTCTCTTTCTCTCCCTCTCTCGAACCAAGAGTTAAACATTTAAAAAGTTGAAGCAAGTCTTCAGCAAAAAAAAAAACTTAAAAAAATGTAACTAAAAAACCTAGACCTTACTTTGCCAAAATCTCATGGAAAATAAATAAAAAATCTTCACCTCCATTCAGCCAATTCTATAATTAGATAATTTGCCCCACAACTCGCTCCGTCTCTCTCGCTCCACGTTGCACACCAATAGCGCTGTCTCTCTCGCACTCACGCCGTCCACCCCCAACGCAGCACATCGCTCCGAAAGAGCCGCAGTATCTTCTCCGTACATTTTTATTTTATTTCCATTTTTTAAAATCATTTTTCATTATTTCAAAAAGGCCGAAAGTTCATCGCGTGAGGCAAATTAATTATCATGGAAACTGCGAGCATGTGAGATAGGCAGAGGGAGGGGGGAGGGGGGAGGGAGCGTGGGGGTCGAAATGCTAAGTACGAAGCGTCACGAAGGGAAAAGTTAGTCACGAAAGGTAAAGAGTCGAGAAAGTAAAGGACCGAGGCACTTGGCGAATAATAAAGCGACTGTTGGCGACGTTAAAGGGGCGAGGAAGGGGGGGGGGGGGAGGGGGAAGGGTGGAGGATTGCGGAGGGCTCGAGACCGAAATTTACGGCGCTGCTCGTAAATTCACCGACTCCATCAGGCGACCGGAACTTCACGTGTATTAAAGGTGAGACGGCAAAATCGTTTGTCGCTCCTTCTCCGTCGCTCCGCAGCTCCGGCCCGTAGCGCTGTGTCTCTCGCACTCACACGGGCAAACGTTACGGTTAACCTGTTCGCGTTATAGCTTCACCAGACTTCGGCTGAGGAATTTCATTTTCGAGGGAGAGACACTTTCCTCGGGGCTCGTTTACGTCCGTGGACTTATGGTTCATTCATTATCGCCTGGTCTTTGAAATCCATTCGTGATGTAATATGCAAATATACACACAATGAACGTGTGATGTTGCGAGAAAATTGAGAGTTTCGTGAGAAATTCGGTATGAGGGCTGGTTTTTTTTTTTGATCAATTGGGAATTAAATCTGTCGTATGATTGCTATGCTGAGATTTTGGTCTTTTGGGTTTTTATTTTTTTTTTAACCGTTTCTTTTCCCTTTTTTATTTAACAGATGAAGTTTTTTTTTTCTTTTTTAGATTTTGAATAACGGAAATCGCGATCATTAATTTTTTGTTTTTTTGTAGAGACTTGGGTTTTTGTTTATTGACTCGTATTTGACGAAACCATTTTTTAATTGTTTTTTCTTCTGATAATAAACAAAAGCATTCAATTGTGTGAATAAAAATCTGTTGGCTCGAGTTTTTAATTTTTTCAATTTTTATATTTCGATCACATTTTGGAGAAATAATTTTTTTTCAATGATTACCAAAAAAATTTGTTGAATCAGATTTTTCATTAATTTAATTTTCGATCGTATTTTTCTAAAATGTAAATTAAAAAAATAAAAAGAAAACATGAATCTATTTTATTTTTCATGCCGAACAGCATTCGTTAAATTTTATAAAATCTTTTCCGTCTCGATATTGGCTTTTTTTTTCATTCTTCATTTCCCCGCACTCGAAGAAACGATATTACTTTTTATTAATACGTTTTTTTTTTCTCATTTCCCAATTGTGCGAGTCGGAAATTGAATGAATGAAAAAAAATAAGAGAATTCCGGTTAGTCGAGTCGGGTCATAATGGGATGAATTAAAAATTCATATATCAATGTTTGAAAATGAGAAATTAACGACGATAGTCAACGATGGAGGGGAAGGGAGGGGAGGGGGCGGGGGGCTTTCGTTTCGTGCGACGACCGCGAGGTTACGCTGCTTCCGAGGGGATTCACCGAATACTTATACTCCAACTCTTGTGAATACTTGATGAATGCCTGACCGAGCAACCTCGTTCTCGGGTTCTCGGGGCTATCCTCGTCGTCGTTAACGTTTATAAGCCGGACGGGAGCTTTCAAAGCCCAAACCCGTTTATTCGAGGTCGAATTTTCTTTTTTTTTTTCGTCGATTTATTATTATTATTTTTTTTTAAAGAAGAAATTAATTTGAATTTAATTGGACTTTCGTTTGCAATTATATTTTTTCAAACGATAGCAAATTTTGTCTTTTTTTTCGTCACATAGATCGGTAAGAATCGGCATTGAGTGTGAAAATTCAAAAGAATGGAGATATTGAGAAATAACTCGATTTCGAGCATTTTTTGTAGAATCGACATTACCGACGGAGCAACGCTTTAGAGAGAAAAAATTTGTAACGCTTTTTTCTCGAGATTTAATTGTCGGAAAAAATTGGCAATCGTGGCACTCGATCCGTGCCATCTTCGTCCATCGAATCCGACTTCGAGATCGCGTGTCGAAAAAGTTGCGTTCGAGATATGCAGCGATGAAGTTTCGAGGTGGGAGCTACGCTTATCGAGAGTTTTGCTGCGACGGTGCTGCTGCCACGGATCATAAGAATGAAAAACTGATCGAATATAAGTTTTCCCATCCGTTACAACGTTCCAAGTTAGTTTCTTTTGTTCAGGAACCCCCGACAGCCTTAAAAAATGTATCGCAGGTTATATTTCTGGCGTTATCGGTGATCCACATAACCTCGAAGCCAGACAAAGCCATCGTTTCACGCAGGGAGACTAGAGTAATCTCCCTGGTTTCACGTTTTCGCTCGATATCCGCTTCTAACCTAACCCACAAATACTCCAAAAAATAAATTCCGACTCGATCGGTAACAAAAAGTACTTGAAAAAAACTTTAAAAAAATTAGTTTTAAATCCTTAAAAATTATTTAAATTTGAATGAAAATTCTGAAATAATCGATGTATTATTATTCCATCAAAAACAATCGTTTCCCTAATTTTCGAAAATTTCTGACATTTTTTGACACTTTTCAGGACCAATCGAGCATCGATGATAATGTCCTAGTGGGAAAATAGTCACTTTTACGTCTGGCCAACGATATTTTGAGCATCAGGTGACGAGAATCTTTCGACGAGGGATTCGAGTGATGTTGGTACACGAACGAAGAGACGAAGAAGGAGACTGCAACAGCTTGAGAGTTTGGACAAGAAGAGCAGAGGATGAAGAAGTAGCGAGGGATGAAGAAGATTGTTCCCACTTGTCAAACTACCCCCCTTTTCTTCGTGCTCCACTTTTCGCGTTTCACGCGATCCACGCAGCCGCAAACGCCATCGTCGTCGTCGTCGTCTTCGTCGTCGTGAGTAACCCGGAATCCGACTCCAGCCACTCGAAACTGCCTTGACCCCACGACGGATTTCCCTCGACATCATCATCGTCCGGACTCGACTCGATTCACCTCGAATCTATCATACTACCATGATACACCATGATGGACGCTTTGGACAATTTATCATCCCAAGTCGACAAAATTTCGTACCAATCGCATTAGCTTTTTACACCAAAAACTTCGAGTACAATAAGTGAGTGTAATAAGTTTCGCGATGGCAAACAAGTCCTGACACTCCCTCTCACAACAATTTCCGATGTCCGGGGAGTCTTTGGGATTTATTGAGAAGAAGATATAACGAAGATGGACAAGGTGTCGACGAAAAAAAATGAAGGGGTGGAAAAACAAAAATAATTGACTGGTGAGATACAACGATCGATGAATTACTTATGATAATTATTGAATAATCATAATAATTGTTAGTTTTGTAAAAAAAAAAATTTTAATAGTTGTGCATATAAAAGTCGATTTTATTGTTTGATCGTAATAATTGTTATTATAATTATCGGTTTTTTTTTTGTTCTTGTTATTATTATTATTATAAAATATAAAAAATATAATTTTTTAACACTCTAAAAAAATGTTTTAAACATAAGTTTTTAGAAAAAAAAAGACTTTTTTTCACTAAAATTGGTATAACTTCTCTAATTTTTATGACATTTAATCTTCTTCAAGTTAAGGTGCTATATTTCGGGTAGGAAAACTGATGAGGTGAAATTTTATCAAGTGTGACTGAAAAGAATTATTATCATTGTTATTGTTTTGTCATCAAATTGAAATAATCCATCTGTCAGCTGCATCGACTGTCGTGAATTACAGTATAGCACTGATGGGCAAAACGATTAAAGATATATATGTATATATAGACAGCTATAGCCGACAGTGATGGCACTTGCAATCGTGAATATCGATTCGCGTGACGTCATATTTATGACGTGTCCGTCTCGTCCACGTTGAGGTTATGTTCGTCCATGAATTTGACTGATCGATACAGTTAGTCACCTAAACGTCACATCAACTTTCTTATTTACAAAAATTTTTATTACATTTAATTTCGATCATCTCGAAAAAGATTGAAAATAATTTAACAAAAATTGTAATTGAAACATTTTTTTTCCTCTTCGAATGATCAAAACTTGATTTTTAAGATTCGATGGACAAAAAAATGGGTTTTTTTTTTTCATTGGCTCTAATGTGGGATTTGTATAGAAATAAATTGTTGCCACGAAGAAACAAACATATTTGTATACATTAATGTTTTTTTTTCTTTTTTAAAATGAATAAAATACTTGTATGTGTTATATTGTGCCCTCTCGATGTATGAAGTCTTTGTGCGCATTTTACGAGAGAGAGAGATCCTTGAATCCCGACGTTTAGTTTCCACGCTGCAGTGACGTGTACCAGCAACGACGTACATTATTTTTTTTCTCTTTCCCTTTTTTCTTCTTCTTCATCTTCTTCCTCTTTCTTTTCATTTTTTGTTTCTCTCTTGCAAACATGTTCACCGACAAATGCAGCGAGAAGCGCCTCGTGCATCGCGCCTCTGGCTACATCTTGTTTTACATTTTTCGCCACAGAGCTCTCTCTCTCTCACTGTACAGTGTACACACATCACACGTTCAATGTGTGTTGCGAAGATTTCATTGCACTTGTGCAGATGTATAAGTTTTTCATGGGCGTTAAACTTTGTTTTGACATAATTTTATCTATCATTTTTATTTTTTAAAAATAATAATTTTATCAATAAAAATATATGAATCAAATAAAAATAAAAATACAATAAACATTCACAGTAAGAAATCTTGAATAATTTATTAATGTTCCCGATATACTCAAAACTATATATTTTTTTAGCCCTTTCGGTGTAACGTTATTTTTTTTGGTTTTTTTTTTGTTTTTTTCCGAGGCTTTAAAAAAATAGAAAAAAAAACATCGAAAAAAATTCGCAAAAAATGTATAAACGTAGCTCTTAGATTTTCGGACCCTACAATAAAAATTTGATAAACGAAGTTTTCGTGAATTTATTTCATTATAAAAATAACAATAAACAAATGACACTCCGGAAAAATGCGAAAAGTTTGAAATTTTCGTTATTGAGTTATTAAATAGCGGAGAATGATTTTAAGAAGATGGGAAAATTTGAGGATGAGTGTTGAGAGTAAAAAATGTTAACTGTAAAAGTCTGATGCTATATCTGTATGCTATATATATATATATGAACGATAAGCTGATAACTCCTACGTTTGGAGGCATTATCGTTCGTACAATGATGGCCACATGTGCGCGTAGACGTTACGACATGTACGTACAATATAAACACAATACACACGTGGAAAATGTGTGTGTGTATGTGTGTGTTTGTGTTTGTGTGTGTGGGTGGCGTTATCGAAAGTGACAAGCTCACCGTTATACCCAAGTCGACACGAAAATACATGAAAAATTCCAAACCCGTATTCGAGAATGTCCATTATCGCCTTGTCCTTTACGACGAGTGCGACACTCGTCATTCGTAATCGACGCTTCGGCACACGTGTGTTATATATAAGCGTGTACTACATATAAGCCATTTTTCATCAAATATCGAACAATTTTGAGCTTCCCTATCCGCGATCTTTGTGATATTCACACAGCTCAAAGTGCACGTTGAAAAACAAATTTCCAAATTTTTTCAGATTTTTTTTCTTCATTATTTTGACAGCTGTCAATTAAGCTATATAATTTCGTTTATTCTGTTTTCTTTTTTTTTTTTTTCAAGTTTTTTTTCACGGGCTTACGCTGTTGAAGAAATGTATTGAAAATGTGTTTTTCACGTGAAATTGTCTCAGCTTTTCGATGAGAATATCAGTTTTTCATTTCGGATCTCGAAAATCCATTAAAATCGAATTTGAAGCATGAAAAGCTGTTTTTTGGGGGTTGATGAAATTTTGGAATTTTTTTCAATGATCTTATCGGAAAGCTGAGAAAATTTTAAGGGACATATGTATTTTTTATGAAAGTTTGGTGAAAAACTCGGGTACTGAGGACAGTGCGCATGCGCAGGGTTAATGAAACCTGCGCATGTGTAAAAAAAATATATATTCTCGATCGACTGGCGACGAATTTGGTAACGGTCACTTTCGGTCACTCGTGCCTCGTTCACATATTCGTCCTTCGATTCGAAACATCCAAAACCAGTTATGATTCATTCCTTCATATTCTAATTAAAAAAAAAATGATTTTTATTTTTATTTTTATTTTTTTAATTTTTACTTTTTAATTTTTTTTTATTTATTTCACTAAAAATTATTTTCCGAATTTCATAGTTTCAGGGTTTGTTTTGATTTTGTGGAAAAATCGTTCAAACATTATTTCTTTGCCCCAAATGGAAATAAATAATACATCTTTCAATGATGATTATTGTTTTATTAAATTTTTTCTTTGTTTCACAATTAAATATAGTAATCGTTCTGGCAATCATCGCGCGCAATGTGATAATCGTTGTTCGAGTATGCTCGACGATAGTTTCTTACGCGAAGCAACGATGGGAGAGGGTAGAGGGGGAATTTAATTGATAAGCGCGAAGCACGCGTCGGCTATCATCGTGTAGCCTCCTCATTTGCTCGTTTAATCCGCGACGCCTCCGATGACCCCTTCACGGAGATTCTCAACCGGATCGAACGAACTAAGACGAAATAAAACGAATGTCGACGGAAAATCCAAACGCTCACTCTCACTATCGTTTTCTCTCTCACTTCAGTCGTCAAGTGTCTGTTCATTAGTTTCATCTTCGTCGTTCATCCGTTTTCAAGTCTTCGTAAGCCTTTGCGTTTAATTATTATTATTATCATTATTATTTAAAAAAAAATTAAAGCACCTTGGTGACCTTAAATATTTGGAATATCTAATTATTTTTTAGACGATTTTTATTTTATTTTATTTTATTTTATTTATTTATTTTTTTTTTATAAATGTTGCCTTAGCATCTACTCCATAAATAATCTTCTTCTCTTTGGAAGTCGATCAAGAATCCACCCATAATATGTATCATTGTGATGTACATTCGACATAATTATTGAAATTATTTTATTGGTAATTGTAATGGAGTAAGTTAATTTTCGAGTTCGTGCCAACCAAGACAAGATGACAAAAAAAGAATAATAAAAAATTACCAACTTGAAGAATGACTGATTGAATATTTCAATTATTTAAATACATAATTGAACAATTTTTTTTTCTCTTTTTAATATGACTCACCGATCAATCTTATCCATTGTCGAAGGGTGTTGAAGGATGGTCTGCTGTTCGGTCATTTCCACGACGCATTGTGTTCCCAGTTCCAATTCTGAAATAATAATAATAATAATGATCATAATGATAATGATGATAATAATAATAAAATCGATTATAAATATTAAAAATCATAGGATTTCGTATTGGCAGACTCGAAGGCAGATTCTTTCTAAAAATGAAAAAAAATATAAGAGAGAGTGAATTTTTCAGAGAGTCACGAACAGTTCCAGGTATGTCCTACAATAACGTGAACGCCACCTGACTTTCCATGCAGTGCTGAGAAAATACAACAACAAAAAAATGGGTGAACAAGACACACACAAACGTGAGATAAGATTGTACAGAAGAAGATTCTTAAGAAATTTCCGAACGATTTGTTCGTGTCTATGAGCCGGACGACAACGGTTTTGGAATCGACAGGTCAAAAACCGTCGTCAAAGGTAGCCCCCCCCGCCGCCCTTCCTCCCCCGCCCTCGAGGGACAGTCGTCAAGCCTTGGGACTACCTCGCACGTGCTTTCACGGAGATCGAAAGATTCTCCATCCAAAAAAAAAGGAAAAAAAAAAACAACAACCCAGAAAAATTTTTGTCGATGCGAAAACCTTTTCAAGAATTTTCACTTTTCATCGCAAAATCTATTTCAGCCCCAAAACTCATTCTCCCCCGGAGCTCACTCGCTCAATGACTCAAGGTCAAAGGCTTTTAAATTGATTTTATCGTCTTTCGCATTTTTAAAAAATATTATTAGTATTAGTATTATTATTATTAAAATCATAATAATAATGAAAATAATAATAATTTGTAACTAAGATTATTTTATAGAAACTATTCAGGCTTTTTCAATAGATTTTCTCGTCATCTACATTTTTTTCGCTTCTCAATTGGTCGTTGAATAAATAAAAATTAATAAATAAATTATTATCATGAATAAAAATAATAATAATAATCATCTTTAATAAAGATGATTTTTATCAAAACTATCGAGGTTGATTAAATGATAAATCACGTTTGGTGGAAGGTGTTTTATTCGACTGATGTGTTTTATCGATGGAATCCGATGGAAAAGTCTGCAACCACTGTTAAAGACTCCACCGAAGAATGAGGAAGCTAAGCGTGCGGAGTTTCTATGTTGCAACCGTTTTTTTTTACTTCTTTTTTATGCAACTTTACTTTGTATATATATATATATATATATATATATATATATATATATATATATATATATATATATATATATATATATCTGTGTAGAAAATGTCTTCGTGTAATTTGCAGAGTCAGCAATGGAAGAAACGACGACGAACTTGCTTGGCAAAGCTTGAAAAACGAACGATTAACAATATTGCTTGTACAAAATACCCGAAACGACGAACCACACGATAAACTCGATTATTTTTGATAATGATAATGTTCAAGTCTGTAAAAAAAAAGAGAGAGAGAAAAAGTACAATTTTTACATAATGCACATTTTTTATTCTTCTTCGCAATAATTAAAAAAAAATTATTTCTAAATCCAGAAAAGAGAGAGAGAAAGAGTACAATTTTTTGAATTTTTACATAATGCACATTTTTTATTCTTCTTTGCAATAATTAAAAAAAAAACTGATTTTTGAAATCCATTAGAAACAAAAAACAAGAAACAAAAAAGGTTTTCGCGTGATTTAAAATCGTTCATTGAATTTTATTATAAAAGACGATGACGATTTTTTTTTTTTCCAATCTCTTGAGTTTTATATCAGAGCAAGTTTGCTCGAAGCCGACGTGTGTACGATGCAATCGCGACGATCGGCTCGTCATCTATGTAAACGTCGATCGAGTCACTGGACGATGCGATAGCGCATCGTTCAACCAACTCCACGGTCTCTTCGTACGAATATATCTATATATATGGTACACGATAATATTCAGTCTCAATTTAAAAACTTTGGGTAAAAAATCGTCGTGTGAAAGAGACGAAACTTCGTGGATAGGCCTCTCGTGTTGCAACGTCAACCATCAAAACTTTCGAGTGACGCACATGACAAAACTTTTACACGTGTGGATTTCGTATTTGTGTGTGAAACATGTTTATTTTTATATTTATTTATTCATTCATTTATTTGTGAATTTTTATATTTATTTATTGTTTTTTTTTTTTTAATTTTTCCAAGAAAGAATTTTTCATTTAAATAATATTTCTCACATTAAAAAAATTCATAAAATATGTGTATAAGAAATATTTCAAATTTAAATTATTAAAAACCAAAATATTCGATGCATATTTGTATTTTTATATTTATTTATTTTTCATTCTATTTTATTTGTTTATTTTTATATTCATTTATTCATTTATTTTCAAAATTAATTTATTGATTTATTTATTGTCCGGACGTGACACAAGGAAAACGAAATTACGTTTACACATGAGAATACCTCAATCGACAAATTTACATATTTTTTTGATTGGAAATCGATCGAACAATCGATTAACTAAATAATTTTTTTTTTTTTTTTTGTAATAATGGAATTTGTTGGGTCACGATTGTTATTCGCGATCGATAAATGTCCAGATGCATCAACGAAAAATCGTCGTCGGCGTTGTTTAGCAAATAGCCCATTAACCTTGTTTAGAAGAGAGAACAAACAAAAAAAAAAACAAAAAAAAAAAAAGAAAAACAAATTAGATTGGACGAAGGACGGGCCCAGGAAGTCCAACCTGACCTCGTTAAAATTGCTTACATTTGCCGAGTGTGTGTGTATGTGTGTGTGTGGTGTCCATTCGTTTCCGTTCCGAACGGAACGAGGGCGACCGAATGAAAAGGACACGCGGGGTGGAGATAAGCCGAGAATCGATAAGGGTCGCTCAACGTGTGCTGCGTAAATACTTCGATATGATGCCCTTGTGTCGAAAAAAAACCACGAAAAGAATATATATACATATATGAATAAATAAATAAATAAAAATAAAATAATGGAAAAAAATGTGCACCTGTTCGAGTCACTCATAACGAGTTGAACCAATTTTCATTTAACAATTTTCTTTGAATGTTTAATTTTTTTGCATGTTAAAAAAAAAAATTTCATTTCCTCATCGAATTGCCCATTTTTAGCCCATGGGCTTTAGAATTTTTAGTCAACAATTTGAAAAATCAAATTTGATATTTCAGATTTTTTTAGATTTATTTTTTATGTACAAATAAATTTGATTTTTTTTTTTTTTTTTTTTTGCAAGCTCCGTTGGTCTGTAGCGGAGGACCGAGGATTTGGACTTCACGAGAAATCGGATCGGTCGCGTGAGTCTCACGCATCGTTGAATGGATTAAGTAAGAGCGTTTCGGAGGGAAAGGATGACGGAGAAAGGAAAAGTGCGTGAAAACATTATTTTTTTTTTTTTTTTTTTTTTTTTTAATATTCCACCGATGTGGACTTTGCACGAACACCGAACGGGTTCACCGACTTCAATAACAATGCATTTAAACGGTAATGTGTTTGTTAACGTATTATCATTATTATTTTTATTTTCATTATTATTTAATTGTATTAATATTTTTATTCCTATTTAATAGTATCATTGTTATTATTTTTATTGAATTTCACTGTTATTATTATTATTATCTTCATTTCATTTACCAGATATTTATTTTAGTGAGATAATGATTATCATGAATGATTAAGAAGATAACAAAAATATTTTCTTCGAAGGTTTTAGACCCTAAAAAACTTCATGAATTCTTCTTTGTTCGCAAAAATCTTTTTCGATAAAATCCTACACCAATTGTTTCACGTCAAATTGTGTTTGAAGATATTTTTATTTTTTGAATTATTATTATTATGTTTTAAATCCCAATTTTGTTGTGATTTTCGCGTTTTTTTTCCGGACCAATGGTAAACACGGGAGACGAGGACACCGAGAGGGGTGTGCCACCGCACAACGGGTGTAATACACGTTGCCACAACCGAATCAAAGTGGAGAAGAGCGGAGATAACGATGCTAATTACAAGCCTCGGAAGCTGCAAACTCGCACGTGAAGAACACGCTGTAACGACTTGACGTTCGACCCTCCTCGGTCATTCGAAAAAAAAAAAAAAAATCTCTCTCGACTCTCGTTTATCATTTTTCGTTCCTCCATCTTTTTATTTTCTCTCATTGTCTCACGATTATTAACATTTCAACAGTTTTATTCATTACTGCTAATGTTTAATCACAATTGATATTATTATAACGTTTGAGTAATCATCAGAACGATTTGAATGAATGGATAAATAAATTTTGGATAATAAATTGGAATCGAGAAAGGTTTAAAAAAAAAACTTTTTTTTTTTTCAAACCTTTCTTGATTCCAATTTCTCTTAATTTATTTTTCTCTCCAATAATTCATCGTACGACGATTATTAACCGAAAAATTAAAGAATCAGAGAACCCAACAAGAAAAAAAAAGTATATGGAATTTTTCGCCTCGAGTTTGCGCTCTCGAAACGTGATCTTGCAAAATAGATATATGTATATATATATCCACAACGAAATAAATTCTTTCTTTCTACCCTCTTCTCTCCGACATTTTATTACTCGGCTCACAATTTCCAAACCTGAAAATACTTAAATTTTATATAATATTTTTTTTATATTGTACTTAAATTTTCTCGCATATTTCTTATCGTCGGCAACATCATTTTCATCGCAAATTCCACAAAATACGGTTTTTTGCATTTTTTTCATATTTTTTTAAGGCATGATGCAACTGACCGGGGTCATTTGCACCAATCATATATCGCTCCACACAACAAACACACACACACACACACACACACAGGCAAACATATACATATACATACATACATATATATATATATACGTATATTACATATGCATATACATAATAACGAAAGCGTTTGCCGTTTTAACCGTGACAACTCCAATTAGTCACAAAACGTCATAACCCAGTCATACATAACCCCAAAAGCGAAAGTGAATTGTGCGTGTTTTGTATATACGTTGATTGAACGTGAAATTACACTGTACGGTGCAATGAAGTAGACACACAAAAACACACAGACACACACACAAACACACACACACACACACGCATAGGGCTGTTTGTCACACGCCGTTCCGTCGTGCGGTGGCGAGAGCCCGGGGGAGGGGGAAAAAGAGAGAGAGAGAGAAGGAGCAAGACCAAAAGAAAAAAAAAACAATTAAGAGCGCAAAGTCCTAGGCGAGTTGGTTACGACTGCGTGTGTGTTAGTCATCGATCGAAGGTGTATACGTGAAAAAAAAAAAAAAGAAATTTTATCTCCACGATTTGTTTTACAGGGGGTGAAGGAGAAAAGTGAGGGAGGGAGGGAAGGGGGAGGGGGTTTCGACTCGACTCACCTCTTCGATTGAACGGCCTGACCCGCACGGCAACCTTTATTTTATCCGTAGCCATGATTCACAAAATCCGTCAACAGCAGCAGCAGCAGCAGCAGCAACACAGCAGCAGCAGTCGCAGCAGCAGCAACTCGCGCACTATACAATTTTTTGTATATTTATTATTTTTTTTTTTCGATACATGTATATAATATCCCGTGATAAAACACAAAATCGAACAAAAACAAACTGCATCTACGCCGAATAAAAAAAAACCGTGCACCGTATTTTTTTGTTGTTTCTTTTTTTTTTTTTTTTTTCAACGTCAGATGGAAATTATCGTCATTGCGACAACGCTTATCACCGTCATTGATTCAACCCATAACGCGTTATATCTCATTATTTATATATATATGTGTGTGTGTTTTTTAATTTTGTTTTTTTTTTTTTTAAACGACAATACGTTTTGCCGAACAGCTCGTGACACACTTCGCCATATTGCTTTGGCTCTCTCGCGGTTCTGCCTTCTGCGCCAGACAACCCAGGCCAGTCCCTGGCCCGCTGCTGCTGCTGCTGGCTCCTCCACTCTCTCTCTCTCTCTCTCTCACTCTCGCCTCGTCCTTTTTTTCTTCGTCGCTCTCTGTCTCTCTCTCGCTCTCTCTGTCTCTATGGTTCTCCTTCTCCCTCTCTCGCTCCGCCTTGCGCGCAGACTCGGCTGACTCGGGACCCCCCACCGCCGCGACGCACGCACGCAGCGGCGGCGGCGTGGCCGCTCGTCCGCAGGCCCCGGATTCGTTGCTCCGAAACGCCGTTGGAGGCGCCACCCGTCGGGGCTCCGGTCATTCTGACGCAGAATTCTATAGAATTTTTCCACCTGATCGTCCTGATGCACGTGATTGTGGTGGGGGTGTGATTTTTCCGAGGAATTGTGAATCCGTCGGTAATGCAGGAACTCGACTTGTCGATCGGTGTGGGGGCGTATCGATGGAAAA
The DNA here is from genome assembly GCA_963662125.1 of Diplazon laetatorius. Classification (NCBI taxonomy): domain Eukaryota; kingdom Metazoa; phylum Arthropoda; class Insecta; order Hymenoptera; family Ichneumonidae; genus Diplazon; species Diplazon laetatorius. The sequence goes on from OY759164.1 coordinate 2,992,047, forward strand.
TGTTTGTGTCGTGGTTTTTTTAACCCTAGGGTGAAAAAACCGACCAGAATCACGATCGGTTAGCGAATTTTACGTCATGACCACCGAAAAAACAATTTTTTTATGTTTTTTCGGTGTTTTCGACCGAAATTCCGGTGAATCTTGATTATGGATGATTAAGGCGATGGCCTCTCGTTTCTGTGTGCGAGATAGAACGAGAGAGCAATATAGTCCATTGGCTCGAGTCGATGCAGGATCTTTCTCGCGCTATCTCCGTCGCTCCGCAGCGAGCTTCGATGGCGCCGTCTCTCACGCACTCATGGCGCAAAACTGAACGTTGCCATCTTCGCCGTGAGTGCGAGAGAGACCGCGCTCGCTGCAGAGCGAGAAAGAACGGGATGGAAAAAGGATACCTAGACACGAATAATTATTATTCACACGTGCGTTATAACATTCAATCGTAATCCATAATCAATTTAAATACGACAAAAAATGTATTTAAAATGTGATTTCCATTTTATGAATAAAAACCGTCGATGGGGGTGAAAGATGGAGGTTCCAGCATTCCAGCGAGAGATCAACGTGTCATGTGGTGTCATGCCGGTCATCCTGGTCCCTGGCCTCCGCAGGTTCCAGCAGGTTCCAGCAGGTTACGCCGTGGGCGACGCTCCGAGCAATCGGACGTCTAGCGCGCCGGCGCGACCACCGACCCGAAGGAGCAGCGCAGCTGGTCCCTTGGTCCCGCGCGCCACAGTCGATGGTCTCGCGCGTCCACTCCACACTCGCGTCGAATAACTGTTCACAGCGATTCACAGACGGACGCGTCACCAATTTTACAATGGGCATTTGACGTCCATTCTCGAATTCCACGAGGTTAACCGTCGGTCCAGGGCGCGGAGACCATCGGGCCACGAGAAATCTCGGCTGACCTGCAAACACGTACAAACACGTACGCGATGGATCTTCGGCGCAGAAAAAACAGAACTAGCGATAACAACAAACAACGTCAAACCGCCAAATTTAATTGCGAAAATACGAACGTACAAACGGATGATAAGACAACCGATGAGGTAAAGATTTTATTCTTTTATTTTTCTTCTGTTTTTGACATGTTTTTTTTATATTGCAATTATATTATTTGTTTATTTTTGGTTTATTATTATTATTATTATTATTATTATTCAGTTTTAGAATTTTTTTATACGTGTTTTTATTCTTATTGTTGTTGTTGTTGTTGCTGTTGTTATTATTATCATTATTATCATTATTATTATTTTACAGATATGCTTTAAAACCTGAATCCTTCAAATTTTTTCATGCGATTATATTTATTTCTGTGACAGGAAAAAGAAAGACTGAAATGCGATGAGACCGGAGCCGTTGAGGTTGATCAGAATGCGACGAAAACGCATCCGGAAGAGAGGACCAAGGATGTCGATGTTTTTGCAACCGCTCAAAAACGTTTTACGATCAGTCTGGAGTTTGACGTTGTGGCTGTGATTCTGTTAGTCGCCGGACTGGTCACCAGGCTGTACAGGCTCGAGGAACCCAGGAACATAGTGTACAGTATATCTTTCCCTCCTCGTTCTTACAAACATAAATGCATTTGAGAATTATTTCAGTGACTGTTAATTTTGATTATATCGATGGATTTGATAATTTGTGAATTATTTAGATTTTTAATCGTGAATTAAGTTGACGAATGTTCGATCGACAGGTTCGACGAGTTGCATTATGGAAAGTATGTCGGACTCTACATGTCCAGAACTTTTTTCTTCGATTCGCATCCGCCTTTGGGCAAACAATTGGTTTCTGCGGCGGCTTATCTTGCGGGTTTCGACGGTACCTTCAAATTCGACCGAATAGGCAGTCCTTATTCCGACAATGTTCCGCTGTTCGCTCTGAGAATCGTTCCTGCGCTGTTCGGAAGTCTGATGTTGCCCACGGCTTATCACACGGCTCTGGAACTCGGATTGAAACCCTGGAGCGCCGCTATTGCCGGATTGATGCTTCTGTTTGGTAAAAAAAAAATGTTTCCGAAATTTTACAACAATTATTTCATCGATTGAAAAAAAAAAAATTAATACTTATATTAATTAAAAACAGAAAAAAATTGGTTGTACATGTTTTTAATCGAGAAAGCTTTTTGATTTTTGTGAATTTGTGGCGGGAAAAGAAAGACAAGAGTTTTTTCCATAAAGAAGCTGAAAAAAAAAAAATGTTTAAAACGACTGCAATGATTTTTTTTTCGTTTTTTTTTTTCTAAATTTTGTTTTTGAAATTTCAGACAACGCCCTGCTCACGCAATCGCGTTTTATTCTGATGGAGAGCATACTCATACAATTTTCCCTTTTCGGTCTTCTTTGCGTTCTGAAATTTCGCAAAGTCATGGACAAACCGACGACCCTGGCCTGGTGGATATGGCTCATCCTGGGAATCGCCAGTTTGACTTGCGCCATGTGGTACGTTAACAACGAATGAACAAACAAATATATCGTTATCGTGAATTAAATTCATCGAGCCTGTCCTCGAATTAGTCCCGAAAAATCTGGATACACTACAATAATTATTTTTTTTAATTGATACAATTTTTTAATTCTATCAATTCTACAATTTTACAAATTATCGCTAATGCATTCTGTTTTTTTTCAATTCACAAAATCTTTCTATAATGACGAATCAAATTTCCCAAAGATGCCAAAAATTCACATAAAAAATTCAGATAAACTACATCGACGAATCCAATACGAAATAATATTTCTCAACAAAAATAACGACAAAAAAAACAATTCTTCACAAATATCCAACCAATCAATATCAATCAATTTCACCGACATTCACTGATAAAATTTTATAAAATAAACAAATCGTCTTTTCTCCCTCACAAAAAAAATTAAACACAAAATAACATTTTTCAACAATCAACAACCAAAAAAAAAAAAATTAAATACAAAAATAATAATTCCCAACACCAATAATAAAAAAAATAAATTCATTTTAAAAAACTCCATTTCAGCGTAAAATACGTAGGATTCTATTCCCTATCATTGGCCGTGTTTCTCATAACTCGTGACTACTGGTCGCTGCTCCCGCGAAAAACCATCTCAAACGGATTCCTCTGGCTCCACTTGGTCCTGCGTATTCTCGTAATCACCACGGTCATCGTCTTGGTCTACCTCACAGTATTCTACATCCACTTGTCGGTCCTGACGAAAGCCGGACCCCACGATGCAGCCATGACGAGTGCATTTCAAGCGAGTCTCGAAGGTGGTTTGGCGAGCATAACTAAAGGTCAACCACTGGAAGTGACTCACGGTTCGCAAATAACACTTCGTCACACGTTCGGTCGGGCGTGTTGGCTTCACAGTCACAATCACGTTTATCCATTGCGTTACACGGACGGTCGTGGAAGTTCACATCAGCAACAGGTCACTTGTTACTCCTTCAAAGACGTGAACAATTGGTGGATCGTTAAATTGCCCGAAATAAGCGATTTGGTGGTGACAAAACCGAGTCCGTCGCTCAAACACGGCGACGTCGTGCAATTGGTTCACGGAATAACGAGTCGTGCTCTTAATTCGCACGACGTCGCGGCCCCGATGACCCCACAGAGTCAGGAAGTCTCGTGTTACGTGGACTACAACGTTTCCATGCCCGCGCAAAATTTGTGGAAAATCGATATTATCAATCGCGAACAATCGGGCAACGTTTGGTACGCCATACAGAGTCAAGTGCGTTTTGTTCACGTTGGCACGGAATACGCTCTGAAATTCAGTGGTAGACAGTTGCCGGATTGGGGTTTCAATCAGCACGAAGTCGTGGCCGATCGTTTGATCGAACAATCGAATTCCGTGTGGAACGTCGAGGAACATCGTTACACCAAGAATGAGGATCAGAAACAGCGTGAACGGGAATTGATAAATGCCGAGATGATACCTTTAAAAGCCACGAGTTTGAGCTTTTGGGACAAATTTGTGGAATTGCAGGTGAAAATGTTTTTCGGGGCCCAGGACGGACAGACCAGTCATATGTACTCGAGCGGTCCGATCGAGTGGCCGACCATGGATCGCGGAATTGCTTATTGGGTCGCCAATGATAGCAATGTACGTTTTTTTTTTTAATTTTTGTTTTTAGTTTTTTAGTTTTTTTTTTATATTTGAAAATATTAGTGCGGATTTTTTTTTATTTTTCTGTATTTTTTTATTGGTTTGGTGGATTATTTTCATTTTAATATATATAGATATAATTTTTTTAAGTCTCTCTGATATTTAAAAATATTATTTCGGATTTTTTTTATTTTTCTGTATTTTTTTTATTTGTTTGACGGATTAATTATTTTTTTTTATCTCAAGTAGATAGAAAAAAAAATCTGCTGCTTGGTTTGAAGGTCAAATGTGTAAAATTTCGTCAAGAAGTATCAAAATTGTTGCTTTAGAGGCTTTTAGGGGTGGAAATGAGAGATGGGGGTAGTTTTCCAAAATCTTGAGTAGACAGTCATCTTTCTCTTTTTTTTTTTGAAGGCCAAATGTGCAAAATTTCATCGAGCTTGGAATAAAATAGTAGATTTTTATAGAAAACAAATTGAATAACGTTGATTGAGTTGAGTTGCATCTTTGGATACATTTTTGCGTGTGTGTGTGTGCTTTTATTATAGTTTGTAATGTATATTCATTTGTTTATTCATTTTATTACTAAATTTTTGAATATTCAAGGAAATATTTGTAACTGTTGATTAAATTGCAGGCACAAGTCCATCTTTTGGGAAACATTGCTGTCTGGTATTCCGGAACGATCGGTCTGATGATTCACATAGTTCTTCTGACGTTTTATCTGTTGAGAAGACGTCGACAGTGTTACGACATTTCCGAAATCGAGTGGAATCGTTTTTCCGGCAACGGACAAGTTTTGTTGACCGGTTACGGTCTTCACTTTTTGCCATTTATGTTTGTCGATCGAACACTGTTTCTTCATCATTATTTACCGGCTTTCGTGTTCAAAATTTTACTCACAGCCGCGACGATCGATCATCTTTATTATCTCATTGGGTGAGTTTGATTTATCACAATTTTTTGTCAATTTTTAAAAATACTTTTATCGACGTTTTCACAAAAGTCGATCGGAATTAATTTTAATAGTTTACTCTGTGATTCGTTATTTAATAATCCATCAACGTAATTTATTGATTTATTTTGTACTTTTTACATTTTTTTATCTTCGAAAAAAAAATTGCACGATTGAGAAATTTGATTATTCGTTCCGTAAAATAGTTTTGTCCATTTTTTTGTTGGTTTCAGAAGTCGTTATCGTTGGAGATTCGTCTTGCCACTAGCGAGATTGTTGATAATCGGTTGGGTCGCTACGATAATTTTCGTATTTCGTAAATTTGCCGTTTTGAGTTACGGAATGACGCCTCTCACGGCCAACGAAGTCGTTAAATTGCGATGGCTCGACACGTGGGATTTTATTATTCACAAAACGTGATAAACTCTTGTTTTCGAGACGATTCTCGGATTGTTCGACGCAAGAGTGAACGAAATGGTTCAATTGTTCGTCGAACGAAATAAGCTCAAATCGTTTTATTTTGATTTACAATGGATTATGGAGATGATGTGCTTAATGCTCGGTCGGTAACGAAAAACTGTAAACCGTTGTTTACGGAATTCGTTGATGTTGACGATGAGAGTCGAGAACGATCGACTGCGTCTTGAATGTGAGCAGTCAATAGTTCTCGACTTTTGCTCGAAAGTTCAATCGTAAGAGAGAACAATGGTTTTTGGGGGAAAAAATCATCCATCACTCTCGCAGTCGTGAATATCTGAGGAAGAGAGACACATGTGTGGGCACATCATCTTAACACGTCAAAATAAGACGTAGACATTTACAACTATATAAAAAAAAAAAAATTAAAAAATAAATAAAATAATGTTTTGCGCACAAGCCAAGTGAGATTATCGACTGAGTAAAGACTGTTAAGCTCAAATTGTTCGTGAGAAAAAAAAACCGACCGAACGAAATTTTTTTTCCATCGACGATAAAACACGATCGTGAATATTGAAAAATTGTGTATTGCCACGATGTTAATTGCACATTTATACATTTTATCTCATAATCGTAACGACGATACATTTATGCCATTAACTCTTTTTTTTTCATATACGTAAAACATACACGCTATATATTTATATAAAAAATTTTTTTTTCATACTTAGAAATATTTCAATGCAAAATAATAATAATAATAATGATAATAATTTTTAAACGAAAATTCGGCGGCATCGAACGAATGCGAAAACATTTTTCTCGACAATCTCGCGACACGGAATTATTCAAATCGACACGAAGATTGTTGATCGCGAATGAACTGATAACTAATTCGCGAATATATATTTTTTCAAACAAATTTGGAGGAAAATCCATATTTTTGTACGAATTGATGGAAATTCGTGTATTTCGTGTAAATTGAGGCTAGAAAACAAACGATTTTGCGAATAATTGTAATGAACGTTGAGATGGCAATTTTTTTTTAATTCAGTGATTACGACTTTGAAAAAAAAAATAATTAGTCATTATTAGATTCGATTAGAAATTTTAAAAATTGTTTCGCATTTCAAACGTTGAAGATGCCTGACATAAATGATCAACAATCGGCCTGTTACGGCCTGTCTTCGTTAATTTCGTTAACGATACGAACATTTTTAATGAAGCTGACTCGTTGCGTGTGTAAATACGTGAAAATTCGTTATATTTCTCATAGAAAAAAGCTCGTTGATTATCTCGTCTTCGTTATTCTCGTTCATCCCTGGATTGTTTTTTTTTTTTTTACTTGCAAACTATCGGCAGAAAATTTTTCGAAACAGTTCGAGTTTTAAAAAAAAAATTCGAGGTTGAGCTTTTAGAAATGAATTATTATATTTTTATGTGAATCAAACAAAACGTTAATAAATATCAATGTCCATGTGATGTCAAAAATTTTTTAGAAATTCTAAAAAAAAAATTAATACAGATCTAACGCGTTTTTTTTCCCAATATTCTTCGAATATTTATTTTTAAAAATGTTTTGAATTTTTCAAACTCCATGTACACCGGATATTAAAAAATGGTCGTCCTCTCGACGACGTTTTGAAAAACAAAAAAAAAAGATAAATTGTTATGTCTAAGTAGGATGAGCTTGTAACTATAATTTATTGCTACGATTCTCGTTTATGTTTCTTTTTATCTTTATATATATTTATATATATATATATATATTTTTTACTTTATTCAAATTTTATGCGTACAAATTCGATAAAACAATTTTAACGCTCGATTAACACAATTTGGTTTTTTTTCCTTCCTTCTCTTTCCTTCAATTTTTTTTTTTTTTTTTTCGTCTCATCGATCAACTAGCTGCATTCGCGAAGACAATGTTCTTTTCTTCGAGGTCCCCGCGTGACTTTGAAATTTTATAGTACAAATAATTTTACACTTAATTTTTTGTTTCTTCTTTCTTTCTTTTTTTTTTTAAATCGTTATTTTAGAAGCATTTTTGTACATAATACGCTCGTGAGATCTAGATACTATGAAACACTTCGATAATTACCGAATAATCGTTCAAGTGTATGACAATTTGTACACGAATTATTTATTTTATTTTATTATTAATTTTTTATTTATTTTTTTTTCGTATTGGTTTTGGGTGAGGTCCATCACGATTTTTACGGACAGTACGGCAGGCAAGCAGACTTTTCTATGCATCGACGGGCACTTTGCACGTATGAAAAGAAAAAAACCCGCAATTTTTCATTTATCTTATAATGTTATAATTTTTTTTGTTCGCTCTTTCAATTTTACGGATTCGAAAAAAATAACACCAAAAAGACAAGTACAGTCAACTTTTGTCACTCCACTTCATCGAGTCCATCGAAACCCTTGGAAACTAATCGGAACACGAATGAAAAAAACATCACGACTTTCGAAGTCATTCAGAAATGAAATGATAATTTGATTTTTTTAAAAATGTACACTTTTATTGAAAAAATTAATAACAAGTGAGTCACTAGATAAATAAGCGAAAATAAGAAGAAAAAAAAACGTAGCAAAGTGCCAATCTTCGATGTATCTGCATTTGTTTTTTTTTTATTTTAAAATTTTTTAGTTTTTTAATTTTCATATTTTTTTATATGAAAGTTCTAAGATTTGTGTTTGTCGACCGATCTGCGATCGATATTTTCATAGAGAAGTAGCTTTGAATGGGGTTAGATGATTTTTTTTTTTTTCGACGTATTCGACGTTTTTCTACATTATCGACGTAATGTACCGGTTGTTTTACGTTACACGTAGAGAATCCTAGGTATCGACGTTCAATCCGACCCTGGTGAAGACGATCGAACTTATCAGGCCGTCGCGAACGTTTTCCGCGCTTCTGCCGACCCCGAATGTGAAGTGCACGCCGTCGCAGGTCGTGTCTTTGGCGCAGTCGCTTATCGGATAGCTTCCGGCTTTGTTGAACACGACACCCACACGATAAATCTGTTTGTAGCAACGACAAAATTTTTCCAACGTAAAATAGTCGCGGATAAAAATTTTTTAAAATAAAAAACACATTTTTAAGAATTGATGAGTATTTAAATTATTTATTTAATTACCTTATTTTTTTGTATATAGATTGGTCGATTGAAACTAATTTCCACGAGGCAGTTGCACGTGGTTGTGGTTGTGAAATGTGTGTAGGTCAGACGCGACCCATCCGAGTCGAGAAGATGTGCGTACAATATTTCCGTGTAGACCAGAGGAGAAAGCGTTCTCGGTGGCTGAATTAATAACAAAACAAAATTAATAAATAAATAAGTTTTGTGAAAAAAAACTTTCAAAAAGTTGTGCGAATAAAACTCGATTTGATCGATTCAATATTAATAATAATTGTTTATTACTATTATTAATATTTATTATTATTATTATTATTTAGTTTTTTTGTAAAAACTTTGAAAAAGTTGTGCAAATAAAACTCGATTTGATTGATTCAATATTAATAATAATTGTTCATTATTATTATTAACATTTAATTATTATTATTATTATTATTATTATTATTATTATTCATAATAATTGAGGTTGAAATAATAATTCGATAATAAAATCGATCGACGAGGATCGAAAAAAAAAAGTAAAAATGAACGAAATTCAATGAACTCACAACTGCCAATTGCGTCGGCACTTGAACCCCGATAACGCAGATATTTTTGTCGACTTTGAAAGTAACCGAACAGTCTAACGTGTTGCTGTTGAGACAATCTTTGCTCTCGCTTATGCTTCTTCGACAATAATATTTCGAACCCTCGCGAATTCCACCCTCGGCGTGTAACATTCTCGACGCCTCGAAGGACGAAGAATTTCGCGGAATGCTCATGTCCGAATGGGGTTCGCGCATCGTGTCGTAACAACGGGTTATCATCGCTTGCTGATGACTCGGAATCATCGGTGAAAACAAATCACCCGTCCAATCGCAGTCCCATGCGTTTCTCTGATAACGACCGACCTCAAACTGCAAAGATGATTAATTTTTTATTTTCAATTTTTTATAAACAAATAAAATAAATAAAATAAATAAAATAAATAAAATAAATAAAATAAATAAAATAAATAAAATAAATAAAATAAATAAAATAAATAAAATAAATAAAATAAATAAAATAAATAAAATAAATAAAATAAATAAAATAAATAAAATAAATAAAATAAATAAAATAAATAAAATAAATAAAATAAATAAAATAAATAAAATAAATAAAATAAATAAAATAAATAAAATAAATAAAATAAATAAAATAAATAAAATAAATAAAATAAATTTTCCAAACAAAATATTTTTTGGATGAAAAAATAAAAATCGTTTGTTAAAAATAAAAAAAAAATAAAATAAAAATCTCGTCAAAACCAAGATCGATTATTAAACGAAAAAAAAGTTTCATACTGGTTTGTGTTTCAAATTTCCACGTTTTTGTGCATTAGTGGAAAACCCATCGGGCATGGGAACGTCGCTTCCACTCGACGAAACATTCATCAAAATGGCAAAAGTTTCGTCCCTGGTCAACAATTGCGATCTTCCAGGACCTTCGGCGAATTGTTTCGGGGTTAACGTCAAAAAACGTATTTTTTCGACCAAATTACCAGTAACGGATCTCAAACATTTAGGATCCGATGACATCAAACTTTTTCTGTTGCATTCGGCTTTGGCCCAACGTTCCACGGCCTCGAACAATTCCATTTCCGAATCGATTCGCAATTCTTCCTGATCGAAAACCGTGGCAATAGTTCCAATTTCCACTTCGTCCCAACTGGATTCCTTGAGAATCTCGTCTGTCTTGGTGCAAATTATTTGCAAACATTTGTCGAGCAGTACGGGTTCTTCGAACAATTTTGCAAATTCGTAAGCTCGACAAGCTTTCTTGGGCGACAGATCGGACCAAAGATATTTTGTGCATTCTTCGACGAGAAAGGGTAACATGTATTTTTTCGCGCAGTAACACAATTCGCAAGCGAGTTCGAATGATTCGAGGTCTATGTGATCGGTGTAGATGTATTCGAGAAGGGTTTTGAAAGCCTCGGGTTGAACGTCGCGAATGGGAATCGGATCGCTCTTTTCTGCCATGCTTCCGTAAAACATGGCCTCGAACACGGGGCTGGACATGGCCAGGAACAATTTGTGACCCTCGAGTATCTGTTGCTGGGGCTCTTGGCCGACTATGAATTTGCAGTCGGACCATTGTCCGCTCTCCAGAAGATATTTACCGCGTTGGGACACTCGTTGCTTCGTCACTTGCCAGTCGCACGGCAAACCCATTTTGCACAGAATTTTTTTTTTTTTATTATCGTGTTTGGATAAGTTTGAAATTTTTTTTTTTTCAGAAATTCTTGTATTTGTTTATTATCCGTCGGCGTTTGGAATTATTATTCTCCGTCGGCTGGTACTCAAAATGCTGCCGCTGCTTCTGCGAAACAAAAAAAAAAAAAAAAAAGAACGTAATGATTTTAAAGTTTTTTTTCCAACTTTTACATTTTAAATTCTATTTTTATATTTTTATTTTTTTTCTATCATTTTTTATTTTATTTCATTCATAATCGTGTTACTTTTCTTCATGTTTTCATTGTTTCACCAAAATGTGAAATTAATTTTTTTATTACTCTTACATCTCGGATTGTTATTCGACCGATGAATTAGAAGATCAAAAAATCATCTAGTCTCTATAAAAAAAAAAAAATTTAAAAAAAATACAGAAACAAAACGAAAAAAAAAAAAATAAATAAATAAACAACAAAATTGAATCAACGTTGTAAATCCATTGCTCAGTGACAGAATGCCCCGAACACTGTTGGCTGACCAGTGCAACAGTGATAGAGTCTGTGATAAAACGTTTGTACCGGGGAAACGATGGAGACAGGTGGAGGGGAGGGGGAAGAAGAAGGGGACGAGTGGGAGAAGGCGATATAGAAGGCGAGCAAGTCCGTTTACCTCGTTATCACTCGAAGCCTATATACGATCGCGACTTCGCCCAACTTGTTTTTTTTTCTTCTTTATTTATTTTTTCCACAACTTGCCTTAAAAATCCATCGTATCGAAAATTGGACAAAAAAAAAAATATATTAGCGAATAATTTTCGTCAGTCGACGCACCAAACGCCCGAGTCTCGTGCGAACATCATCGTCGTCAATGGACCGAACGTGAAATAAATTCTATTCCGGGAACCGCGTGCTGAGAAGACTATAAATAATCGTTTTACCCGAGTCTCGCCGTAAACAATGCCAAAAAACCGAGATTTCGCACGGGAAGAGGGAGAGGGGAGGGGAGGGGGCAATCGACGAAAATCACATTCAACTGTTTCGTCGAAAAAGAAAAATAATAATAATAATAATAATAATAATATTTAAAAAATGTAAATGGAATAAATGAAACAAAGTATTATGAATGAGAGGACGCCGTTTGACTTGACAAACCTCAGAGTTGTCGATTATTGTTGTTGTTGTTGTTGTCTCTCTCACACACACTCTCTCTCTCTCTCTCTCTCTTTATCGTATTTCTTGTTTTCTTTTTTTCTTCGTACTTGGAAAGCGATAACGCACGTCGCAGACGTCTGGATGCCTGAAGTTTGTTCGCGAAAACAAAACAAGAATAAAAAATAGCAGTTTTGTCGCTGATACGCGGGGTTGTCCCCCCCTCCCCGCGCGACTCACTGAAATCCACGGAAATTCGCTCGGGGGTCTCTGTGTGATATCGTCGTGAAATTACGGCTTACTTCGCGGGGGAGCTGGGGTCGGTCCGTCGATTGTTTTGTTTGGGAGTGTGGAGAGTCGATGATGGCGGTCGAGGCGGTCCACGAGTGGGGGGTCAGCGAAGCTGTGGTCGTTCGCCGCTGGAGGTCGCTGGTGAGGGGGAGGCCGACTAGCTCCGCATTTTTATCAAATTGAAAATAACCTAGTCACTGCTTTTTATTCGAAAAAAAATGTTGAAAATATTTTTTTCGAAAAGCTGAGAAAGTTTCACAAATTTTGTGTACTTTTCGAGTTTGGATGTCCAGGAGGTTTCTCAGAAATAATAAAGGAACCAAAATGCAAATTTCCAAAATGCATTTATCTTTATTTTCATGTGTTTGTTGTTTACGCTGATGAAAAACTTATATTTTGAATCAGTTTTTGACGTGAAATTTTCGCGGCCGTCCCATTAATTCGCCGTTCAACGATTTCACTCTAATGTCACGCGGTTCGAGTTTTTTTGGGATGCAAATTCGAAATTGCCGCGTCGCGCCTGCGCATCGACGCTGTTCAGACTCCAACATTAATGAACGATGCCGCTGCGACCTGCGACACTGGCTGTGACTGCGTGTGCAACGAACTTCGTTCTTCGCTGTCAATAGCCGTCCTCGAGGCGAGTCGTATTTTTTTTTGTTTCCGGATTTTTTTCCATCTCTATACAATCGTCAACAAAACTCGTCACGATTGCACCCAAATTTATTCATCATCGTTACGTAGATTTAGTTCGACGGATGAACGTCACGTTCGTCGGTTCTTCGTAAATTGCGATAATCGAGTGTCCGACGCATTATCGCAAACGAATGCGACGATTTTTAGGTTAAGTTATCGTAGCTTCAGAGATGGCGGAAAAGGCGATACTCAAGGTACGACAAATTTTATCGTTGCGCTATTGTTCGTGCAAAAAAAAAAAAAAAAAAAAAACAGGATACAAAATTTGCATCACATTTTGTTTTTCTTCGTCGTTTTATTGAGATGCAAAGTTTTTTTTTTCTTTCGACTCCTACGTCTCGGATTGTTATATGATTGATTTATGAATAAAAAAAAATAGCTCCGTTTTTTGTAAAATGAGGAATTTGTCGATGAATTATTTGGTACGAGAGATTTTTTTTTCGAATTTGTATACTTTTTTTTTTTTTTCTTATTCGAGGTTTGAGAAATTCTTCAGTTCGTCTTGTTCATCGAACGACCTTCCGAGGATCAAATTTTTTATGAACGTTGATCGACCAATGGCTATCGATAAATTGATTATTGATTATTCGGTGCCTACAAATTGTTGCTTCGTCTAGGTTACGATGTAGTCGATAATAATGGTTGATATAAAAAAAAAAAGCTCGGATAAAATTATGCCGTTAACCTATTTAGCGTTATCGTTCGTGTTTGTATGAAAATCTGAAATAATTGCAAATTTGAGCAGTCAGCCGCCTCCGTCAGACTTGTTCAATATTATTTTGTCATAATGCAGCTGCCATTTCTTGTCTTACTATCTTATTCATTATTCTTAAGTCAAAAAAAAAATTATAACAATATGAAATTGGAATTGTAATTATCGCGGACATTTTGAAAAACGTCGACGAATTTCTGTTGCAGCAAATTGCGGAGCAAAAGCTCAAGGCGTTCTCCATCGGGACGATGGGGAAGCGTCCGCAAAGCAAAAAAGAGCTGGAGGACCAGCGAAAGAAAGAACAGGAGCAAGCCGCGGCTCAGGTCGGTTCTTAGTCGATATCGTCGATATAAAAAAAATATCGAAATGTATTTTCTTTTCATATTTACTTTTTTTTGCGAAAATTGAACTTTCAAGGCTTTCGAGGAGTTTGTGGCAACTTTTCAAGAGAATCCGAGCAAAGCGACCGGCAAGGTTTGGATCAAAGCGGGCACCTATGACGCGGGCAAAAGACGTGAGTACTCGACAAAATCGTTGTGACTCTCAATTTACATTTTTCATTGGGAAATCGGTTGGAACGAATCTTCATTGGTCTGTTTTTGAACAGAGGAGGACACGAGAGAGAAGGGCAAATTGTACAAGCCGCAGTCCAAGATATCGGAGATAATCGAGAGCAGATCGTCGGCCGAACAGGCGCAGGAATACGCAAAGATGCTGGGCTGCAAGCTCGACAGGCTTGGCAAAAAAAAGAAAGAGGGCGAGAAGAAAAAGAGCAATCTCGAATTGTTCAAGGAAGAATTGAAGATGATACAGGAGGAACGCGAGGAGAGACACAAGTACAAGGGCGTCGTGAAAACGGTAATATCCACGCAATCGGAGGATTCAACGCAAACGTCCATGAAATCTGTCGAGGGTGAGTTTATATTAATTTTCAAAAAATTTCGGTTTTTCTTATTTCGGGGGTGGTTTTTAATTTTTTTAAGGGTTGTAAGTGGATCCGAAAATTCTTAAAATAATCAGGGGTGCTTTTGGAGTGAAGTGGAAGCCAAAAAAAAAATTATTGTCTTAGAATTCTTCGGTTCTAGTTAATTATTTTTCGTTGACATCGACAGGCGTTTCCACGTCCCATCCAGATCCCCGAAAAGCAAATCTTCGTTCCTCCATCGACGATCCCCGTCTCTTGTCACTGATGTACGACGGTAAATGAATTCCAACTTCCTTTCCGAACAATCTGATCCCGCTTTTCAATTATTTACCACGAATCGACTATAAATACGACGATTTTAAATAAATAAGTTTAACATGGTTAAAAAAAAATGTTATTTCTTCGTTTAGGACCAAGTATCGACAAAACGTTGTTCGTAGACGGTTCTTTTGACAACGGTGATCCCAACACTACGAATCTTTATCTCGGTAATTTAAATCCAAAGGCAAGTCTCAAAATCTACAACCACAAAATAAATAAATAAATAAATAAATAAATAAATAAATAAATAAATAAATAAATAAATAAATAAATAAATGAATAAATAAATAATAATTGACGAAAATTATTTTTTTATATTCCCGAACAAATTGATTTTAATTCGATGAAAAAAATTTTGCAGATAACGGAGCAACAATTGATGGAAATATTTGGCAAATACGGGCCTCTGGCCAGTATTAAAATAATGTGGCCTCGCAGCGACGAGGAAAAAGCCCGACAGAGAAACTGCGGTTTCGTTGCGTTTATGAGCAGAAAAGACGGCGAGCGAGCATTGAAGAATCTGAACGGTGAGTCGATCATCCATTTTCCGATGGATTTTTAGGAATTTATTTATGAGAATACTTTTGGGTTTTTTACCGACACCGATAGGTGTGCGGTCGGTGTACGGCTTCGGCGGTCCCACAAGTTAAGCAGCATTTCTTGCGGCCAGTACTTGGATGGGTGACCGCTTAGCCGTGCACCGGCTGGCATATCGATCGGTGAGCGGGAGGCCAGTCCTTCTGGGGCCGTGGTGCCTGCGCTGAAGTGCTTCTTCTGCGCATGCGCCACGAAACCAGAAGAACAGGGGCCGACTGTACCGACACGGGTTTTCTGCAGTTTCCCCGTGTCCAAGGCAAATGCGGTACAGCGGTAGGTAAAGTCGTCTGCAGACGCGAAAAGGGGAGAGCACATTTAGGATTTTCATGGGGAACGCGAATATAACGGAGACTAACCTTGTAAAAAACTCAAAGAGTTGTGCAAGTAAAACTCCAAGTATCGTACTTTTGGGTTTTTTTGCAATGAAACTGAGTGAACATGTTCGTCAATAGTACACGTACAACATAGCTGGCATACAGGGGTATTTTCGACCCCCAGGCACAAAAAAACTCGCTGCGAGTGACCAATCAATTTTTCTCACTGAAAAAAAATCTCATATATTCTTCGATACTCACTCCAAGACTTGTCACAGGTTATTTGGTTCAAACTCAATATTTACTTGAAAAAAAAAAATTGAAAGTAAAAAAACGAAAAAATGAAAAATATTTTCACCAAAAAAAAAAATCGAAACTTCGCCATTTTTCATTGTTTTAATCTGAAAATTGAACTGGATACGCTCGGAACACTCTACTTTCAGGGAAAAAATATCCTGATAGTGGCTGTTTGAAAAAAGGTATTTATTCCGTGAAAATTAAGTGAATTAGTGTTGAATTAATTTTGCTTGGGGACATTTCGACCCCAGTGTGCCAGCCCGAGGGTCAATAATTGACCAACGGTTGAAACGTCGAACGGGGGGGGCCTTTCTCTTCGAGGAATTATCGTTTCAATCTCGTGGATTTAAAATTGCAAATATCAAACGCACGCACACAGGTCGTGATATAATGCAGTACGAGATGAAATTGGGTTGGGGAAAAAGCGTGCCGATACCGACCTATCCGATTTACGTGCCTCCGGCCCTCATGGAGATGACACAACCGCCCCCACCCTCCGGACTACCGTTCAACGCTCAACCCCATCGTCGCGACAGGCACAAGGTATACAATATGCAAAAAAAGACAAACCCGAAAATATACCGAATCGGGATAATTATGAGAACGAAATATAATGGAGCGACAGAGAATGAGAGCAAAATGATTGAAAAAAAATATCGACAAACAAAAAATTCAGGCGCGTTATTAATAAAGTGGTCAATAACGTTTCCGAACGAAATTACGTATTTTATTATTTTTCTTATTGTTAATATTCATTGACATTGGAAACCCTCGCACGGATGCTTTTTACACGCGATGAGAGACGTTGGATTTAATAAGAGACAAGAATAATTGTCGAATGTTGTTGTTTTTTTTTTTTTTTTAACGACGACACGAGAATTATTCGTGTCTCAGAAATATTTGATAATGGGTTCAGCGTGAACGTGTAATTTCACTTATAATTTTTATCAGTCGCTGGTCACTTATACTAAAAAAAAAAAAAGATTTTTTTTTAAATTAACAGACAAACAAATCTTCTATTTATATAATTCTTTAATGTTCGAATTTTTTATTTTTTCTCGTGATTCAAATTTTTTCCAACTAAAAGAACAAATATGCGGTTTATATATTTTTTATTTCGAAAATACTAATTTTGCAGATAACAATAAATTATATATATATATCTATTTTTTGGTTTTTTTGCGATTCATCGATGAATTATTTCGAACAATTGGGAATTAACGCTGAACCCGTTGATCGGCAATTCCGTCGCCAAAGTTTCATTCCTAAAATTTAAGTTCGTAAATTAGTTGCTAGAGTAAAAAAAATAATGATGATAATAATAATAATAATAATAATAATGAAGAAAAAAAGTAAAAAAGCAAAGAGTGAAAGCTGTGCTGTGATATCTTCCTCACGAGACGCCCCACGCACCGCAAGACGCCGCAATGAGGAGAAAAAACAAAAAAAAAAAAGACAATCCTCCATAACGAAAAAAAAAAAAAAAAAATAATATGAACATGATTATTTATATTTATTTTTCTAAATATATATTTATTTCTTTTTTTTTTTAATACGTACCTCATTGAACCGTATAACCACGTTTTTGAAAAATAATCTCAGATACCACGTATCCGCACCCTCCAGAGCGCGGACCAGGAAAAGGAAAACTTTGAAAAGGTAAATTTGTTCTATTATGTTAGAAAATAAATGGTTTAAAAAAAAATGTATTTGCAAATTCATTTGCGATAATGAAACTACATTTTTTACAAACTACATTTATATCAAAATAATTATATATATATTTAAATAAACGTATATATAATTATTTTGATATATTCAACGCTATATTGAAATAAATGACAATAATAACAATAACAACACAAACGAATGAGAAAGGTCCAGGTTGACCCGCTGTGAAAAGGCGTTGAAAGAACGCTTTTCTTTTTTTTTTCTTGCGTTCACCTACGAATTTCTAAACTCGGTGGTAAGTGCGTTACGTCCGTTCGGCACATTGAAAAATCACATTGTAGACGAAGATTCAAGATCGGTGGAACAGCGGGTCGTGACACATGTTTAAAAAAAAAAAAAGACAGAGACCAAAACGAAATTTAAAATAAAAAAAAAATAAAGAAACAAAAAAAAAACGAACCCCAAAAAGTAATTTCGTCTTACGATGGTTAAATGACAAATCTAATCCACGTTTTAAAAATTGTTGTTGTAAATGAACATTGTTGGCGTTCGTTCGGGGTTCATGTCGGGGCACTGGCA
Source organism: Diplazon laetatorius (assembly GCA_963662125.1). NCBI lineage: Eukaryota > Metazoa > Arthropoda > Insecta > Hymenoptera > Ichneumonidae > Diplazon > Diplazon laetatorius. The sequence continues at coordinate 3,010,396 of OY759164.1, forward strand.
CACAAACAAAAATCTGTCAACCTGACTGCCCCCCTTCACGTTCACGTGTCTCTGTGTGTGTTGTCGACCGACTATACACGTGCGTTGCGATCTGAACCTGGGGGACATCTTCACAGATTTTGCAGAACGCGGTTGTCAAAGTGGTTATTCCAACGGAAAGGTATTTCTTGAATTTTCTAGTCAAATTATTAAAAAAAAAAAAGAATTCTGTAAGTATGCAATGTTGAGATGCAAAAAAAAAAAAAGAGAAAAGTAGTAGAAAAAAATATATGATCGAAAGCAAAGCATCAGAAGCGCGTCTACGAATCTTCTCTACCGATGTTCGCTGCTGAATTCCGTTGTTCGGTGCAAAAGCAACCCGTCGAAAAAAAATTTCCAAACGTTCCACGAAACGTTCAAGCCTTTAATGATATTGTGCGTTGTAGGAACTTAGTCATGTTGATACATAGAATGGTGGAATTTGTCATCCGGGAAGGCCCGATGTTCGAGGCCATGATTATGAACAGAGAGCTGAACAATCCGATGTTTAGGTGAGTCGAAATATTTGTTTATTTGTTTATTTATTTATTTATTTATTTATTTATTCATTCATTCATTTATTCATTTATTCATTTATTCATGTATCCATTTATTCATCTATTCATTTATTTATTTATTTTATTTTTAAAAATTTTCCTACACTCATATTTATTAAAATACTTTTACATTGCAAAATTGAAATGAAAAATCATTCGATTGCTAATCTCGTGTCAAATCGTTTCGAATCTCGCTTAATTCTGTGATATCATTATCAAAAATTGCAACATTTTTGATAGCTCAATTATTTTATTGAGCTTTTTAATAACAAAAACAAAAATATTTATCAAAAATTGAAGAAAAAAAGTAATTTATTACAAATTTCCGGAACGTACCTATTTTCAGTACTTTCGACGAAAATTATAACCGAACACTGTAGCAAAAATAATATGTGAGAATAGAAATAGAGAAATAACTCTTTCAACACAAACTTGGCTTTTTGTTTTTGTTTCTTTCGTTTTTTTTGGACTTTACATGAGTTTCGTTGTTGCAGATTCTTATTCGAAAATTATTCACCGGCCCACACTTATTATCGTTGGAAATTGTATTCAATACTGCAAGGCGACGGTCAGAAGGATTGGCACGTGGATGAGTTTAGGATGTTCAAGGGCGGAAGTGTGTGGAGACCACCGCCGGTCAATCCTTGGACCCAGGGAATGCCGGACGAGTTGATAGAGATTGAGGAACGGCAGGAGACGAGAAGAGGCAGTTTGTCAAACAGGTAAAACAAAATTTAACAAAAAAAAAAAAAGAAAATTCATTTACAATCAAAATTAAATTGGAAAAGAAATTTTCTAAAATTACAATTTTCTTTTTTTTTCTTCTCCCCATTGTAAAAATTTCATTTCATTTTCCAATAATTTCTGTGCTTTGTAACAAGTAAAAACAAATGGGAAGACGATGTGATCGATGGAAAAAAGTGCGGAGAAATAATTTTAAATATTGATGAATAAAATAAAATAAAGTTGTATACATTTTTTTTTGGGGATTTACAGTCAGAGAGACAGACTGGAAGATTTGCTGCGCAATATATCACCGGAGCGTATAAGGGTGGCCGAGGCGATGGTTTTTTGCATAGAGCACTCCGAGGCGGCCGAAGAGATATGCGACTGCATCGGCGAGTCATTGTCGATTCTTCAAACTCCGGCGAACAAAAAAATTGCCAGACTCTATCTCATATCCGACATACTCCACAATTGTGGTGTCAAAGTTACCAGTGCCACGATCTACAGAAAAGCGTAAATATTTATCATCACCATATTTTTTTTCTATACGAAAGAAAAATGAAAAAAAAAAAATGTTTAAGAATTTATTTTGAACAAATAATAATAATAATAATAATAATAATAATAATAATAATAATAACGATTGATTAAAATTTGTGAAACGACAGATTCGAAGCTCGATTGCCGGAGATTTTCACCGAAATTCATTTGGCTTACAAACAATTCGAAAGCAGACTCAAAGCCGAGGGTTTCAAGGTTCGAGTTATGAGAATGTTTCGAGCTTGGGAAGATTGGGCGGTTTATCCGAGAGAATATTTGGTTCGGTTGCAAAATTCTTTTCTCGGCCTGGCTGCGGTTAGTATATCTTGATAAAAAAATAATGAAAAATTTATATCGCCCATTTCACACAAAGTTTGGCAACTAAAAAAAAAAAACAGTTTTGTTTCAATTATCGACAGTAATGTCGATAACGGAAGTTTCATTATTCCAACAACTTTATTATCTATCTATATATTGTTTATCTTGTTTATTATTTATTCAGCTGATTTATTTCATTTATTTATGTAATTTATTGAATTTATTGAATTTATTTTTGGTTTAATTTTGACGTGTTAATTTGTTTTACGTAAAGACCGATGAACCCGAGCCCGAGAACGACGAGGACATTGACGGTGCTCCACTGTCGGACGCCGACGGTGAAGGCGCGGAGGATCTCGACGGTGTTCCTCTCGACGGTGCGGCTCTTCTCAAAGGGGCCTTGAAATTGGGACTCACGCCTCAACCACCTGCCAATTATGACGACATCGACGGTGTACCAAGTAAAATACTCTCTCTCTCTCTCTCTGACTTCAAATTAGAAAATTCGACAAACAATCACATAGAAATTGAATTTTTTTACAAATATTATTATTATCACGATTATTACTTCTAGCAAATATTTTATTCTCTTCGTAAAATTTACTAAAAATAATAATCGAAATACTTGATAAAAGTTTCGTAGCTTTAATAAAACATTTCGATGATTACACATTTAAAAAAATTATTTTTATCAAATATAACGAAGATAAATATTTATTTGCAAAAAATTAAATCTCAATGTGATTTCTTTTCTAAACTTTTCAATTCAACAGATTTTTTTGTCAACTTCTCAACTAAATCGAGTGAAACAAATGATCGAACAATATCGATCAATGAAATATTTAAAAAAAAAACAACAAATCGTTGCAATTTTGTGAATCATTATTTAAATTGTAATTATTTGGATTATTAATTTAAAAAAATGTTTTTTTCTCAGTGGAAGAAGACATAGACGGAATTCCAATGGACGACGACGACAGAACGGATTCCCGTGGCAAGGACGACGACAAGAAGCCGGCCATGCCCGCGGGTTTCGTGCCATCCCGATGGGAAACCGTGGATCCGGATCAGGTCGAGGCTCAAGCAATGACCACGAGCAAATGGGAGGAACTCGGTCACAACGAAGATTCGAATTCTCAGGACGCTAGTTTGGATTCGACGAGTCGCGATTACAACGAGGAGAGACGCAACAGACTTCGGGAAATCGAGGTGAAGACGGTGCAGTATCAGGACGAGATCGAGAGCGGTCGTCGAACATTGAAACCCGGATTGACGATACAGGCACAGGTCGAACATTACAGAAAAAAATTAATCCGGAAGGTAAGAATTTCGAACACTTTCGCCAAATAAATCATTCAAAAAAACGAAATTACTCGAATGATTGAAACAAATATTTTTTTCATTCAGTCTGATTTTTTATTATTCGAAAAACTTGACAATTTATTTCGATGATAAAAGGATCGGTGATCATTTTTTATTTAATTGTTTCCCGTTTGTTTAGTACGCATTGCAGAGCGACAGAGACATGAAGACCGACGATCGAGACGACGACAAACGACGTGAAAAGAAACGAAGTGCGAGTCCGGAATCTCCGGCTGGTCATTATCGCGAGAGACGAAGAAATTCTCCGGCTTCGCCGGCGAAAATTGCAACCAAATACAGGTTCGTTCGTAGATTCGATGATCCATCTGATTAAAATTAACTGTTAATTATAATCAATTTTGAATGATAAATGATTGTAAATTATAATTGATCGTAAATTATAATCGATTGTAAATTATAATTGATAGTAAATTATAATCGATTGTAAATTATATTCGATTGTGAATTATAATTGATCGTAAATTATAATTAATTCTAAATTATGATTGATTGTAAATTATAATTAATTGTAATTTGTAATTTATTGCAAATTATAATCAATCTCAAATTATAATTAATCATAAATTCCAATTAATCGTGAATTTGTTTAAAAATGAAAAAAAAAAAAAAATGTTTGCTTTCACAGATCACGAAGCCGATCGCCGAGTCGCAAACGTCGTTCGAAATCGCCTCACAAAAAACGCGCGGCACCGTTGACACCGTCGCCACCGCGTATTCGTCGTACCCCGTCGCCGTCCGGGTCGCGATTGTCCCGAAGATCGTCACCCGGTAGCGATCGCGCCGATCGCAAGAGACAAAAACGTTCGCCCTCGTTGTCACCCACGGCCACGGCCAACCCGAGAACCGCCTCGAAGCACAGAGCGAGCAGTCCACCGTCTCCGAGCCCGCGCAAACACAGACACAAGCATAAATACTGAATCCAACGTCTTGCCCCCCGCCCCCCGAAAAAAAAAAACAAAGTTATCAGTCAATATTTGCAAATTCCTCTTTTTCTTTAGGATTTTTTTTTTTATATCGACACTGGTTTTGAGTCCTCGGCTGTGGTTCACGACCAGCATCATGCGTTTTATCGTCGTTATCATTTGTGTCTTCTGACGAACAGTTCAATCGCCAAAAAAAAAAAAAAAAATCTGCCAGAGCGATCTTCAACGAAATCGTGAATATTCGCTGATTTTTCTTTTTCTTGTTTCATTCAACTTTTCTGATGTTCGAATTTTTCTCTTTTTTATTATTTTTTTTTTATACGCTGATTATTATTTTTTCTTTCTGTTTTATTCAACTTTTCTGTTATTCGATTTTTTCAATCATCCTTTTTTTCAATCGCCGAAAATAATCTGCCAAAGCGATCTCGAACAAAATCGCGAATATTTGCTGATTTTCTTATCGTTCATTCGACTTTTTTTGTTCGACGACGACTTCTCGTTTTTTTTCCTTTTTTCGTCGATTTTTTCCACGCCTCTTTATGGTCCTCTTCCCCCCCCCCCCTTCCCCTTCGATTCAAATGAACTACGAGCGTCGTGTTCACGTTCGCACGTCACACAATTGTACATAGTTTTTCGAGCCAAGGCGAACACGTGACCGCGCGCTCCCACATCGATTGTATGAATGAAGAAAGAAGAAAAAAAAACAGATTTTTTTTTTCAAAACTGTTTCGTTATTTTTCCCATTTTTGTTTCGATTTTTTTTTTTGTCTAGGGAACACGGTTATCAACCTAAGGACCACTTTTGCGTCGGTGAAACCGTTACGAATCGATTTAAACATTCACAATTGTTTATTGTAAAAGAATTTTGAAGGAAAAAAAAAGAATAATAAATAAAAATAAAAATACGAAATCTACATCTGATTTCGAATGATAATTGATTGTAATTATACGAATCATCGAGCAGAAAAGTCTTTTTTTTGTACACGAAGGAACGTGGAAAATTGAGGGAAATAAATAAATTCTAAAAAATTACTTCGTTCATTCGAGCTTCAACGTCACAAAATTCTCATTCGCCCACTTTTTTCGACCCACATATACACATATACATATAAATATAGTTTTTCCATCGTCGATGATGATGAAAATAGGTCATGAACATTAATTTCAATAATTTCAATTTTTCTTATAATAAATAATTTTTTATAATTAATTCTCTTTTGCTGTTTTCAATAGTGGTTAACGTCAATCACACGACTAGACAGAAAATATCGTGGAGATAATCGCAAAAAATACATACTTAAATAAAATTCGCGAGATTGGAACAAGCTATGCACAAAATTTCGTTTTAGGAACGACTCGAGTAGTTTTTTCACTTCTTGAGAACTCGATCGGCGAGGAAGATAATACGAATCACCATTTATTGTATCCTCCTTGTCAGTTATCGTTTCCCTGAAACACACAAACGAAGTTTAAAAAATTAATAAAAGAATTAATTATTTAACGAATGAAGAAATAAATAAATTGAGCGACAATGATAAAATTAACCGATTAATAAACGTGAAAATAAAATCGACGGACCTTGGACAACCAATTGTTGATATCTTCCTTGATCGACACCTCGTCCATACTCGTGTTGTTCGAAAATTCGTGATCACGTGGACCACCGGAACTGCTGCTACCCAACCGAGCCTTCGCTCCTTCCCTCCTTTGTGCATCTTCGTGTTGCTCCTTTTGCTGCTTTCGCTGTTCGGCCACAGACTCCGGACGCCGTCCTTTCGGTGCTTTTACACCTGCTGAAGAAGAAAAAGGTTGAAAAAAAAAAACAGTTCATCAACTCTGATAATAACAATAACAATTATAATATTAAGAATAATAAATCAATAATAGTAATAATATTTTCACCAATAATAACAATAGTTATAATATTCATAGTAATAATAATAATAATTCTTTATCACGATCCTCCGTGCTCAATATTTTTCCCACGATCCCGAATACCTCTTTTAATTTTATTTTATTTTTCCGTGTAAATTTTATGTTAAAAAAATAAATCAGATGCAGGGTCAAGTTATTATTCAAAAATTGTATATGTGAATAAATTATTTGTACGATTTTTTCACAGCGAGTATTTACGTTTCCATCCTTGCATATCTTCGGCATCGTCTTCATCGACTTCTTCATCATCGTAATCCTCGTCCTCCTCTTCCTCCTCCTCCTCCTCCTCGCTCTCCGTCGGCGTCGGCAGTTTTCCGTATTTCGCTTCCAACTTTGCCACCAATTCACGATCGTCCACGTCCTCCTCCTCCTCTTCGTCTTCTTCTTCCTCCTCTTCTTCACTCACCTCTTCTCCTTCCTCCTCTTCTTCACTCGCCTCCTCCTCCTCCTCCTCTTCTTCTTCTTCCTCCGGCTCCGTCGCCGACAATCGTTCGCTCTCGGAAGTCTGCATTTCTTCCGTATCGTCTTCGGTCTCTCTCCCCGTTACCGTCGCGTTGCTTCTCACCAACGATTTTTTATCTGTATCATTTTTTTTTGAAAAATTCATAAATATGAAAAATATATCCGACAGCCATTTTTTGAAATATTTTCTGCCGATAGTTTGCAAGTGAAAAAAAAATATGGTGACCAATTTAGGGTTAATCCCCATTTGAATATATATATATTTGTTTTTTGATGATTATTTGATGATTTGAATATAGATATTTATTTTTTTATGATTATTTGATGATTTGAATATGAATATATATATTTTTTTCGAATTATTGTTTCTTCCGCACCTTCGGCCAAAGGTCCTCGTTGAACCGTAGAATTTTTCACTTGAGAGTTTTCGAGCTTTCCCAAAGTCTTTTTGACGCTCGATAGGTCCGAGGCTTCGACCTTCAGGCCCTTGTACTTGACTCGAAGCTCCTCGTAGCTCTCGACCGCCTTGACGTCCCCGAGGACATCCGGACTGGCCTCCGTCGAGGCCGTCGAGTCCTGGGGATCGATGGGCGGTACTATCGTGCGTCGACGCGACAAATCGATCGCTTCCTCGCCGGGAGATCCGACGAGTTCGGCTTCGAATACACCATTGTGCAAATTAACAAAATCAAATTGTTTCAGATTGTACGAAAAAAAAACATCAATTATCAATTCGATTTACTTTTTAGAAAAATACGTTGAATTAAATGCATTATTTTATTTTTTCGTTTTATTGTGAGTTTTACATGAACACAAAGTTCATTCGATGAATATTCATGAACTTATTGTGTGAGAAGAAAAATATAAAAATTAAATATTAGGATCATCGATAAGCTATTTAATTGCGGTAAATTGATTAGCACATACTTACCTTCGATTGAGTGGACGAATTAAGACAAATTAGGTGTATATACGACGTTATCGGTTAATCGACGACGATTACATACAACATGCCACAATTATTATTCACTCAAGCGCACTGAAATTAGATTACAACGAAGATAACAATAAAATAATTTAATATGTATAATATTGAATAAAATAGACTGAACACGATGAAAAAACGAATGAAGCTGAACAGTTAAATAAAATAATTAATCATTAACGAAGATGATAAGAAGATGATTTGTAAAATTGAATAAAACAAAAAAGAAGATTAAAAACAAACGTGAATGGATTTTTTCATTCGTTCGAACAAAACGTGCGCAAGAGAGAAGAATAATTCGTAACTGAAAAAATATATTTAAATTTACCATTATTCCATCGTCTAACGAGTACAAAATGTGCGGCAACGATAAGGGCAACACCGACGCCGAACTTCACCGCCACTGCAATCACCACACCACATTCTTTTTGTATATTCGACGAAAAAATGGCCAATGTATCAATTGAATGATAAATAAAATCGACTGATTTAATTTTCGTGTGATTGAAGAATTTTTCGATTTTTTTTTTTCGTTCATTAGATATTTTTTTTTGTGTGTTTTATTTTCCCTCTGATTTTAACGTTGAATGGCAATGAGATGAAGAGAGAGGGAGGAAGAGAGAGAGCATGGAGGACCATTGATATGAATAATTTTCACATCATTTTTCTTTGGGGGCCATTTTTTAACGATAACTCACCACTCGACGATTCTTCCTCGATCTCTTCCTCATCGTCCGGTTCGATCTCCACATCATTCACCACTTCCTCGACCTCACCGTCCTCAATCTGCGAACGGAAAGAATGAACTTTGCATTCGTTTTACGAATCAAATCGAATTTCGACTATCTCAATTAAAAAAATTTATTTTTTTTTTCATTCATTAATCTTTAAAATTAATTTGACGTTTTAGAATTTTTTATTTCACGAAAAATTCGATTTGATTGTAAAACGTTGCATTCGTTTCATGAATCAAATCGAATTTTAACCATCGAAAAATTTTCCTTTTCAATATTTCAAATTTTTAGAATCTTTTAAACATTTTTTTTTTCATTTATCTTTTCCGTTCCCAGAAGGTAGGCCAATCACACTCTTACTCGGTTCTTTCGGTCATTCATAAATAATGTGTGAAATAATTTCTGTGTATTTTTGTTGTTGTTGTTTTTTTTTTTTATTTTTTGTTCTTTTCTATTTTTTTTTCTTTTTTTTTTCATTTATTTGTCATAAATTTTTATTAATTCATTTCATTTGTTATTAAACGTAGGGGTGAACAAATAATGATAATTTTCATCAGTCGATGATTGTTTGGTCGACGATCTTCTTACTCACTTCCTCGAGTGGTTCGGCGCTGTCGTTGTCGATCTCACCGACTCCGGGAATGCTGAAGAACTCGTGAGACCCATCGTCTTCGTCTCGATCGTCGTGATCGTCCACAACGCCCTCTATGCTCACGTCGAGATCGTCGTAAGACATGTTTTCCGGTTCATCGTCTTCGTCGTCTTCGTCATCTTCGTTCTCTTCGTTCGCTTCTTCGTCGTTTTCATCGCTGACGTTGTAGACTTCGTCCAGAGCATTCGTTTCTTCACTCTCGTCCTCGAAGTCCTGCTCGTAGTAACCTTCGTCAATCTCGTATATCAATTTTTCATCCTCATCGTCATCTTCATCATCGATGCTTTTGATTTCATCGTAAGCTTGGAAAAAAATTTGAAATTATTATCATTATTATTATTATTATTATTATTTGTTTATTTATTAATAAATAATGTTAATAGCAGTCTGGATTCTAGTTCTAAGATTCTGAGTTAATTATTCATGACGTCATAACCACTATTCGGACATATTATTATTATTATTATTATTATTATTATTATTATTATTATTATTATTATTATTATTATTATTATTATTATTATTATTATTATTATTATTATTATTATTATTATTATTATTATTATTATTATTATTATTATTATTATTGATCAAATAGTTATAATAATAATAATAATTTAGTCCTTAATAAAAAATTCTGACGTCGTGATCGCTGTAGGAATCAGCAAATGCGAGGAAAACGCAACATAATATTTTCAACGTATTATTTTCGGATCTCAATTTTGTAAAAAAAAAACTAGAAAAAAATATTGAAGCATCGAGAAAGATAAGTTGAAAATTGCCAAGGTCAAGGAGGCCGAAGCTCGGCGTGGGTTCTAACCTTAACGAGAAACAAAATTGTACCATTCAGTATGTAAATAGTTTCTTCCTCGGTCAATGTCTGTTCTTCGCTCGCATCTAATTCTTGATCCTCGTGAGTTTCTTCTTCTTCTTCTTCATCTCCTTCTTCTCCCTCTCCTTCTCCTTCTTCCTCGCCATCTTCTTCTTCCTCTCCTTCTTCTTCTTCTTCTTCCTCCTCTCCTTCTTCCCCTTCTTCTTCTTCTTCAGAGCCTATGCCCTCGTCTTGTTCATTGTCAACTTTCGCACGCTTCTTTTTCGCTACTTCTTCCGAATGCTCATCCTCTTCGGTCTCTTCCTTTTCTTCGTCGTGGTCCCCATCGTCCTCGTCTTCTTCTTCTTCTTCTTCTTCTTCTTCTTCTTCATCGTGCTCGTCATCCTCGTCGCTTCCATGATTTTCGTCCGGAGGATCGTCATCGTGCTGTGGCAGAATATCGTCGACCCAACCTTCGAACATCACTGCCCATCGTGACGATGCCACCGGTGTGTCGACTTTGAAGAAATAATACATTAACGATCAAACATTAGACATTTTTCGTCAAATATTTTGCATCTACTAAAATAGTTCAAAATTCATGACAAACGTGTCAAAATTATCAAGTAAACATTTTTTTAAAATTGTATAACCAGTAGCTTTTATCATTTCGAAAAAAAAAACGTTATTGTTTATTTATTGTTAGATTATCATTTTGTTATTATTATAGGATTGAATTGTTTATAAATTGTGTGTTATGAATTGTTCATTGTCTCGTCTTATTCTTAAATGACAACTGACCATCGGTATTGCCGCGTTGCTCGAAGATGATGAGACCAACGAGACCGAGAAGCAGGGTGAAGAGAACGAAGAATATTATCCTGGCGCACCAGTGACCTCCCGTGCTTCTTTCCTTGTGCACGTGTAACGTCAAACTTTCCGTGTGTTCGGCGAAGGGATTGACCAACGTGGGAGGCGGAGTTCCCGCGTCTTCGTCATCTAATTTTTGGCAAACGAAAATTTGAAAAAAAAAACATAACGAATAAAAAAATTAAAAATAATAAAAGTGGAAAGTCACCGACACCGATAGGTGTGCGGTCGGTGTACGGCTTCGGCGGTCCCACAAGTTAAGCAGCATTTCTTGCGGCCAGTACTTGGATGGGTGACCGCTTAGCCGTGCACCGGCTGGCATATCGATCGGTGAGCGGGAGGCCGGTCCTTCTGGGGCCGTGGTGCCTGCGCTGAAGTGCTACTTCTGCGCATGCGCCACGAAACCAGAAGAACAGGGGCCGACTGTACCGACACGGGTTTTCTGCAGTTTCCCCGTGTCCAAAGGCAAATGCGGTACAGCGGTAGGTAAAGTCGTCTGCAGACGCAAAAAAGGGGAGAGAGCACATTTTAGGATTTTCATGGGGAACGCGAATATAACGGAGACTAACGTTGTAAAAAACTCAAAGAGTTGTGCAAGTAAAACTCCAAGTATCGTAAAAGTGGAAAGTCGTCGGTCGTGGCCTTGATCGAGACGTAAATGTGGAGGTCATCAAGCACAGGACCTAATAAACACCGAAAAGCTAATATTTGAAACACAAAAAATACATTTTTATTTTAAGACAAATATTTTTTTAATTAATTAATTTTTTTTTTTTTTTTTTTTTTTTTTTCAAAAAAAGAATTTAGCAGCATGTAATAATGACATGCCAAATCTTCATGACCACGTTATTCTTCGGACCTGATAATTTCCATCGGCTTAAAAATCATTTCAATGATAAAACAAAAAAAATGTTCACGAGACAAATGCTTTTGGAGCGGGTCATACCCGTTTTAATTCTATTTTCGTATGTGAACCAATGTGTGTTGGTTTGGCCCCACACGCATCTTCAACTTCATCGGCCGTCGCATTTTCTCGGTTCGAAAAATTCAAAACTCAATCAACGCTCCTTACCCACATTCGACACGTTTCACTTTTTTTTTTTTTTTTTCAAACAAAAAGAAGGAAATACGAAAAAAATGTATACAAACATTTTTGATAAAATAATAATTGATAATTCTTGCGTCAACGATGATAAAAGTAAAAGATACATTTTTAACTACTTTACTACTGGATAATTGTAAAAAAAAAATTGTACATATATTTATAAATCTCATGATCATCATTGTGCAATAAAGGTTGAGACTAATGTGCATTTTTTTTGTGAATAATTCACAAAATCCAACGACAAAATATTTCATCGGTCGTGGCGACACGCGAGTCCAAGAGCTAAAGCCCTCGCGCGCTTCGACGATCCGTCTTTTTATAGAAAAAACAAATATAGAACAATAATAATCGTGCAACACGCGAACGTGGATATTTCTCATCGCCAAAAAAAAATCAATAAAAAAAAAAAATACCACAAACGAATAATGCAATCGATGAATAATTTACATTGCATTAACATTTTTTAAAATCTTTTTTTCACCATCGCAATATTTTTAAAAGACAACCCCCCAAGAAAAAAGAAGAAGAAGAAGAAAAAGAAAGAAGAATAGCTAAATAAAATTGAGAGTGACAACTTGTGACACGCTGCTTGCTGTTTTTTTTTATTCCATTGTTTTTTTTTTTTTTTCAACTTTAAATCGCGAAGAGTGGAAAAGAGACGAAGAAACAAAATAAAAAGAGAAGAAGAAGAAGTGAAAAAAAAACAAATTAAGAGAGAGAGACAAGAAGTATCCGCTAAAAATATCTTCAACCGCGTTGGAACTTGAGCGTTACGAAATTTTCGGTTTCGAAGCTAAATAACCCCGAGCCACTCGCGTATCTCACCTTTTTTGCGTCTCTTATCCCTTCGCTTTCTCGGTTGCACGTCACCCGACATTCTATTCAATTTTTTCAATTCAATTTTTTCGTCGAATCAATTATTATTATTTTTTTTCTACTTATTTTTGATCGTTATTATTATTTTTTTCAGCTTCTGTTTTTTTCGTTGTTGTTGTTTTTTTTTATATATATTCTTTCAAAATTTAATGTCTTTCTTGCTTGCTTTTTTTTTTTTCGTCACCAATGCAAGTGATGCACCATCGCGATTAATTCGTTTGCTACTGAGGCTCGACGATTATGCGGAGGGAGGGAAGAGGGGACGGGGAGGAAGGGAGGATATTTGCGAGGGTAAGATGGGACAAGTGGGAGAGAGCCAGATAGTGTTTAGTGCCAGGGCCAAAATGCACCAGCAAAATTTCCGAACGACTAATGTCCACCTCGCCCTGGTTGCCACTGACAAGAAGAATACGACCGAAGACGTTCTCGCTTTGACTATCGTCACTCTCTCCCTCTCTCTCGCTCTCGCTCTCGTTCTCTCTCTTCATTTTTCTCTGTGAACAAAAATGAATATTTTAAGCACCCCAAATGGATTACTCACTAAAACCAAAGACAACCTTGCAGTCTTCATAAAATTTCGTGTTGAAATAAAATATATTCGATCCAAAAATTGCAAATGGATCAAATCTGTGATTTCAGTTCCTCAGTACTAGCTTTAAGAAAAAAAAAGATGTAAATAATAATAAATAATAGAAAAAGAAATTTAAAAAATAAATAATAATAAAAGAAGAAATAAAGAAGTAAATAATAATATTCGATCCAAAATGTTCGTTTTATTTTTCTCGTTCGGAAAAATAAAGAAAAACATCACAATATCGAGATTGCGGCGGTAAATAAATCAACACGAATCCCAAAAATTATTACACGAGAGGACACATCGTTTATTGCAGAGACGAAGGATTGGGGACGAAAAAAAAATAATAATAATAATTCATATTTACAATATTAAAATACACGAATCGTGTATAACGTCGAGGCTTACATCTCACTCGTCATAGACGAGACGACGGAATAAGAAGTAATAAGAACAACGATGAGAACAAGAAGAAGAAAAAAAAATATTGAATATTTTTCTCTTTATTATAATTTTTTTTTATACGGTCCTCGACGGTCTTGTCTTGTTGTTTAATTTGTTTTGTTTTCGTTTGTTTTTTTTTTTTGTTTTAAGGCACGATCTATGCTAGGGGATTTCATTACTACAAGATAACAATAGTTACTTGGTGAACACAACAAAAGGATATACAAAAAAAATCGTTATTAAATTATTAATACAATAATAATAATAATATTTAATATAAATAATACCGTTCATAAGTAGAATTACCATAATCGTCTGCGCTTCGAAGGAGATTTGTTTCGTCGTTATAATTAACTTTTTCCACTTTTTTTTTTTCATTTTTTCGTTCTTTTTTCGTTTGTCTCTTTTTAATTCTTTTTTTTTCTCTCTCTCTCTCTCTTTCTCTCTCGCAGTACAAAGCACGTACGGATAATTGTGAACTTTGTTATCATCGAAGATGGAATCGCTGTGAACATAATGTGCGTCGGTACAGTTTTGTCATCGTGGATTGCAATTTTTTTTTTCCATGCTTTTATTCGTTTTTGTTGATTTTTTATTTGTTTGTCTTGTGTTTTTTTTTTTTTGCAATTTTTTTGAAATCTTTTCTCAAACTCGTTGCCTCTCGTGTGTGATTAGTTGAGAGAAGACGATGTTGACGATGCTCTCAACTTGATGCCATCGAAAGATTTACGTTTAAAAAAAAATGACTTTTTTTTTAATACTATTTTTTTTTTATGTAATTTGTTTTTATATATAATTCCTTAAGCAAAAAGTCTTTCATACACTTTTGATGGAAGAAAAAAAAAACAAAAAGAGATGGCACGCGAATAATTTACAAGAGCTTTTATCGTCGACACTTTGAGATAGACAAGAAACAAATTGTTCAAAGTTTATTTTTGGACCACAAACACATGTTGTTGTTTTTTATTTTATTTTGCATTTTATTTAACCATTCGAGCGATTCGATGCTTCTCAGACGTCTCTCTCGACAGATATGTTGTTGTTGTTGTTGTTGCTGTTGCTGTTTTTACATTATTATTATTTTTTATTTTTTCTTCGACAAATGTTTTTTTTTTAAGGTTTCTTTTCTTTTCGTTACGACGACTACGAGCAGTGGATGCGTCTGTTGCTTCGAGGACTGTTCGAAATTAGCCTTAGATTTTTATCTCGCGACTAACTGTACAATATTTTTTTTTTTTTGTTGTTGTTTTATTTTTCGTTCTGTCATTCGTCTACAAAGATCTATCGCAATTTCGTTATATCCACTACGGGGCTATCGTAATCGTAAGTTTGTTTTTGTGTGTCTGTTTTTTTTTTTTTTTTTATTTTAATTTTTATATATAAAATAGAAGGATCTTCGAGGCTACGACGGAGAATGAAGATGGAAGATAAAAAATTAATTTTAAAAAAATTACAAACGAACGGGGGGGCGAAAAAAATAATCGGAGGACAGAGAAACGTTTTAAAAAAAAAGTTTAAAAAAAAAAAAAACATTTCATTTAGATCTAGATCTACAACACGGAAATAGAGAATTCTGTACACTGTACATCAATAGAGAAAAGGTTAAAATTTGTTTTCTTTCTATATAATAATTAATAACATTACTCTCTTTCTCTCTCTCTCTTTCTCTCTCTCTCTCTCTCGCTTTCTTATCTATCTTTCTCTCTCGCCCTAACGTATCATTAATCAACTGTACAGCATTTTTAGATGATTGGTGTTTTCATGAAAAAATTCATTTCTTTTTCTTCATTATTATTAATTTCATTTTTTTTTTTGGTGTTTTATTTTTTTTTGTGATTTTTTTTTCTTCTTTTTTCTTTTTTCTATTCGTCTATTCATTTTTTTTTGTTTTTCTTTTTTAGTAAAATGCGATTCATTTGCTACTAGAATGGAGGGATTTTCTATGTATTCGTAAACTTTAATATGGCAATATTAAAAAAAAAAAAAAAACAATGGAAATCGTGAAAGGGTTTTCATTTGAAAACCAGTTGGGGTCGTATTTCGCAAAACGCGAAACTCGATTGCGGAGATTAAACACGGTGCTTTTGCGATACAGCGAAAAAATTCCATATATCATGCCTTTTGTTTTTTTTTTGTTTTTTTTTTTTTGCTTTTTTTTTTGCAATAGAAACCTCGAGAATAACAAATGTCTGATACGATCAACTAAAATCGAATCGTGTGCGCTAATATATATATGTATTTGTTATTTTTTGCGTTTGTTTTATTTTTTTTTTTCAACGATTTGTCACAATTTTTCGTTTCTGGATTTTTTTTTTTTTTTTGGTTTTTTTTTTTTGTGTCGTATAAATGCGATGTGCAGCGCTCAAAGAAGAAAAAATGGAGTCATCTGAGTTTAGGCCTACAACTAATTCAGTTCAATGTCAATCGGATATTTTGAATATTTATATATGTATATAATTTCTTTTAGTCAGCTTCAGTTTTCATTGATCTCACGGTTTGATAAACGCAGAACGCGGATAAAGAATTTTGCTACTCAAGCTTTTATCTTTTTTTAGAGCCACGCACGATTTCAGCTGAACGACAAAGACTTATTTCCACATTATCATTATTATCATCATTTTTTCAGATAACCGTTTTATCCTCACACCATTTTTTTTTTTCATTAGGTACAATATGCGCTGCTGTTGACATTCGGGCGATTAAAAAAAAAATAAAGAAATTGAGTCGCGACGATTGGACGATAAACAATTTGGAGAAAAAGAAGAAAAAAATTCTTTTCATCATAATTATAACATTTTTCTTTTTTTTTTTTATACATATATATATATACGTTTCGATAAATTGAGATTGCTACTTTTCATTTGTTATTTATTTGATTAATTTTTTTTTTGTATTTTTTTTTTTTTTTTTTGTTTTTCATTCTTAAATTCCTTCACAGCGTTGTCAGTGTTTAACACTGATCGAGGGTTGTGTCATGTATACACGCACATGGAAATCATGTGTCAACGTTTTACAAAAAAAAAAAAAAAAAAAAAAAATCATTTAAAAAATGTATATATATAAAAAAAAAACGATCCCCGGGAACAGTTTGTACGAATAAATAAATAAATATTAGAGATTTCTGTTGTGACGTGATTTTCGGGCGAAGAAGAGGCGAGGGGCGAGGGGCGGGAGGGGGGGGGGGATGCACCCGCTGTGGGTGAGATTATCGAGGCTAGAACATTTGGACCCAATATTTCAAAATTTACGATCGTTTATGAATGAAAATGTACTTTATAGCCTTTGTTGGTTTTTTCTCATTATGATCATTATTATTAATTTTTTTTTGTTTTTTTTTCGATTTCAGGCTTTGGTACGTTCTAATCAAATGAGTACCACAACGAAAGAAATATAATTTTGTCAGAGGAGTGATGATTATTTTTTTTTCATTTTTTTTTATCCACGAAAGAATTTTTCAACGTCAGCGAATTTTTCCAATGAGTTTTTTTTTTTGTTGTTTTTTTCGTCATTTCATGATCAAACGCTTTTTTGAATCAATATTTGAAGTTAAAAGATTGATGAGAGTGAATGAAATAAAATTGAAGTATTTATACGAGTCAACGAACAGAATTGGAAAAAAAATAATAATCTGACGAGATAAAATAATTCTTCAAATCCGCGTTAAGAAAAAAATGTTTAAAAACAATTCTATAATCAATATTTCGAGAGATAAAAAAAATCAATTCAACGAATCGCGTCGACAAAGTAAAGAACGATCAATCGACGTTAATTAATATCGACGAAACTTTTCAAAACCCCAAAGAAAAAAAAAACCGCAAAAAATTGAAAACAAAAAACCAAAAACGAATTACAATAAAATAAAATCGAAACAAAAACTTGCCTCCAAATGATGAATAAAACAAAAACGAAAAAAAAGCGAGCGAAACAATTGAAAATCGAACAAATTGTCGAGACTTTCGATTGATCAGCATTCGGATTCATAAATAAAACAAAATAAATCAAATCCCAGCAAACGAAAAAATGTGGAACTCATTTGACTAGACTGCACACCAAAGAGCCTTGTTACTTTTTCAAATATTGTGTATTATATCAAATTTTTGTCAATAATGAGCGAATGGGATGGACGAGATGTGAAAACAAAAATTCAAATAAAAATTTTAAAATTAGAAAAAAAAATAATAATAATAATAATAATAATTAAAGATTAAATAATAAGCTAAGCAATCGATCGTACGGATCAATGATTGCCACGTCCGCTCATCGAGCTCGAGGATATGTCAGACCCATCGTCTCTCATTCGCCTTGTTATATTGCCCTCGTCCAATTTTCTCGCGTTATCGTAATTGCTCAATTTTCTCGAAAGCGTACCCGACAAACTAATTCCCTCGTTCGTCAACATACTCTGCTGCTGCTGCTGCTGCTGCTGCTGCTGTTGCTGTTGATGCTGCTGCGTGTTTTCCAATCTTCGTTGATTATCAAAATTATTTTCATTTCCATTTCTCTCGTGCCTCTCGGATCTCATCAACGTGCTGTTCAAACTGTTGTCAAATTTTTTCAAATCGTTCTGTATGCTTCTTATCGTGTCCGAACTCGTGTCGTAACGTCTCAACGTGTTATTGTCATTCTCGTAACGACGATTTATCGATTCCGAATCCAAACATTTTCTGTAAGAATCGTCGTAACGACGATCCTCGATTCGACGTGTCAAACCCTCGTAACAATGTTCCTGATCTATGCAACGCGTCGTTTGATTCAGACCCTCGGTTTCGTACGAACGTTTTGTCAATTGACTGTCGAAACCCGCTCGTGCCGCCAAATGGAGATAATTGTCGTCACCGATAGGCGCTTGTCTGATTTTTAAGGAAAAATAGGAAAAAAACGAAATTATAAAAATGAATAAATGAATAATTTTTTTTTTTTTTTTGCATGTTTGGATGTAAATTTCGTATGGAAAAGTATATTTTTAAATGTATTTTTGAACGTTGGGGGAAATTAGTGGTGCGTGTCGACGTGAAATTTCGTTTAAACTGTTATTTGTTATTTATTCGTTATTTATTAATGAATTTTTTTTTATTTTTTTGTTCCTCGTAGAGAAAGCTGTGTGACAAATATTTTTCTCGTCCAAATAGTTTATTTGTGTGTAGAGTTATGGAATTTATGATATTTTGAAATTTTTGTTTGGATTTTTTCGATGTTTTTAAATTTAAAAAAAAATCAACTTTTTTCGATCGATCTAGCGTCAAGCTTCAATAAATCTAACTCTAATTTTCTACAAGAATGGAATATAATTTCATGTTGTAGATTAAAAATTTGATTATTTAATTTTGTAAATCAAAATCCCGATTATTTAATTTTGTACAAATGATCGAGATTCTTACTTGCTGCCGTATTTGGTGTCACGCGCCAATCTCCTGAAGTACGCTCGGTGTTCGTGTTGAAGCGCGAAAGCCGCATCGCGAAGAGCGGTCAAAGTTTTGAAACACGATGGAACATCCTCGATGGGCGAACCGCCGCCCGGTAAAACACACATCTCGCTCGCCCCGTAAACCGCTTGACACTCGCACGCGCTCATCAGAGTCTCCAATCTCGGCATGTTCGTGAATATCAACGAGTGTATTCGTTGAAGATCGCGATCGGGATCGAGAACCATTCGCAAACCCGCCTCCAGTCCAGGGGAAACTTCGCTGCATCCCGGTGCCACTTCCGACGCTGCTCGACAACTGAAAATTCACGAAATTAAACTTTTTTTTTTTTTGTGACATTTAAATTTTATTATTCTAATTTTTTTGGTGAAATTTAAATTTTACTATTTGAGAAAATTTGGAATTAGAGTCGAAATTAATGACGAACAATGTTTTATTATTTTTTTTTTATTTGCGTTTCACCTCAAAAACTTCCCTAATTTTTTTCTGAATTTTCCGACCGACCTATAACCCTCAAAAAAAATTAAAAACCATCGCTAAATAAAGAAAAAGAGAAAATCATTCTTGGACATAATTGAAAATTGTTGAAAAATGATTTCAGTGGGTTGAAAATGATTCCGACCAAAATTCCAGAGGGGAATTTATATTGCAACTATTTCTTCATCATTTTTTCATGTCCAAGTTATTTTTTTCTTATTCGAGAGCAGTTTTCAATTATTTTTTTTTTTTTGTAAAATCGTTATTGGACATTCGTGGGATTTAATTCGTTCCGTGGCGACTCACCAGAGCCAATGTCCATTGATGTAAGCGCTCGGATGATACCTTTCCAGTCTATTACTGTTCGTGTGACATATCTTGGTGAGAATGTCGATCCACTCTTTCTCCTCGACGCAATTGTTAGCCTGTACGTAAAGCGCTCTCTGGGGTTGCACGATTTGAAACATGTTCTTCATCTTGAACGAATCCTCGTGCAATCTTTCCACAGCCAATATTTCCTCCAAAAGTATTCTACACAAAGGTTCCTTGCCTGCGAAATTTCGTAAAATTGTTTTTTGGTTAAATAAAAAAAATAGAATACCAATTAATAACGAAATATTAATCAGTGATTGAATAAAATTGATATTGATAATATTATTCGTATTTATTTTGTTTAATTGATACTGATAAAATAAAGACTTAATAATACTTATCAAATAGATAAAAAAAATACTAATGAAATTAATTTTTATTTTTTTATTTTTTTTTCAAAAAGATAACTTTTCTCACCTTTCGTTTTCGAGTAGGTCAAATCTTGCGTAGTCAGTCTGAAGTATCTTTGTTTAAAATTTTTCCGACCAAAACGTTTTCGTCCCTGCGCTCTTTTGATCATTATTCTGTAAATATATTGTTCAAACAAAAATTATGTCAAGTAAATAAATTTTCGAAAATGAAATTTTTTTTTTTTCGCAGTGAAATTTTTTTTTTTTGATCGTGGACATTTTTTGCGGGTTACAAACCTCTTGCCACAATCAGCGGAACGCACAAAAAGAAAGTATATTCTATTAGACAGAAGGGAGATCGATCGAGATTCAACGACTAACAATTCATTCGCGACGGATTGGGGGGTTGGAAAAAAATTATACGCACCCTTCTTTCAACACGACCGGTTGCTCTTGGAGAATCGTCGGTCGTTGACGATTTATTCCGCTGCTGCTGCTCGTCGATATCAATTCCAAAAATTGCTTCACCGCTTGTATGTGCTTTTCCGTATAAAATTCTCTGAAAAAAAAAGAAAGAAAAAATATTTGAAAAATGTTTCATGCTGATGCTCGATAAAAATACAATAATTTAATTCGTCGTATTTTCGATTTTTCAATTTTTTTGCATTTTCGTGAAGTTTACAGTGTTGAAAATAAAATCTCTAAAAATTCGCCATCGTAGAATTGAAGAGTCGTCGGATCATAATTTATTTTTTTTTCAATCGTCGATAAAAAATAATTTTGTAAAAAAAGTAGTTTTCAATCGTTGATAAAAAATCAATTTTGTAAAAAAATTCGTTTCAATCGTCTATGAAAAAATCAATATTGTAAAAAAATTTTTTTCAATCGTCAATGAAAAAAATCAATTTTGACCTAAAAAATTGTTTAGGATCAAAATGATGAATTACCTGTAAACACATTCCATGTATTCTTCTTTGCAAACACTTCCGGCACCTCCCCGACAGCTCACCAAATTTCCAAGACTCTGAATCGTCTTCGAAATGAGGGTCAACGTTCTATTCGTCTGAGTATCCTGCGAGACAATAAAATCATCATCAACATCGTCGCCTCTCCCAATAATCTCGATAAAAAAAAATGATTGAAAAATCAATCGGCGACTAGAAAATGCTTACAATTTGTTCATTGGTGATGTCGAACAGCCGAGGTCCGAGAATGGCCGGTGCGAAAAATCGCAAAAATATAAATCCGCTTATAACCGAATAACGCACTTCTTTGTTCTTTGGAAAGTGCGTGGCCGCGAGTTCACGCAGACACCAAAACATCTCGCACATTAGAGGTGGACAACGCACCCCGGACGTCGTTATCGCCGTGAAAACCCTTTCGACGTATTCCTAAAAAAAAAAAAAAAAAAAAAAAAAAAACGAAACAAAATAAATAAATCGAATATTCGCAAAAATCGAAAATAAAGCAAAGAAAAAAATGTAAAGTTGAAATTTGCAATTTCTGCGAGAACTCACTTTAAGATTGGCCAAATTGGCTTGTATCGTGTTGGAATCCTTGACCCGAGTTGGATCTATCTCACAGGGTTTGCGTTCGAGAAAAACTTGTTCCATGGCCGGTCTCAGTGTGCTGTGCAAATAGTGCAAACCGGCCAAACGCATACCCTCGTCCATCATTTTGCTGACCAAAGTGTTGCCCCGAAATATCGTCGTCGGATCCCTAGAAAAAAAATGATTTAAAAAAAATGATTTTAAAAAAAATGATAAAAAGATTGTCGGTTGAGATTACAATGTGAAATACGTTGATTTAACGTGAGAAACATTCTCAATTACTCGAGGAATTGCGCAACAATCGACTGTGCTTTTATTTTCGTCAAAAAAAAAAATTAAAAATTTTAATTTTTTTTATTAAATAAACAAATAAAAAAGTTTCCTTCCAATCTAACAGTCAGTTCGATTATGATAAACATTTTTCATATTTCTCACGAGACAAACAATTTGAGACAGATCTAGTTAACGATAAAAAAAATTATCATTCTTATTTGAAACAACAATTTAAAATTTAAAAAAAAAACCCCTAAAAAATCGGGACACACTTTTTTGTACTTTTTTGTGGACATAAAATTTCCAAGTCGCATCTTATTGCCAAAACTGATAATTCCAAACGCTTCAAATATCTTCAAAATCATCGCACAAGGATTCTTTTTTTTTTTTAATTCAGATACGAAAAGCGAAAAAACCAAAAAAACACACCAAAAAATATGTAACTCACGTTAATTTTGAGATTTCGTGACTAGCCAAAGCCCGCATGACCGAAACAAGTTGACCGTGATGAACGAGCACCCTCACCAACGGTTGTGCGGCTTCCATTTTGCTCGAAACAATTTCACCGAGTATATAAACCGCGGACGATGTGATCGGTTGTATATTAACGCTCTGCAGAAGCAAACGTCGCAATCTTTCGTACATTTCCGATGGGAAAACATTGTCGGCCGTGTAATGAATTTTCAAACGCAACGATCCGAGTCCGGGAAGCGTGCCCGGAGGTGTGGAATTGCTGGTTATTTTGCTCGGACGATGTTTCGCCGCGCGTGGTTGTAAAAAATACCACGCTGTGGTCGCGCTAGTGGGTTGTTTCTGAAGACCACGCAGAGTGACCCGTACCTCGCCCAGGAAGGCCGGTTGCTCGCCCATTCCCGGCGAAGCGTGCCACAGACCGACGACGACCTCGCCGACCTCACCGTCGATCGAATAGTGCGACACGTCCTTGTCCTTTGACTCGGTCAATTCGGGCTAATCCAAAGATTGTAAAAAAATATAAAAAATTAATTAAAAAATTAAAAAAAAAACCACTTTGATTTTTATTCGATCGAGATGTGAAAAGTAAAGAGTAAAAAGTTTGTACGAAATTCGAAAGGACTTTAAAACACAGTTTTTAGAACGTTTTCAGAACACTTGCAAGTTGTGTTAGAACATTCGTCAAAAGTTAAAAAGTGGACAAAAATGTTTGATAAATAGTGATTATTTTTCTTTTGGAACATGAGCAACGAAAAATTGATATTTATGGATGATAAATTTATAATAATCTGCCTTACTGTTGTCACATTTATAATTAACAAAAATACATTTATAAACTGTAGCAATTATAGATGTATGTTAAAAATACCATTTGAAATTACTTAATTTTTTTAGAATAATAATAAAGTTAATTATATACATTATCAATATATAATTATAAATATATATATTTTGATTGATAATAAATATTAGTAAAAAAATTTGAAAAAATAAAAAAAAAACTCACCTCAAAAACGAATGTTTCGTTGAAATACGGTGAGACAGTTTTTTTCTTGACTTTAGTGCGTTTTGGTATTTGTTTGCCATTGCTGTACAGTACTGTGACAGTGGCAAATGGATCACAGCCGCCGTTTTTAATCGTCAGTTCGCTACACTCGATGATACTGAAAAAAAAATGAATAAACAAATTTGTTTTCGATTCATTTGAATTCATAATTTTTTTTCCTTTTATTTCCTCGTTGTTTTTTTTTTTTTTAGGCCTAAGTGAGATTGTGGAGGGAAATTACCGAACGGTGAGTTTGGGCTGAGTGTGCCCGACTTGAGGCTGGAGGGCAAGTTCCAAATGAGCTTTGCCCTGAACCTCGGAATCCGCGTCTACCGGTCTCAATGGAAACCAATGTTCCTTGTTGTGATAGGTCGCGAGATCCTCTCTCTTTATTGCCACCTTGCCGAGAATCTTGTCCTGCTTCAAGTGACGATCCCTGTCGTAAACGTAAATTCCGAGATATCGAAATTTACGGGGTACCTCGAATTGAAACTCCTCGCCGAAGAAGGGACTGCAATAAACACCAGAAAAAAAAAAAGAAAATCAATCAAAAAATTATTTTAAAATCAGTAAAATCGTTCTAATAAATCTAATAGTACAATGTTTCACATTTGAGGTGCAAATTCGTTCACATTTGCACCTTGAATGTGAACAAAAAAATTATTACATCGCAAATTACTTAACGAATTTTTTAAATAAATTTTGCAACATAAAAAATCTACATTTAATAACTTTTTTTTTAATTCACAATTTTGACAATAACTCAAGAATTCATAATTTCGTGACGTAAAAATGTCTGCATCATCCAATAGCATCGATAAAAATAGTCACCAAGTTTCATTGCAATAAAATGAAAATTGTTATGGGAAAAAAAATCCTGAAAGTGACCGAACAACAGGAAACTCTCTTTTTAAATATTGATCATGATGATTTATTTATTTATTTATTTATTCTTTGAAAGATCTGAGATGAAAACTGACTTGAGGGTCCTCTCCATGGTCGTGGTGCGAAATATTTCCTCCTGGTCGAGGGATAAGGCACAGTAAACGTCTCTAGTTCCCGGGGATCCATGGCCTCGACTCAACAAATTTTTTGCCTCGCCTGGAAAACCATTAAAAAAATGTTAAATATGAAAAAAAAAAAAAAAAAAAATTCAAAATGCATTGCATCGTGAAAAGTCGTTCGTTCGAAATTCTTGAAATCGTCGTTCGGGGTCGTTATCGCATTTTCCGCAGACAAGAAAGTCCCCGGGTAACAATGTGCAACCATATGCACACACATCGTTATCAGTTACATTATCAGCTCGTCGTGCGGATTATTTTTAGTTTGCCGACGACGGCTTCGACGATATTTTTGAAACGTAAATCGAAATAAAGAAAAAAAAAAGAAAAAAAAAGAAGAAGCAAAAAAACGCGTTGGACTTATCGTTCATCAATAATAATTGTTTACCGGGTACGGTTAACAACTTCATGAATGAAATTACAATGCAACGGTGATGACTAAACCGTTTTATGACGCTCGCCATCTCGTCGAATGGACGAATGAAAATTCCAATGAAGCAAATGAAAAAAAAAAAAATTATGAGAATAAACAATGATTCGATTGCAACTTTTTATTTATTTATTTATTATTATTATTATTATTATTATTATTTTAATGTAGAGAACACCATGACAATGAAAAAACTTTGCTTTTTGTCATCACACCCTAATAAATATATATATATATATATTTTTTTTTTCTCACGAGAAGCTTCGCAGATGTAAAATTTCGTGCAGAATGTAATTAAAAACCGTGAAAGTTTGTGATTGTGAAAAAACGTGAAAAATGTGAGAACTCAGAGAGGGGGGAGGGGGAATAATAGTAAAGTGAAGGAAGAGACCCTCCTCCTCTCCCCCCTTTTCATCCCTGGGAATGCACACAACGTTATAATGTAATGCTATTCGTTCCATATATCCGACAATTGAAAACGTTTAAACCGCGACTCTGTCACTCCCCATAAATAGTAACTCGTCCGTTACGTGTGTTACGTGTGTGTGTGTGTGTGGTGTACCAGTCTCCATTCCTTCCACGAGTACCATCCACGTTGAATCCACCCACGATTACAATGAGAAAAACGATTTGCCGGTAATTTCATACACCATTTTTTTTTAATAAAGAGTTGAATTCGTAAATCTGAATGAAATGGGAGAATTTCGTTGTTGGGGATTATGACAATGATGGTACGGAAATGGAGTGATCAGACGATATAAGTTATTTAATATTATGTGAAATTTCATTGGAAGGGTGATTGATTAAAATCAGTTTTGAGAATTGGAAAAAATATTTTTTTTTACTTTTCTTTTATTTCTTTTTTCTTTTATTTCCTTCTCACTCTTTTTGTCTGTTTTTTTTTCCTGCTCATTTAGAATTTAGGGTCGAGAGGGTTAGGTGCGATCCTTTTTTGGCTTTCTTTCTTTCTTCCTATCTGGCTTTCTACCTTTCGACCTTTGTTCCTTCCTTTCTTCCTTTTTTTGTTTCTTTCCTTCTCTCCCTCCTCTCTCTCTCTCTCTCCCTCTGTCACTCTTTTTTATTTTTTTCTCCTGCTGGATTATAATTTAGGGTGAAGATGGTATTTAGCTATCCCTTTTCCTTCTTCTCTTTCTTTTTTCCATTATTTCTTTCTATCCACCTTTCTTCCTTCCTTTCTTCCTATCTTTTTCGCTCCCTTTCTCTCTCTCTCTCTTTCTCTCTTTCTCCGTCTCCTTTTTTTCTGCTGATTTAGAATTCAGGATTGAAACCATTAAATCGACGGCTAAAAATTCGATCAATCGTTTTTCACTCTCATCGTGAACATCAATGGAGCCCGTGAACGATGGTTTACAGTTTTTTGTTATCGACCGAGCACTGGACCACCATAACCTCAAGTCCCTCTGGCAATGCACCCAAATTTATGAACAACAACGAACTAAAATGTTGCAATTCAATACAACTGCAGTCTGTATTCATGATTTCATCACTTTTTTATGATTCTCAAAGTCCAACGACGTCTCGTCGAAGACCTCGCGACTTAATAAAAAAAAAAAAAAAAAACAAAAAAAAACAACGTCGATCGTAAATATTCTAGACAAGCGAGACCACAGTAGTCTCGTTCCCTCTCCCTCGTAACTCTATGAATGAACGAAACAAACTATATATATATATATATCCACCAGTTAAATCAAACTCCACAACCCGTCCATTGTTTTCTTTCATCCCTTCCCTAAGACTAACGAAAAAAAAAAGAAGAGATGACAAAAAAAAACAAAACCAATCAAATCGAACAAGAACGATGAAAAAAAAAATGTGAACGTCCATTCGACAAACATCAATGCCTCCAATCACCCCCCCCCCCCCCGCCCCTCTTCCCCTTCCATTAAATTCACCGTCCCACATTATTCCACCCCAATAAAAGAACGAGAACAAAAAAAAGGAAACAAAACCGTCGAAATTTCCCAATCCGGTTTCCATTTCCGGCGGACGAGGGAGACAGGAAATGAGTTTAAAACAAAGCAACAAAAAAAAAAAGAGGGAAAAAAGAAAGAATGAAGAAGAAGGAAAAAACGAAGAAAGAAGATGAGGCAACGTTGAGGAATCAACGAAGACGAAAAGAGTGCACCGAGCGAGTCTCGAAACACGTCCGACGCGTGGGAGTCTCGAGAGCGGTTGCGCGCGCGCACGCAGAGTCGAGCCAGTGAGGGAGCGCGAGAGAGAGAGAGAGAGGTAGAGCAGAGCCTGGGGGTGAGAGAGGGAGACGAGACGAAGCGAGAAACCTTCGACTCTCTCGAGGAATCAAGAATCCAACGGGCCTCACCTCCCATAGCTTCCTACGACCACGCAAAATTCTACGCTTTATGATCTCCCCCCCCCCTCCTGCCCCTCCACTCCCTCGTCCTAAAGTTCATAACTCAAATTCGTCAACCATCGAATCTCAAATAAAACAAATGACGGAGTGAATTTTTCTAAGCGAAAAAAAAGAAAGAAGAAGAAAAAGAGCGATTTCGGTGAATCGCGTGGCGGCAATAATAGAAAATAAAAATGTGATGTGAGATAAACGAAAACTCAAGAATTTTACGAAAAATCGTTTGAGAATCTTCGCCTCGCGTGAGCTCGCGAAAAAAAATTAATTTCCTCGAGCCACTCGCAAAACCTCAAATTTTTTTTTTGCGTGCGAAGAGAGATACGTCGACAGGACGTTGAAATAAAGAAAGGAAGATCGAGAGAGAGAGAGAGAGAGAGAGAGAGAGCGAGAGAGAGAGAGAGAGAGAGAGAGAGAGAGAGAAGAAGCGAGAAGATATAAAAAAACACAACCGTCTTGATAGTAATTTCTTAGGTTTTTTTTTTCTTCATTTTTTGTCTTTCTTTTCTTTCTCATTCTCGTACGGGGGCTTTCGTGATTAGTGCGAGAGAGACGTGAGACGAAAACCCGCTAGAGAAAGAGAGAGGGGGAGAGAGAGACTCGGCGTAAGAGCCGAGTGGGAGACGAAGAGTGAGAGAGCGAGACGCAGCGAGCGAGGGAGCGAGTGGGGGGCGACGGAGAGCGAGACGGAAACAGAGGTCTCTCATTCGACGCGCAGCGCCGTGGGTGGGGGGTTCGAGAAAAACGTCGTGAACCAAGAAAGAAAAAAAGAAAAGAGAGAGAGAGAGAAGAAGAGAAGTATCGTATGCATCGTCCGGGGCCCCGGGTAATCGCGAAATGGTCGCTCCGATATTCGCAAATGCCATCGATTCCCAAAACCCCCATTTCCATCGACGATCACACACCTCCCTCCCCCCTCCACCCACGGGCCCGCCCCCGATCCGTCCGTTACTGCCACAGTTCCCCCACCCCGAACATTTTTTTACGTCCTTAATAAAAAGAGAAAAAGAAAGGCAACAGAAAAAAAATCATATTTTTCACTCCTTCAATCATCATTCCTCATTCTTTTGCACCAACATTCACCATCCGAACCATCACTGTTCGTAAAACACACACATATATATATAAATATACATATATATATATATATATACACGTAGAGCCACAGACACGTTTTCTTTTCTTTTTTCATTCGTTGTTTAATTTTTTCTTATTTCCTTTTTTTTTTCGTTGATAAATGGCGTTTAATCGCGACGCCAATCGATGGTAACGTTGGCAATATATCACCCAGCACTGATACGACGATTATGTATTCCAATTGTCGCAGGTTAGGTTCACCGGGAGGGGGGGCCAACGAAACAAAAAAAAACAAAAAAAAAAACAAACGACGCAAAAAACGAACGAACGAAAGAGAAAACAATAACAACGGAAGAAACCATGATAAACTGTTCGACGATAATTCAGTTGTTTACCGATTTTGATCTTTAGTCTCTCTTCAACGCGGACTAGGCGCGTCTCCTCGGCCATGTTACCTCCATGACACTACTGAGTGACTACACGAACGGAACGCAAGAGCGGTTCGTTCGTTCGTTCTGTGAATGGGTTTCCACGTCAGGGCCGTGCCGGGTGGGGGCGCCCTCGGTACGGGGGGACCGATGAGACCACGACGATTACACCGACGACGACTCTCTCGGTCTCTCTTCGGCCGCTGCTCCGGCTCGCGTTGTTCGTTGTGTTGCGCTGCTGCTGCTGCTGCTGCTGCTGGTGATCCGTTCTGGTGGTGCTGCTGCTGCTGCTGCTGGTGCTATCGTCGACTCGTATTGCTTCGTTTCTTGCTTATAGCTATGTGGTGGGGAACGAAAAAAAAAACGATTATATATATATATATATATATATGTATATATGGGTGTGTGTGTGTGTGTGTATGTATGGACGTTTGTATGATGTACGTATATATGTATGTATGTAGTATATATGTATGATCTATGTATGATGTATGTATGTATATATGGTATATAACGAATGAAGACGAGTTCGTGTCGTGAGAGGGCGATTCGACGATTCGGAGAAAGCACGCATGTAGAGAAAATTCTACGGTATATCTATAACAAGGCTATATACATATATATATACATATATATACGTAGTAGTGGCGTATTTTTTTTAAATTTTTAAATTATTTTTATTTTTAAGGTTGTAACGAGGGGCGGGGAGGGGGGGGGGAGGTGATGATGGTAGAATCATTGTAATATCGTATATTCGATTATCGAAATAATTGTTTACAATTATTTCGACAAAATTGATTTTTTTGGATAATTTTTTTCAAATATTTTTATTTTTAAATCGATCGAATGATTTTTTTGGGAATAATTTATTGAATATTTTATCCGAGTAATCGATCATTGATAATTGATAATTTTTTTTTGCAATAATAATAATGTTAATAATAATAATAATAATTTTAATTGATTGATATGAATAATATTTGTTCGAATATAATGAGATTAAACATTTGTCTTGAATAAATAGTCGAGTAAGTGTTGCACAAGTTTTGGGGGGCTTGGTGGTTTTTTTTTTTTTTTTTTTTTTTTTTGCACGACAATCGGATGACAGATCCGGTGCGCTGATGCGGGAAGCAGTGACGACATAGATATACATCTATATATCATCATCATCATCATCATCATATATATATATATGTGGTATTGGAATCGTCATCGCGCGACGTTGCGAAGAGTTGGCGCGATTGACGGTCGCGCGTGATCGAGCGACCCGGGTGTCTCTCCGAGGACGATTGATAAATCGATTAGATAACGTCGATGTCATCAATGAAAAATCTTTTGATGAATGAAAAATCATATGTACAGACATATTTATATATATATTTTTTTTTTGTATAGATATATATATATACATTTTTGTATAGATATAGTTAACGTATCGCACATATTGCGATATTATACTCAACGAAGAAAGACATCTTTTTTTTTTTATATCTAACACACGTGTTATCGCAAAGAATCCGCATCCCTGTCATTCGTTCGTGTTTGTTCATTCGCATCTTCAATTATCTCGTAATTATCTTGGCTCTTCGAAGGCGCTGCTGTCAGAGTTTTTTTTTTTTTTTTGTTTGATTGATTGATGTTTATCGATTGATTTTCATTGACAAAAAAATCTAGCATTGGGAAATTTGATTAAAGCATTTTTTATGAAAAAATTCGAGAATGTAATTAGACGAGGAATTAATTGCACTCTTATTTATTTTTTTATGTTTCTTGATATTTGAATTTTTTTTTTTGTTTTATTTTAAATTTAATTCAAAGTTTTTATTTTTATTTTTATTTTTCAATTTATTCGATTATTATTATTATTATTATTATTATTATTATTATTATTATTATTATTATTATTATTATTATTATTATTATTATGGTTATTGAAAATAATCACAAAAAATCGCAAAACAATTCGAATCGAGACGATAAAAATGAATCGATCGAACGATCAAACACGGCAAATCAAACCGAACGGTATTTAATCCAAAAAAAAAAATTGTTATCTCTGATAATCATTGATCAAAAAAATTCAATTTCGTTGAAGGTGATATTAATGAGAAGCGACGTGAATTATTAATGAAAAAAATGTAATTACGAAGATTAAAAAAAAAACAAAAAAAACGTATAACGAGGTAGTACAATGTCCGTTGTTGTGATAATGATGAAAATGGATTTTTCCAATTTACGTAAGATCGTTTGTACCAATATATACATATATATATATATACACGTGAGTGAATATATAATAATAATAACAAAGAGGAATAATATATATTTTCATGAAATGGTTGTGCGAGCACGCACGTTATAATGACGAGGGTAGAACTCCTTAGAACGCGCCCGCGCAAACACGCCTCTGCTTCCTGAATACCAAAGCGTTATGGAGGAGTTCTCGCTCTCTCTCTCTCTCTCTCTCTCGATGGCTGACGATTCGTCTAATATAGCCCGAAGACGAGGTACTTGCCACCGTCAAAGCCAATAAACCAACGCTATTCCCATAATACATTATTCATGACAAATATGACCTGATTTTTATTTTTCATTTTTAAAATTATTATTATTATTATTATTATTATTATTATTATTATTGATTTCTTTCTTATTATATTTTTATATTTTTTTTAAATCAAATAAAAATCAGAAATAAATCACGATGATTAAATTATTCCATTTGTGTGACTAATTGGATGACATTTTAAATTTGCATCCAACCGATTAAGAGAGGAGTCGGCCGAGTTGTTTGATCAGGTGATTCATCGATCGTTCTATGCATTCGTTAACTCTTAACCAATTCAATCTAAAAACGGTGATTCGTCAATATTGTTTCAGAAAGAGGATTACATTTTTTTCCAAATTAAAAAATAAGTAAATTGTGAATAAAAATGTATTCCAGCCACGTGGAAAATTGTGGGAAAATCGAGAGTACAATCGTGGAGTGGCTCCGATCGTGAGTAAAACGATGAAAATCGAGGTAGGAAAGCCTGAGGGATTTTTTTTAACGATCGTCGTAATTAACGCATTCAACGATCTTAATCAATCAGGTCGTAGATTTTTTTTTAATAACAATAACGCAGACCGAGTTACAATTGCGAAAGATTAAAAAAGAAATCAGTGTCTATGCATCACTTTGAACGGTCGCACGAGTGTCTCACACATGCAATTTGTTTTTTTTTTTGAAATTTATTTTCTATTTTTTTTTTTCTAACAATGGACGAGCAATGGAAAATCATAAACAATGCGTCGTGCGTATAGGCGAGACGCTGGAAAAATCGTGCTCCGATTCTCTCGATCGAACGAATTAATTCACACGACCGGAAGTTCGAAAAGTTTCGATTTCCAATTCGTTGGAAAAATCGTTATTTTGCAATGAGAATAAAATTGAATTTATATGTGAGTTCTCGTGATTTGGATGTACTCGTGCGATCCAATTTTCACAATGCTGGCGTCGGTCTGGATTCATTTATTAAAAAAAAAAAATCGTCGAACTAAAATCAATTAAATAATAATCGACACGAAAAATTTGTTCAATTTATTTATTTCGTTATAAATAATTATTACACGCATTGTTTAAAATCGCTTAACTTGATAACGTCCATTAAATTAGAAAATCTACTTTTAAACAAATATTCAATCTGAAATATCGATAATTATTGAAAAAAAAATTATAATTTTTCACATAATAATTTATATCTGTTATTAATTCGAAAAAATATTGAAAATAAATTTTCGTTGAACGAATGTGCAATTTCTTTACGGTTGTGACAAATAGAATAATAAAAATAGAATGGAGAATCCTTTGCAAAATGGTTTGAAAAAAATATCATTAAAAATAATTCGTGACTTTTAATGGTTTGAAAAAAAAAATAGATTTAAATCGAAATTCCCAAAAAAATCACCTAAAAAATGTGGATGCATACGAGAACACCCCCTTAATGTGCAATCTCTTTTGTTTTTCTGGTTCACAGCACAAGTTAATCGGAGTCGATCGAAAAATGTGGCTTCGAGGGTGAGAAAATTGATGAATTCGTGGTCGGAAAAGGGTTTTGCAATGAACAAACCGACGTCGTGTGACACGACATCGTCATCCCTTCGTCGTCGACGAGAGTCTCCCCTCGCCCCCCCCCCCCCGCCCTTCCGGACGTGCCAACTTATTTCTCCCTCGGAAGCCAATAACGATGGCTCGAGACCTTTTTTCTTTTTTGTCTTTTTGTTTTTTTGTTTCGAATTTTCACGAAAGGACAAAGGGCCCCGGGGTCCCAAAGGCAACGCTTCGAAGACAGGTAGAAGGATTATTCACCTGCCTCGAGGTTTCTGACAATGGGGGGCTTGGGGGTCGAAACTAGCTGCTGCTAGTTTCACCCTCGACCAACAACGACTTTCGAATGGTGCAAATATATTACCCGTAAATTTTTTTCAGAATTTTTAATATTCATTTAAACGAAAATGTATTTCAAGTACTGTTTACCAAATAAATAAATTCTAATCAATTATCGTGTGAAAAAATTGATAATCTTATACATTTTTACCATAATTGAGAATATTTCAGATTGATATTTGTTCAAAATTAAATTTGTGAATGTAATGTGAAAATTATAATTTTTTACATTTTTTTCTGGGCTTGCTTGCGATCGCATAAATTGATAGTCGGACTCCGAGCACGACGAAATTTTATGCTCACTCGTGAATAATTATGCTATTTCGGCGAAATATCGGAGGAATCGAAATTGAACACGGTCCGGTTCGTTCGAATCTTTTTTTAAAATTTTTTTTTGTTTTTTTTTCGCCCCACTCGACTGCCTCGAGTTTCGTTTGGCTGACTCCGCTTCCGGAGCGCCATCTACACCGTCCACCACACTTTGCGCCTCACAGCATTAAACATCATATTATTTTCACTAACAATTTTTTTTTTAATAAATAAACGAACGATTTTATAAAACGATTTTATAAAACAAATGAATTTAGTAAATAAAACAAATAAATAAAAACAGCAAAAAAAAAATAAACAACAACATTCGTTAGATAACAAATTTACAAAAAAATATGATCGAAACAAAATTTTGTTGACCTTTCAAAAGCTAAAAACAATTTTGAAAAACAGGATTTAATGATTTTTTCCGAAGACCCGGTTGGATTTTTTCCCAGGCCAAAAATGTAATTTTTCCAAAATGTTCAATCTACCAAAAAAATAAAAACAAATTTTCGATCGAATAACATTTTTTATTCAATTTCGAATCGAAGATCAAGGTTTTGAAAAAAAACGAGATTCAATAAATTTTTCGTATGGACCGGTGGCCCGTTGGTTCGCCAGGTACGGTCCTGATCACGTCGAATATACCCGGTGTCCAGTTTGCACGGAATTGCCCGGACGACCGATGGGCCCGTGGGGCGAGGGGCGGAGGGGGAGCGGCGGGGGGGGGGGGAGTCGCAGGCACGACAAAGCCACCACGTTAACATCGTAGTATAGTGTCGACGTTCAAACTTACGTTACAATACTTACTCACCAGGATTAAAATCGCGTTGCGCCCCCCCCCCCCCTCTCCTCGCCGGTTACCGCTCCTACGGCCTTTTCCCTTCTTATCTCGGTATTTCAAGTCCGTCTGCTTTTGCCACCGCTGCCGACTGATTCTACTACCTCCACTCCACTCCACGCTCATCTCATTCGAACGTGACTATCGTACTATATCTATTCAGCTTTACTATACAATCTTTATTTTTTTCTCTTTTTTTTTCTTAACTGTCTCGCTCTCCCTCTCTTTTTTTTATTTATTATCTGGCTCTCTCTTTATTTTTCTTTACTATCTCGCTCTCTCTCTCTCTCTCTTTTTTTTAAATTCACTATCTCGCTCTCAGTTTTTTTAAATTTACTATCTCGCTCTCTCTCACTTTTTTATTTAATTACAAACTCGCTCTTTCTCTGTCTCTCTTTTTTTTTTTAATTCATCATCTCGCTCTCAGTTTTTTTTATTTATTTACTATCTCGCTTTCTTTCACTTTCTTTTTAAATTTACTAACTCTCTCTCTCTCTTACTTTTTTCAAATTTACTATCTCGCTTTCTCTCTCTCTTCTTTTTATTTACTATTTCGCTCTCTCTCACTTTTTTTATTCACTATCTCGCTCTCTCTCTCTTTTTTTTTATCTACTATCTCGCTCTCTCGCTCTCTTTTTTTCATCTCTCGAGCACTCTCTTTCTCTGTCCCACGATCTTTCTCTCTTTTTCTCTCGCTCTCTCTCTCTCTCTGTCTCCCTCTCTCTCGGTGTCAGTTAACTCTGAATGAGTGTAAGTAGTGAGCCACTTCCTGATGGCGCAATGGTCCGCTTCCTCTCCTCCTTCTCCTCCATCAACATCCATACACGCTTGACACCCGTACACGCATTCTTGCATAATTTGAAAAAAAAAAAAAACAACCCTTTTTTCCCTCAAACGAACCTGCAACCCAACAAAAAAAAAAGAAAAGAAAATATAAAATTGAAATGATTTGATAATTGTCTTTCATCCGTCTGTCTAAATTAATTTTCAATAATTTCATCACGTCCACATAGCAAATTGATTATCTCAATAATTTTATCACGTTCATGAAACAATTGAATTTCCAATTACTCAATAGATCAAAAATTATTCTCCAAATTACTTCGACTTTTTGTGTTACAATAAATTTTTAAAAAATACAAACATTTTTATATATTTTTCATATTAATATAATTTAATTTCAACAAATGTTATTATTATGAAATAAAAATAAATGTTATTGCAATAAAAATAAATAAATAAAATACGCAATTTTTTATATCATTATGATTTTATAATTATAAATATAAAAAAAATGTGGAATTTCGATGCGATGAAAAGTTTGGACCGTCAAGTCCCTTCCGTTGCAGCGTGGTCAACAATGCCCATCCCCCCCCCCTCCCCCTCCGACTCCTCAAGGGCGGTAAGAGGACAGGAAGGCCGTGTTCCCCGACGACACGATGAGATTCGCCGTTTCTTCCGCTCCGTTTCTTTTTCGCTGCTGTTGCTTTCCGCAGACGCGTTTTGGTTCGACGGCACGCCATGTGCGGTGTTGTTCGCCACGCTTTGGGTCGAGGTTTTCTCCGAGCCCGGCTTTCATGCCCGGTTTTCAAGGTGCACGTGTGTGTGTGACGCTCCCGCGCGCTCCGCTCCTCGCCGTGCGGAGACCGCGCGCGCGCGCGAACGTCAGCCGGCGCATCGCTCAAAGACGATCCAACGAAGACAGAACACGATCCGATCATCAAATATGCCGAAAAAAAAATAAATCAAAAGAAAATAATTAAAGATATTGAAGTCAAAAAAATTGCTCATAATCAAATAAATCGGAGAAAACTAAAAATAAATAATTGAAGAAATCAAAGGTAATGAAAAGTAAAGAATTGAATAAATTTAAACAAAACAAAAGCAAATAATCAAATAAATTGAAGACAAAATAAAAGGAAAGAATTGAATGAATTGAAAATAAACGAAAGTAAAGAATCGAATAAGTTAAAGAATTCGATGAAAAAATTGTTTCTATCCGATGTGTTCGAAAAAAAAAAAAAAATGGCGACGATCGAAATTCGCAAAGTTCGAGAAGCCACATCGTTTGCGTGTAGTACATTGGCACACGAATGGCGGGACGATAATGTGAATTTGCCGGAACCGTCGTAACGCGAATCACGAGAGCCCCGTGGTGGCCACATGCAGCCGTGGCAATGGACACACGCACACGTGGTGCGCGGCCCTTATCTCTTTTTGTTGGTTTGTGTAACGGGTGGCCGTATTGGAAATACTCTCACGGTCCGGGAGATAAAACACGAAAACTCCCGCCATGTTGATTCGTTCGTTTCGAATATTTTTCTATTATTCATTCATTTTTTTATCTTAACAATTTATTTCTTCGTCTTTCATTCATCGTCACGAAGTAATAATAATAAAAATTATTATTATTATTATTATTATTATTATTATTATTATTATTATTATTAATCATATAAAAACAACCGAGTGAAAATAAATTACTTATGTAGAAAATATTTCGATGGGGGATGAAATTTTGTCAGTAGTAGGCGCCATATGACAATCGAACAAATTTTTCCTCCTTTTTTCGAGACACCCTCATATATACGACGAACGCACACAGAGACACGTGCGTGCGCGCATGCACATAAACGCACACGCACGTACTATCGACGTGTCTGGTTCATTGACGCCACCGGAAATGACGGAATTCCTCGGGTCGGACCCTCCTCCGTGAATTGGTTGTATTCGCCGCGCCTGAAGAAATAAAACGGAATTACTGATTAAATTCGACGTTAATTCCGTTTACAGTGGGTTATATGGCAACGTTCTCGCAACCTCCGGTTCACGCTATCCCGGAGAATCTTATGTCCGTGTGTGTGTGTGTGATTATGTGTGTGAGTGTGTGTGTGTGTGTGTGCGGCCTTCGCGGTGGCGGGATGTCCTCATCGAGAGCGAGCGGCCCAAGAACGAATAAGAAGAAGAAGAAGAAGGCCTCCTTCGTCGTCCCGCGGAACTATGACTTTCCGCTCGCCCCCTCCGCCCCCCCCCCCCCCCGCCCCGGACGCTCATTCACTCGTCACAGAGTGCATATTCCACGGTTTAGTATATACCATTATGTGACGAGTGGAACGGTGTGGAACATTGTTTTGTCGTCATCGAGACGGAATTCCGGGATGAATTTTCGCAGAATGTAAAAAAAAAATGTATAAAATGAAAAAAAAAAATCGTGGGAGTCGGTATATACTCGCTCGCTCAAGACGCCCCATACCGTCGTAACCATTGTCGTCTTATATATATATATGTATATGACAACAACGGTTGCACATTGATGTAAAAGCCGGATGTTGCAGGACCCGGACGAAAAAGTTTCATAATTGTTTTTTTTTTCTGTCTTTGGAATAAACTGTAAATTATTTTTCCCTATTTTACATTCATTGATAATAATGAAAGATTGAAAATAAAAAACAAACAAAAACAAAAGAACATCACATGAGGATTCCGATAATTTCGCGTTCGCAACGAGTGCAAGAGAGACAGCGCCATGGGCGCTCGCGGCGGAGCGACAAAGAACGAGCTCCAAAATTTCGCCATAACCCCTCAACCCAATTCGTAAGCCATAAACATGACGTATCTCCGTAAATTTTACAATAATCATCGTAAAAAAATCTGTCGTCGATAAATTTTTCTGCCCAACAACGAATCCATCATAATAGTAAAATGCCATGAAAAATGAAAAGTCGAATTTGTGAAATATCGTGCTCCAGTGTGTCGAACGGCGAAAGTCTCCGACAGCGTCGCGAGTGAGTGGCATGGAGGGGGGGGGAGGAGGAGGAGGAGGGAGAGAGAAGAGAAGAAACGTGCGCGGTCGGCTAACGCCCATTGAGCCATTCCCTCGCGACCGCACCCGCGTAGTAGATCCCAAGTACATAGGTTATACGTTACAATTCCGCGGGCTGAATGGCACACACGGCAAAACGTATGCACGTGCTCCGCGCGCACCGTCGTCGCTGCTGCTGTTGCTGCTATTGCCCTAACGCGAGTTTGCAACGTTCGTGGAACGCATGCGCGGCAACGGGGTCGCTCCGTCTCGCTCCGATCCACGGGCTACGTCACCCGAGTGCGACAGAGACGGCGCTATCGCGAGCTCGCTGCTGAGGCGAGAGAGAAGGAGAGAGATTGTATGTAGTCCATCGTCCGAACCCTTCGCACACACCGTGAATCGAGAGACCCGGTGTGTGCATGCGCGAACCATCGACGCGACAGACTCGCGGATAGAAATTCCTTTTTTTTCTTTTGTGTTTTTGTTCTTTTTTTTTTTTCGACGTAGTACATAGCTCGAGCATTACTATCATGGCGCTCTCGTGTGGCGGGAGCGAAAAACGCGGTGGGACCCCGCGAACAGTGTCACTAACACGCATCCATTCATATTTTTTTTCCCTTTGGCCCACGGTCGCACTAGCGCGCCAGCGCAACGCCCCCCCCCCCCAACCGCTGCTACTACCGCGGTGGCTGCCTCGCGCTCTCGCCCGCGCCCCACCCCACCCCGCGCCTGCGCGCGACCGTGTTTCATTCACAGGTTTGTGCACGTTCGGTGAGACAGAGACAAGACACACACGCGACACGGCACGAACGTTGCGAGTTGCGACTACGACGACGCGACGGACGCATGAAGAGACACACGTTGCTCGTGTGTCACAGCTGGCCTATGCCGCCTCCTTCTCCTCGCGCACAGGGACAGAGGCTAATGTAACGTTTTTTTTTTTTTGGTTTTTTTTTTTTCGATGTGGCAGCAAGCTCGTATATAGTCATGGACGACGACGACGACGCAATCCATGTACCGTAGGTCGGAATGATGTTTTTTTTTTCAGATCGGCCAAATGTGAAACAAATGAAATTTCAAACGAACAGATCGTAATTCGTGAAGAATTCGAAATTTCGTCATTGTTTCAACATCTGCCGATTGTAAGAATTTTAAAAAAAAGTGTAATATGATTTTCAATGAAATTCCGAATTTTTCATTGAAATTTGACAAAACCGTTGATCAATAATTCGAGATACATACATATATATATATATACTACAACATAATAGCAATTTTCCTGAACATTTTTATGCCAACCGGATGTTCGAAATTTAGGATGAAGAGAAAAAAATTATTTCGAGGCGTTACTTCCGGGCTTTTCTAATTTAGCCGCCGGGTCCTTCCTTCCCCTTTCGCTTTCACGCTCGTCGAACCTGCGGCTTCGGATACAAGAATATAATGTATATATATATATATATATATGTATATATGTATATGAAAACGGATGCACCGACTATATATTTTTCTCTCCCTACCGAAGTTCCGGAGTTGTCCATCTCACTTTGTTATTCTCACGGCGGCGAACCCGCGCTTATTCTAAATATAAGAGAGCATGCCCCGCGTGCTTAGCTATACAAATACACGTATATACGTGTTTGGCGTTACATCTCTAAATATATATATGTATATGTACGCCCACGTATATATATATATGCATTGGGCCCGCATACTCGGAACACTGCGCTACTGCACCGCCGCTCGTGAATATATATTATATATATATATATATATATATTTCGAGGCAACACTCCCGTCACTAATCCTCCAACCGGAAGTCGTTTCGTTTCGATTCGAGCCAATTTTTTTTATTTCGACGCTCACCTGACCGCGACTCTCCAATCCCCAACAATCCCGAAACTTTGATGTTCGACGCGATTTTTTTTTCTTTCTTCATTTCTAGATAAAAAAAAAATAATTCGGCACGAATATTAAGTTTTATTCTCATTTAATTTATCGTTCAAAATAAATTTTAAAAAATGTTGGAGCTTCGCATCGGTCATGAAAATTTAAAAAAAAAAAATGTATCTTGCATTATTTGTTAAAATTTTTGTTTTCCTAATTTTCAATTTTGTTTTATTTTTTTTTCCAAAATTCATTTGTTCAAAATTGGGACGAGAAACGAAAATTATTTGGATTTACAACGGGCATGATAATTATTCGTTATTAACATCGTGAATGTGATGGAAAGCGATAGTTGTGGTATATCGTTTCACAGGATCGGCGCATACCGTGCATGAAATAACGATTCGAATTATACAATGCAAATATCGACGGAAGTTAATTATAATTGAATTAACGCGTTGATGGTGAGGTTTCGTTATTATTATTATTATTTTAATTTTTTTTTTAATTTTTCAATTTTTTTTATTCATTCTTCTTTTTTCTCTCTCTTTCTTTTTCACCCTCTTTCTCTCTCTCGCTCTTTCTCTCTGCGTACGCGGGACTCAGGTTTGAATGGGGTTTTGTGAAAGCCCCTCCGGGCGGATGGGCTTCCTCCGACGCGGAGCTCGTGTGTGTGCGTGTGTGTATGTGCGTGTGTGTGTGTGTGTGTCCGACTTGTAGTACGCCGACACTGTCTCACTCTCGCGTACACAAGCGTACATCGTAAGACACTGGATTTGCTTCTTATACCATCGTTCGTGGTCCACATTGCACACACACACACACATGCAATTGATCTGAATTTTAAGGGACATTTAAACCTAAAACCCCAAAAAAAAAATCTCAAAAAAAATAACCGAAAATTCCAAACCTTTTTTTTTTTTTTTTTTTTTTGCGAGATGAACAAAGATATCAAAGCAAATGTTTTGTTACAAAAAAATCTCCGCTGCTGCCCCCGTCTCGACGATCAATTCTAAAATCGTCCCGAGCCAATGACCAAAAAAAAAGAAAAAAGAAAAAAGAAAATCAAAAAATAAGGTCAAACGCCTACGAACGTCTCCTACACACGGAGACGAAAAATTGTTAAAAATAAATGCATGAAAAAAAAAAAAAAAATTGAAAAAAATAAAATAGAATTTAAAAAAAAAAGAAATACCCACGGAACATAAGAAAACCCACGTAAGAATAACCACACGTGGGTCTTCGAGATGTCCTCCTCGGCGTTTCATCCTTAATCCGTGCCTACGAGATTAAAAAAAAAACCAAAAAAAAAAAGACGAAGAAGAAGAAGAAGAAGAAGAAAAAAACGAGTATCAATGCATTCATATTCACAAAAATCATGTGTCTCGCTTCTATTCCTCGGCTTCTCTCTCTCTCTTTCTCTTTCTCTCTCGAGCGTTGTCACTCCGGTTCGGTCGATTGCCCGTTTGCCTTTACGAATGGCCAACGTCGACGACGAGGACGACGGGAGATCGTGTACCCACGTAAAATCGTACTCACACGCGGGAGGACGGAGGGGGGAGGGGGGACAAACCTTCGTCGGAAAACCTTTCTGTGTGTGAGTGTGTGTAGGACTGTACGAGTGTGCGAGACACTCATGCGACAGATAAGATGCCTGGACGTACGCGTAGTCATGCGAACCCACGTGCCCGGTCGACGGTACGAGCGGGCACGCGGTGCAACAAGCTCTCTCTCTCTATCTCTATCTCTCTCTCTCTCTCGCTCTCTCTACCGACGACGACGAGGACGACGACGAACACGACTGTCAGTGGACATCCGACTTTTGTACAATAATAATAATAATAATAATAATAATAATAATAATAATAATAATAATAATAATAATAATAATAATAATAATAATAATAATAATAATAATAATAATAATAATAATAATAATAATAATAATAATAATAATAATAATAATAATAATAATAATAATAATAATAATTTCACAACGATATATCATTATCGGTTACATTGCGAAACCAACAATTGTAATTATAATTTTTACAAAAATTCAAAAAGATTTTATATTCGATCCGATACGAATTGTGACATAATTATGAGACACTTATTCCTCGAACCATATATAAATTACTACGTCTTGAGAACCAGTCTGTGGAGTAAATTCGTAACAATAATCCGTGGACTCGTTGGTATTATAACCAGATGACACAAAGTTGCGCGATATCCACGCACTTTACGCTCCTCGAACGTTGAAGCTCAATTGTGCATTGTCAATTTTGGTTGTCGCGTGGATTATGCGACGCAGCCTCGCACATAATGTGCGAGTGTTCTGCGCATGTTTGTGTTTATGTGTGTGTGTGTGTGTGTGTGACACACGGAAAGAAGCAATTAGAAACCTGAAGAGGTAGGCCTACCAACAATGCTAATTAACACGAGGCGACTACAAGCAGAATCTGCGTGTTCCACATGAAGCATCGCGTCTTGGGGGGCGGAGGGGGAGGGGGAACAATGGATGACGCAGATTTTGCACTGTCCCACTTATGCAATTTTTCCGAATATGTTCGAAACTTGATGCACAAGGAAAGATGTGCATCAGTGGGCCATAATAGCGAGGGGAGTCCCCGTTTGTCGTAAGGCGCATCTCATATGTGTTGATCAGATGCGCGAAACTCGGTGTACCACCTGCGCAGTAGATCCCATACGATAATTGCTTTGTTCGTACGACGTTATTTTTTTTTTTTTTTTTTTGTAATTCCCGCCTTTGGGGCCCACAGGCTTTTGTATGCTGAAAAGAGATCTCACAGTTTCTCTTGCGTTTTGTAATTTCCCTTATTATACGTGCGACGATTGTTGTGGATGCCCGTATTCCGCGAAAGCGTTTGTCGAACTATGCGGCGAGGGCGGGAATAACAAAAAAAAAAGAATAATAAGATTCTGTTTACTACGAACGTTTGAAAATTACGTGTGGGAATAATTTGACGGGAATGAGACGAACGGAAAAATGGGTTTAGTCGGGCGAGGAAGAGAAATTTTGTAGGTTTGTACAAATAATTCCGTTAAACACATTCGCTTCCTTGTTTT
Source organism: Diplazon laetatorius (assembly GCA_963662125.1). NCBI lineage: Eukaryota > Metazoa > Arthropoda > Insecta > Hymenoptera > Ichneumonidae > Diplazon > Diplazon laetatorius. The sequence goes on from OY759164.1 coordinate 3,054,013, forward strand.
ATGTTTTCACTCGTTTTATAACATTCGTTGAAAAAGATTATTTTTCGTGTGCGTGTAATTTTTTCGATGAATTTTAATTGGCTTAGACAATTTCATGGTTTGATAAACGGCGATGAACGAAATTAACATAAAGGTAAAGGTAATGGGCGGAAACGAGACATTTGTTTTGTGAGTAAGTATTTGAATTGGTTTTTTCAAACGAATATCTGGGTTATATCGTGTGGGGATTATTCAAATTTCGATGTTTTTGGAATAATTATGAGCGATGCAGGTGAATTATTGTTCTACAATGGATTGTGGTATTTGAGACGGATAATTAGGGATTTTCTGGTCGTGAAAGTATTTTTGATACATTTCCATGAAACGAGAATATCGTGAAAACTAGTTATGTTGATGAATTATCATTTCAAATCGCCCGCCGCACGATATTGTCGATAAGCTTACTTCAATTCGGTCGCGAAACGTTCGTAGCGACGCTTGTGGCGAATTTGAGTATTTTTTTCTATGGGACGTTCGGTCGACCGTATTTCCGGTCCCTCGATAAGCACCAGCGGGATTGTACGGTACTGTCGCTGCGCAACATCCTGTCGCGTTAATCGTTGACGCGACACCAGGCGGAGGGCCCTCGTACTGTGTCCACGTTTCTGCTAGCTCGACGATGCATAGCGATATTGTGCTTTGAATTCGTTCAAGATTTTTATTTTACTATTTTTATTTGCCCATCGCATCTTGTGAAGCGTTCTCTTTGTCAGCATGCACGGTTATCTTCGTTCCGAATTTTGCGCCATATCATGCGCCACTGCTCGATCGGTAAGAAAAACTGTAACCCATTGTTCTCAGTTACGATTGACTTTTCGAACAAAACTTGAGAACGATCAATTGTGTCGTAAAATTCCCCGATCAGTCGTTCTTGTTTTTTGTCCAAATGAGCAGCAACGGCGGAGAACAATGGTTTGGGAAAATTCATCTCCGGTCGCTTTGCAATCAATTTGACTTCAGTTCCAACCGACAACAGCGCCACTTCCATCGTACGGCATCTCATCGAAGCATTGCCAAACCATCTCGTTCGTTAATCCTTCACTGTATTCTCCATCTTGTCATGGACAATGAAAAAATTTGACACTTTGTCCACAAAATATTGACAACAATTTTTTTTTCTCGATTATGTCAAACTAGATTCTAGCACCGATTACATTAATTCATCATGTTGTCGGCTATAGTTAAAGAACATCAAGGCAAGCAAGCTGCGAGAAAAGAACGACAAGGTAACTTTTGTGTCTGTCTTTATTTATTTTTTCAATTTTTTTATTTACACTAGTGCCAATGCAATAAACAAAATATGATGAACATTTTTGTTTTTTTCTGTGCACACCAAACAGAACAGAAACGTAAGGAAGCGGTTCAAGCGGCAAACAACTTGACTCAGGCTCTGGTCGATCATTTGAACGTCGGGTAATTATCGGTTACAATTATACTCATGCGTGATGATGCTCCAGTCGCTAAGGCTTGCAAGAGCGAGAGAGAGAGATAAGAACATTTCTTTCACAAATGGTTTTTGCTAAACCCAATTCTTGATTGAAAATGCTATAATCTTTGCTTACTATTATCATACTCTTCGCTGACCGATGCCTGCGATTATCCACGACAACGAACAAGTCACGACTCGCTGCTCTGTGAAATATCGAGCTTTCATCCGTTCATCTATATATTTTCAGAGTCGCCCAAGCATACTTGAACCAAAAAAAATTGGACGCCGAGGCCAAACAACTTCAGCACAGCGCCACCAACTTTGCCAAACAGACGCAGTCCTGGTTGAATTTGGTCGAGTCGTTTTCCAGCGCTCTCAAGGAAATCGGAGACGCTGAAAATTGGGCCAGAAGCATCGAAGGAGACATGAGAACCATCGCCACTGCCCTCGAATACTCTTACAAAGGTGAATAAGCTGTGTTCCTAAACTGTAAGCGGTTCGTCGATGAAAATAATGAATTTGACGGCAGCATTATTATTGGAGCTTGTAATGAAATTTATTGAATCGCATTTCAGCTACGCAAGAAACTCAAGGAAGCGGTACTTCGACCGCTCATCAAAACTGAACGCAACTTCGTTCATCGACGAATTATCATTATTTTTATTATTATAAAAATGTATCTTGTTATGGTGTTACGTGAGAGTTAATATTATTTATTGTCGAAATAAAGTATTCAATTGATAAAAAAGGCGAATCGTAGTGTAATATCAGACTTAAGCCAAAGAGGTTTTTTTTTATCCCTGCCATCTGAAAGCGTTTGGTCGGTAGATGGCGGCAGCGTCGGAACGCGAAACAATAACGATAATTGGATTGACGTGAGATTTCGTAAAATAGTAATAGGAATTATATGATGTACGAAGGAGATGAACCACGTTAGAAAAGTTTGTTGGCCCTGAAAAGGGCCGATTTTTTCGTTGAACGCAGTTGCGAGTCGATTTTGTTTAACCGCCGAATCCGTACAGAGTGCGGCCTTGACGTTTCAATGCGTAGACGACGTCCATTGCCGTGACGGTCTTCCTCTTGGCGTGTTCGGTGTACGTGACGGCATCACGGATGACATTTTCCAGAAACACTTTGAGGACGCCACGAGTTTCTTCGTAGATCAAGCCGGATATACGCTTGACTCCACCTCGGCGAGCCAGACGGCGGATGGCCGGCTTCGTTATTCCCTGGATGTTATCACGAAGAACTTTTCTGTGACGCTTGGCTCCTCCTTTTCCCAATCCCTTACCACCCTTTCCACGACCAGTCATCTTCGATTACTGTTTCAAAGATACTCCACGAATACACGAAATGAAGTGATAATGTTGCAGTCGAAACAGAGCGTTATATATGATTTTTGCTGCATTGACCGTCCCACTCTTTTCCGCATAGCCAATGACCGAGTGAGAACTGGAAGTGGAAAGAGCTCCGATGCAGACAACACGTCGCGTTCTACTAGCAGATGGTTTCTGCTGCGCTATCCCCACTCCGCTGCGACTAGCCAATGAGGATCGACACCGTCGCAGCAAAACGGATAAAAGAGCATGCTGCGGGCCAACGTGTATAGTCCGTTGTCGTAAACTGAACATCACAGAACCCTCGATTTCTCGTCGAAATGGCTCGTACCAAGCAAACTGCTCGCAAGTCGACTGGTGGAAAGGCACCGAGAAAGCAACTCGCAACCAAGGCGGCTCGTAAGAGCGCTCCTGCAACCGGTGGAGTGAAGAAACCTCATCGCTACAGGCCCGGAACCGTGGCTCTCCGAGAAATTCGTCGCTATCAGAAGAGCACTGAACTTCTGATCCGCAAACTGCCGTTCCAGCGACTCGTTCGTGAAATCGCTCAAGACTTCAAGACCGACCTGCGTTTCCAGAGCTCGGCTGTGATGGCTCTACAGGAAGCCAGTGAAGCTTACTTGGTCGGTCTCTTCGAAGATACCAACTTGTGCGCAATCCACGCCAAGAGAGTTACCATCATGCCCAAGGACATTCAGTTGGCTCGTCGCATCCGAGGAGAGAGAGCATAAGTCCCTCAATACCACAAACGGCCCTTTTCAGGGCCAACAATTTTCTCAAACGTTACGATGACTTTTTTTGCTATAAATATATGATATACTATGAAGATATAGTTAAATGTTTGCTTTGAATCGTAGACCATTCGATAAGATATATTTCTGCAACTACACGTATATTTTGGATCATGTAAACTCAATTTTTTTGTTACACGTGCTCTTTTATGCGTAACAGAACGAATTACATTCATTCTTCAAAAGGCATTCTATTAAAACTTTTCTTTTCTTCTTCACTGATTCTATTACGAATATGAGCGGTAATATGGTACACAATAAATGAGCTATTTTGGAAACAGTGATAATAACTAACGTGATCGTAATTTTGAGTTCGGTCGCTGTGTTAGTAAATTCAAACCGCAGCTTCCCATGAAGCTTATATCGATGTGTTTGATAGGGAGATAGATAAAAAGTCAAGGAGTGAGAATTCCGAAAAACATGGGCATAGTTATGAGACGGAAGCGAGGTTAGTCTTTCGTTTGAATATTTTTTGGCCCTAAAAAGGGCCGATGGATGACATGGTATGAAGCATTTTAAGCTTTCTTCTCAGTCTTCTTGGGAAGGAGCACTGCCTGGATGTTAGGCAAGACTCCACCCTGAGCGATGGTCACGCCGGAGAGCAATTTGTTCAACTCTTCGTCATTGCGGATAGCCAATTGGAGATGACGGGGAATGATTCTCGTCTTCTTGTTGTCACGAGCAGCGTTGCCAGCCAACTCGAGAACTTCAGCGGCCAGGTATTCCATCACCGCGGCCAAGTATACGGGAGCTCCGGCACCGACGCGTTCGGCGTAGTTTCCCTTACGAAGAAGACGATGGATTCTTCCAACGGGGAACTGGAGACCAGCGCGGTTGGAACGGGTCTTTGACTTGCCCTTTACTTTGCCACCTTTGCCGCGACCGGACATGATTAAATGGGTTGGGTAAAGACAGCTACGACGATAAGGAGAGACGGCTGGAGACCGTGTGATGGTGTTGGACCAACAGTCAGCTTATTTGTAGGATTGCTGATCCAACCGACGCACGAATCACGGAGCACGGAGTCTCTCTCCCCACAGCAGCTGCTTCCAATTGGGTAGGGGGCCGGGTCACCTGACCGACAGATGTTCTTTCCCCACTCCGTCCATCGATGTGATTGGCGCGCTGGTCGATTCGCATCAGGCGGCTCACATCATTCCACTCCGATATTCCGACACAATTATCGTCACGGTTAATGAAGGGCTGGTTTTTTTTCAATTCATTTTCAGAACATTTGAAGTTTAAGTGAAACCTCTGTCGTCCGCCATGAGTGCGGAAGAGACAGAGCCATGAACGCTCGCTGTGGAGTGAATGAGAACGAGCGAGAAAACTTTCGAGACACTCGAAGGTAAGTTTTCAACAACAATTCGGAGCGACCGGATGATGACGCAGATGGTCGCAAGTGAAACGCGTGCCAGTGACCCCGTCAACGGTCGGCCGCGCTCGGCACTCGACGACAATGGCCGAACCGCCCCCGCCCCTTTGGCACGAACGGTTTGGCCGCACGTAAGAAGAAAATAGTGCGCAGTTATGAGCCATTCGGTCGTGGCGATCATTCTCATTGACCCAGATCGGCGGCGTGGGGATAGCTTAGCGAAAATTGTATAAAAAAGCTGGTGTCGTGTGCACCTGGCATCAATTCGCTTTAAGTTCTCGTCGACGCATCTTTAACCCAGTATCTCAAGATGACCGGACGTGGCAAGGGTGGTAAAGGATTGGGAAAAGGAGGAGCAAAGCGTCACAGAAAAGTTCTTCGTGATAACATCCAGGGAATAACCAAGCCGGCCATCCGTCGTTTGGCTCGTCGAGGTGGAGTCAAGCGTATTTCCGGCTTGATCTACGAAGAAACTCGTGGCGTCCTTAAAGTGTTTCTGGAAAATGTGATCCGTGATGCCGTCACGTACACCGAACACGCCAAGAGGAAGACCGTCACGGCCATGGACGTCGTCTATGCGCTGAAACGTCAAGGCCGCACTCTGTACGGATTCGGAGGTTAAACAAAATCAACTCGCCGCTGCGTTCAACAAAAAATCGGCCCTTTTCAGGGCCAAAAATATTTGTCTAACGTGGTTAATTCTTGATGCATCGGTCAGAAACAAATCGTTACCTTACATTTAGATATCAATTGTGGCGCGATTTGAATTGTAGCCATGCAAATTGTCTTACACCATTCCAACTCATACGGCCTATGGTCTGACATACGATGCAACCTAACTTGGATCAATGACATGTACACGTATTCAGTCAATGTGCTACATTTTTCTATACCTTCATCATACCCACAAAATATGAAGTTGACGTGACTTTATCCAGTGCGGATATTCTTTTGGCAATCAATGGGAAATATTTTTCTGCGAAAAAATTTGGTTTACGTATTGACATTTTTGGTGGCCCTGAAAAGGGCCGTTGAGATAATCGGTAAGTTTTCACTTGGAGCTGGTGTACTTGGTGACGGCTTTGGTTCCTTCGCTGACGGCGTGCTTGGCCAGTTCACCGGGCAACAACAGCCTGACGGCAGTTTGAATCTCCCGAGAGGTGATGGTCGACCTCTTGTTGTAGTGAGCGAGACGCGAAGCCTCGGCGGCGATGCGCTCGAAGATGTCGTTGACGAAACTGTTCATGATGCTCATGGCTTTGCTCGAGACACCGGTGTCAGGGTGAACCTGCTTCAACACTTTGTAGATGTAGATAGCGTAACTTTCCTTCCTCTTCTTGCGCTTCTTCTTGTCAGTCTTCGTTATGTTTTTCTGAGCCTTGCCGGCTTTCTTCGAAGCTTTACCACTTGCTTTGGGCGGCATGGTGTAATAAGAACGTTTCTTGATTCACGTTGATATCAACAGCGTTGGAATATGGGAGTCGAATGATGCAAGCCTGCATGTCGGTTCCTATTTAAGACATAATGCGAGTCGACCAGCGCGCCAATCACATCGATGGAAGGAGTGGGGAAAGAACATCTGTCGGTGCAGGAGGTCTGACCGCCTACCCAATCGGAAGCAGCTGCAGTGGGGAGAGAGACTCCGGGCTCCGTGATTCGTGCGTCGGTTGGATCAGCAATCCTACAAATAAGCTGACTGTTGATCCAACTCTATCACACGGTCTCCAGCCGTCTTTCCTCATCGTCGCAGCTGTCTTTACCCAACCCATTTCATCATGTCTGGTCGCGGCAAAGGTGGAAAAGTAAAGGGCAAGTCAAAGACCCGTTCCAACCGCGCTGGTCTCCAGTTCCCCGTTGGAAGAATCCATCGTCTTCTTCGTAAGGGAAACTACGCCGAACGCGTCGGTGCCGGAGCTCCCGTTTACTTGGCAGCGGTGATGGAATACCTGGCCGCTGAAGTTCTCGAGTTGGCTGGCAACGCTGCTCGTGATAACAAGAAGACGAGAATCATTCCCCGTCATCTTCAACTGGCTATCCGCAATGACGAAGAGTTGAACAAATTGCTCTCCGGCGTGACCATCGCTCAGGGTGGAGTCTTGCCTAACATCCAGGCAGTGCTCCTTCCCAAGAAGACTGAGAAGAAGGCTTAAATTGCTTCATACCCGATCATCCATCGGCCCTTTTCAGGGCCAAAAAATATTCAAACGAAAGACTGACCTCGCTTGCGTCTCATCACTATGACCATGTTTTTCGGAATTCTCACTGCTTGACTTTTTATCTATCTCCCCATCAAACACATCGATATAAGCTTCATGGGAAGCTGCGGTTTAAATTCACTAACAGTAACACAGCGACCGAACTCAATATTACGATCACGTTAGTTATTATAACTGTTTTCAAAATAGCTCATTTATTGTGTACCATATTACCGCTCATATTCGTAATAGAATCAGTGAAGAAGAAAAGAAAAGTTTTAATAGAATGCCGTTTGAAGAATGAATGTAATTCGTTCTGTTACGCATAAAAAAGCATATGTAACAAAAAAATGGAGTTTCTATAATCCAAAATATCCGTGTAGTTGCAGAAATATATCTTATCGAACGGTCTACGATTCAAAGCGAACATTAAACTAAATCTTCATAGTATATCATATATTTATAGCAAAAAAAGTCATTGTAACGTTTGAGAAAATTGTTGGCCCTGAAAAGGGCCGTTTGTGATATTGAGGGACTTAGGCTCTCTCTCCTCGGATGCGACGAGCCAATTGAATGTCCTTGGGCATGATGGTAACTCTCTTGGCGTGGATGGCACACAAGTTGGTATCTTCGAAGAGACCCACCAAGTAAGCTTCACTGGCTTCCTGCAGAGCCATCACAGCGGAGCTCTGGAAACGCAGATCGGTCTTGAAGTCTTGAGCGATTTCACGAACGAGACGCTGGAACGGCAGTTTGCGGATCAGAAGTTCAGTGCTCTTCTGATAACGACGAATTTCTCTGAGAGCCACGGTTCCGGGCCTGTAGCGATGAGGTTTCTTCACTCCACCGGTTGCAGGAGCGCTCTTACGAGCCGCCTTGGTTGCAAGTTGCTTTCTCGGTGCCTTTCCACCGGTGGACTTGCGAGCAGTTTGCTTGGTACGAGCCATCTCGACGAGAAATCGGGGGTTCTGTGATGTACAATATACGACAACGGACTATACATGTCGGCCCCCAGCATGCTCTTTTATACGTTTTGCTGCGACGGTGTCGATCCTCATTGGCTAGTCGCAGCGGAGTGGGGACAGCGTAGCAGAAACCATCTGCTAGTAGAACGCGACGTGTTGTCTGCATCGGAGCTCTTTCCACTTCCAGTTCTCACTCGGTCATTGGCTATGCGGAAAAGAGTGGGGGGGTCAATGCAGCAAAAATCATATATAACACTCTGTTTCGACTGCAACATTATCACTTCATTTCGTGTATTCGTGGAGTATCTTTGAAACAGTAATCGAAGATGACTGGTCGTGGAAAGGGTGGTAAGGGATTGGGAAAAGGAGGAGCAAAGCGTCACAGAAAAGTTCTTCGTGATAACATCCAGGGAATAACCAAGCCGGCCATCCGCCGTCTGGCTCGCCGAGGTGGAGTCAAGCGTATATCCGGCTTGATCTACGAAGAAACTCGTGGCGTCCTTAAAGTGTTTCTGGAAAATGTCATCCGTGATGCCGTCACGTACACCGAACACGCCAAGAGGAAGACCGTCACGGCAATGGACGTCGTCTACGCATTGAAACGTCAAGGCCGCACTCTGTACGGATTCGGCGGTTAAACAAAATCGACTCGCAACTGCATTCAACGAAAAAATCGGCCCTTTTCAGGGCCAAAAATCATCCTCCGAACGTACATCAACTTCTGCAAATTTACCATTTCTGCACTTCTTTGAAAGCCTCCGACACCGTCATTGATTGACATTAGAAGGGAGCGGCATAGGTTCCCTTGGGACGAATCAAACAAGGATAAAATTGAAACAAACAGATTGCTTACACACAGTGTGGGGTTTCCTTTTGTCCGGTCTCTCTGATTTAGTTTTTAATTTGGCGTGAGCCTGATTCGTGATGACAGAGATTACCAAAAGAAGGATCCCCTGTCGCCATCTAACGGAATCCCACTGGACCGCTCGGGACTTCGAAAGTAATGGCCGCAATCTCCATGTCGCGTTTTTTTTCGACAATAACAACCTCCAAACAACGCTTGTTAATTGTTGACGATTTCCAAAAGATTGCATTGGATTGCAACAAATATTTGTTCGTTCATTTGAAAAAAGAAACCTTTGGAAAACGACGTCAGTAAGTTTCGCGTAACAACGAAGCATTAATTCCAAATGACGAGATCCGAAAAAAATAACCTATCAACGTTTGTATTGCAACGATTTCTTCATTCGCTCGAACCAAGCGATTCGATGTTTCGTCCATGAGTGCATCCTGAAACCGCAAGTATAAAAAAACAACAACAACAACAAAAAAATGTCGATACAAAATGTTTAGCAAATTTTAACCAACCGAGCGCACATTTCACGTCCCAAAATCGTTGCAGAGTTAGGTTAGGTGAAACACAAAAAATTCAAGCAACATTTTCTAGTCACAAAAATTAATTTTCACAAAGGCCATCGTTTTAAATCGAATACGAATTGCAGGAGAAGGTGACGATTCAATTGCTTCGATGTTCGACGTTTTTTGAGACAGCGTCGGCGTCACAAAATCACGACGCAGCATGCAGAGAACTTTGACGCTCGACGACAGAAGCTTCTCCGTCGTCGAGGCGAGCACAGATTCGTTCTGTCTGGTTTGCGAAGCCACGTTGAACTGTCAATCGAGCACCAACATATTTTACGCCTCGCTGCCGAGAAACGGTGAATTGCTAGCCAGTTTCGTTCTTCGAGTGTTGCGTCCTGTGGCTAGCGATCTGCGAAGTTCGTACATCTGTTCGCGATGCAACGAACTTTTTCACATGCTCGAACAGGCTCAGTGGACGGTGGCCAACATACGCTGCGAGATTCTCAAGGTTTATCACGCGAGGGCCAACGACGAGGCTTCGGAACGCAAATGCGATCTTCCGCAAGCTCAGCTATTGCCGGACGATTTGTTTGCGGTGACCGATCGCAAAACCGCGTTCGACAGTGACAGATTCGATGAGATCGGCGAATTCGGAACGCAGAACGTGGAACCCAACGAGAATGTTACCAGAAACTGCGCTTTCGATGTGGCGCCCAACGAATTTTGCAATTTCAACATTGAAATTGACAACGTCGATGACAAGCCGGAAGAATCTCTCGAAGTTGGCGACAACGCCGATAACAAAATCAACTGCGCGCTGAACGATGAGCAGCACGTTGGGAACGTCGCCCGGAGTGAAATGTTCAACAACGAGGCGAATGATTATCGTAATGGAAATCACACGATCGAAGATTGTGAAAAAAAATTGGAAGAAACTCTTGAGATCTGTCGGGACAGTGTCTACGAGGGCAAATACGATTGTCTCGAGATCAAACAGCCGCTTGAGAATGTCTACGAAAGTGAGGACGCGATCGAATCCAAAAATTGCACAAAAAACCATCACAATCTCATCGATGGCGTATCGAACGATCCATCGAATAACACGATCGACAAAACAACCGTGATAAAAAACGTCGATTTATCGGCGACAAACGATCGCACGACGTCGACGAATCCATCGATGAAAAATTTTAATTCCAAATCATCGACGAACGTCATTGAAAATTTCAACCCCGACGAATCCCAAATTTTCGAGGATTCGGAAAAAAACGTGAAAACGCAGATCAACGTTAAAAAAGACGATTCGTGCAAATCCGAAAGAATCTCGAAATACAGTCTAAAACCGTTGAAGCATGCTTGCACGATTTGTGGAAAAAAATGGCGAACCTCGGCCGAATTGAAGACTCACGTTAAATCCCACTCCAATTTGCGTCCTTACATGTGCGAAAAGTGCGGTCAGGCTTACAAGCACAAACACGCTCTCGAGATTCACGTGGGCATGCACAATGGCATAAGTCCGTATCGGTGCAACGTTTGCGACAAATGTTTCACCCAAAAAGGTGCCCTCATGCGACATTTGCCCATGCACACCGGCGAAATGCCGTATCAGTGCGAATTGTGCGGTAAACGCTTCGTTCATCATACCTCGTACAACATGCACGCGTTATCGCACACGGGAAAAAAATCTTATCAGTGTCATGTGAGTAATCGATCGATTCAAAATTTATCAAATTGTTCACGAACTTGTTGATCGACAAAAGGATTACAAAGTTTGTAAAATTATATAATTGTAAAGTTTACAAAGTTTACAAAATTATATAATTGTAAAGTTTACAAAGTTTACACAATTATATAATTGTGAAGTTTACAAAGTTTACACAATTATATAATTGTAAAGTTTACAAAGTTTACAAATTTATATAATTACTAAAGTTTACAAAGTTTAAAAAATTATGAAATTTTAAAGTTTACAAAGTTTGGAAAATTATATAATTGTAAAGTTTACCAAATTACAGAATTATATCATTGTAAAGCTTTACAAAATTATATAATTGTAAAATTTTAATTAAAAAATTACCTTTGCTAAGGACCACTTTGATATATATATTTTTTTTCCAATTTTCATCCTTAAATCACGATGCAGTCAATTATATTTTTTCACTCTAAATCGGCAGGTGTGCGATTTGTCACTGCTGTCGACGTCTCACTTGAAGCGACACATGCGAGTGCACACGGGTGAAAAACCGTACAGTTGTGAACTGTGCGGAAAAAGTTTCGCGGAGCGTTACAATTTGTTCGCACATCAGAAGATTCACGATCCCGCGGAGATAATGGCCAAAGCCGCGAAGAAAATTACGTACAAGTGAGCAATCTGAATTATTGTTATTAATTTTTTTTTTAAGGTAGTCTTCTCATGTCCTTAGGCATTTTCGAGATGCCTTTTTGGGAATTAAATTTACAAAAACGATGAAACAAATTTTGTTTTAAATTATTATTTTGATTGAGAAAAATTAATGAAATTTTTGGGGTTTTCATAAATTGTCGTTGATTATTTTTTGAACTTTCGCTCGACAGATGCGAACAATGCGACGGATTTTTCGACAAGAAGCACAAACTCGAGGATCACACGAAGGAGCGTCACGGTGGGGCGACGAACGACGGAAAATGGATCGGCCACACCGTCGATGTTGAAAATTTGGCAAACACGAGCGTGGTTTTCGCACAAACTCAAAAAATCCGAACGAATTACAATTGAGACAGTGGCGTTAACTGGAGGTCACAAAAATCGATCAAATCGAAATCGAAAAACGTAATTCGAGCCACAAACGAAAAATGTCTCAAATATTTTTTAAACGAATTTTTTTTCTTATCGATTTTGCTACCAAGACTGCACCGGTCAACACTTGTGAACGTTGAATCGCTCGAAATCGAACAACTCATACTCGAAAGTTCCTGAATATCGTGTAGATAATTAAAACGCACGAGACAATGCTAACACGACGTTGAAGAAAAAAAAATGTAAATCATAAGTTCTTACGTTCGTTTTATTTATAAAAAAATTCGACGATATTTTCCTATCGAATGAACACAATTTTGTACAATCCATTGTTCATTCGTGTATATTTATGTATAATATATATTTATATTTATATAAAATATAGTTTGTTTGATACAAAATTTATGACATTATTTTGTTTTTTCGAATATCTTTGGATCCAATTGTTTTTTTCATTTCCTCCATTTTGCCCATAAGCTCCTCCGCGGACCGTCCCATTTGACTGGGCATGGGCTCCGACCACGACGTCATGCCGTGCGTTCTCAGTATCGTTTTCTTCTGCATTTTCGCGGTCGACAAGCTTCTGAAAAAAAAATAAATCATTTATTTAAATTACGATTCACGAAAAAAAAAAAAATAAAACCCAACCTATCGTCTAAATTATTATTCATTCCATTTATTTATTTAGGAACGCTCTTGTGAAATAATCACAATTTAAATAAGTTATTCAATGTCGATTTTTCATCGCACGTCGCAAAAAAAAAAAAAATCGATTTGTGTTTGATTATAAAATTTTTACGAAGGCCTCACTCTCGCAATTCCTTGACGATGGTACGAATTTTTTCGGGCATGACCGAACGATGCAGATGATCGATTTCCGGCAGGGCGATGGGTTTGCGAAACGATTGGTAGTGATAAAGCTCGTGGATAAAATCGATAAGACGATCGAAAGCTTTTTCGAACTCGTCTGTGAAAATCTATTAATTTTCACACTTTAATTGGAATTCAATTATTTCATTTCGATCGACGCTAATAATAATAATAATAATAATAATAATAATAATAATAATAATAATAATAATAATAATAATAATAATAATAATAATAATAATAATAATAATAATAATAATAATAATAATAATAATAATAATAATAATAATAATAATAATAATAATAATAATAATAATAATAATAATAATAATAATAATAATAAATAATTTTCGTCTCTCACCACCAACGAATAAAATCCGGGCTTCGTTAGATGATAATCGATGTAGTTGTCTCGAGATTTTAGAACAATGTTGATGTACATATTTTTCAAATTTTCCGGTTCCAAAGAACGTCTTTCGGGCTTCAGAGACAAGAGAAAAAAGAATAGAGAGCAATTTGCCTTAGCTACGTTTTTTTTTTTATCCAGATGATCGATTGTCGTAAAATGGACTCACGAATTTATGAAACGATTGATCGCTGACAATGGAATCCGCGAATTCGTCGTCGTCGAATACCCCATTGCCTCTTATTTCCAAAATGCTTCGTCTAAAAAGTATTCTGGCTCTCTTGCGTTTGCGCTTTGTCTCTTCGTCGTCGATCACCACGTTCGAATGTTCGTCCAGTATCACCTACGCAATACTTATATATCAGTATATTTATAAATATATATATATATATTTTTGATCTCATGAGAAATTATAAAATTTTCTTGAATATTTTTTTTAGCCTCGATGAAAATAATCAGAAAAAAAAATTACCCTGAGATCGTCGTCGGGTTTGGGACCCAATTGTTGAATAATATCGTCTTTTTTTTTGGGAATCACACCGTCTTCGGTCATGAACGATATATGTCTCTTTGCCACCACGTCCAATTGACTTTTCGTTACAGCAGTTTTTGGCACGAAAGTTTTGCTCTGTTGAATTATGTCAGTGGCTGTGGCACCCGTTCCCTGTGGTCTTATGCACAAACTGTAGATCGGAAGTTCCAATGTGTTCACAACCTTTTTGCATTTAAAAAAAAAAAAAAAGTTCAAAAGACATTTCAATTTCAATTTTAATTTTGATCGTTAATCCTAGAACTCATGATCGGGGTCCGTTCGAACCCCAAAAAAAATTTAATTCGCATTTTAATCGATTGCACCTCATTAACGATATCCTCGATAAATCGAATTTTGCTTTTAGAATTTTCCTGACTGTTGTCATTCGTGTTTTTCCCAATCTTCACGGCCAAAAGATTTTCCACGCTGTCCTTTATCCACGTGAAAACGTGAAATTGATCGGTTATCCATCGTCGATGAATTTCCTCGTCCTTGGTCATGACCAAAACGAGTTTGACGTTTGGATAACGTTTTGTCATTTGAATCGTTGCGTTCAGATCCATTTGGGTGATGCCAATTTTTTTTTCTCTTCGCAGATCACCAATTTCGTTCGTATCTGTCGATCGATGTTGCTTCAATAATCGTTGGGTTAATGCGATTTTGATGGAAAATCGTTTTTTTTGCTACTCACGAAAGCCATAACTATTTCCCAACAGTTCCTGAATCGACAAAAATTTTCCTTGTCTCGCCATTTCGTTGAATTCCTCCCTCTTCACGAAATAATAGGCTCGAGATTCGTCCTCGTCCTCTGATATGTCTCTCGTTGTATGGCTGCGACAGTATTTTACCTATTTTTTTTCAAAATTGAGTTAAACGAGAGAACTCTTGGGAAAAAGATATTAAAAATAAAAAATGATGAAAAAATATTGATTTGTGTTTTTTTTTCTTTCTAGAATTGAATAATTTATTGATCCAACTGTATTTTTATTTTCCAATTTGATTGTAGAATTAAATAATTCATTGATCCAACTATTTTTTAATCTTCCAATTTGATTGTAAAATTAAATAATTCATTGATGAAACTGTTTTTTAATCTTCTAATTTGATTGTGAAATTGAATAATTCATTGATCAAACTGTTTTTTAATCTTCTAATTTGATTGTAAAATTGAATAATCGATTGATCGAACTATTTCACAATCTTTCAATGACCAATCGATAAATTGTCCATCGTAGTTTATAAAAAAAAATATCATTAGCGAACGACTTATATCAGCGATCGATTAATCATGACATTCAAGTAACGATCGTTGATCGATGTCAATAAATTCATTGGACGTAGTTTGAAATTTTTTTCTTTTTTAAGGTCATCACCGTCTTCGACAATTTGTCAGCTACTCGCAGACCCAAAACGACTTTTTTCACGGCTGACGGACCGCAGAGGATCACCAAGGGCGGACTGGATTCGTCGTGGGGTGTCACACTGTCGTCGAAATTTTGCACGTTCAACTGTTCCAGAAGAACCAATTTCGAGATGCTTCTTGCCGCGAGAAGTTCAACCGGTGGATCGAAAACCGTAGCAGCGGAAACCTTGAACAATTTTTTTATCATATAAGAAATTGAAAAAAAAAAAAAAATAATAATGAAAATGTAAGAAATTTTTTTTTTTTTTTTTTTTTCATTATCAATTAATTTACTTTTTCGGAAATCGAAATTTCGCTGCCATCGACAAATTTAACGCTCGGCATGGAAAATAATATAACGTCTTTGTAACTGGGCCATTTTGTGCAAGAATTGCCACGCAAATCGACCTCGTAAACGAAACTCTTTAGATTCGATATTTCCAAAAGATCGGCTATTTTGTTGTACTTCAGATCTATAAGTCGCAATCCGTAAGCACCCTGGAATGTTTGAAAATAAAAAAAAATTAGTTTCATAGATGAACTATGTATTGAATAATCAAATTCAATTAATTTTAATATTCAAAAATATTCATCATGAATGAAAAATGTAATTGCAAAAAAATTACTCGAAAAAATTCGAGTGAGCTCAGTCTGTTGTGTCCCATGATAACCGTTCGAAGATTGGGAAGTGTGTTTATTCCAGTTTCGGGATCCGATGACTTGAACGACGTTATGTAATTGTATTCCAAATTGAGTTCCTGAAGACTGCAGAGATTGTCGAGATTCGAAACGATTTCGATCAAATTGTACGACAGATTCAAGTATCGAAGGTATCTGAAAATAATTATTATTTGGAATTATTATGGTACTTGGAAAATTTAATTAGAACAATTTTAGTGAAGAAAGTCGCCAAAATTTAATTTTAATTAATTATCGACCGATCGTTTGGGATTTCAGATTTTGCAAAAAAAAAAAAATGTCATCGAGACACGAAATAATTTTTATCACCGAACTTGAGATTCTGCAATCCGTTTATGGTTACGATGGCATTGTGGGACATGTCGAGTTTAACGATGCTCCAAAATTCCGTTAAATCTGTCATGACGTCGATATCGTTGTAAGATAAATTGACGTAGGTCAAGTACCAGGGAGCAGCGAAATTCAGAACTTTCTTCAATTTGTTGTGGGAAGCATTCAGATACATGAGATATGGAATATCACTCAGTGGCTGCAAATTGCTCAGGGAATTGTACGACAGATCCAAGTACTGAAGATAACGGTGATAACGTAGAATATTTATGTTTGTGAGTCGCTGAAAAAGATTTTAAAAAAACAAGAATTCCATCAAATCATTGCAATTTATTTGTTTACCATCGTCGAACTAAAATGTCCAATTCTAAATTAAACTATATCAATAAAAATAGTTTCGAATTGCAAGATAGTTAAAAAAAAATCATGTTGATATAATCTTTCGAATAAAAATAGTTTCGAATTGCAAGATAATAAAAAAAAATCTTTTCGATATAACCTTTTGAAAAAAAATAGTTTCGAATTGCAAGATAATAAAAAAAAAATCTTTTCGATATAATCTTTTGAATAAAAATAATTTCGAATTGCAAGATAATAAAAAAAAATCTTTTCGATATAATCTTTTGAATAAAAATAATTTCGAATTGCAAGATAATAAAGAGAAAAATCTTCTTGACGAGAAAAAAAATGAATTTTATTCTCATTAATAACCACAGGTTAAGTTTTATGAAAATTTGAAAGACAATTCTCTTAACTAGGGATACTGACAAAAAAAAATTATGAAAAAATAATTTACGACGAAAATACGGAAGAAGAGACGAAAAATTGACTACCATTCGGCTCAGATCGCATTTCGTCAACACGTATCGTCCGTTTATGGGCGAACGTGTCAAAAATGACGAACACGCGCCGACCATACGATCCGACAATAATCCACAGTACTCCAAATTATCCAACACGATATCGTTGCGTTCTCGGACTCTCGTCACAGTCGCATTATCGTCGTCCCACATGCGCAAGTGCAACCCATAGCCACCCCATTTGCTCTGAATGATTTGTCGTCTCTTATCGTCCTCGATGGTAAATGACTTCCATCCGTAGAGTTCCGATGTGGTCGAAGACTTTGGACAAATCATTTTATAATCTCTCAGCGTAATTTTACGAAATTAAAAAAAAAAAAAAGAATTATAATTTATTTACGAAATTGAAAAAAAAAAAATAAAATAAAATGACGAAAAAAAAAAAAAAACATAATTCATGCGGGAAATTGTGGAAAATGCATTTAATATTCACGGGGATTGTGGACGACGAATCGGAAGTAAAGGAACAAGAGTCGTCGGAGAAGTTTGCAGCCTCGTGTGTCATGCAATCGATTCCCTCGGGTTCCCAACACATTTTTTCGTGTGGAATTATTTCCGACGTTTCCATTTTTCGCAAACGTTGCTCGTGTCCGTGCAATTTCGTTCGAATTTTTTTCGCACACGAATTTGTGTCGAAGGTGAGGTCCGTTTGGACTTGGGGACGGGACAGTGGCAACTGTAACGTGGAATTATGAAGAAATAATAACAACAACAATAATAATAATAATAATAATAATAATAATAATAATAATAATAATAATAAATAATAATAATAATAATAATAATAATAATAATAATAATAATAATAATAATAATAATAATAATAATAATAATAATAATAATAATAATAATAATAGTTTATGTATTTTTTTCCAAATAAAAAACTGTATTCATTGACAATGTAAATGTTTACTTTTTTGATGATCGGGTTATCGCCATTTTCATTGCGAATACTTTTTCGCATTGTGTCAAAACTTTTTTTATGACATTTCGACGCGACAACTTTGATCATTGCTCTTTTTTTTTTTTTTTTTTTTTTTCATCGATGAAAAGATGATAAACACGATAAAAACGTGAAAACACGTTTGTTTGAAAGAGCTTGTTATTATAATATTATTATAATTTTACAAAAAAAGAAAAAAAAAGAAGAAAAAAAAAGGTGACTCAGCCCCCTTAAGGGCTAACACGCTCCTCTAGAGACGAAAAAAAATGGAATTCGCTCGAGCGTTGGACACACGATTTGAAAATGATATCGATCACCAGAGCGGTGCTTATTCGTTTTTAAAAAATGTTCATTAAGATTCTTACGTAAGGTGTTGATTCTCACGTGTGATTAGCACTTGATTTAACGCAAGCCTGATAACCATTAAGGGTAAAAAATGTAAAAAAAAATATCCCATAAATCACCGTTTACACTTTATTGAAAATAACAACTTAATTATTTGGCTACATTTCATTGTAAATAACAATTCGAATATTCAGCTACGTTTCATTGTAAATAACAACTTGAATATTTGGCTACATTTTATATAATATAAAAACTTGAATATTTGGCTACATTTTATTAACATTGTTTCGGCGACGCTCCTAATTCTTGGATGGAATGAAAAGTTTACGGAAACGTGTTTCGATGGCTGCTGCAGAGGCATTTTCCCCCTCCGGAATCCAGTCGGGATTGTCGATCCACTGAAGCGTTTCATTTTCCTTATCGTCATACTCGTACGAGACGCATTTCGTTCGTTTTCCGAATTTCGGGCTGAAATCAGATGATCGTGAATTTTTGCAATCGAACGACTTCCGCGCCATATGGTCGCCCCACGGAAACTTGTTACTAATTATCGGTATCCGACAGCTTGAAACTATGAATCAACCGTAGATCGATAAATCGAAGAATCTGGCTCGACAATGAAAAAAAATGCGAGTATTGCGTTGCGAGGATGCTCTATCATGGAAAAATAATCATTTTCGTGATAAAGGCGACATTTTAATTTCAGAGTAATTGGACTTTTGGAAGAAAACAAAACGGCCCGGAGCATTCGAGTACTATTGAATTAAATGGAAAAAATTTTTGTCAACGAACCAACGAATTTTTCGTTGCCCAATAACGTGCATTGTTTTTTTTTTTTTTTTCGGTTTAATGGTGTTGGAATATGGTTCGCTCGTGAAGTAGACAAACTTATTTATCGTCATCGACACCGTCACTTACCGTCCGTACTCCAGGCATTTTACGATCTGTTTATAGTCTATAAAGCATTGAGGCCTCAGCCAATCAAAATACATTCTCCCAACCGTTCTTGCCGTCGCTGTCTCCGATGGTCCTACTCTCCCGAGGCAGAGGTAAAATTTCCAGTCGCACTCACATGAGGATCTGTCAAAATTTTCGAATTTTCGTAACTCCAGAATTAATTTGTTTTTTGTTTGTTGTTGTTGGGATTTTGCGATTATTTTTCAGATTTTTCCGTATAAGAAATAACTTACAATGTGTAAAGTCCGTTGTTGGTGAGATTGCCCAAGTGACCGCCAGGTGGGATGTCCTGTGGGCAAAGATCGTGCTCTCGGCAACAAGCATCGGTCTGCTTATAAGTACCGAGATCATTGTCATTTTTTGCGAAGTCTCCAGGGCCACACCAGAGAGTTCCTGTTTTTGTGTAAAATCGTTTGTTTTTTTAAATATCAATCTCAAGATCAAATGATAAATTTAAATTTTCTGAAACACACCGCAGTACCAAACATCTCGTTATGTTTCGTCTGCGGATCGATCTGATCGTCAATTAAATTCTCATTATTTTCGTGCGATTTTCAACCGGTCGGTAATCGAACACTTATAAAAATGTGATCAAAGCTGCTGATCGTGCAGCGAACTAATGAGCAACCGAGAAATTCGAATCGTCACTCAAAACTTCATCTAGATTTTATCATTGGATTCAGCGAGTATCTGGGAACCGAACATTTTCCGGCTGTCAATGACCGAAAAAACTTTTTTTTTTCGATCGTTCGGTAGGTCGTTAATTTATCAATTCACTCGTGCACGAAGCGTCGGCGATGATGTGTGAAAATTTATGTCGTTTGACAGTCGAATACTCGTGGATAACTTGCCTGGAACGATAACGAGTTTATGCAGGTTTCTTTTCCATGTCGATGAGTTTCCGCTGGAGAACCGACGAACAGCGTTGCCGCCGAGCACGAAGCAAGTCAGGAACAACGCCAATGTACATTTGAGTCCGGCCATAATTGCGAACCGTTTTGCTAACGAGATCTCAAACGCTGAAACGTGAAAAAATCACACGACGCCATGAGGTGTCGAGTACCAATGGCGAATTTTTCATTTTCAATTTTTTTTTTTTCTGACTTTGATTATTTCTCTTTTATTTTACACGCCAATGAATAAACGACGAATATTATTTCATTGACGTTAGCACGATCAACATGTATATGAGCGATTCCACGTGACTTTAGCCACTAGAAAAAAAAATTTTCCACAAATAATTTTGAAAAATTGAATTATTTTATTGCAATAAATTCACCGAGTGTCGATTTTTTAAAAAATCTTCTAACGGTTTTATCGTTGATTAACGTTTTTTTTTTTTTTTTTTTTTTTTTTTCAATTTTTCCATTCAAATGGTTGTATCGCTGGCAGGATTTGACGTATTTAGATTTGTAAAAAACGAAAATGTGCGTCTTTTTATGGCCTTTCAGAAAAAAATTACTTTAGATTTTATTGATCAATAAAATCGGTAAAATTACGCATTACCGATTGCCGATCCCACAATATAAAAGATACCGAAAAATTCTTTTTTCGTATTCAGAATTTGAGGAAATTTGTAAAACGAAAATGAAAAGTGCATTTTTGAAAAAAAAAAAATATTTTTGCATATTCCGCCCTGCAACGGACGTTCAACTTGCTCAATAAAATTTAAAATAATTTTTTTCCGGAAGGCCATAAAAAGACGCAAATTTTCGGTTTTCACAAATGTAAATACATCAAATTCTGCCAAAGATACAGCCATTTGAATGGAAAAATAAAAAAAAACTTAATTAACGATAAAACCGGAAATTTTTTTTTTAAATCAACACCCGGTGAATATATTGCAATAAAATAGCTTAATTCTTCAAAATTATTTGTAGATAAAATTTTCTTTAGTGGCTGAAGTCACTTGGAATCGCTCATATGTTTCGGAAATCGTACGAGTTCTTTGTTTTCACAAAATCAAGCGTCTTTTTTTGTATTTACCTGATTCGGAAGACCTCACAGCAGTTACGGCAAGCCTCGTGAAAAAAAAAAATAATATATATATATATAAAGTTAAAATAAAATTTTCGATAAACGACGTGTTCGCTCTTCAACCCAAGTTGAGGATGCACATACTCAATTCCACGGTGAGATGGTCGTTTTATACCATAGTTTGGAGCTGTAACAAAGAGCACAGCTTCGATAACGATGATGGTCACCCCCATCAACAATTAATAATGTAACAATCATCCGTTTCTTCTCATTCGGCATCTTTTACAGAAAAATCACGAATCCCTCGATCATTGAAATTACGAACGGCACGTTCACGAGATCGTTCAAAAAACGCAATGCTTACAAAAAAATTCAGACAAGCACATTTACGTGACGAAAAAACAAAGTTGCAAAACAAAACAAACGATATTGGACGCGCGTGGTGTCTCGTTAAGTAATACGTGTTTATGTTTCATCATGTGGGCGATAAATATGAATATTCGTACGTGTGTATTCGATAATGCAACCGATCTCTCCACGCACTCTTACGACTCGTGATTTTTTTATTTTTCCACCTTCGAACTCCTGACTGGGGTCCGAACGCACCCCACACGCTTTTATTGATCATGTAACCGGTCTTAGGCTGGTAAACAAAATTTCTCGTACATTGTTTCTTCGGTTTTTTTTTTCATAAGGAAGATGATCGTGTACGAGAAATCTGATTTCATTGACATTTCTTATCGCTCTTGACGGGGTACGTTCGGACCCCAGTCCATGAGTTCTAGGGTTATCAAAAATAATATAAAACAATGATTCTGGATTTTTTTTTTCATAAATATCCATTGACGTTTTTATTGAAAATAATAACTTATTGTTAGATGTTTGGCTTTTTTATTTACATTGTTTCGTCGGAGATGCACCTAATGCTAGGTGCGCATTCGGGAAATATGAACGGTACGGTTAATCGGGGGAGGATAACACAGAGGGAATTTTTTTTATCACGTCGATAGCCAGTCGGGACCGTCCATCCACTGAAGCGTTTTATTTTTCGTCTCGTCCAGCTTGTACATCGCGCATTTTCTTCGTTTTCCCAATTTGAACCTGAAATCAGATGATTGTGAATTTTTGCGATCGAAGAACTTCCGCGCCATATGGTCGCCCCATAGAAACTTCTTACTAATTATCGGTATCCGACAGTTTGAAACTACGAATCAACCGTGGATCGATAAATCAAAGAATCTGGCTCGAAAATGAAAAAAAATGAGAGTATTGCGTTGCGAGGATGCTCTATCGTGGAAAAATAATCATTTTCGTGATAAAGGCGACATTTTTATTTCAGAGTAATTGGACTTTTGGAAGAAAACAAAACGGCCCGGAGCATTCGAGTACTATTGAATTGAATGGAAAAAATTTTATCAACGAACTAACGAATTTTTCGTTGCCCAATAACGTGCATTGTTTTTTTTTCGGTTTAATGGTGTTGGAATATGGTTCGCTCGTGAAGTAGACAAACTTATTTAACGTCATCGACACCGTCACTCACCGTCCGTACTCCAGGCATGATACGATCGGATAAATCTCCATGAAGCATTGAGGCCTCAGCACATCAAAGTACATTCTTCCAACCGATCTCGCCTTTTTTCTCTCGAATAATCCTACGTTCTTGAGACATTGGTGAAACTTCACGTCGCACGAACATTCGGATCTGCAAAAATTTTCGAATTTTCGTAAATTCAGAATTGATTTTTTTGTTTGTTTTATTTCGCGTTTGTTCGTCAGATTTTTTTTTAGAATAAAGAATAATTTACCTCGTGTAAAATCCGTCGTTGGTGAGGTTGCCCAAGGTTCCGCCAGCATCGATTTTCGATGGGCAATGATCGTGAGTTCGGCAACAAGAGTCGGTCTGGCGAAAGAAACCGAGATCATCGTAATTGTCTGCGATGCTTCCAGGGCCACACCAGAGAGTTCCTGTTTTTGTGTAAAATCGTTTGTTTTTTTAAATATCAATCTCAAGATCAAATGATGAATTTAAATTTTCTGAAACACACCGCAGTACCAAACATCTCGTTATGTTTCGTCTGCGGATCGATCTGATCGTCAATTAAATTCTCTTTATTTTCGTGCGATCTTCAACCGATCGGTAATCGAACACTTATAAAAATGTAATCAAAGCTGCTGATCGTGCAACGAAATAATGAGCAACCGAGAAATTCGAATCGTCACTCCAAACTTCATCTAGATTTTATCATTGGATTCAGCGAGTATCTAGGAACCGAACATTTTCCGGCTGTCAATGACCAAACTTTTTCTTTCGATCGTTCGGTAAGTCGTTGATTTATCGATTCACTCGTGCACGAAGCGTCGGCGATGATCTGTGAAAATTTATGTCGTTTGACAATCGAACACTCGTGGATAACTTGCCTGGAACAATGGCGAATTTCTGTATTATTCTATTCGGAATCGTTGCGTTTCCGCGGCGGAACCGGAAAGCGTTGCCGCCGAGCGCGAAGAAAGTCACGACGAACGCCATCGTCCATTTGAGTCCGGTCATAGTTGCGAATCGTTGCTAACGATCTCAAACACTGAAACGTAAAAATCAATGACGCCATGAAAATTCGTATTTTTGTTGTGATGCTATGAAAAAAAAAAGTCTCCGATATTCGATCAAAATTGCAATTAAAGAAGTAATCAAAAATAATTGGCGCTATATAGATTTTGATGACTGCAATTAAAAGGCAGACATTACTTGACTTGTATTTTACCTGATTCAAAAAATGGTACAGCTTGCTTCGTGAAAAAGCTGTCAGACCGAAGTTTCGGATGCACATACGTGATTCTCAGGTGAAAACTACGGTTTTATACCCGCGTCGTGAAATAAACGTAAATTAGATCTAATAAACGTTGCTAACGTCTTCACCGACGTTTTACCATTTGCGTTTTCTTTTGTTTCGCCATCTGTCTACTGATAAATCGTAAGTCCCCATATAATCGTGGTACATGTGTGACCCGGGCCGACACGTCTGTTAGCCCGAATGCCAATGCCATTGAAGCGTCCGACATCCGAAAGATGATAAGCAGATCGAGATCACAAGTCGTTGTTATATGTTTCAATATTCATGCAATATTTGTTCATTTTATCGTTGTTGAGCTGTAATTCTGGTGATATACAATGAAATTCTAACGAAAACGCTTTTGGCCTTGTACCTAAATTTTCATTGCGACACTTTCGTAGACTCGAAATAAGATCATCGTTTTTATCTTTAACGAATTTGTGTCAGGGGCCTAGTCTGGATCGATAACAAAAGATTTAACCTACTTAACTTGTTTTTTCGCTTTTTTCGGGTCACTGAACGTGAATTTGTGACTCAAAATGTCAATCTACACTGAAGTTTAATTACCATGACGTCATAAGATGCACGAACTTGTATTATATTATGAATCAAAAGCTTAAAAATAAGTTAAGAAATCACATATTTTTAAACTTTTAAATTTATAAGTCAATAGCGACTAATAGCGCCGCCGCCGGCAGGTCGCGGCATCATCGCATGGACATTTACCTCTACTTCTTTACATCGCACGATTTTATCCTTCTTCATACTTTTTCTTCGTGTCCCATGGATTTGTGACGTAGCCAGTATGTAAATCATGATAAGGCGTCCCAATTCTGCGGCCATGTTCACGCTATTATGATTAGTCTGCTGATCAGCTGATCTAACCTCAAAACTTTCAGTGACAGTTCGACGCTACGCAATATTTTAACATTATAGTCAACGTAATTGTTCTAACGACTCGTTAGTTGCAGAACAATTTACGTAACAAACAAATTCATTATAATCGTCTGATCATTGATTCTCCGATTTTTATATTCCGTAAGTATAAAAAGTTAAATGTTTGACAACTCGTTCTTATTTTTTATTCATTGTAAAAATAATTATTTCCCCCCTCCCCTTCCCTTCTATTCCAAAAAGACTATTTGTATTAAGAAAAATGTTTTATTATACATTTTAATTAATTAATACATATTTTTTTTTTTTTTTGATAATTGTAAACTGTCACGGTAATCAAAATCAAATTAGAATGGCCGAAACTACGAATCAGCCATCTGCGGATCCGGATTATCAGTACGAAACGCGCGACCGGACAAACAGTTCCGGAACGGCGGCGTCGACGCCTTCGTCATCTTCGGATTACGTTACCGGCGAAGCCGACGACAGTTCGGACAGCCGAGCCACCGTACCTTTCTCCTTGAAATCCGTGGAAGCTCTGTTATGCATTTCCCAAGCCGCTTCGCCGGACGATCTGCAGGAGATGGTGGAAAAATGCAAAAAAATGGTTCTGGAATGCGCCGAATGTTCGGAGGAGAGAAAGTGGCTGGTCAGACGTCTCATAGAGCTGAGACTGAGGGCTCAGGAACTGCGCGAAACGGCGGGCGACAATATAGTCGAGACTCAAGTCAAACTGGGCCATCATTTGTTGCCCCAAAAGTATTACATCGCCACTTCGGGTCCCACTTATTGCGATCATTGCAGCGGCGCTATATGGACGATGCTGCAGTCTTGGTACATGTGCAGAGGTTAGAAACAAATTTTATTCGCTTAAAAAGCAAACTATGATCCTAGGAATAATTTATGTCACAATAATAGGTATCGATTGTTTTTTTTTTATGAAGATACAAATTTTTAAACGTTTTTTCATTTAATTGAAACGTCCTCCAAAATGAATTTTTTGAGATTCTTTAGTAATGGATATTGAAAAATTTCGAAAGATTGCAACTTTAGTTGTCACTGGAAATGCATAACCGACTTGAGACGAGTTTGCGCCCACGTTGTTGCGAGCGAAACCGGCGGTTACACTTACACGAAGGACATCTGTCCAGAGAAAGGACTATCCGCCCAGGGATATCGATGCGCCGAATGCCACACGCGTATAACTTTCAGTAAGTCGATCGAAGTCTCTCAAAATTTTATTTTCCTCTAACATTGAAAAAAATTGTGCTAAAATTTTGTTTTCTCTGACATTCATTGATTCCACAAGCTATCACTAAAGGATTGTCGCTGTCATGCTTCGGCAGTCCTTTCAGGCAACCAGGTACAATGCGCAATCTCGAACCGATATCCCACATACCGATCTTCGATTTTTCAATTCGTTCGAAATTTTAGACGTTAGATCCATAGACATTTTTGCATTTTTAACATTTTTTTTGCATCGTTCTATACTTAATCTTGTGAATCGTAGAATCCGCGTGGGTCGAACCACGAATCTGCGACTACAGCGGACTGTTTTACTGTCACCGTTGCCACTGGAACTCCACGGCTGTGATACCCGCGAGGGTAATCAGAAATTGGGACATGGAACCCCGAAGAGTTTGTCAATCGGCTCTGCAGCTTCTCGCCCTGTTGGAAGATCGGCCTGTGTTGCCATTGGAACGTCTGAATTCCAAACTTTTCTCCCTCATACCCGATTTGACTCTCATCAAGGCAAGTAACAACAATTTTTCATTAGCCAAAAACTAATTCTACGGTAATTAAAATTTTTGACATTTTTTGGAAATTTTTTTTTTCAGCGATTACGCGATGAACTTCAGATGATGAAACGCTATTTGGTTTTTTGTCCGGACGCTGATTTTCAAGGATTGCCATGGCGCACGGGTTTGCGCACTCATTTCATCGAGAATTCGAACAATTACTCGATCAAGGATCTCGTTGATCTACAAAATGGAGTTCTCATGGATGAAATTCGTTTGGCTTACGAATCTATGCGCAATCACATAACCGAAACTTGCGAATTATGCAGAGCTCGGTGAGTTTTGATAATAAAATCAAATGAAATAAATGAAATAAATAAAATAAATAAAATAAATAAAATAAATAAAATAAATAAAATAAATAAAATAAATAAAATAAATAAAATAAATAAAATAAAATAAAATAAAATAAAATAAAATAAAATAAAATAAAATAAAATAAAATAAAATAAAATAAAATAAAATAAAATAAAATGAATAATGAAGATTTTGTCAAACAGAGGTCATTTGTGCGAGTTGTGCGGCAACGACGAAGTAATTTATCCTTGGGACGCAAGCTCGATATCCTGTCAGCAATGCTCTGCGGTTCATCACCGTGTTTGCTGGGCAAAACGCAACAATTGTTGTCCGCGATGCACGAGAATACAGCAGAGACAGGCCTCAAAGTCCAAGGACACGGCGGACGACGTCGACGACACGTCGATGACCGATCCGCACTGAAACGATGACGATGAACGATGATTTTGAATGAACTTATATTTGTACCTTAATAACTCGATCGCACCATTTTTTGTACCTGCTTTATGTATATAGACGAAAGACGATGTGATTATCAATCGAATTCACCGATGGCAATACTATGATTCGTAATTGAACTAATTATTAATAAAATTTACGAATAAAAACAACGGCAGAATTTTTTTTTCTTCGTTTTTTTTCCGTTACAATTGGCGATTCGACGATAGAAAAAATTTCGTTTATTTTTTTTTATTTGTTTCACCGAGTTGTGAATTATTTATTTGCAATTTTGACCATTTTTCGAAGCTGCGATTTTCAAATTTGTGACTCTGGTCGTTGATTTCGATGTTTCATCCGAATATGAATGTAACGTACGTCAGGAGTATCCCGAACATCTGAAGCAACGTTGTTTCATCAGAATTTTTCGAAATTAATGAACGAATGAATCGAATTTTTTTTTCGAAAATTCACCTGTAACAGAAATGGTCGGTTTATCGTAAACATGTGCATTGCGGTGAATGTCAATTCGTGGTTGAACAGATACATCGCCATTTCCGTTCTATCCTGTGGGCATATGCAATTTTTCAGGTTTTTTTTTTTTTTAATTTTTTTTTTACGTTAATTCGGAATTTTTTGTTGTCACACCATTGTGTCCCCTGCGTCGCCGGATAATGGTCTTGCCTTTAGCAATTTTCTGTTTGTTTCGTTCGCCTGTAAATGAAAACCATATGGAATATCAAAAATTCCATATAGATCTTTATCGACGGACAAATAACGATCGAACAACGAAATAGAGAAAGTCCTAACGGAGTATGAATATATAACGGCGTTTTAAGGTATTGCTGGATGGTTATAAAAAAAAGGTCAGAAATTTTTGAAAATTTTGAGAAATGATAATTCTCGTTGGAACAATAATACACGAATTATTTCAGATTTTTTCACCGAATAATTCAGTAGTTATGAATTTATGAATTTACCGACATTTAGTAGCAAATTCGTAAA
This sequence comes from Diplazon laetatorius, assembly GCA_963662125.1. Taxonomy (NCBI): domain Eukaryota; kingdom Metazoa; phylum Arthropoda; class Insecta; order Hymenoptera; family Ichneumonidae; genus Diplazon; species Diplazon laetatorius. The sequence goes on from OY759164.1 coordinate 3,082,867, forward strand.
ATATTGTGATATTTTTTTTCAAATTAAATTATTGCTTAGTTAATTCCCAATACGAATTGACTGAATAATTAATTTAATTTAAAAAAAATAGAAAAACCGAAAAAAATAATATCGGTAAGGTAGGATTCTCGCTCTCAAACCATGAGAGGAAAAATAATCTTACGAAATTATACATCTGCAACAAGTTCGCCCTGCGTCAAAGCACATTAAAAAAACATCATATGACGAATTTACTATGTAATTATTTTTTTTGCCAGACGGTCTACCCAGTAAGACCTTAAATCACGAATGAACGATCGATCGTTCGAAATATACCTCTTCAGACGCGATACCACAGTTCCAACAAAGCCCAACCAGCCAAATCACCGTGGTCACAGTGTTGATCGGTATGTTTCTGGTTTGCAAAAAAATTCCGGATACCCTGGCAACGATCAAAGTGACTTCGATGCACCAGACGATCATCCAAAAACCATAAACCTCGTTCAGTGCCTCACCGGCTTGGCACAATTTTTTGTGAAGATATCTCACGTCGTAAATCGTCAACGATCGATCTCGATACATGATCATTCTCCCGCAAACTCTAATCGTCACATGATCGTTCAAAAATTTACATCTTCGATAAATCAAATGTACGAACATGCAAAATTTCATAACTATGAAATATTGTACGGAATCACAAAAATAATCGACGAAATCGTTGAGAACAAAAATAATGTTTTCATCGTCGTTGAAAAAAATTTTCCAAAATTGTTCGCTGGCCATCACGACGATCGGTATCGAACTCGTTGTCCAATAAAACATTGTTTCGTCTTTTCTGACAAAACCGAGTAATTTTAATCTTCTATCGTAATCGTTCAATTTAACGAAAAATTTTATTACATTCGTTTGTTGAAAAATCGTCACCCAAATTTCGCCAGAGACGAAAATAAATTTGGCGATAAATTGTACGGGGTTGACTTCGAGTTCGGCCATTATTGCGAAAAAATTTATCGATCCGCATAACGTGAACGCGATTTGAAGATAAATTATTAAGAGCCAAACGATCGAATATAATTTTGCGGCCAGGGAACTTGGTTTCAATCGATCGGCAACGATCGCCGGTCCAAATATACCGAAAAATTTTGCTGTGAATAAAAATATTTTTAAATCACTGAGAACATTTACGTTCATTTCTGCGATATGGGGAATAGTCGATAATTCGTGTTTCACTGAACGTCGTTTGGTCACGTGGTCGTCGAACGATTGTAAATTTATCAGTTCTATTAATCGTTTGACGATCGGATAATTGAGACACGCTCGTACGAAGCATTTTATCGGCATTAAACGTTAATCGTTGGATTTCGTTATGCAACCAGTTTTTTTTTCTTTCTTTTTCTTTTTTTAATTATTATTATTTTTTATTCACATCGTTGATTATTATCGAATTGTTCCCACGATATTGCTGCATGAAAATATATATATATATATATATATATATATATTTATCAAGGACACACTGAAATGTTATCCTTCATTTTTTCACGATCAAACTATGTGCAAAAAAAATGAATAAATACATTGCAATTTGATTGCAGATTTTTCTGATTGAAAATATATATATATATATATATATATATATATATATATATATATATATATATATATATATAAGTAATTTTTTTCCTGAAAAGTCATAAAAAGACGCACATTTTTGTTCTTTACAAATGTAAATACGTCAAATCCTGCCAAAGATACAGCAATTTGAATGGAAAAATACAAAAAAACGTTAATTAACGATAAAACCGTAAAAAAAATATTTTAAAAATCGACACTCGGTGAATATATTGCAAAAAAATAGTTCAATTTTTTTAAAATTATTTGTGGAAATTTTTTTTTTTTTTGTGGCTGAAGTCACGTGGAATCGCTCATATATAAAAGCTGAAGTGACCTCGAAGGGTTGATAAAACCTCGCACCAAACTTCTACAAAATGTAAAAATCTTAAAAATAAAAGAGCTAAAAAAATTATCAATCATATTATGCTGAACTATAATTTAAAGTTTTAGTTTGGTTTTTTTTTTATAAAAAAATAAAATGGGAAATGTCGTTCATTGTATTTTGTAACTAAATTGCCATTTACTAATTACAAGACTTTGAGCCGGCTCCTTGAATTTGCGCTCGAGCACGGTCGAACAATTCGGTTGAAAAGTCGTTTTACAGGATATTCCCATAGCCCCCAACTTTTTCTCGTTGCCATATTCATATATTTCGTCAGCCTTGACCGACAATCGTAGAACCGTAAAAAGAAAAAAAATTAAAAAATCTTGTTCTCAACGTCCTCGACCCAATAAAATCATCGAAACAGCTATTTCGATATTTCATCCCAATAATCGTCTCACTATCTCGATCATCCATTGTGTCTGCATCGGATGAAGACGCAGCTGGCGTTTTCTCTTGCAAGAACATGCTGTCATTGGAGACAGTCTGGAAACCAGTTTGATGGAACGCGAAGACAGAAGCGAAACACGAATTTCCTCGTGCACGAATGAAGAATGCAACGCGGTTGCACAATTACGTTGGAATTAATCGACGACCGGTTTTTACGATGAATGATTCTGAAATTTACAATAAATGACAAAAAAAAAAAAAAAAAAAAACCATAAATTAAATTCGATTATCGGTTATCAAAACCCTGACGTTTTTATTGCACCGAGTTAATGACTCATTGGTCCATTCAACGAACTCGAATAACAATTTAGGTACGTAGAAGGAAGTAATTTCGTTGGGTTTTTTATTTTTTCATTTTTTTTTTCATTGGAATTTTCGTAGCGGCTCTCGACAATAATAAATTACGCTGATATTAAATTTCGAACATTTTTTTTTCCGTTCGCAGAATTTTTATTGCACCGAATGATTGAATTGGCGTTTTTTTTTTATTGCGAAATTGCGAAACCGGCTGACCTATCACAAATGACAAAAAATAATCGAGAAACAATGACCGCGACACGACGACGTTCGTTATTTATGCGTTCGATTGATATACAATGTGTCGCTCGCGAATCGACATTGTAAAAGCCGATAACGTGTGAAATATTGACTCTTTTATTATTCCAACGAACCGTTTATCCAGTTAAAGTTTATCAGTTAACTCTCGCATGAAAATTAATGGAGGACATTAAATTTGTGACGAAATTGTTGTATCTTCGTAGTTTTTCATGAAAAATCTTAAAAATAATGGATTGCAAAATTATTCCTTTTTCTTTGATCCAAATTTTTTAAATCTGAATTTTTAATTAAAAAAAAAAACTGAACTCTGTAATAAAATTCTGGAAAATCGTCCTAACAGAGAAGTAAGAATTTGGACTATTTGGAGGTATATTTTTGTTCAAGAAATATTTTTCTGAGCATACTGATTTTCATTGAGCTGAGTCAATGACGGATTACTGGAATGCTATATTTACCATCAACAAGAAATTAAATACCCGGACACGCGATCAAGACTGTAATCACAATCGTGATGCGTTGACACTCGGTCAAGGTCGTCCAAGTCCGCACTTTAACGATAACCGGGATACGATGACACAGGTCGTGATTCCTCGAACACGCGATCGGTCTGGTCTCCACGAATCGATGCCTTGTAATAATGCCTCTGTGCCAAAAAAAAAAAAAAAAAAAAAATACGTTGGCGGTATACTGGGGTAATCGGTTACCCCAAACGATCTTGGCGTGTTCACTATTCGGCAGCTGGAAGTCAACTGACTGCCCACTTCACTCTGGGCAGACCCTAGAAACCCAAACTATATGACCAAAAGCAGATGGGGTAACTTGTTACCCCAGTATACCGGTGACGGGTTAAATGAGACTACCGCCACTAGGCGGTAGTCTCTAGAGGCAAGGCCTCGTTCGGCTTGACCCAGTCTGAAAAATCTACAATCCAGAATGAAAAGTCCTTGAACGACCTTCACGATGTCTGATGTTGAGCAAACGCGTCCAAAAAGACGCCTTTCGACTGTACTGAGGTTCAGTAATCAACCACAACTACAGCACGAATCATATCACCGTTTTTAGATTAATTTAAAAAAAAAACAATCCATTTATCTTTAGAAATCAAATTTTTTTTTTTTGCATCTTTCCATAGACAAATTTTTTCAAATTTCCGTTTATCGTAAGTAAAAGCCTTTGACTATTCACGATAATTGAAATTGCGGTAATTACAATTACAAAGTAGATCGATATTGTTTATCGTGGTTTTTTATTTTTTTTTTTATCGTCCTGCGTCGAGAGAAAAGTAAACACAGATGGTGACAAGAAGCCAGGTGCAGGCATTATATATTTATTGCATTTTTGCCTCGAGCCTCTCTTCCCTTCTCTGTGGACAACAATTGTGTATAAAAAGAACCGATCCCACCTTCGAAGTTACATCTGTGCGATATCGCGTTGCTTCGACTGACAAGCCACGAACACTCCGCGGTAACTATTTTAATTGCATCGTTTGTGTTGGACTTTGGGACTTTAACAAGTCCGTTTTTTTTTTTTTTTTCAATTTGTTTCCGCATCCGTTCGATCTTGGCCAGGGTTGTTTCAAGTGTCGTCTCTGTCTCTGCCCCTTTACTCTAGTCAACGAGTCTCGTCGTGATCAAGTCTAGTCCAGTATCAAATGTGATCAGCTGGAAACGTAGTTAAGTTCAACTCGTTTTAGCAAAAGAGTTTTTTTTTTCAACTTACGACGACACTTGCTGATCAATGTCGAGGCACTTGTGATCAGTAACGACGACTTGTGATCAGTGACGACAGTTAGCGTGACCAACGTGGGTTGCTGATCATATAGTTATTATAGTTTATACGTTCGACAAGGGTTGACGACACAACAGCTGAGAGATGATCAACTTAACTGCACTCCGAGACTCTTTCGCTCTAATCTCTTGTCCCCCGTTTGTCTCGATACTGCGTCAGACTGCTTCACAGTCTCGAAGTTGAACCGGTTCGTCGTCTTATCGCGCGCGTTATCACGATCGTCATAAATCCGTTTATTGCCAATTTTATCACCGCGGCTGTACCTCCGTCTCGCGTCCACCACTGATTTCCGAACTGTTTGCGGAAACTGTAAAAAGTAGAACTGGAAAAAATAGAACCGGAAAAAGTAGAACTGGAAAAAGCAGAACTGGAAAAAGTAGAACTGGAAAAATTAGAACTGGAAAAAGTAGAACTGGAAAAAGTAGAACCGGAAAAAGTAGAACTGGAAAAAGTAGAACCGGAAAAATTAGAATTGGAAAAGGTAGAACTGGAAAAAGTAGAACTGGAAAAAGTAGAACTGCCACCATTCCTAATGTTACCAAAGGATTTCAATCGATTTGTCAATTTTGAACACCTAAGAATTCGAAAAAACCCAAAAAGCCTCAAAGATCCCAGAAAACCTAAGAAGCAATTGTCACAACATGATTTTCCACACGAGAAGAGTTTACTTTGACAGAAGTTGTTTTTTTTTTTTAAGTTTTTTATCAGATTGTTCAGACGAGGTGTTTACACGTGCTCGTGCTGTAATATGTCTACGAGACAATTACTATAAAAGACCAAAGGTTGAGACTCACTGGTTTGACGAGCGACCGAAGCACGAATAAAATAAAAAATTGTTCGTGAAACAAACCGTGGGACATATGTATGACAGGTTGAAGCAGTAGCGAATTGGCGTTCAACGCGTTAACCACATTTTCGAATATCCATCGCTATATCGAGTCTCTGATGTTTTTTTTGGTCCTGGTGTGCAGCGACCCGGGTCAAAAGTTCACGACATCATGTCCGATCATCGAGTGATATTCCTGCTCGCAATTGGTTTCGCCGTGCTGATGGGTGTCATAGCCGATAGCGCGGATTCCGGAAACGGTCAAAATAATACCGACGATGAACTCGAACCCACCCGACTGACGGCGATCGAGAGGACTCTTAAAAAAATCGCAGGAATCGTCTCGCCCGACGAGTCTTCGGAAAATCGTAATCGATTGGGCAAATTGGTCGGATCGTTGATCCCCAAGACCGTGAAGAATGCTACGGGCAAGAGTTTCGGACACATTCTCAATAAGTTCGAAAAAAATTTTCACGCCATCTTTCCAGGCGAGTATGATTAATATTTTTTTAACTATTTATTTCGTTAGGTCCTTGAAGTCTTTCGAATCCTTTAAGTGTCCTTTAATTTTGCTCGTCCTTGAAAGAGTCCTGCAATGTCCTTGACATTGACTCAACGTCCTTGCATTCTGTTATTTCCCTCTTAATTTGAGTTTTTTTTTTTGAAAACGTACATTATGAGAAATAATCCTACAAAAAAAAAGCCAAGTAATTATAGACGACTCCGATATTTCGTTTTGTCTGAAAATTAATGATTGGCCAACCTTTTAATTTTTATTTATTTATTTATTTATTTATTTATTTATTTATTTATTTATTTATTTATTTATTTATTTATTTATTTATTTATTTATTTATTTATTTATTTATTTATTTATTTATTTATTTATTTATTTATTTATTTATTTATTTATTTATTTATTTATTCATTTATTTATTTATTTATTTATTTATTCATTTATTTATTTTTCGTGTTTGCAGGAACGTTATGGTGTGGAAGTGGAAACATCGCTGGTAGCATCGAGGATACTGGTTACTTCAGCGAAACGGATGATTGTTGCAGAACTCACGACGAGTGTCCGTCGAACATGGAAGCCGGCGAAACCAAAGGTCGTCTGTTGAACAACGGAATTTTCACCAGGTATAATCTCCGCCGGCTGTTTAAAAAAAAAACACGGCCGAAAACAATTTTTTGCAAAATTATATACAAATTAAAAATGTTGAAATTTAAAAATGTTGATATTTAAAAATGTTGACATTCAAAAATGTTGATATTTACAAATGTCGAAAAAAAACTATTTCCGCTATATAGATCCGATTGTTCCTGCGACGACGAGTTTTACAAATGTCTGAAAACCGTGAATTCGGTGGTGTCGAATAACATCGGAAGAACGTTCTTCAACATTCTCAAGCCTCAGTGTTTCGCGATCGATCATCCGATCGAATCTTGCATCAAATACGAATGGTGAGCTGAAGGAGATTGGCGATGACACCGGAAACAAGCGTTTAAATCCCCCCTCCCCCTCCCACATCATAAAACTTAGTGTACCTAATTTCTAAGACCCTGAAGCATAATTTAAGCCAAAAGAACATGTTTTCCATTTTTTGAAAATCCTAAAGTGGCATTACCCCTTCAACACACGAATTATATCGCCGAATTAAGTATTTCTCAATTAACGTGTGTTCTTTATCGTTCGTAGGAAATTGATCGGCGGCAAAACATGCGTGGAGTACCGCGTGGACGACACGGCGCCCAAAAGACTCGTTTGGTTCGATCATCCTGGCTACTAGATCCTTCGCCGGTGGATCACATTGTCTCCACGTTGTATTTATCGACCCTCCGACTAATTTACCATGCGTTTGGTGTTGTTATTGAAGTTTGTTGTTGATCCTTTCTCATTCGCTGATTAAAAAGAAATGAATATGTATTTTAATTTTGATCGCATTTTTTTTTTACTTTTTCATTAATTAGTTTATTATTTATGTGAAATTATATCGTTAGTTATATAGTAAGGATAATGACAAAAGGGAGCTTAGGCGGGATGACGAAGATTGAGACCCACTGATCCCTTCGGGCCACTTCGGGCTCGCTCGGGATTCTGGTCTCCCTCTCGATCGTCGACATGTCGAAAGAGAGAGAGAGAGAAGTCGATAGTTGGTGGCAAACGTATCTCTTTCTAGTGAAAGCTGATTGGTCGAAATCATTTCCGAAAGGGGTCCATGACCGTACCTGAAATATGTGAATGCCTCTATAATCTCGGCTGTCATATCGTGTTTGTATGATAATCAAATAACGGACGCTCAGCTATCGTACATCTCTCTCGTTCTCTCTTGCTCCGTAGCGAGCGTCGATAGGGCTGTCTCTCTCGCACTGCGCCAGATTCAGTCCGGGAGAAAAGGAGCGAGTGTATGTAGTCCATCGCCTTGATAGTTTTATTTAAAAAAAAAAAACAGTTTGGTACGCTCCTGAAATGAAAAGAGACACGTTTCCCACAATCCAGTCGTCGCCACTATAGTCCTCGTCGTTGATTCGTCGTTCGGCCATCTTCGTAAAATCCCGGAAACGCCGCCATAGCTCACCAGCCTATATTCTCTCTAGGGACTTTTCGAAACTTCTCAAGTTTCGAAGGCACATGTTGTGCCACGAATTATGCGGCACTCCACAATTTATTGAATAAACGAAAAAAAATTTCAACTGTGAACGAAGTAATTGAGTGAACGAAAAAATGTTGGTTCTCTTCGAAACCCCGGCTGGCTATGCCATTTTCAAGGTAAGCCTTTGTCAAATTCGCGACTTTTGTCAAATTGTGGATCGAACCTAACCTCGAGCGTCGCGCCAAACACGTGTTCAACGCGCTTGGGCGACTTGCCGGGGACCGCGTGCAAGCCCCGTTGCTTTCTACGCTCTAAAATGATTCGATCGCACGTTTTTCGTTGTTCTAGCTACTTGACGAAAACAAATTGGCCAAGACCGACAATCTCTATCATGATTTCGAGACGCCGGAGGCAGCGAGCAAAATGTGAGTATTTTGGCTGAAATTTTTTTTTCGATAACAATTAGCAACGATGCGATGCATCGATCGAGCCTTGCACAAGTTTCAATGATATTATTATACCCATATCGTATACGTACAATATTTATGCGTCGTTGATATCGGTAGGTCGTTGAAACGGCGATGAAAACCCGTACAACGACCGCCCGATAAATATTGAAACAAAACATAACCAACAAATTGCATTTATCGCCCTTAGCCTCAAGCTCAAGCACTTTGAAAAGTTCGCCGACACGACGGAGGCCTTAGCGGCGACGACGGCAGCCGTCGAGGGCAAGCTGTGCAAATCCCTGAAAAAAACTCTGAAGAAGCACTGCGTGGAGATGCACGAGCAGCTGGCGGTGGCCGACGCCAAACTGGGCAACGCCATAAAAGACAAACTCGCTCTGGCTTGCGTCAGCAACACCAACATTCAAGAACTCATGAGATGCATACGCAGTCAAGCGGACAGTCTGCTCGCAGGATTTCCAAAAAAAGAAATGACCGCCATGGCTCTGGGTCTGGCTCACAGTCTGTCGCGTTACAAATTAAAATTCTCACCCGACAAAATCGACACGATGATAATTCAAGCGGTCTGTCTGTTGGACGATCTGGACAAGGAACTCAACAACTACGTGATGCGTTGTCGCGAGTGGTACGGCTGGCACTTTCCCGAACTGGGCAAGCTCATAACGGACAACGTGGCTTTCGTGAAAACCGTGAAGATCATCGGCACGCGAGAGAACACGAGCGCTTCCGATCTGTCGGACATATTGCCCGAAGACGTTGAGGAAAAAGTTAAGGAAGCCGCGGAAATTTCCATGGGCACGGAAATTTCCGACGACGATATCATAAACATTCAACATCTTTGCGATCAGGTTATCGATATATCGCAATATCGCGCCCAACTTTACGATTATCTGAAAACTCGAATGATGGCAATGGCACCGAATTTGACGGTTCTCGTGGGCGAATTGGTGGGCGCGAGATTGATATCCCACGCTGGTTCGCTGATCAATCTGGCCAAACATCCGGCATCGACGGTGCAAATTTTGGGAGCCGAAAAAGCACTGTTTAGAGCTCTAAAAACCAAGAGAGACACACCGAAATACGGTTTGATCTATCACGCGCAATTGGTCGGTCAAGCGTCGACCAAGAACAAGGGCAAAATGTCGAGAATGCTCGCGGCAAAAGCCTCGTTGGCCACGAGAGTCGATGCTCTGGGTGAGGACGGAACTTTCGATCTCGGAGCCGAACACAAAGCCAAACTCGAAGCGCGTTTGAGAATTCTCGAGGATGGCAATGTGAGGAGAATAAGCGGCACCGGCAAGGTCAAAGCCAAGTTCGAGAAGTATCAGTCGACGAGCGAGTTTGTGCAATATCCGGCTGCCGCGGATTCGACGCTACCGAGCGGCGGCAAGAGACGGCACTCGCAGGCCGAGGAAAAAAAACCGCTCGTCGAGGATGTCACGACGACGCCCGGTGGCGCCAGTGACGAAGTGCCCAAGAAGAAGAAACGCAAGAGCGAGAGCGATTTGTCGTTCGTTGCGGCAGCGGACATGACGATTGATACCCCACAATCGAAGAAGAAGAAGAAGAAGAAGTTGAAGTCCGAGGGGGATGACGAAATTCCAACTTCTCAAGAATTTAGCGAAGAATCGTCGTCGAAAGGTGATTTTTCGTTTACATTTGTTTTGGTTTTTATTTTTTATTTTATTTTTTATTTTTTATTTTATTTTATTTTATTTTTTTAGTTTAGAATATGATTGAATTTTGTGTTTTGTTGATGTTTGAATTTTGAATATGGAATTAATTTTTATATTTTCATTTAAGGGGTAGTGCCAATGTGAAGAGGAAAAAAATGGACTGATTTTGAGAATTCTTTTTTTTATAACGATGTGGGACGTGCAATGGGAAATGTATTTGATGGTCTTTGTTGGATATACTTTCGGAGATAGTTAAGAATTTTGATGAATATTGTTTTCAACAAAATGGCGGCGTCGGAACTCAGCCGAAGGGACCTCCAATTTTTTACTTGGAACGAAAAAAATAATCTTTTTTCAGTAGTATATAAATTAAAGTTAATAATATATCACAGAAATTATTGTGTACTTATCTGGATAATGTAATTTGAAAGCTGCAGTGAAAATTTCATGGGAATCGGTGAAGATTCGTCAAAGTTATTTGTCCGGCCAATTTTGAAAGATGTGGTTTCGAGATTAATGTGTTTCACGTTTTTATGCAGAATTATTTTATGAAAATTTCGTATTTACCTCTTGTCCGCGATGCCTGCTCCATACAATGGCTTTCGACATTAGAATTCTTCTGCTCTCCTCTTTTTTTTTTTTTTTTTTTTTTTTTTTGTACAACTTAAAATTCTCCAGGTAGTTGGCCCCTTAAATTATTCCCAGACGTAGGGTCGTTGCGGCGACACACAAAAACACAATGAATCATAATTTGAGCAAAAAAAAAAACAATTTTCATTTTTTGAAAATTCTACAATGGGGTTACCCCTTAAAGATAACAACACATGAAGTTTACAGGATTCTTACAACGAAAAACACAAAATTCAAAGAAACTTTCTTGTATTCGATACTTATTTTCATTTTCCGACGTTTCATTTTATTTTTCAGAACAAAAGAAAAAGAAGAAGAAGATAAAGGTGGAAGTGGAAGCGGAGGCTGAAGGCGAACAAGCGGAAGCGATGAAAATTGAAGATCAGCCGGAAGAGTCGTCAAAAGGTTGAGATAATTGATTTAATAATAATTCTCTTTGATATCGATGTGATAATTATCGTTCGTAAAAATAAACTTGTTTTTTTTTCTTTTTTTTTTTGCAGAGCAAAAGAAAAAGAAGAAGAAGGTGAAGGAAGAGACCGAGGAGATGGAGGAAGCAGCGGAGGAAACCGTCGAGACCCCGGTCAGCGAGAAAAAGAAAAAGAAAAAAAAGAAATCCGTGTCCAACGATTAGCCATATAAACCTTTAGATTAATTTTTCATTTTTTTTCTTCCGAACAACGTTCCACTTTTCACGCCAGTGACTTCGATCACAGTTGAAATCGCGTTATTCTTCGATTATTGTGACGACGAGAAGCAAAGACAATAGAATTTCAGATTACGAGAGTAATTCGCCACAAAGCCCGATTTAAACCGATGGCAATTCTTATCGAGACCGGTCGATACGAATTTGTTGCTGAATTATTATTTTTTTATACGAACATCAGTTTGTACATTACATAATAAATATAGCTTGAAAGATTGTGAAATGCCAGAGAGAATATTTGTTATATCAAAATTTTCTTTTTTTTTTTTTGTAGAATATTATTTCTATCGATGTATTTTTTAAGATGAATAAAACGTTCTCATCGAGCGAAATTTGACGATTTTGGGTTTATCGTGCACGAATAATGAATTTTTTTTTTCTTTCGTCGAATTTTCGTTTTATACATTTTCTTTGTCCTTCTTTCGCCAACAACAAAAACTGCAATTTGCAAATTTTACATGAAATACATGTGTTTCATATGATTTTCTTTATAATGATAAAAAGGTGTTTGAACTATTAAGTTTTTTTTTTATCGAAAGTAATTCATAATATAAACAATTTTCTGACAAAAATTAAATTTCGTTCACCGAATTAGATGATTCAATCTGATCTACTTATCATTACAACTGTGAAAGTTTGAATTTGGATGAAACTTTGTGGATAGATAGTCCATGTCCTGGATTATCGCATAAACTACTTTTTATTTCGAAAAAAATTTTTAGTTCCTCAGAAAAAATAATTAATATTAATAAAAACCAATTTTTTCCGTCTGTGTGTTTGTTTCCTTTTAAAGTCTAAACGACTGAAACGATTTCGATGAAACTTTCAGGATGTCTTCAGGGTGGTCCAACTCAAAATTTCGTCTATTCAACGAACCTATTTTTAAGGGAGGAGTGGAGGGGGCGATGGATTTCCAGAGAGTACAAAATATTTCCATTTCTAATCCACAAAAACATGTTTCATTTCACTCACGAATAATCGTGTGTTATAATAAAACATGAAAACGTCAAAAAAACTTTTTCTTCTTCTTCCTTCGTTCTCACTAATCCGAAGCGGGCAAAATAAGACATTTCTGTTATTTTTTTTTTGGTATTCTATCATTCAATTTATTGACCACGAAGAAAAAAAAAAATATATATATATACGTCATTATATTAATCGTAAATGAAAATGCATAGAAAATATCCGTGGTCTAGATATATTGCCCAGTGAAACATCTCACTTCACGACGTTCCCTCGCTTATTCAGTTTGTTTAGTTTTATTTATTTATTTATTTCATTTATCAATAATATTTTTATTTGTTTATTTTATGATTTTTTTTCATTTCTTTTTGCGTTTTTTTTTTTCGTACGATAATTATAGTCTGTCACGTTGCGACATAACGCAGACTTTATAGTACACATTCATATCAATAATATTAAATACACGCCGAAGTAGATTTTTTTCTCTCTCTTTCTCTCTCTCGCTTCAGGCCCGTCGAACATCCTTCAACCATGATTAACGAGTCATTGCGACTCGATTTTTGCTAAGGCGACTCCGATTACATTCGTTTAGCCTGCTAACGCTAACTAACGTCCCGAATATATATATATATATATATATACACATATATACATATATATATTCGTTCTGTCCATTCACAATGTGTAATATAAGCAATAATGATCAAAGCTTTTGCGATTACAAAATAAGTCTACGGAATCATTGCACAAAAAAAAAAATCAGTTTTATTTTTTTTTTCAGATGCAATTAATTCGTATCGCGTGCGAAATAAATTTTAATTACAATCTGACACTAGAAAAAACATGGAAGCTTCGATTATCATGAAATAATAATGTTATTTAAGTTTTTTTTGTTTCTCGTTTGTTTTTTTTTTCTTTTTTCTTTTTTTCCTCACTGCATTTCAACGTCACGCTTGTACCAATAGTTTTGTTTTATTTTTTTTTCTTGCACGCTAAGCGAAGGCAGTCATCGGAGACTCTTAGACATTTGCACGAAACTTAATTAATGACACGATTCTTTTTTTTGTTTTTTTTTTCATATATACGTATGTGTATTTTACATATATGTATGTATGTATAATATTATCATCTCTAATTTGTCCTCGTGCGATTTCCGTTCGGTGTCCCGTAGTCATCGGCGACTTCGCAATTCGTAAGTAAATGCAATTATCAAATTATCATTGTTTCTCTTTTTGTTTTGTCTATTCAATAACTTAATATATATATATCTATCGAAAAAAAAAAATGAAAAAAGAATTATAATCGACGATACTTTCCGAATGGAAAGATCACCGATCTTAGACGAAGAAAGAAAAGAAAAAAAAAAAAAAAGACGACATCATTACACGATCCGTATCATCGTGGAAATACCAAAAGCATTACAAAGCGGAATACACGTCCTTAAGACCTACGAAAAGTGGAGAATAAAAAAAAACAGAAAGGAAGAACGAAAAAAAAAAATTGTAAATTAAAAAAAAAGTTGAACCGAGCAAAATCTGATACGCTCGAGAAGTCAGACTTTTCGAGATATATATATATATATGTATGTATATATATATACGGGGCCGGATCTCTCCGCATCGTTCCGACACGAATCTCGGATTCTCACGGAATGACGGAGCAATGTCGGAAATGGTTTCTATCTCTCGAAAAATCGTGATAAATAGCGTGACAAAAGCCGCGGAGGCATGAAAAAAAGAAAAAAAAGCAAAAACCCTCGCGGAAGGCCCCGTCTCGTCGCTACAATAATTTTGTCCTTAATTATTTTCTCATTTTTTTTTAATTTTTATTTTTTTTCTTCGTTCCTCTTTCTTTATTTTTTTTTCTCACGGACTACCATTTATCCGACATCCCGAATAAACTTCTCTCCCCCCCCCCTCCTCCTCCTTCGATCAGCGTGTAAATGTTAGTAGACAAATTATACAATATATTAATTAATCTTGTATATAAATTAGTAAACCTCACTTCGTAAATCGTGTTTGACTTAAATTTGTACAAATTACTGACTTGGCAGCCTACGATTACATTGTTACGATTTTATTTATTCATTATTTATTTTGTTTGCTTTTTTTTTTGTTTTTTTTTGTTTTTTTTTTTTCGTTTCTATTGAAGAAATATCCAAGACTCTTTCGTGTATACGTTTGATAATGATTCGACGTCATTAACGTAAATTTGCCATTTTCTGAGTGTAATCGTGAAATAAAAGAAAAATATTGATAACAAAAAAATTGTTAATAATAAAAAACAAAAAATTTAACTAAACAGCCTTTTCAGTTTCTGTGTGAATTTTTCGAGGCTGTTGACCGGGCCAGCCTGCTCGAGAGTGTCCGAGGGCCATAAGGGCACCTCGGGCCAACGACATCAAAAGCATGAACCTCGAAAAGAAAAAAGTATGCTCAAAAAAAAAAAAACTAAGTTGCACAAATTATTTCGTTCTCCATTGCAAAAAAAAATAATAATAATATATGTATATATTTTTGTTTTCTTCACAATTTTCAACCTATTGCAACCTCCGAGGCCTTATCGTCAAAAATTATGGTAATTTCCACGTTCGTGGAACCCATCGTCGTGGCATTTGCAACGTAAACGCAATTATCATTACGCGAGATCATGACGCAAGGCTTGCGGGGGGGAGGGAGCAATTGTTTTGGACAATGTTTCGTCGTCGTTCAATTGTCCCAAAGAGCACAGTATTGCACACAAGTCTCGTTATATTGTTGCAGGCCGCGTATTTGTTTGTTTTTCATGTTGTTTTTTTTTTTGTTGTTTATGTTTCGCAAAAAAAAATATATATATGTATAAACTTATGTTAAAATTAAGGTGCGCGTTAATTATAGTACATACTCTTTACCTACGTTTGAAACCCGAGGCTCGAATTTTTCATTTTGATACAGAAACGGTGATTGAATTTGAATATTTTTGAACGTCGAGTTGGACACGACGTGTTGACGATAAATTGTGGTTTCACAATCGAAATTTGTCAATTCGAACCTAAGGGTTGGATTATTCACACATTGTAATTTGCTTATCGGGAAAGTTGCAGGCTTTTTTTTTTTTTTTTTTGGTTCCAAACTCAAAAACTTTGTGGGTAATTTACATATATATTTTTTTTATAAAGAAACACGTTGAAATTGTGTCGAGACTTTACGATCGAAAGAAATATATTTAATTGTAAATATGTATGCAAACTTTTTTACGTAAACTCGTGTCTCAGTATTAAACGATAATTTTCATCGTTATAGAATTTTATCACGTAAACGTGTGAACCTCAAAAAAATGATAAAGGTTTTACAAAAAACGTAATTCCGAAAAAAAAAAAAAAAATCATGTGAAATCAAAATAGTCCGCAGCTTCCCCGATAAACAAAACTTTTTTTCCCACATCTCGAATTCTCTCGCAGTCACACCTTATGTACACGACGCGGTACACATTTCTCTTTCTCTCTCTCTCAAAAAAAAAAAAATTCCCTATGAAAATGTATATTAAAAATAAAAAATAAAAAAAAAAAATAAAAATAATAATAATAATGGAAAACGCAATTTTTTACCGAATGCTCGTAAAAAGATTGAGTCCAGACTTGTTCTCTTTTTGACTCCTGGCTTTGCTGAATACGTTCCAAAATCTGAGAGTCTCGTCGCCCGCTCCCGTAACTATGGCTTCGCCGTCCGGCGACATAGCCAGATACAAAACTCTGTAAGAATGTCCGGTGAGTTTGGCGACCTGCGTCAGACTCGGATATTTCCACACGAGTATCTGATTCTGTGAATAGCCGTGCGTGCTGACGAGTTCGCTGCTGTGTTTGCTCCAGGCGAGATTGCAAACTTGCGATCCGGTGTCGACGCACTGCATGGGCTGTCCGGTGAGAGTGTTCCAAAAGCGTATGCAACGATCTGCGGTGCCGCCGCCCGACGCCAACAGTCCGTGATGATGGGGCGACCAGGCGATGGCCTTGACCGCGGCCAAATGTTCGGTGTAAGTCTGCACCGGAGACAACGAATGAAGATTCCAAACGTAAAGACGATTGTCGTTGCCTCCCGAAGCCAAGTACTGATTGTCGGGCGACCATTTCAAACCGCAAACTTCTTGTCTGTGAGCTCCGAGTCGACGTTCGCCCACGACGCACGGAGTTCTGATGTCACGTTGCAGTATCAGTCTGTCCCTGCTGCCGGACGACAAAACTTCGCCGTTCCAGGCCAAAGCTCCGACCCTGGCGCTGTGTCCCTGCAGCTTGCTCACTTGTTTGTTAACGGCCACGTCCCAAACTTGAATGTAACCGCTGTGAGTGCCCACCGCCACGAGATTGCCGCGTTCGTTCCAAGCCACCGAAGTGACGCTGTTCGAGTCGCCAGAAAGGTCGCACAATCTGGTCACCTGACTGGTGCAAGCCGACCACAGATACACGCAACTGCCCAAACCCACGCTCAAAACGTTTTGCGACGACCAATCCACCAGATTAAGATAAAAATCGTCCTGCAATTCGGGCGCGTCCAAAACTTTGAATGGTATTCGCGATATCTTTCGGGTGGCTTTGCGAGGCGAACGCAACAATTTTTGACTCTTGGCGCTGAGAGGCGACAGCGAATAGGGCGACGACTGATCCAACACCGCGCGATCCTTCGTCGGCGTTGTGTATTTGAAGAGATTCTTGCCCTGAAGCACCGACCACATGCCTCGTTCCTCCGACTGGCCCTTCACGTCCTCGATGCTCGCGCCTAACAACTCGTTCTTCAACAGACTCGAATAAGCTATGCCATCCCGACTACCCTCACCGTTCTCACGTGTTTTCTTCGTTGCCAAACCACTCCGATTTTCCGATATCATTGAAAATGTCGTTTGCCAATTGCTACCCGAACGCGTTGGTATGAAACGATCGAAACTGTTGTTCGAAACTTTTGTGGGCGACACGTATGACGTCGGGGAACTCGTGTGTATGCAATTTTGATTGTTCGTGTCTCTTCTGGCCTCGTTGTTCGGCTTTAAAAGCCTTTTCTCGTACTCGTGATGAAACATTTTTGTGTTTTTTTTGTATTTTTTATAATCTTAACCTCCAATATCTCGTCGCTCCGTCTCGCGTGAGTCTGTTGTTTATTATTTCTCAATCAATTTTTTTGTTGGGCTTCTCTCTTGCTTCGCCTTACCGAAACTCGGTACACGTCGATTTAATTCTCGTTTGAATGCCTTGCGGGGGGTGGGTGGGGGGCAGGGGGGGAGACGACGAAGGGGTGGGTAGGGGAGAGTTCTCTCGTAGCGCCGCTCGCGACAGACTTATCACATATTTGACAAACCGTGAACGAAGAAAAAAAAAAAAGTAACGCTTTTCGATCAACGACGATTGTGTTTTTTTTTTTTTATCGACGGACTTATGCAACGCGAACACACAGCACGAGAAAATTCGGGGGATGATGTCGAAGGTGAACCGAGCGAATGTTCAAAGCTTCCCCTTCGCCTCTGCGTTGTACTCTGGCTCGGTCTGGCTGTCGGCCATTCGACGTCACTTGACAAAGTTTTTTTTTCTGTTCGTTTTTTTTTTTTTTTTCACGTCGACAGAGGCGCGTTCCCCCCCGTGCAGCGTTAACCCCGTATGCGCGATATGCACCGCCGAGCAACGCTAGTGGCGCCCTCTCTTCGACCCCCTCGACCGTGCGATCGATTCGCTTTCGAGGTTATGTGGGGGAGATATCGATATCGAACGTTGATTGGGCCATCGGGCTAATGGGGAACTTTTTTCAACGGTTGCTATTTGCGGTTGGCCCCACTTGGATTGGATTTACGTTTGGAACGATGAGATTACCGAGTCTAGACAAATTTTAAATACGATGGACGCCGCGCTACGTATCTCGATCGTTCTCTCTTCGTCGATCCGCAGCGTGGGTCGATAGCGCTGTCTCTCTCGCACTCGTTGCGCGTCAGCGACGTAGCACATTCACCTTTTAATGATACTTTAGGAAACATTGCGACAATCATTAACGTGAAATATTACCCGTCATTTTTCACGTCATCGCAATTATTATCGAATTTGTATGAAATTCGTCTTATTGTTTGTCTAAAATGTTTTTTTTAACAGATGTTTATCGAGCATTATTCCGAGATCTCAGTGAGCAGATGAGAAAAGAAAAAATGTGAGGAATGCAGGGTGATGTATTCATAGAATTATGTTCCAAGGGTGTTATTACGCACGGAGGGGGTGAGTCATAGAGGGTTGTATATTTGGTATCGACTATTGGATGAACGATGATAACGAAATTTCACCGATGCCACTCCGGTCATTCGATTTATCTGCACTTTGGGCGATGCGAAACTTTATCGATCTCTCATCGTGAGTGCGAGAGAGACAGCACCATTGGCGCCCGCCAAGGATCGAGTGAGAACGAGCGAGAAGGGCTTCACACACATCGTCGTCGTTCTCTCTCGCACCGCAGCGTCCGTCGAATGCGCCATCTCTCTCGCACTCGTTGCGAGAATATTACGAGAGATAAATGTGTTCCACATCGACTTAAAAGTCTACCAAGGGGGTCTTCTACGTTTTAATAATAGAAACAATATTTCTTGCATCTCGAAAAATCAGAATGCGAACGTACGATCGCTATTTCATAATATTTATTGATTTACGATATGTAATACTGTAAACAACGTCTGAATTTATGTACAAAGAAATGTTATCGGAAATTCGATTATTTATACGTAGTCTTACGTGTAATTACAGGATTTTGATGTCGAGATCTCGATTACGCGCGAAAGGACATTTTTTTAAAAGGTTTTTAATATTACAGTCGTAACGATATTTCGATTATCAATAAAAACAAATAATTGGCTCACATTAAGATGTTTTCGGAAAATTTGCGTTATTTATCTTCAAAAATGAAACTCAAAATTGATTTCACGTCGAAAAACTCACGACTTTATTTTTTTACCTTCAAACGCACAACTGGGGTCCGAACGGACCCCACTTTTTTCTTCCATTTTCGTTTCATTCGAAGACTGAAAAAACGGAAGAAATCAGCAAAAATCTCATTATTTCCAAATTTCGCGTGGGGTCCGTTCGGACCCCAGTCCGAGTTCCCGGGTCAAATAATCATTAAACTCAATATATACAAAAACAATTTTTTTTTTTCGACAATCGATCGAAATTCAGAGTTTCTGTTTCTTGCTGGAAGGTCCTTCGCCGTCTCCATCGCTCTGAAATATAGTTTTCGGTTGTGTCTTCTTGTAAGCCGGAGCGATCCAGTAAGGATTCTCTTCGGCCTCTTTGGCGTATTTGAGAATAGCTTCCCTGGGATCCTGATCGTCTTCTATGCGTTTGCTTATTCCGATATTTCTGATGACGTAGGAACTGAGAGTTCCTCCGGAGGAAGCAACGCGACCTCCCTGTCCCGAAGTGATCGGCAAATCCGGTCTCCTGGACTTCACAGGATCCAACCTGTCCTTTTCCAACTGTTTTCTCACGGATTTCGGTCTGTCCTGTCTGAACAGCGGCAAAGCGTGTGGCGTGATGATCTGTTGGGTCGACATTATTTCAATGTGATTGGCTTTGTGATGAGTCTTGACGACGCATAATTTAGCTCCTCTCAAACTTCTCTTGTGATCGTAATACGCCTTCACAGTTCCATTTCCACAACCCACGAATATCTGATTCAATTTCGGATGCCACAAAGTTTTGATAACGTGTGAATTCGTAACTTCGATTTGATTCACAAGTTCGAAAGTTTTGACATTGTAAAACAATATTCTTCCGGCTTTTTGATCCTTGGCCAATGATTCACCGGTCACGATCATCGAATCGTCGGGACTGAACATGCAGTCGGTCGTGTCGTAACGCGAAAACAAATTTGTCGCTTGATTAACCGGTTTTTTGAACGATCTCATGTCCCAAAGTTTGAGAGTATCGTCGCAACATCTTGTGGCTAATAGATCACCGAGATACGAAAAACTTAAGCTGGAGATGTCCGAACCACTTTTGTGGGCTTCGCGGAGGACGAGCGAAGGATTGACAAAATTTTTTCGATGATCCCACATTTGCAGAGAACCGTCGATGCAACCGCAAGCCACTACTGTACCGTCGCGGTTGTAGGCGCAAGCTGTGGGCACGGTTTTCACACCGTTCTGCGCTCGACACTTGATGATGTTTATGTGACCGCGTGGCCTGAACAAATTCCACATTCGACAGGTACTGTCCTGCGAACACGTGAGATATTCTTCTTTGGTGAAGGTGTGCCAACAGCCGCTGTTCAGAGCGGCTGTGTGACCTTTGGTTCGCGCCATGTCCGTTATGTACTGATCGCCTTTGACCGTTTCACACTTTTCAAAACCGTCGCGATCCAATACTTTGGCTTGAGCCGCACCGGAGATCACGAGTATCACGTCACCGGTCATGGAATATTGCAGACATTTGATGGGATGGTTTTCGCAGGGTTGGAGGGTTCGGAAGCTGCGAACGGACGAGTCCATGCCTGCGAAGTCCCAGAAGGAGACGTCGTAGTCGACGGAACCCGAAGCCAAACGAGCACCGGATGGATCGGCCGCTACGGCTATCACCGCTTTTGTTCCGTGGGTCATCGCAACTTCGTGGCTGCATGGAATTTTGTTCACCAGCGTTTCCTCCTCGGTCTCCGATTCGGAGTCGCTGGAGTCGTCGTCGTTGCTGTCGTCGTCGCTGTTTTGCAATTTTTTCCGTGATTTTGTGGTGTCCGCGGCTGGGGGAGGCACCGGACCTATTATTTCTGCGTCGTCTTCGTCGTCGTCCTTTTCCGAGTCGTCTTCTTCTTCGGCGGAACTTTCCGAAGAGTTTTGAAGGTTCTTTGCGGCGGGCGGATTAGTGTTTGAACTCATTGTTCTTGTTATGGTTTCAACCATCTCTTGAACATCGAACGATTTGGCCTTCTTTCCGAATCCCGTTAGTCCCATTACTTTTTCGAGATTGCGCGATTCTTCGTCGTCTTCAGGTTTTATCTCCGTTATCTGGCTGGTGTTCATCTCCGTCGGCTTTTTTCCAAACGTTCCGAAACCTGAAGTCGACACATTGTCCTCGGACGGAGTTTTCGCGGACAAACTTATCTTGCCGAAGGTTATTACTTTTTTGGAATTCATTGATGCTGCGAACAAAACGTGAAATGCGTTTCATATTTTGCGGATTGATAAACTTATTTTTTTTTACATAAGTGCCTAGATGAAAAGAAAAGTGTTAAAAATTCATAACCTTGTAGTGATGAATGATAACTAAAGTAACAACATAATGAGCAACCAAATATTACAGCTATAACCTCAAAATTCATTCGAACCGAATGTTTACGTATTGAGTGTGACAGTTATGGCTTATGACATATGACACTATAATTAAACATACCTAATTATCGTGTGAAGCCGTTTTAAGACACGAGCCAATTTCTGGTACGTCAAATCGTACGTCGCACTGTGTAAATGTATCGGAGTCGTACGTAAACAATAACAATTTTCATCTCATTTCATGCTGACAATACAAGTAGGATCCTGTGTGAAGTTTGTCAGTTAATTACAGCTTTTTAACCTCTTTCGATTGCTAATAGTTTGATAACGTTTGATAGTTTAATAAAAACCTTGGATGGTCGATGGTTTTTACACAAAATCCGAATCAAAATTTGACACAGATTTGGCTGACCATTTATATTTTGTCCACAATGTCCACAATTCCCTGGCTTCGAGCATGAACCGGTTGGTAGGGAGAGAGAGAGAGAGAGAAAGAAAGATTGGCGCTGAATCGTAGTGGTGAGATTCTAAAGCTACGATATTTTTTATCATCGCCTCGATCGGTATTACAGCAGGCAAGATTTTTTGCCAATGAAGATCGAGGCCAAGCCGCGCGAAGTTGGCAAAGAGCGCGAAATGCATTTGAATTTAAATACGTCGTCGAGTTTTATACAGTTTTTTCACGATGGGATTGAATTCGATCGACGATAATATCAGCGTGAACGACGATTTCGATGTCGTGATCGTTGGGGCTGGCCTGGCCGGTCTCACAACAGCGCACAACATCCTCAAAAGACGCGTTGGTTTGAGGGTTGTGATTCTTGAGAAAAATGGTAATTCATTTTTCCAATCCTACTAATGATTCAATGAAATATCATTGTTAAAACATTTTTTTTTCTAATTAAAGACGCAGTGGGCGGAAGAATTCTTCTGGAAAAAAATAGTCAAGCTTATCACGCAAGTTCTTGTCAAAAGCACGTGTCAAACTTGGCAACGGAACTTGAGATTCCCGTGGAAAAGGGACGCGATGGAAAACGCTTGAAATTGTTCACGAAAGACGGTGATTTGGCTGATGAATCTCATGGTCTGGTTTCTTGCGAAATTTATCACTTTTTTAAGGAGGTAAACAAAATCTTACTTCTTTATGATTCATATTTTTTATTATAATTTTTTTAATTAAGTTTTATTTTAATTTTATTTGGTGATATAAAAATTATGTTCTGTTTATTTTTTCACGATACTTTGGTGCCACGTTGATATCAGCTGCAAAATCTGAGCACCGATTTAAGATGCGTGGATACTAAAAATCGCGAAAAACTCGCGGAAATGAGCGTCGATGAGTTTACGAAAAAATTTGTTCACTTCTCAAAAGCCCGATCACTCTGCAGAAGTTTAATTTACGCTTGCTGTGGTGTTGAAAATTTGAAGAAAATTTCGGCACTCTGGTTAATAGAGATGCTGCGAAGTGCCGGAGGATTCTTCACCAAACTCTCGACAACTTTGGGTGACGAACAACGTTTTTTTTTAAACGGTGGTTTCAATCTTCTGATTGAAAAATTGGAAACGATTATCATTGAACGTGGAGGAATAATCAGATGCTCGAAAACAGTTGCGAAGATCGTGACCGAAGGCGAGAGAATATTCGTGTTTACACCTTCGACGACATTCAAGCAAGTATTCAAATTTGATCATCACAACAAAAAAAAAAAACTATTGTTACAATTTACAATTGAAAAAAAAACGCTAGTTTCACATGAAAAATAAACCTCGTGCAAAAAGTGTTTTTTAGCCCAATTTGGGGTCGTTAAAAACAACAATTTGTATTTCTCGACGACTCCAAATTAGTTTATATAAAACTTTTTTCTTATTAGGTTCTCTTAGAAAAAGAAAAAGTTGTAAATTTGTGTAAAATTCATCAACAACAATAATAATAATCAGAAATAAAATCCGAATAATTGTTTTTTTTCAGTTGGGGGTTCAGTTTTTCGTTTAAAATATTTTGAACAGTATAAATGACAATTAAATCATGTGTAACGATTGATAAATTCTTACAGATGTGATTACGTCGTGATAGCAGTCCCACCGACTTCCAGTGCCAGAATTTTCATTCCAAATTTGCCGGAATGCTCATCGAAGTCTCAAACTTTTTACGAACCTGGAAAAAACATTTTTTTTCACGCGACTTACAAAGAATCATCGTGGCCCGCCGATTGTTCAGGCTGCACGATCGCCACCATGAAAAATGGTAAAATTTTGAAAATGACTTACGAAGCGACTCATCCATCGAACAAAAAAATTCGTACTCTCGCTGGTTTCACATCGAAATTCGTCGACGATTCGTCTCCTCGAACCAGCATCTTCGGAACGTTGAATAAATATTTAAAAACTCGGAAATCCAATCGTTTCATCGATTACAGCATCGGTGAGAGGTCGATCGATGATGCAGGTAGTCCGATGAGCGTTTTGAGACCCTGTTCCCTCGATTATCACGTTAATCCAATGATTCGTCCGCTCGAAAGGTAAAAATAGTCGATGGTTGGTTTGGTTTAGTTGGTTGAGGAGTAACTCCACTCAAAGTAAACTATCCTCAAATTATATGCAATAAAGACCATTTAAACAGATTTTGTATTGCATGTACTACATTGTTGTAAATAATTCTCAAAATTAGTCCATTTTTTAAATTTCTAGAGTGGCGTTACTCATTTAATCTTATTACGCATTAAAATTACCATGAGAAAATATTGTTTCTCCAGGATATTCTTCGCTGCTAGCGAATATGCCATGAAATGGCCCGGTACGATCGATGGCGCGATCGAAGCCGGGGAAACTGCGACCTGTTCGATTTTTTTTCAAGCCAGACCACAAGCTCTCGATAGAGATGAGATTATCGATTACACGTTAATTATCTTTGGTTTTTCATTGATCAACGTTGTTTTTTTTTTGTTTCATGATCGATCACTGATTTTTTATCAATTTGTAGGAACGCCAGACGAAAATTCGAAGTCGTCAGACATTCCGGAATCGTTAGGGCTCATCTGATGTGCCTGGGACTCAACGTTTGTCTCTTTTTCGTCCTGCTTCGCAAAGCCTATGAACACGTCTAGCATTCCATAAAATTATTACAATATTATCAAATAAATTTGAAGCTGAAAAAAAAAAAATCTATCAGATGTTATAAAATTTTTCAAAATTATTATCTTGCGTTACGAAAATAATATTTCTTCGTTTAAAAATGATATTTTTGAGATATAGTGCTGACGACAAAATAGAAGCGATGTTTGGAGGAGTTTTCAAAAAGATTAATAAAATACACGATTTAATAATTATTATCTTCATAATTATTTTAATTTTCTAATATTTTAATTCATTTCTATAGACGATCGTCGCAAAGTCTACAATACAAAATAAAATTTACAAAATGCGTATTCATGATTCATCGATCGAGCCAAGAAGAAATGTCGCCGTTTGAGACGTATGTTTTTTGTCCCCACGGTTCTTCGTTGTCTCTCTATCTAACCCTGTACAATTATCATTATCATTTATTATTCTTCATTTTCAATCGTGTTTCATAATTACTGATATAATTGTATTATTTTCCACATTCGTACAAATGTGTTACCTTGTGTTTTCGTTGGTGAATAAATAAATGAAAATCCAACCCTGACTGTCTGTATTTCTCCCGGAAATGGACATTTATGGAAATAAAAACGAGGGAAAAAACCGTAAACACGTGATAATTCATCTCTTTGTCATAAAGATTTTTTAAATAAAATTTTCATTTCACGAATGTCCATTTCCGCTTTGGATGTGTAGCCTTAGAAATACAAAAATAAAACTTCTTCCACCGAATGCGATATTCGGTCGAATGATTGAAATTGACACGACGAATTGTCATTGGGCGTCTTATCGTTTAAAAACATACTGAAATGAAAAAAAACTTATTCGGTGGTATAAAAAACAGCTATGGCTATCGCAGCGAAGAGTGTTAAAACGGCCGCGACAATTTTGAACAAAAGGCTTCGTCCGTGATTGTAATCGTCGTGCGATTGCGTCTTTCCTTTGCCCTTTCGTCGAGGCTTGAATTTACGCTCGAATTTCTCAATCTCCATCTGATTGCGGGCCTCTTCCTCTCGACGTTTTTTCGCCGTTTCGATGTCCCGAAGACGCTCCTGTTCGTCCTTGATTTTTTTGCAAGTGCTGTCGCAGTCGACGATCACGTTTCCCTTGCGCAGAATCACGCAGACTATTTCTTTCTTTATGCGTTTGCACTTGCACCAGACTTTGACTTTTTTACTACAAGCCTCAGGATTGGGACACGATCCTGGATGACAATTCTCCACGCAACGATGACCGCAAGGATACTGAAATTTTTTGTAAACAATTTTGAAGATTTACGATTTGTGAAATTTATATATAAATATATTTTTTTAAATTAGTTATTGTAAGCTTTGAGAAAGAACGGATGTATTATTATTATTAATAATGATATTGCTGTATATTTAAAATTAAAAGAAATGAGAAAAAATAAATAAAATTCGATTTTTATTCTTTAATTATTTTTTTTTTTTTTTTTGCATTTTTGAGAAGTTGATAGTCTTGAGAATGAAATCTTTTCAAAAAGTTGCAAGTGCAAACTTGCAATTTGCTTTCTCTGAAATCGAAAATAAAATCATTATAAATTTTGAGAATTTGGCAAATTTTCTAATTGATTTTGAATTCGATAGTTTTTTTTTTTTTTTTTTCGATTTTTGCTAATTCAATGAGGAAGTCAAAGCTTCCAATAACTAATAGTTTTTGTTTTCAATTTTTGCTTCCTCAATAAGGCGAAAATCGATGAAACTATCGAATTTAGAATCTCTCCTCAAATTCATCAAATTCTGATTTTTTTTTTTTTTTTTAACAACGAGCATCAATCCATGCTCGAAATTCAGAAACGAGTAAAACTATTTAAAAATGTCATTACAGTCGAAATGCAAAATCATTCACATTCAAACTATCACAATTTTCATATATTTTCTTTCATTTTTTTTTTCATTTTTTTCATTCGTTTAATATTTATTTTTTCATGACTCACGTTTTTCGGACACTGATTGCCACATTTCAGTATCTCATCGCGTTCAGAGTCACTGGCCGAAGTCAATTCCGCGCATCTTTTGTACAGCGAATTGATCCCACAGTGACAAGCCACTTTCACAAGCTGTTTGCACGGCCGACAAGGAGCCTCGTGACAAAATTTCGGACAAGCGTGAGTGCACCCCGTGGGTCTGGGCAGGGCGCAGGGTCTCTCGCACTCCCCGCAGCTCTTCCTCCCCGTCCCCTGCGCATCATTTCCCATCCAAACATCGTGACAAATCATCTCGCACCTGTGATTCGTGCATTCGAGAAGCTGTCCGCACAATCTCTGACAAGAATTCGATACGGCTTGGTGACAAGGTCGGGGAACGGTCTCGTGACCTCCAAGACACGTGACCATGACGGAAACCTCGCAAGGTGGACACGGCAGAGTCTTCAATTGCGTCTTCTCTTTGGGTACATCGAAAAATCCTCCCCCAGCGCCTGAGGTCACTCCGTTGACCTTGACCTTGACCCACACCTTCGTGTGACACACAGCCGGACAAGAGTGTCCGCATTTTCGATGAACCGACCCGCAAATCTTGCGACAAGGTGGACAAGGCCCGTGATGACATTTGTGCGATTCACGTTTAGCGTGATGACAAACCGGCGGAATTTTGCACAATTTGTTGCAATTCGGTGGTTTAATGCGTTTGATACGACCGCAGGGAACGGTTATCTTGCTGTTTCCGCAACGACATTGAATGACATTGGTACGTGGACAAGGATAACAAGGTCCGCTGTGACAAGGAGCCGGACATTTGTGTTTCTGACAATTCAACGTGTTGTCGCAAATTTTTTCGCAAACGTTGAAATTATTTCTTATAACGCAGTCGCAACATTTTTTGTTGCACAAATGTTTGCCGCACAAACGCATTTGCGTGCATTTTTTTTGACAGAAAAATTCTTTGGCACAAGCGATTTCTTTGTCGTAGCTGCGACAGCGACACTGTTTGATCGACACTTCGAGACACTGTCCGCAGCGATCAGGGTGACAACGCATGTTGCAGAAGTGGGATTTGCAGTCGAGAAGCTTGCCGCAGGTGTCGCCGCACGTGGGAACTTGTTTTTGCGTGCATGATACGTCGTAACGTTTTTTTCCGCACGGGCAAGTGCGATTTTTGGCGTTTGGACAGTCGCCGCAGTCGCCCGGACGGTGACAATTGTCGGGACAAATGTGAACTTTGCAGGCGAGGGGATTGCCGCAGGGGTTGTCGCAGAACCAGTCGGATCGGTTGCACGGTCGTTGGGAGGTTTGGGCGCCGCAGTGACAAGCGACGGAGAGCATTTTTGAGCAGGGCGGACAGTCGCCGGGGTGACACTCTTCGGGACAACTGTGATCGCAGTTGGCCATGGGTTTGGAACAAATTTTTTTGCAGCTCCAATGTTTGGCGTTGCAACGACGCGGCTGAGGGGATTGCTTGCCACAGAAACAGGCCACGCGGATCATTTTTGGGCAGGGCGGACACGGGCCAGGATGACAGAGCAGGACGCAGCGGTGACCGCACAGGGGTTGGAGGGGTTTGTCGCACTTTTCGCCGCACGAGTGGGGTATCGTCCAGGGTTGGTAAGGGGGATCCGTCGTTTGACCGCAGAAACATAGGTAACGCTTTGGAATTTGGTCCTCTTGATACTCCTTTCGACATTTCGGACTGGAAATAACGCGAAGAGCGGAGGATTAATTTTTTCTTGGGGCAAAATGGTTTTTTTTTTTTTTTTTTTTGTGATTTAATATTTACTTTTATTTGACAAATTTGCAAATTTGACCTTGCAGCTTGGGTCGATATTTATAAATTAAAAAAAAAAACTAATTTAAATACAATTTTCATTAAATAAATGCCCATTTTATCAGTTATTTAATTATATTCTGAATTATGCTTACCAAGCCCATAATGGAGTTATTCCTTTTTCGTGCTTGTAACTCAGACTGTCCGTTATCCAGTGTTGTATGCACGGCAAATGCATGAAGGAAAAGCACGTCGAACAGTTCCATATCTGAATCGGTGAGTCAAAGTTGGGATTAATCGACGAATATGAAAAATTTTACTAACGATTATATCTATAGTCTTTTATTAACAAAAATGGATAAAATTATGCACAATAATGCATTTGATCGTCATACCGGTTCGGCTTTTTTCACAGACGATATGCAGATCAGACAGATAGCGCCTCCCGATTGAAAAGTATCGGTCAGATAAGACAGCGACTTTTCGGTATCGCCTCCTTCGCCCTGATAAGTCGACAGTACTTTGGTGACCGCTTGTTGCAGAACTTCGTCGCTGGCTTCGTTCTCATCTTCGCTGGAGGAATCCAACCGATTGGCCTCCAGATGCTTCTCTATGGAAGCCTGATTTTGGGCCTGAGCCCGTTTGAATTTTCTCATCCCTACGGATGCTCGCCCTGTCGACGCATAACCAAAAAAAACAAAATGTTCATAACAAGTTGCATCTAAAGTCACGACCAGATAAATTTTCTATTATCATCGAATAAACATTGGAACAGTTTGATATGATAGTAAAAACTTGTTAGTGGACTTTGATTGTCGTGATATATAGTTTGATAGGTTGCTTCTTACCTCAACGACTTTTTCGAAAATTCAAATCCTTTGGAAATATTGGAATTTTAGGTTATTCACAGATTTGTGGATTGTTGAAATGTGAATTCGTCCTGAAAATCGAAAAAATTCTAAACGCATTCGATACCGGTCGAACGCTCAGACAATTTCGTTCGATTACTCCGATTTTGGTCGTGAATTTTAGGTTAGGTTTTCGTCGGAGCACAGTTGGCTCGCGACTATAGGCTCGACCGATTGGGCCTCTTTATCAGCTCATTTCCTTGGCGACGTGTTAATAATTGATTCGCAGCAACGACGAGGACCAACCTGAGCCACTTTAGAAAAAAATAATCATCGTTTGGAGATTCTGAGGACGTCGGTGTTGCTATTACGTCATAAGTTGAGGTAAATATATAGGTGGATTCATAAAATATTGTTGTTGTCGTTTTTTTAAATGTGATTTTTTTTCATTCATTTTATACGCATGTTTGCAAAATGGATGTACACAGTGTTTCCAGTATTTCACGTTGATTCGATTAATAATATTCAATTCGAGAAATTGTACAATTGGAAATTTAAAAAAAACATTTGACGTACGAGTGAGTTGCGAGTGCGAGTGAGACGGCGCTAGGGGGTTTCACGACGGAGCAAAAGAGATGGACACAACAGGGGTGAATCATCTCGAATCCTAAGGCGCGGCGAAACTGACTCAGTCGGTAACAAAAACTGTAAATAATTTTTTTTAAAGGATTTCGAGGGTTCAGGTCTAAACAAAAAGTTCTTGCATGATTTTTCACATGATTCTGCATGAGGTTAAACTTTTTTTTTCCAACTTTTTTATATATATATATATATTATTATACTTTGAAGTGAATGAAATCAACAATCAATCGTTTTTAGTTTGTTGCTTTGGCCGTAATGAGTTTTTTTTTCTTTAAGATCCCTGCCTTACCGATGTTGTTTTTTATTTGCCCAGTTGATTCACGATAGTAATTAACGAA
The DNA here is from genome assembly GCA_963662125.1 of Diplazon laetatorius. Classification (NCBI taxonomy): domain Eukaryota; kingdom Metazoa; phylum Arthropoda; class Insecta; order Hymenoptera; family Ichneumonidae; genus Diplazon; species Diplazon laetatorius. The sequence continues at coordinate 3,113,425 of OY759164.1, forward strand.
ACAATCTTTTTATCAATGATGGTCTTGATATAATAAAAATCGAATGGAGGAAAAAAATAATAACAATAAAAAGTAATGAAAAATAATAAAAAATGAGAAATAATAAAATTATAAAAAATAACAGAATAATAAAATAATAAATAATAATCAATAATTGCAGATAAGATCGATCGATGTGATGGACTTTGGATGCGACCATCCACCTGAATCCGTAAAATGTGCAACCACGAAGAGCAGCAGTCCCATTCGGCTGCAAATGGATCGTCGACGAGAAACAAACCACGAAAATCATGGCGAAAGAATCTCTACGAAAATCGCGATCTCCCGGACAATTACACGGACGCGTCGTTTCTCGACGAATTGCGAAAAAACGTGAAACCCAACAACGTGACGACGAAGGAAGCCATGATTTTGGGAGCCAGTATATCGATCCAGCTGAGCATCGTCATTCTATTCGTGATAATATTCGTTTGGTTGAATCACGAATGGACCACGCCGAACATAATATTCTCATCGAGTGCCGTTCTCACCGTAGTCGGTTATATATGTTACACCGTTAATCTGACAAATCGACCCGATCGAATATCCAAAGACATTCGCACGGCTCTGATATTTCTCGCTTTTAGTTATATATTGTCGCCCATTTTGAAAACCCTCACGGAAACCGTGAGCACCGATACAATTTACGCGATGACCATCTTCATGTTCTTCGTTCATTTGGTATTCAGCAAATACGGATCGCCACAAGTTTCGTTGTCCGATTCTTTGGCCATTACTTCGTCGATATTCGGATCTTTGATGCTTGCCTCCAGATTGGCCACGCCTCTTCACGCTTTTTCCCTTCTCACCGTGGCCGTTCAGTGCTTCGTGCTGCTGCCATTTTTGCTAGCTCGAACGGACAAAAAAATTTTCGTGTCTTTGATTCTCGTGGCCGGTACTTTGTACTCGTTGATCGTCGTTTCCACCATTTTGTCGTGGGTCTACGTGGCTGTGGGGGTTTTCGTTCATCTGATATGTCCGCTGTGGTACATCAGGTGGCAAAAGTATAAAGAAAATATTTATGGTCCTTGGGACGAAGCCGTTTTGGCACGTCCGGTTATTTTGCAATCTTCGTTGAGTTAACGATTTCGAGATTTAACACAGTTTTTTTTTTTTTGATACAGCTCTCTGTAATTCGTTCGTTTTTTCGTTTTGAATTTGTTTTCTTTTGAATTAGTTGATTACTAGAATTTTTGAAATTAAAGTCGATGATATTTTTTTTTTTTTTCAAAATCGTGAGAGACAACGAAAAAAAATGTATGAACAAATTTTCGAACTTTGGGGTGTGTTGAGAAAGAGCTGGTCTTTTTTTCATAATCGTGACGACTTCTTCCAAATTTGAACTCGATCGAATCAGAACGAAAATGTGAAGAAATTGCTCAAATTTCGATGATTACTTTTTTTTTTGGTTCGTTAATTTTTAACTCTTAGCTGCGTCCAAAGAAACGATCGAAAAAAATGTTATCTACGTCAATTTACTAATAACTACGACGTACCAATTATTAGGCCAAATGTATCAAAAAATTTAGTATAAAAAAAAAATTGAAAAACAAAATTACGAAAAATGTTTGTACGTGTAAAAATAAATATCTTTATTAGGAATTTTTGAAGATAGTCAGTGACGAAAAAATCACGTACAAACGTAACTTTATTGTGGAAATTCGACGGACGATTTTATTCGTTTATCCGTCGATATTACGCGAACGAAAAAAAAAACAAATCGCTATGTACATTTAAATAGAATGAAAAATGAATTGTTGAATTACTGAATTTGTGTTTTCATTGCATTTTTTTGGGGATGGGAGTATCCGACTTGAAAAATGGGTTTCGAAAATTGTGTGTTTTTTTCTTTTTCGGTACGAAAGGGATTTGCATCACGAATTTTACTAAACGATCGCGCACTCGATAATCGTGACAATGATTAATTCTTTATTTAATTTTAAATCGTAAACCCCGGCAAAGTTTTACTTCGCGATTATGAACTGCAACAGTCTTTTTATCCTTCTGACAAGGGCTTCGATGAAACTACGATCGACGATCGAATATTCGTTCTGGGTGTCCAAAAGTTGAGCGATGAAACTGTCGGTCAGTGTGGCAACGAGACCCTGTTTCAATTCCGACAGTGTGTCTCCCGTGACTCGCCAGTCGAGCATACTGTCGTCCATTCCACTCGAGGAAACTGCAAAAATTAAAATTATTCACGATTAAAAGAAAAAGTCTGATTAATTAATCAAATTCATTACTAAATTATTAATTGAAAAATTCTAAAATAATTAATTCATCATTATTCCACCAAGAACTATCATTCCTCAAATTTCCAACAATTTCTCACAATTTTTACATCCACCAATGCTTAAATTATCATCGTTGATGATAAAAAAAAATTCCTTTCAATTTTTTTTTCGGTTTAAATAATTTTTATTTCAAACTTACTTTGCGTTCTGTTGTGTTTCGAATTTGCTTGCATGGTATAAAAGTCCAAATGGCTCCAGAGTATGTACAAACTGTGTTCGACGATCAGTGAGCAATATTTCATATTTTGACGATCCGCTTTGGCCCGACGTCCCAAACGTTGCTCGACCACCAATCGTTGCTTTCCCGTATCGAGTTCCAGTTCCTCGTCCATCAGATATTTTTTCAAATCTCCCGTACTCATTTCCTTGACCATCGCGGCTTTTTTTATGAGAGCGTCGACGTGAGGCAGTTCAGAATGAAGAAGATTCGTCGATGAAACGAGTTGATCGACGATCGCTCCCAACGGTACTCCCGTCGTGTCGTTTCTCATTCCCTCGCGATTGCCCAATTTCACCGACAATTGCGGTTCGAACAACAAATTTCGAATTTTTTGATCCATCTGCGTGTGTTGCATCTGAAAAAATTAACAATCGATCGAATTAATGATTGAACAATGAAACAGATATTTATGTAATCTTTTTTTTAAATTTCTGTGCAATTTATATTATAAATTTAAAGTTTGGAGATATTAATAATTTTGTAGCTTTGTAAACTTTTAATTTATAATATAATAAAAGTTTCCGTATTTTATGAAGAAGAATAAGAAGAAGATTTGTGTCTCACTTGATTGCGAGAATAAAGAAGAATATTGGCGGCAATCTGCACGCAGAAGTAGTGCTGCTGCTCGACATCGTCGGTCTGATTGTTGGAATAAATTTGCGAAGGTTGCGGATTGAATTTTGGCAACAGACTTATTATCAACCGTTGAAGCCTATAAAGATGTGCTCGCATTTCGCGCATTCCCGTATTGTCGACGATGTTGTTCTCGTCGTCGTCCACTTTGGCCAACTCGTCCTCCACCAATTTGTACATATCTGAAAAACCAAACGGAAAAAAAAGTCAGGATCGAAAAAAACAATTGGAAAGATTGTGATTTACAGTTATTTAGAAAAATGAATTTCATCAAAAATTCAGAATCTGTTGTTTCGAGGGTCCGAAATGTTATCCGAATATTAAATTTACATTCTACCTTTTTTTAAAATTAAAATTCGAACAATACTTTTTGCATCATATAAAATTGAACGGACAAAACGTGTGATTTTCCACAAGACTCCACGTTAAACGTGTGAAATTATAAGTATCGATATCCATTTTTTTTCTCGCGTCCCAAAAACCTACAAAAATTCAATCGAATCTTGTTCTCATTAATGCTTCTCATTAACACTGAAAGATTAATAGTCAAGGTTTATAAAAATTCAAACTGTAATTCTCTCCACGAGGATACTACCTTAACTCGCAAAAAAAAAAAAAAAATTTAATTTTCAATCAATTTTAAATTAAAATTTTTTTTATAATTAAAAATTTTTTTCAAATTAGAAAAAAAATTTTAATCGACAATTTTTTAAAAATTAAAAAAAAAATCAAATTGAAAAAATCTTTAAAATTAAAAAAAAAATTAAATTGAAAAAAATCTTTAAAAAATTTAAAAAATTTAAGACATTTTTAAAAATGTATAAGCTGTACAAACCTATATTCGCCGATCTGGCGATAACCCCAGTGAGACAAGCCACTTCCTTCAAAAACAAAGCATTAGCCCTGGGCAAAGCGTTTCTCAGCACCATCTCCACGGTGTCCCTGTGGCTCTGCAAAAATCCACAAACTTGCACGGCGCAAGATTGATTCTCCGTGCCCAAAGTCGTGAGCAAAGCGTCGCAGAGATACAACCCCGGCAAAAATATCTGTTGATAACGTTGTCCGACAGTGGGAACGAAAGACGCATCGCCACCCTCGAATCCCACATTGACATCGGGATGTTGATCGTAAACGCACATGCTGGAAACGCAACTCAAAACCTTGTTCTCCAACAGACTCTCGGCCCCCAATCTCGTGGACGCCATGCGGCAAAAAGTCGCCATTTTCGCCTCGTACAGATAAAGCGGTCGCAAAGTTTGCGGATCCGGTTGCAACATAGTTCTCAACAGATTATCGGATTCCAAAAGGCTGTCTATCATGTGTTTCAAATATCCCCGACTGGTCAGATAAATTATCCACGAATTGTCACAATCGAGTTCCAAAATTTTGTCCAAACACGAAAGCGCCAACATTTTGCAAACATCGTGACCACCGGAACAATTGTGACAAACAATGTCCATGAGTTTGTCGCCAAAACTGTTGATAACTTGTATCGTGGCGTAACGATGGGAACGTTCGTGAATGGGAATAGTACGATAAAGCGAACTGTCCAATTGACTGACGTAAGTCGTTTCCGATGTGCTCTGTCCGTCCGTTCTTTCCAAACCAACGACGCACAAAAAATTCAACAAACCGCCGTAAAGATGCGTGCGCACTTTTTGCGACGAAGCGTTTGAATTTAAAATCCATTGAAGTATGTGACTGAGTATGATCTTCATCATGGTCGTGTAGGACGGTGCCGATGGCAACAATTCGTTGTTCGATTGCATGGCGAAACTGTTTCGCAGATTAACCAGCAAAATCAAAACCGTACCGGAAACCAAAGTTTTTATTTCGTTCAAAGCCTCGCACGACGTCATTTTTTGCAACAAATCGTGTGAAAGATTCAACAAAAGACTCTGACGTTGCACAGCCGGTAATTGTTGATTCGTAGCGATGGAAAACAATATTTCCGTGGTTTGACACCAACCCTCCACAAATTTAACCGTCGCGTATGACAAAGTTTTCGTTTGATTGCGTTTCAATGCGTAAGCCAATATTGTTTGCAATTCTTGTTGCATCAATTTCCGCTGGGTTGCTGTGGCGCTGCTCTGCGTAACCGTCAATTCTTCGGTTATCAGGGAATGCAATTTTCTGATGTCTATGAGTTGTGGACCACCCGGAAGCACAACGGGCACGCTGCAACGTCCCAAAACCATTTCAACCTGCGACGGATCGAAAAATTCCCAACTTTTCGCCGGTTCGAGATGCAATTGAAAATCTATGTAGTGCAAAAGATCCATGAGAAGCTTTTGCGACGGTAAAGTTTGTTCGTTGTCGTGATCTTGATTACCGACCAAACGTTGAACCAAAGAATTTTGCAAATTTCCACCGGCAACGCGTAATTCAATTGCAGCGATTTTCAACAACCAAGACATGCAAGTCAATTCGGTTGCCCGATTTTCACCCTGAAACGGTAGTTTCGACAGATGACGCTGTACGAAATCCTGATTGGTCGCTGTTCGCAAGAATCTCAATACGGAAACCGAAGTTTTGTTATTGGCCGTCAATGTGTGAAGGAACCAATAGGAAGCTTCGGTTATCTTGTCGCGTCCGCGTTCCAGAGAAATTTCCAAAATTCCCAAAATCGAGTGCAAACAAGTGCGCGGAAAACCGAGAATTCCGGGCTGTTGGATCACAGTTTTGCGAATGTCTTTTGTGATATCGAATCCTAGAAGATAGTGAGCGAGATTTGGAGCCGGACGAGTGATGCTTTGCATGAGTAGCAGCAAAATACGATCTTTGGAATTTCCAGAACGTTCGGTGACGTCGTCATTCGATTCTGGATTGGAATCTGTGTCCAGACACTCGACAAAACCGTGACGAATGGAAAGAGCCAGAGATGAGGTCGATGTGAATGTGGAAAGTAGTTCGGAATCGGCACCCGGTTCATTAGCCACTCCTTGAATCACTCCAATGGCCACGTAGGCGTGTTGTCGCAGCCAAGAGTTGTAAGACACGTAATTTGCAATGTTTATCATGTGATCGGGTTTGCCGGTTCGTGGATTGACACCCAGAAGCAAACGCGACAATCCGGTGACGATTTTGTTGGTCGAAGTGGCAACGGCCAATTGGGTCATGTAATGATGTTGCATCTTGAGCGAGTGTTCGAGAATCTCCAGACTGTGAAGTGTGCTGGATTCCAGCGATGATTTGCCGGGAAAAGAGTCGTAGGTTTCCAGCAAATGTTTGCCTTCGTCCAGGACGTAGAGAATCACGTGGAGAAGCTCGGAATTCGAGTGCAATTGCGTCATCAGATGATAACCCGGTTCGGGATTGACCATCGTCGATTCCCCGCCCTGCAACTCGATCTTGCAACCCACAAAATCTTCGACAGTTGGCTCGTATTGTTTCACGAGTTTGTTAAAAATTTTTAAGCAAGCTTCAGCGACTTGCCACTTTTCCGCTGGGTTTTTGTAGGAACGAGTGTTGAAGTGCAGAAAGACGGTGTTTATGATGAAATGAAGATAGGGATCGAAACCGGGATTCCGTTGACCGACGCCTAAAAGACGAGGAATTGGAAAATCTGTCAGACAGTCCAAAAGTTCGAGCATCGCTCGTGTCAATGGATATTCTTCGTTTCGCGATTCTATCTCTTCTAATTCCGTTTGAACGCCTCGTGGTTGATAGCTACTTGTGGTTGGAATTGTGCAGAGAATTTGTGCGGCTTCCAGACTTTGCCAGATGGTCGATGAACTTTCCGGAGATTTTGCTAGGGCCGCGAGAGTTCGGACCAAAACGCCTTTCAGGGGGATTGGCATGGCACAACCCACCAGACCTATCAACGATGGCAATACTTTCCAACCGGGGTGATCGCAAATTGCCACGCGCGACATCTCGTCGTATTTAGCGACGACTTGGACGACCAGCAAAACTGCTTCGAGACCTTTTACCTCGTGCGGTGTTATGCCTTTTGGATGACTTCGTTGACGATATATCGTGTCGTGACTCGGTGGCAATTCTTGACGCAAATTGTAGTAATAACGGCTCAGTGATGTGAAAAAATGATCCCACGATATTGTCGTCGAACCGCTTGATCCTGAAATTTATTTTATAAAGGAAAAAGTTATTAATTCGATTGTTTATTGTTTATAAATTTTGCAAGTTTTAATGTTTGTCACTCAATCACGGCTATGGGAATTTATCGTTAACTATTTTCTATGGATAAATATAAATTAGTTGTTTAACTGATTTATTATTTATAAATAATAAATTATTTATTTATCATTTATAAATAATTATAAATAATAAATAAATAATTTTTACTATTATTTTTTATTTATATAAGACTATTGATTATTTATAAATTTTGAAATTTAAATGTTGTTTCTGTCAAAATAAAAAAAGTGGGCAACTGTTCCGTACCATTGGGTTTTAGAAAATTGAAGGCCTGTCGAGCAGCTTGATTGGACGATGCGAGCGATGCGATCATTCGCAAATAAGGAACGAACAATCCAGCCGGTAAAATTTCACCGGCGAGTCTGACAAATTTGAACAACGCGACTTGTCTGGATGGCAAACGATTAACGTGCATAGACGACGAAGACATGTGTCCGGCATCGGAATGTTGACACCAATAATCCATCACGAGATTCAAATCCAGGGGATCCTTTTTGTAAAGTTCGGCGATCATGAGCATCAAATATTCAAAATGATTGTCAAGATTCATGGGTGGTTCGACGCCTTCCTGCTGATAAGCCTGAATGAATCTCATGGATTCGTCCGCGCGACTTCGCAATTCTTTCACCTTCAATGGCATTAACATGATGAAATCCGATATCAATGTGTGAAAATAACGCAAATAAAATTCTTCGGTGTGAAGATTTGCACTTTGAAATATCGTTTCGGCCATGTAGTGAAAAGCTTTGTTGGACAATGCGGCTTCCACGAGAATATCATCTTCTTTGGTGATATTTTGCGTTTGACAGAGATTGGTGGCTGATTTTATGGATGTTATGGCAATGGCCAGTGCGAATTGAACGGTACCGCGTAGTTTAGCATTTTCCCAAGAGATATTTTCGGTGGTGAGTTTTTGTACGATTTCTTCGAGCACACCGCGTTCGGCTATGAGGGGCATGGATTTGACGATGTCCTCGCCGTCCTCGCGACTGTGCAACGGACTGAGGTTCAGCGCGTTGAGCAGAGCCATTATCAGAGCCAGAGTGACTTTGTCGGGGCCGCCCGTTCCGGCTTCGGTGTCCGGTTGACGAGATTGCAAAAGAGCCAACAATCGAAACGTTATCGGTGTCGGTAGCGACGATTGAGCGGACCACAGATACAAAATATCAGCCAAATCTTGTCGGGTGTCGTTGTACAGTCGCATTACCATGTGATGATGTTTTGCACCGCCCAACGCACGATTTTGTTGCAACAAATTTTGCTCCTTAGTCGGATCCATTTCTTCCAAAAGCGAAAGAACGCGATCGAGCAAACCGTCCTCTTGCATCTTGTTGGTGTATTCGGTTATGCGTTTGGTGAGAGTTATCGGCGTGTCCAGGACCCAACTGTGACCTATGCGGGCTTGCACGAGGGTTCGCAGGGCCGAGGTCAGGGCTTTGCGACCGTCGTAGTAGAGGAGGATGGCTGTGAGACCTCGTGTCAAGCCCGGATGATGCGGCATTTGCAGTTGAGCCGTGCAGAGAAGATCCAGGGCCATGAATTCGTTCAGATCGTACATGTCGGAGAGAATGAGCGTCTCGTCGACCAACTCTTTGGATAAAACGTGATGGCCCAGTCCCGGCAGCGTTATTCCTTCGGTCACGCCTTTTTTTATCTCCTCGCGACTCTTGATGTTCTTTGGCTGAAAAATGCAACGACGATCGACCGTTAAGAATTATCGAAATGTTGTTGGATCGGAATTTTCTGAAAAATTCTGTTATTTGAGTTTTTGAAAATGAAAAAGTTTGGCGAGCAAACAAATTTCGATGGAATCCTCTGTGTTTCACTCACAGGATTTTTCATGAGGCCAAGAAAGTTTTGTCTGTGATTGCGCAGAGCTTCCATGAAATCGTGATACTGAGGATCGTTCGTGCTCGGAGCGTGGGTTATGTATCGTTCGACCAAATTTTGCAGCTCCTTGTAAGGCGTCCACATATCTTCGGTCGCACTTTTGTCTGTGAAACATTTTTAAAAATCGTTGATGAAAAAAATAAAAATAAAAAAAATAAAAATACATGTCACTCTGTTTGAAATCATAACAGGTCGAGAGCATTGCGCGTGACTTTTTTAGGTTAGAAAGGTGAATTGATTCATAAGATTGTTTATCCGAACGACGTGGTGTTGACTTACCGTCCGCCATGGTGATTGTGTGTTTATCCAAGATTTACGAACAATTTTGGTCGAACAGCCGGTCACGAAATGTCTCAATAACGCGATTTCACGAAAGTAACTTTGAACCATCCGAAAAGCCGGTCATACGGCGGCTCGGAATGGCGGGATCGCTTCCGCCATCTTGGCATTGTGTTTTAATAGTTTTTGAATTCTTTTTTTTTTTTTTAAGGGTTCGAAGCGCCGTTTAGCCGGCTACAATGAAGAACTAGCGAGAAAGGCTTACCATCGCCTCGAGGTGACGTGCTACCACTCGGTCGGTAATGAAAAACTGTAACCCATTGTTCTCGGTCACCATTGATATTCACGATGATACTCGAGAACGTTCGACCGCGTCGGAAGAATCACGAGTCAACCGTTCTCGTCTTTCATCCATCTGCTTAATCATGACCGAGAATAATACGTTTCGAAGAGTCAGCTATCTTCCTCGCACTTGTAGCAATCTGAAAGAGACAGACGTCATTTATCACATCGTCTTGAGGCCCCCCGACAGTTCATTTCACCGGGATTCCAAGATCACCCAGCGCCTCTCGCGGCTCACTCGCAAACCACAATTCCCCCCACTATCGTCAAATCGTTTTTTGTTTGTTGTTTTTTTTTTTCGCTCGTGATTCCGCCTGATTCCGCCATTGCAATTCGATCTTCGTTTGTCTGGCGCGTCCGCGCCCCTGCTCCAGTTGGCTTTGGCTCCAGTCTCCGTGATTCTGACACCGGCGAGTCGCGACCGTCGCAACCATTGGCGACGACGGGCGAGCAACTGGCAAGTGTGCCTCCTCTGTGTATCTCCGGTCAATCGTCTACAACGCAATGCTCGACTTTTTCGTGTCTTTCGTTATACCATCGTCATTCATCATTGCCACTCATTGATTCAACGTGAAATCGTCGTTGATTGATCGCAAAACGCGAGCCACAACGACTCGATTATCGTCGAGCGGTCACGGTTGGGTCAACATTGACAATTTGTGCGACAAGTGTTTCGGGGACCTGATCAATCGCGTTTCTCGGTGCTACCCTCGCGGTCAGCGTTTCATAAAACTGTCAAGAGTCGCACCCCACCCACGTCTCGACATCAGGGACACCCACCGCACGATTTATCGTCTCATAACCTCAAAAAAGTAAACAGAAAATAATAGACAAATAAATAAATCAACGTTTCGACGTTTGGCACAAAATATTCTGGCCAATTGAACGATCAGGTTAGTCGCAGTTGTGTTTGAATTGATCCCACCTGTTAGTCAGTTGTTCAATTTGCTCAATTTAACATTTTTATTAGCTTTATAAAATTGATTTGAAAAAAAAATTCGAAAATAATAAATTAATCGATGTTCGTGGAATTGTTTGTGTTTTTTTTTTTTTTTTTTTTTGGTTTCTGTGTTCGAATGGAAACTTTTGTGGATTGATGATTTTTGTTGTAAATATTCTGACCTCACTTTGATTCCGATCTGCGGAGATTGAATCGACGGGTCGTGGGCCAGCGTACGCCCAATTTGCTCCAATTACTTTCTATTGCCGCGATCAATCACAATTATCCTCGACCGTTAGCAATCACGAGCGAATGGATATCGAGAGGTTTGCGCTTGGTGCGTTTTGGTGACGACGGTTTTATTTTGTTCGACAGGTTAAGACGCGGGAATCGAACGCAAGCGACGCGAAAAATGTAATGCGACTGTTAAACAGCGTGGCCTCATGGCTGAGATATGTTACCCCGCTGTATCCTGCCATCTGTCAGACCAGTATTTCTCTGCCCTGCGATTATCCAAGGTAAGTCCACGACTCGACGTATTTTGGGTCGAAAGAAATTATTTATTTTCGGATTTAGCGTCGATTCTTGCGAAACTTAGTTTTTTGATAATGTCCTGTTTTGTTGCAAGAACTCTATATATATATATACACATAAACACAAGAATACATTTTTAATATGTTCATATTGAATTAGAAAGAATATATTTTTTAAAAATATTAATAGTCGAAATTAATGTTTCTGTGTCACAATTATTATTAATTTAGCCGAAATTGTAGATTGTTATCGGATTAGGATATATGTATATAGTTTATGTTTGTTGCTTTAAGAAATAATTGTTGATTGAATAATTAAGACGCGTGACTTTTTTTTTACAAAAAAATAATACGATTTTTTAATCAAATATCATAATTTGTATAAATTATTTTTTTTCGTTTACTTACCGACTCTTCTACCAATCAAATAAAGTTTCATTTTCATAACTTTTGACAAGTTTTTTACAAAACATTCCGACTTTTATTTTTCATAATTTTTTTAAAATGAAAAATAGTTAAACAATTTTTAAAAAAATTGTTTTATCAAGTGTGAGATTTATGAAAAAAAAAATCAACGATACTAACCAACCTCAGAGACGGTCTGTTATCCAGTGACATGAGCCAAGGAGATAAACAGGGCCACAAGGAACGCAAGGAACACCGCGAAAAATGTAGGGCGTACAGAAAATATTCGGAACTGACGCCTCCGAGCGTCCAGAGCTGCTATGACAATTATGGGTTTGTTGTTTTCTTTTCTTTTTTTTTTTCTGTTATTTTTCTTTTTTTTTTCGCATGTTTGCAGTATGACATAATTAATGATACTTATCATAGTAACGTAATTTAACGCATCGTTAGAATAGATTATTTATAGATTATTATTATTATTATTATTATTATTTACGTCGTTAATTTTTTTCGAGGACTGCAATTCTCATAGATGTGAATCTTGTGTGGGTGTGTGTTGTAGAAATTCAGTAGCAAGCAAATCTAATTCACTACCAGGGCGATGCAACAGCAACTCGCAAGTTTCGGGAGCTACGGTGGCAACGAGCATACAAGCGGATGATCTCGCGACGCAGCTCACCCTTCTCGATCTCACCACGTTCAAGGGCATAAGACCCGAGGAGCTTTCGAGCTGCTCGTGGAACAAGAAGAACAAGCTTCTCGTTGCGCCCAACGTCGTGGCATTCACCAGACGCTTCAATCATGTAATTAATCCTGTTTGATTCGAATTTCGTCAAAATTGGGGGGATGAACATTTTTTTCAAAGTCCCATAAATTGTTTTCGGCTTCGGTACCAACGAAACGACGTTCACTACAAACCTTTTTACACCCAACTCTTGAAGATTAAAGCATGAAAATCGATTTTCATGACCCATCGATTTTCGTCGAAAAAAATTTTTTTTTCGTCGAAAAACATTTTTTTTTCATAAAAAAATCGATTTTTTTTCTACTACAAACGAAAACTCGATTACCAGAGCCATATACAAGGGTGTCTGTATGTGAATCAACCGTTAGATAACCCATACAGAGCCATATCCATGTGAAAGAACCATTTGGACCGATTTTCGTGAATTTTGGGGGTCTAAAAACCTTTAAAAGTCCGAAAAAATTGTTTTCGGCCTCGCCACAACCGAAACGACGTTCACTACAAACCTTTTCACACCCAACTCTATAAGATAAACGCATAAAAATCGATTTTCCCGACCCATCATTTTTCCCCAAAAAAAAATTTTTTTTCGTCAAAATACATTTTTTTTTCATAAAAAAATCGATTTTTTTTCTACTACAAACGAAAACTCGATTACCGGAGACATATACAAGGGTGTCTGTATGTGAATCAACCGTTAGATAACCCATACAGAGCCACATCCATGTGAAAGAACCATTTGGACCGATTTTCGTGAATTTTGGGGGTCTAAAAACCTTTAAAAGTCCGAAAAAATTGTTTTCGGCCTCGCCCCAACCGAAACGACGTTCACTACAAACCTTTTCACACCCAACTCCATAAGATAAACGCATAAAAATCGATTTTCCCGACCCATCATTTTTCCCCAAAAAAAATTTTTTTTTCGTCAAAATAAATTTTTTTTTCATAAAAAAATCGATTTTTTTTCTACTACAAACGAAAACTCGATTACCGGAGACATATACAAGGGTGTCTGTATGTGAATCAACCGTTAGATAACCCATACAGAGCCATATCCATGTGAAAGAACCATTTGGACCGATTTTCGTGAATTTTGGGGGTCTAAAAACCTTTAAAAGTCCGAATAAATTGTTTTCGGCTTCGCTACGAATGAAACGACGTTCACTACAAACCTTTTCACACCCAACTCTATAAGATTAACGCATAAAAATCGAATTTCATGACCCATCGATTTTTGTCAAAAAAAAATTTTTTTTCGTCGAAAAACATTTTTTTTTCATCAAAAACCCAATTTTTTTTCTACTCCAAACGAAAATTCGGTTACCAGAGACATATACAAGGGTACCTCTATGTGAATCAACCGTTGGATCACATATACAAAGCCATCTCCATGTGAATAAACCGTTAGATTCAAGTTTCGTAAAAATTGGGAGAATTAAAAATTTTTTTTTTTACCGTTTTTACTTAAACGACAGGTGAGCTTTTGGACGGTCCAAGAAATTTTGAATTCACCGACACCGAAGCAACGTGCCGAGACATTGGCTCACTTTGTGCGCGTGGCCAAACGACTTTACGATCTGAACAATCTTCACTCGCTGTTCGCCATAATATCCGGTCTTCAAAGCGCATCGATATACAGATTGAACAAAACATGGGCCTGTCTGTCGAAGAAGGACAGAGCGACTTTCGACAAGCTCGCCGAGGTGTTCAGCGACAAGAACAACTGGATGAATCTTCGCGAACACATCGACACTCTGAAACTGCCATGCATTCCTTATCTCGGTCTGTTTCTCACCGATCTCGTTTACATCGACATGGCACATCCCGCCACGAAGGTTTGACGTTTTTTCGCGCATTTTATTCATGAAATTGGTCGAATTTTTCACTCGAAGCACTCACAAAAGGCCCATGCCAATAAATGTACAGTGAATTTTAGTTTTAAAAACAAATTTGTAGGAAAAAAAAAGCTTATTAATGTTTTGATGAACGATATTTTGCAGAACGGCGACAATCATCAGAGAACTTTGAAAATGGACAGCGTACTCACGAGAGTAACGGTTTTTCAAGCCAGCGAATATTCCGGCATAGCTCCACTTCCGGATGTTCAGAGATATCTCAACAGCGTTCGGTACATCGAGGAGCTGCAAAAGTTTTTGGAGGATGATCACTTCAAGTGAGTAATTGAATCTCTGATTCTTGAAATTTTAGTCTGGGAGTCGAATCGAGACCCCTTTTTGAGACCTAAACAAAGGTTTAAAAAAAAGAGCAAAGTTTTTGCGTTTCTAATGTTAAAAATTGATTGGAAAATAAATAAATAAATAAATAAATAAATAATAAAATAAATATATAATAATAAATTAATAATACAATTTCTGATTCTTGAAATTTTAGTCTGGGGGTCGAATCGACCCACTTTTTTAAGACTTAAACAAAGGTTTAAACAAAGAGCAAAGTTTGTGCGTTTCTAATGTTGAAAATCTGATTTGAAAATAAATAAATAAATAAACAAATAAATAGATAAATAGATAAATGAATAAATAAATAAATAGATAAATGAATAAATAAATAAATAAATAAATAAATGAATAAATAAATAAATAAATAAATAGATAAATAGATAAATGAATAAATAAATAAATAGATAAATGAATAAATAAATAAATAAATAAATAAATAAATAAATAAATAAAAAACAATAAAAAAAAATTCTTTTAAATGTAGATTATCGATGAAGCTGGAGCCAAATTCACCGGTGGCTTCGTCGAGCAGCAGCAAAGAATCAGTGGGCGAGGTGGTGACCGGTGTGGCAGCGTTGTCACTTTCACCCGCGAGAGGATGCGCCGGTTCGTTGCGATTGCACGCAGCGTCTGCGGCGAACAAATTCGTTCCTGGTCATCGCAAGTGTCGAAGTTTGGGAACCAAGTGAGTTGACGAGACATTTTTTTTTTTTTTTTCCATATTTTTTATATTTTTTTTCATTTCATGGTCGATGATCAACGGTGGAGGGAAACAATGGCATTGTGCGTTTGTGAGTGTTTGCAAAACGCAGAGAGAGAAAGAGAGTGTGTGTGTGTAGCGCTAAGGCCCCATTTCAAAATTACGTTGCCTTTGCTTATCGTTAAATCGAATTTAAAAAAAAAAAAAATTAAAAAACATTTTTTAAAAACGAAAAATATCATATGTATACCATTTGTAAATCGTGGGTCCGTCAGATTCCGTAGCACGAGTCTTCCACGCAACTTCCATAAACAAGGCGGACGATACGGGTCTAGTTTGGCGAATTCTGGGTGAGTTCCCGGGGAGTTTTGAGTAGTGGAATTATTTTCTTTATTATTATAAATATCGAGCGAAAAAAAAAAAAAAAAAATTGAAGAAAAAAAATATATATCGATTGGCTTGTGAGATAGTCACCATTGTCCTGCCTCCTCGATTTCATCCAACCGAGGTGTCGTGAATTTTTTTTTCGACCCTCTTGCATGCGACATTCATCCACGAAATCCAGAATTTCTCGTTATTTTTATTTATTTATTTTATTTTATTTTATTTTTTTTTTTTTTTCGATATTCGTTGATTATTTTAATTAGCTGAATGATATCTCGTTTGGCCGGATGGGGTGCGCCTTGAACTTTTCGACACGACGATAACTCGGCCAATCTCAATGGAAGACTGTGAATTACGTTATTTCATCGACTCTTTCGCCATTCGTGGGCTTTCACGTTGTTGTTCGATCGATTGTTCGAAATTTCACAGATTTCATGGACATTCGTTCTCCATTATTTTTGCATTGTATTTTTATCAAATGCGATTGAGGATTTTTAACAACATTTTTCATAGATTCTTTTTTTTTTTTGGTTAGTTTTTTAATCACGACTTTTTACTGCTTAAAAAATATTTTAGTAGATCAATTATTCAAATTAATTAATTATTCATAATTCCCCAGGTCTCATTTTCCATAACTTTTTTTCGCATTACAATTATCAAATGCAATTGAGATTTTTTTCGACAAATAAGGCTTTATTTTTCATAGATCCTTTTTTGATTTTTTTTATTAAATCGACACTTCTTCAAAAATATTTCAAAAAAAAAAATTTCTGTATATTTATCATTTTGTTAAATTATCAGGAGAATTTCTTTGTTCTTGTTTCTTCGTATTTTGCACTATCAATAATGTCTACGTGAATTTTACGTCGAAATTCATATAAAAATATTAAATTTTCTATTTATCGCAATATTTGTTTTTTTTATTTCGTTTTTATTATTCCTCGATCGAAATTGAGTGAAATGTAATTGGTTTGATGAGATATATTTTGTTTTCGAGGGCATACATCTATATAAATATATTGTTTTTGTGGTTCTTACAATTTTTCAAGCATGCTACAGCCGAATTCAGGTGCGAGTCGGAGACCCATCGTTATCGTTTATCCCGTGTTTGTAAATTTATTTATTCATTTTTTTCTTTCGTTTGTCCGTTTGTTCGTTTCTATTATCATCGTAATAGCGTTGTCTTGAATGTTTATCACCGAACCTCTAGGAGATCGAGTCCGTAGCTGTCGTATCCTGGCATTCGCAGTGCATGAACGATGATTCACAGTCGAACGATTGTCGAAATCACAGTTTGTCATTAAATGAGGATCTTCATCGTTCGAATCATCGAAATTACATTGTTTCAGAAAATTAAATTGTTTTGTTTTGTTTTGTCAACAAATTAAAAAATAAAATCTGTGCACTGCAAAAATGTGTAATAAAGATAAAATCGAAGGAAGAACTGTTAATTTCGATGAGAACGAAGTCAGAAGTCGATCCTCACGTAGAAATTTAAACGTGTCGCGTCGATGTTGATGAAATTTTTTTACGAGCGTGGAAGTTGCAATTTTTTTGTAGCGTTTTCGGCAAAGCCGGAGGAGCATCAGGTGCGGAAAGCAGTCAGGTGACTGTGCGTCATCTTCTGGACGATTCCGTTCTCGAAGAGCCCAATTTGGCGTCCCAGATAATCGATCTCGATGAGAATTCACCTGGCACGCCTACGGACACACTCAACGATGATTGCAGTTTACTTTCCAGAACGAGGTATCCAAAATTGTTCGATTAAATCATAGCTCGAATGAGTTTACCGTCCAATGACAGAGTTGAACCTGTTGTTCAAACATTTTCCGATTTTTTTCTAATTATTTTCATTCTCAGAGATTTTTTTTTTTGTAACGATAATTTTTATTCTATTGAAATCAAACTTGGAGACTATTTTTATCAATACTAGAAGATCGTAAAGGAATTTTTTCGTCGTGAACTAATTATTTTTTGCATCATAAAAAATAATCGCAAAGATCGAAAAATGTTGTTCCAACATTTTCCGATTGTTTTCTAATTTTTTTCATTGTGAGAGATTTTTTTTTTTTTGAAACAATAATTTTTATTCTATCGCAATTAAACTTGGAGATTATTTTTATCAATACTACAAGATGATGCAGGGATTTTTTTGTCACGAAATAATTATTTTTTGCATCATGAAAAAATAGTCGAAATAGTTTGATTGCAATGAAACCCGACAAATGTATTTAAAAATAATTTTTAAAAAATTCTGAACATTTTTATAAAAATGTACGAACGACAGGTAAAGCTCTGATTGACGAATGAAAATAAAATGTGAAACGTTGGCGCTTCAGCACTCTTCCGATACTGCCGTGCGAGCTCGAGGGCAGCATGGAACCTCGTTGCAGCATGCAAGGATCGTTGCGTCGCAAGGTGACTCTGCGAGACGGTCGTAAACCCGCCGTGTCCACGTGGCAACGTTACTGGATTCAACTTTGGGCATCGTCGATCGTTTATTTCTCACCGAAATGCTTCAAAGGTTGCGATCGTTCGGATTTCAAACGCGAACCTTACAAAATGATTTCCATACTCGGTTGGATCGTCGACAAGTCTTATCATCGCGATACGTTCATGCTGAAAGATCCCAACAAAGGTAATTCATTCGTTGCTATTGCAAGAACACAATAATTGTTGTTGGGAATCGAATTTTTGAGATTTGAAAATGATTTATGAAACATTCTCCTATTTTCCTAAATTGCACTTGGAAGTTTATGATTTTTTTTTAGGATCCTGTCCTTGGTATGATATATGTACCTGAATTTTTTCACATTTTTTCGACCATTATTTTGGCTACAATTATATAGGACATTCCGTGAAAAGTAATTTTTTGATTTTCGTTTTTCCAACTCAATTTTTTTTCTTGTGCTATTGCAAAATAAAATCACATTCATAATGTGTTTCCATGTGAAATCGTCTCAACTTTTCGATAAAAATATGTGAAAAAAAATGCCCTCATCGAAAATCCCCGAAAAACGGGTTTTTATGATTAAAGCTCGATTTTGAGAGCTTTTCGTTAGTCCACGATAAAAATCGATATTATTTTCAGAAAATTGAGACGATTTCACATAGAAATACACTGTGAAGGTAAATTTTATTCTACGATAAAATGCTAAAAAATTGAGTTCAGAAAAAAAAAAGAAATATCACGAAATGCCTTTTACAATTGTAGCCAAAATAATGGACTAAAATATCTAAAAAAAATCAGGTATATAAATCTCATCAAGGACAAGATCCTCAAATATGTTTTCGTTAATTTCTAAGCATAGAATATCCAAAACGACGTCCCCGTTTGGGAGAATAACTTCTACACGAAAACAAAACTTAAAAAAATTTTTTCGAATGATTGATATGATTAGGACGTTGTTAATTGTCTTTGTAGGAAACGTTTACAAGTTCCGAGCAGTTACGAGCGAATTGGCGGATCAGTGGGTCAAGGAGTTGCGAGCAACGGTGCGAGGAGCCACGGAACGTAAACCCATACCGGCCAATCTCATGTCGTTCGAGTGAATGTTCAGCTTTTCCGTGTCAATTTAACGATTAAGAATTCTTTCGTAAGCATCATTCGCAAAGCTTTTTCTTTTCTTTCGTCTTCGTTTCGTATCCATTACAACTCGTAGGGCCTGAAACGAAAGAAGAAAAAAAAAAACCGGATAAAAGTCTACGATCTAAAATTTTAACGACTGGTGACGAATTCTTTTTTTTTCTGACACATCTGCTTGGACCTGTGACTTTGAAATCAGTCGTGGTCTCCGGTACGATAAATTGTTGATGATACAAACGTGTAACCACCGCCACAAAAGCTTTAATCGTTACGAAAAAAAAAAAAAAAAAAAAAAATTATGGAAAAAGAAAAAAATTGCTTACGAAAAAAAAAGAAAAGAAAAAAAAAACACTCACAACTTGTGGAGCAATAATCTTGGTCTATTCGACGGCAGATAGACATATTCGTGCTCTCTATTAAATTATCTCTTTTCTACAACGCTTTTGTTACGATAATTCAGATAGATTTTAGACACTTGCCTCGTGTTATTATTCCTTTTTTTTTTTGAGAGAGAGAGAGAGAGAGAGAGAGAGAGAGAGTGAGCGATGGAAGCTCATCGTGACTTTGGTTTATCTAATTTTTAAGACGGTGCGTTATGATGAAATTTTTTGTTTTTTTTTTTTAAATTTAATTTATAATTCATTCGAAGAGTGAAACTGTCTCTCTGATAACGCTGTCGCTGCTTTATTGGATCCCCCCTCCTACTGTAAAAAAAAAACAATTTAGAACATTGGACGACGATTTTACATGATATTGTGTATAGTTTTGTAAAAGTCAACGGAATACACGAAAAGAAAAAAAAAAGAAAAAAAAAAAAGAAAAAAAAAAGTGTACAGAAAGGCACTGCGTCGGTTCGGCATTCGTGACTCACTCAAGCATTATCATTCTATCGATATCGTATTTTTTACGTAAACATTATTCCACCGATTCGTCATTCATAAATTTTCATCCTCGAAGATAAATTTTACAAAAAAAAAAAAAAAAAAAGAAACAAAAATGTAAAACTTTGAAACGTCGAATTTCATTTGAAATGATTCATCGTTCAGTCGCGTTGATTTTCACGCTTGAAAACGTTCACGGTATCGTCAATTACAAATAGTAACGTAGAAATTATAAATTACGATAAAAAAAATGAAAAAAAAAAAAACACAATTTCTACCCAAAAAAATCTAACGATATCTTTAGGCAAATTCCACAGTTTCCTGAGAGTTAGAACCGAACTGTGGTAGTGTCAATTAAATCGCGGTAGAAGTTTGTGTAAATTAAAAAAAAAAAAAAAAAAAAACAAAAAAGAACAAAACAAAACAAAAATTGCTGTTAATTAAATTGCCAATCGTGCAATCGTGCCAGACGCTTTTAGCTTGCCTTTTTTCATTTTCTAAATTCGGCATATCATTAGACGTAGATTATCATTGTGGTTCACGATTCATTGACTCGCTGTTGTCAGAATTCTAAATACTTTTTCACGTGACTGTGCGTAACGCGATTGCGATCGATGAAATGCTCACTTTTTTTTCACTTCGCTCTACAACGAATTGGAATTCACCATTGACGAGCTTGTCGACAGTTTCGATTCGATCGATTGAGTGTCAAATGCATATTCACGAGTCCAGGATTCACGTTTGAAACGATTTAATCTCAGTTTTTTTTATTACTTGCGAACTATTGAAAAATTAAAAAAAAAAATAGTCTGTCCTTTGAAGCTTTTAGAAATGAATTATATATTTTTTTAATGAAAAAATATATAATTCATTTCAATAATAAAATTTATTTTCAATTCATACATTTTTTTAATTTAAGAAAAAATAATTATCGATATAATAATAATTACGTTTCTTCTGTAAAATTAATTCTGTATCTTCATTTTATATGTTCAATTTGTTTAAAAATAATATATAATTAATTTCTAGAAGCTTCGAAAGACAATTTTTAATTCGAAAAAAAAAAAAAAAAAAAAAATTCTGTCAATAGTTTGCAAGTAAAAGAAAAAAACCATGTGCACCGGCATTTCCTTCAAACGATGACCGATCTAGTGGTTTAATTACAAATACGTGGCTCACTCGTTAGACCATTAATTCGACTAATTCGATTTGATAATTAATCCATAATTTTCCACGAAATTTGTTGCTCGTCAAAATAACGTCTGGATTCGGCGTTTAATTCCGAATTCAATAGTTGAGTTCATTACCAACCTCATCCAAATTAAACGGGTTATCGATTATTGAATTCAATTAAATTTTAAGGAGTATCGATTATTAAAATTAATTGACTAGCGATAACTCATTCAGTTTGAAATTCGAATGAATCATTCAACGAGAATATCGTTATTCAGTTAATCTGCTACAAAAAATAACGAAAAATTACTCGATACTCGATTAAACATTATTTTTTCGTTCTGAATCGATGGAAAAATCAATTCGTCTCAAAATACTGATTTTCATGACGTTTTTTTCAGTTAATTCGTTCGATGAATTCACTCATTTGACTGAGCACGATAATTGCAAGCTTCTCGACGAGCATTCACAAAAGTTAATTTCAATGAAAACGTTTTTTATTTTTCATTTTTTTCTTACTTTTTTTTTTCACATTTTTTCACATCGTACACGTTAGAAACGTTAGATCGCACCACGTAAACCACTCAATTATCATTAACGACACAAGTCACACGAATAATAACGCCATCGACACTTCGTTTCGTAAGCAAATTACGGGAACGAAACAAAAAAATTGTGTGACAGGAAAAAACAAAAAAACAAAAAAAAAACAAAAAAATTGTATCACGTTTAAGACTACATACATATCACTTTGTGTTTGTGCGAGAGATTAGATCTTCATCATCGTGAAGTTCGGGCGATCGTCGAAACGATGAAACTTTTTCGGTTGGACAATCGTCACGACTAAACACAAAAAAAAAAAAAATGAAAGAAGAAGAAAAAATAAGGAGAGGAAGAATGAAAAAACAGTTTATCGTAACGCTGTGTAAAGCTTTTTGTAGTCTTTATACGTTTTAATTGCTTCGAATAGAAAATATATTTCTTAATGATAAATATATATATATATAGACTGACCGATCGTGGTTGACGATTGGCGATCGACAGATTGTTATACTTTGAACAATTCAACTGAAGTACTGAATCACGATCAGAGGGCACACGAAAATTTCACCTTCACAATTTTGTTCTTATGAAAAAAAAAAACAGAATAAGACGAAAAAAAAAAACATATTTGATGGAAATATAAAAAATTATCGCCAGGAGCGAAATTTTGTCGTACGCATATGCTCGTACGTGCTAAAGCGATAAACGTCTAAGTTTTAGAAACGATGCCAAAAATATCTGTAATATTCATTTTTATTTTATTGTTCTATTTTTCTTTTTGTTCCTAATTTTATTTTTTTTAAAATAATTTTTTCTTTTGTCTCGTTCGTTATATATCAGTCATTTGTAGGACGGTCCTTGTACAGACTCCGGTAGATTATTCGGAAGGGTGAGATTCATCGATCGTCCGACTTTCGAAGTCGTTGAATTTTTTTTTTCTCAATTAAACGAAAAATTCGAAAGTTTGCAATTTTTTCTTAAAAATCGTCGAACAATTTTGTAAAAAAAAAAGATTTTGAAAGAATTTTGTAAATGAATTTCCAGAGAATTGAAGAGAATGAAAATGAACTGATGATTTCTTTGAAAATATTTTTGTTATCGAAAAATGTCAAACTTGATACAAAATTAATTTTTGTTAATAAGCTGAAGCAAATGTTTGAAATTAATGTTCTTTTTTTTTCAATAGCTTCGAATGCGATCTGGCGATTGGTGGAAGCTCACCCTTCGAACCCCTTGTGTACGTCGTAACGATCAACGATCGTCGACGATGCTTAAAAAAAAGAAGAAAAAAGAAAAACGAAATAAAAAAAAAATATGTAATACTTTATCCGATTTTAACGTGGTTGTGACTTCGATTGAACGAATAATCTCGTTCGTTGTTGTTTTTGTTTTTTTTATTTTTCGTTTGTTTGTCAAAGTGCCGATTGTATCTCCGTTTTTTTTTTTAAATTTCGATTTAATTTTAGATCAGACTCGAGCCATGTGTGGCAAGCGCCAAAAAAAAAAGGAAAACCATTTGAAAAAATTCAAATTAACGAATGCATGATGAAACTGCGTGCTCCTACAAAAAAAAAAAAACAAAACAAACTGTTACGTATG
Source organism: Diplazon laetatorius (assembly GCA_963662125.1). Taxonomy (NCBI): domain Eukaryota; kingdom Metazoa; phylum Arthropoda; class Insecta; order Hymenoptera; family Ichneumonidae; genus Diplazon; species Diplazon laetatorius. The sequence continues at coordinate 3,137,006 of OY759164.1, forward strand.
TCTGATTAAAATAATTAGAACAAACGAGGAAAACATCGTAATATAACGATTTGAAGCAAAAAAAAGCAGTAAATAAAATAAAAAAATAAAATAAAAATCTCGCATGAATCACGCGCCTCCTATTCGTCGAAAATCCTATCGAAGCAAATGATAAAAAAAAAATATTAGAGAAAAAAAACCAAGGAAATAAACAAAACGATAATTAATATTTTACACCACGAATATGTAAATCTCATTATTTTTCTAAACTATTGTCACACAAGATAAAAAAAAAAAAAAAAACAAAAAACGATATTTGTATGATTAATTGTGTGCGAATTTAGCAATGTCTGTGTAGCGAAGAATGTAAATCTGGATTGTACATGTTGCTTGGCAAATGCTCGAAAGCCACGGATTTTTTCTTTTTGTTTTTCGTGATTCAAGATTGCGCGAGTCAAGCTTTCAAGACGAGAATTCAAGATCTCTGCGAGATCGTGAATTTTTCGTTGTCGCAGAAACTCGAAAGGCAAATTGATTATCGACGAGGAAAATTCGGAAAACCGACGATGGCAACTAACACACCTCGTACTCGCTGAAAAATTATATCTTTACGAATTATTTAACGGCTGAAGTTTTGTTTGAAAGAAAAAAAAAACAAACGATATATGTTGAAAGCTATATAGAAATTAATAAAATGAGACTTAAATGACATGTATTATTTTGTTTTTAATGGGTTTTTCAGGAGTTTTCAGACGTTCGAAGAAAAAGATTTTCTCATAAATTACATATTTGATTTTCTATTTACGTGGAAACTTAAAATTTGGCATGCTATCTACATTGAAAGATATATACGATTATGATTCCATAATATATATCTTATATATTCAATCATAATTATAATCATAATTGTCCAATTTTTGTTGTTGTTGCTGTTGTTTTTGAAATAATTTTAGAAAGGACAGCAAAGTGCCCCGATGTCGTTTATGTTGATGCACTCGCCATTCGACAGACAAACCGTTCGTCGCAGAATGAGAGTTCGCATTTTCGGTTGATCGAGATTGTAGTGAGATCGTATCCAACCGTACAAGTTTGTCGTAAAATTTTGTGGCACCTCGAGAGTCTGGAAAAAAAAAAGAAAACAAATTCCGAAAAGTTATATATATTTGAGTGCTTTTCGATTTGGATCAAAATATATATATATTTTTCTCGGTCTCGTAGCGAAATTTTTTTTGCACAATAAAAGAAAAATAAATTCTATGAAAATTTCAGATTTTTCAAATATATTCTTAATTCTAAATTTATTTCTTTCTTTTCGAAGTTAAAATCACTTTTTAACTTCGTGATTAACTTCGCGTGGGTTTTTATCACGTTTTACCTTGAATTTTTCGAGCAAATTATCGTCGATTCCCAAAGCATCGGGAAATGGAAAATCGAAACCCACGCGTTGAAGCTTCGTCTTCGTGTCGTCTTTCGTGTAACCGTCGCCCAAAGCAAAGGCGAGAAAGTCCAGACGCTCTGTCGATCAATCGTGTCGTAAATAAAAAAAAAAAAAATTCGGAGTAAAAATAGAAATTTCACTTGTTGTTAATTTTAATTACGATTGCATAATGAAAAATTGAATACGTTTCACTCAATGAAAAAAAAAATATAACTTTAAAGTGATAAAAAAAAATAAATGAACAAAAATATGAATTTTTATTGAACAATGTTACCTGTTCCGGGAAGCGATTGATAAAGTCTTTTTCCGGGTGGCGAGTGACGTTCCAGCGTCACGGTTTTTCCAAATTTCGCGAGAGCCATCAGGCTCACGATTAAACAGACGATAAATTTCATTTTAATCGAAAAATAAATAAATAAATAAATAAATAAAAAAAAACAAAAAATCACCGTAAACGTTTATTTCGATGAACTTGAACCGAAGACACTTCGAGTCACTGAATTGCACGACGTTTGAAAATCAAATGAAATTAATTCGCCTTCTCGATGGTTTTTTATGACCCGCCGAGCGATATCACAAGTCACGATGATTAGGGAAGGGGGAGGGGGGGGGACATAACGCGAAGTCGTTGAGAGAATTTTAATCCATCTCGACAATATCGTACGAGTTGATCGCTCATGCGCACGTCGCGCATCAGATATATCCCCCGGGATCATTGACTAATGCGAAAGATTTCTCGGACGCGAGATACGAGCAATGGAACAAAAAAAAAAAAAAAAAAAAAAAATTACGAGGCGGTCGAGTTTCGCGGCTTAAAATTTCTGTCCCCGGCGAGATTATTTCGTCATTGTCGGATGCCGCATTACGAGGGCAATTAAATTTCTCACAATCGCTAAGCGGAGAAACCAGTTGCGTGTTTTCTGACTCGATAAAGGAAAAAAATAAAGAAAATAAAATAATTTAAAAAAATAATAAAAATAAATAATAATTGATATTCCTTTTTTTTTGTAATAATTTTTTTTTTACAACAATAATTGATTTTCATCAATAAAACCCAGACAGATATATCCATAGATAAATACATACTGGACTGTTGAAAAAAAAAACAATTAGTTTTATTTTTCTTGGGTCCGATGGTCTTGGAAAATTTTTGACTGTCGAAAATATTTTGCAAATTCACAACTTCGATAATCACCCTCAAAAATGTTTATCTTCGAATTTTTTCAACGGCTCAAAGTTATCACGTTAGATGGGACACCCTGTATATATATATATATATATATATATATATATATATATATATATATATATATATATATATATATATATATATATATATATATATATATATGTTCCTGGCTGTTTTCATCGATGAAACAAATATTTGTTCAGTTATTGTGAAAAAGAAAAAATCATAGTCTTTCCGGATTATAATAATCTATTTGCGCATTGCCGTGTATTACCGTTACAATCTTTCGTTTGCCAAAAAAAAAAAAAAAAAAAAAAAAAACCAACCTGCGGTGCACTTTTGTCGCACGTGATGAAGATAAGCGGGTGTACGTGACGCCACGAGGTAACGAGGGGCACGTGTGCAGCTTCGAAGCGCAAAGAGAACGAAAAGAAAAAAAAGAAAGAAAGCAAAAAAAAAAAAAACCAAAAAAAAGAAGAAAGACCAATCCGATACTCGGTAACTCGTTAATTCGTATGGATTAAAGAGAATCTCCTTTGTAGCATCGCACTATTTGTTTTTTTTTTTTAATTCCCGTTTGGACTTTGTCGGATAATTGATAATTTCTCAACATTGTCTTTCAAACATTGTACGTTGTGTTTTTTTTTCTAAAAACTCGATTCGATTTTTTTCTTTGGTATTCGATTTCCAATTCCATATGTCCTTTCGACTCAAATCAACGATCCACATGTCCCAATTAATATATATTGAGAAATCTTATTGCCCGTGGGTGACCGCGAGATGATAAAGAGATCGTGGTCCAGACATTCGTTGAGGTGAGCCTCAGCATCCTCCTTCATCTTGCCGGTCCATACCAACCGACTTTGTCATAAATAATCAACGAGAATTCGTGTGAGATACGGGATGAGAGATCTTGCTGGTAAACTTGCACGGAGAAACAGAAGACAGCGAACACATACACATTGGCCCGAATGGAACTTATAGTGCTATATACGTGTGTTTCCTGTAGGATGTGAATTTACTCGTTACTCGTGCCCACTCCGGTTTTGGTACACGTTATGACCACCGTTACCAGCCTCCCCCTCGTTGCCACATGGACCCTCTTGGCCGGTGTACGACGCGCATTGTTCGCCACTTTGCTGACCGTGGAAGCTCTGGTCAGCAAGACCTGTGAGGGTGGAAAACGAGGGAGGGATCGGAGTTACGAGTCGAATATGGTCATAATTCTGGGTGGATGAGTGTGAATAATTAACAATCGTGAGGTTCCTCATCCGCGGTTACCTTAATGCACGAAAGTAACGTGTGATAGGGGGGGGGGGGGGGGAGAGTGTTATGTCCATACCACTCTTCATCCCAACTTGTCGCATGTATCGACTAGATGAATTATTTTTTAGGTCTAGCTGCAAAAAAAAAAAAAATATTTTAGTAATAAGTTCGATGTTACGGAATCGCAACAGCTGACGTCGTATACTTTTTTTTTAGTTGATAATAATAATAATAATAATGATGACTGAAAAGTTACGATAGCTGTTTTGGCTGTTTTGGCTGTTTCTCGAGTACACAAACTTTTATATCAAATATCCGTATGTATAAAAATACCTCATTCACAACATATTTTGCTGGGTTGAGACGGAAATGGAAAACCACCCTGTATAAATTCTTATTATCAAAAAAAAAAAAAAAAAATATGGTAAATTTGATGTGAATATGAGTTATAATCCTCGAAAAATTATAAATCCGAAATTGGCGAATAATGAGAATGTGTATTCGGACGAAACATTGTCCACTCGTTGGAACCGCAAATTTCGAGAGCCGGTATATATATGCACGATGCGCGGTAAAACGTGTGATGGGAGGTAAAAAAAAAAAAATCGTGATTGTGGTCGGTCGTTGCTCGATCGTAACCCAATTAATTCGCGAAGGGGTTATATAGTCTCGTGTGTGTGTGTGTGTATAAATATATATATATATACAAATATATGAGTTTGGGGGTTGCGGAGCAATGGGTCAGTGATTGGCCGGTAAACTTTGATGCCGGGGCTGTTGGACGTTCACCGACCCAAGTGCATGTTCGAGGGGGTTAACTTCCCCACTCGGAACTAGACCATGATGCACGGAAACATGTCGGTGTCGTCGTAGCCCGTGGCAACTGTTCGCAAACAACAATTTCCGACCAACCCCCACCCCCTATCACCGGTAGGACGAAAATCGTCCACCCTCCCCGACCCCCCGACTCCGTCGGTCGTTTCATCAACGTTAACGAGAAAAAAAAATGACAGAATAAAAAAAGTCTTAAATCTCGAATTTCTGGAGATCGCGATGGACCAAAAAATAAGAAAAAAAAAACAAAAACATCGTTTCCACGACGTTACATCCGGTTTGCGTGGTCCATCGACCCAACGACGAGTTAAGTTGGTTCGTCGAGCAACGTGATCCAAAAGTGATCCGAAGCTTTTTTTTTTTGGGGTAATGCAACCAACTTTTAACTGCAGAAGCTTAACTGCCTGGAGTCTGTGCCATGGTCCAGGGTATCTCTCCTACGGGTCATTCGGCGAAGAACCAATTCTCACGGAGGGCGGGAAACCATAATGGCGGAAACGAAGGAGAAGAAGAGACGAGGCAACGAGGAGTCGACCCTTTACGACTGGTTCGCTAGTTGTCTTTTCTTTTTTCCTTCTTTCTCTCTTTCTTCTCTCTTTTTTTCTTTCCACACTGCTCGAAGTCGCAACGCGCGTGCGAGCGAGAAAGTTTATTGAATTATTAACGTTAACGTAGTTAACTCTGTGTGTGTGTGTGTGTGGGTGGGTTTTAGAACTGTTTTATGGGACCGACGTTGGCGAGTCTCGGTACGTGGGGGACTTTTGGTACCCCCCCCGCGTTGGATGGCTCTGCGGCTGCTGTGCGGTGGACCCTATCAACCGTGGATTATTCAGTCGGACGGGTTTTAAAGTTAAATCCCACGAGAGGGCGCGGGGGAGCGAAGGGGCGGGGGGGGGGGGGGGAGGGGAAGGGGAGACACGAAGGTGTGAACGGACCAAAAGAAAACGAGACGATCGTGAACTCGGCCTTCCACGATCTTCCTTATGTTCGACGGGTCGCTCACCGAACGACCCTCTGTACTCGCTTGCTACCCCCTCGCCCCCCCCCCCCGCCCCCACCCCTTTTCGCACGGCGCTCTCGATGTGCTTGGGGTGTGAAAAATTAAAAACTAACCCCCACAGCCAAACGGATTTGAGTGTTTAGTTATTTATCAATTACCGACAGGATTGAAGATTGAGACGATTCGTGCGGTACGATTCTTGTTTTTTTTTTTTTGTTTTTTAATTCTATTTATTTTTTATTATTATTTTTCTTTATTTTTTAGGGGTGTAAATTGGGATGACATGGGGTATGTAATTTCGACTGCTTTGATATATGTTAATGAGAAAAATTGATCTTGGACCGTTATTGCGTGAGATGATTATTAGTTTGGTTGTCGAATTTTTTTTTTTTTTCCAAAATTGTTGTTTGAAAGTTTTTCGGTAAAAATGGTGATTTGAGGGTAGATTGTGATTATCATCGTTATTATTCATGAGGGGGGAATCTCGAAGAGTTATTTTGGGGGTCTGGTGAATTTTTTTTTACGATGAATCGGTTTTCGAAGAGAGAGAGAGAGACAACATTTTTAAGTTTTACGAAATCGTTAATTATTTCTTAGTCTTCATCGGGTTATAATTCGGCACCCAGAAGTCCGAATTTGCTCAAAGAGGACCCATTCGACGCGAAATTTAACAAGCTTCCAATAAGGTCCTTACGAAAAATCTGTAGCTTCATTTTTGATGGAGCTACCAACTTTCAAAGTCGAGACTAATTTTTTTTTATAGGACTCGGGGTAAGTGCCCTTATACTTTTTGACGGTGGTATATTTTTGTTATTGTTTTTTTCTGTTATTCCGTCGTGAACGATTGTCATACGAGGAACGAACGATCGTACGAAATTCCACCGGGAGAACCGAGTACCCACACACACACAAACACACACACACACACAAACACACTCACACATTGACGCTCTGTTGTCGGACGATGGAAAATAGTTTGGCAGTTGGAAACACGGCGGATGACCGCTCGGTGTGCGAGTTCAAGTTCTCGTTACAACGTCGAAACGATCGTCGCGCGACGACACACGATTACCTACGATATATACGCCGAGCGACGTTAAATAATTGATGAACCACGAGGATAGGGTGCGCGCGCGGGGATCGCGATCGGGGAAAACGGACAGCTGGCTCGTTGATTTCGTCGGGCTATACCGAACCATCAAAAGTACTTCGTATGGCTGCATTCGATGGGTCGCATAACATATTCGGTCAATGTCGACGATATGATGGAATTGACCATTTTTTTATTGTTCCCGATAAATGCCGAAAATGTTTTGCATCACGCATGGCCAACACCCAAATATCACGTTAACGATGACAAATTTGAAACAAGGAGAGTTGAAAAATATCATTCGTTCGAAAAGCCTAAAATCTGGGGGCTAGAAGTGATTTTTTATTTTTTTTCTTTACTTTAACTTTAATTTGCATGATGTAATTTCAATGATTTTATGTTGGATTAATGAATATGGACTGAGGAGTTAAAAGTGCACTTTTACGTACAAGGAGTTAAAAGTGCACTTTTACGTACTAGGAGTTAAAAGTGTACTTTTACGGTCAAGGATTTAAAACTGTACTTTTAAGTCTGAGGGATTAAAAGTGCACTTTCAGGCACTAAGAGTCAAAAGTGCACTTTTACGTCCTGGGAGTGAAAATTGTACTTTTACGTCCTGGGAGTTAAAAGTGCACTTTTCGGTACTGTCTGCGGTCCTTATTTCGGGTTGTTGTTAAAAAATATTCAAATTTGTATATTGCAATGAATTTTACGATTGAAAATGAATTATTATTATTATTATTGAAGTTAGAAAGGGAGAACGAGTGAAAAATTCGTTTTCTAAGTGACAGACAATGACCAATTCGAGTTTAGTACGAGGGTTGTAATAAAATAAAGGTCTCAGTGATACTTCGAGAAACCCAATTTTCCGTGCTCGGTATTTTTTTTCTTTCTCTTTCTTTCTTCCTTCTTCTTGTGTTTTTTTTTTCTCAAATTGCAATCTTTTCTCGATTGCACGGCAAAGCGGGTTCAATGATACATTCGTGAGGGGGTGGGGGGCGCATGATCTTAATATTGAATGCAAGCTGGTGTATTACAACACCGTGGTATCCACCATTCACACCGATATCATTATTTATTCACGATCTCATCTTCCATGGCGAAAATTTCGTTTCAATTCTCGGGTCTCGGATTGGCGATTATTTCGTCGAAACACACGTACACTCGTTCCCCGAGGTAGCGGATCGGGGAAGATTGATGATCGACTCATATTTACGACCTGTTGCGTCTTCGTTTGATTTTTGTTTTGTTTCCCAATGGCTTTGCTCTCATGATAATGATATGTTGCGGACGATGAATTGTGGTTGTAATGAGTTTTTATTGTGATTTGGTTTTCGGTCGATCAATTATTTTCATTTTTTATGGATCTTTTTGCAGCTAAATTTTGAAGACTTTTATAATCGATTTTGGTTTCGAGTTCGAGAAAGAGTTCTACATTACCGATGTTATTGAATAGCAAATAAATATTTTCATTTTCTCGTTTATTTATTTTGAAAATTGTTTTATATCGATTATTCTTCGTTTAATCAACGCATTAAGAGTTGATGCAACAAAAGATCCAATTAATTAAAAATAAAATCTTTGATTGTACTTTTGTAAAGAATAAAAAATTTTTTTGTAAATTGAAAAAATTAAAAAATAATAATAATAATAAAAATTACATTTATAAAATGGTCCTTTACACGATCGATCGATTTCAATTCATTTAATTGCATTTGGAGGTCAAGAAGATAAGAAGAATATTTCCAAGATGGCGAAAGAACGAGAAATATCAAATGATCGCGAGGGTAAATGTCGAAAAGACGAAAGTTATTTTACGGACCAAGCAACGGTTTCGAGGGTCGGTTATATCACGAGGAATCACTGAATCGAACGATAAAACAATTGTTTTTTTTTCTTCCTCGCACTCGGTCGAGGTGCAATAGTCATATTTCCGGAAGATTCATAGCGGCAAAGGGCAGCGTGTTCATGAAAAATTTAAAGTGGAAGAAAAGCGTTACAAACTCCGTTGTGTGTATCTCACAGCCAGTATAACGGCTCGGTGTTTCATACGGCTTTTGTTCGGCAAATATAAACGAGAAAAACGAATGCGCCAACAAAACGGAGGGTTTAGATTTACTTACATTATTATCGGCAGTGTATTACGATTTTTCACGATCCACGATTGACGATAACGTCGAATAAATGAATTCTCGAAATAAGCAAAAAAAAAAAAAAAAAAAACGAATTATTGAACATATTATAAATTTTCTCGAAAAAAGAAATGATTCAATAAAAAATGTTATCCAGTGCCTGATCAGTCCTGATACCATCGGACAATATTTTATTTACCATTTTTATCGATATTCCAAATTCCAAAAGTTAAAAAGACATTTTTTTTTTAAATAAAAAAAAATAATCACAGTCGGGGTTTTCAAATTCATCGTATAAATTGTATAAATTTGTACAGCCAAGATAGTTTCCGTACGTATTGTGGGATTGTGATATTGTAAACAAGAGAAATATTTCACAATCCATAAACTCGCGAATAATTCGTACTGATTCGGTTCAGCGATAAGTCCGATTCCACGTGTCGCTCATAGTTCGCGTTAATATTGTAAACACGAAAAATTCTTCGAGAGGTCAAAAATTCCGAAAACCGTTTCGCAGGTGTCGACGAACAGTCACAGTGCACGGTCGTGTACACGCGTGCTTGCTCATCGTAACTCATGAAAATCGTTTTTCGATCGATATAAAATGGACACTCTGAGCAATGGATTGAAAATTCCGGCCATCGGGCTTGGCACTGACGAGATCAAGGTTATCAAAAATCATCGATAAATTTAATTCAATATCTTAGTTCAATGAATTTATCATTCGACATTTTTATTTGTCTTGATTCGATCGGGAAAGGATATTCTTGAATATAATAGAAATCAGTGAACACGAAAAATCAAAGAATAAATTAATTTTGTTATTATTATTATTATTATTATTTTTTTGCATTTCCAATAATTTTTTTTTTTTTTGTGATCAGGACGACAAAGAAGGCATACGAGAAGCGGTTAAAATAGCCATTGACGCGGGTTATCGTTTGTTCGACACCGCACCGATTTACAAAACCGAGACACTGGTCGGCGAGGCCATAAGAGAAAAAATTGCCGAGGGTGTTGTTAAACGTGAAGATTTGTATATCGTGAGTAAGGTATGTATTTTTTTTTCATATATATGTAGTTCGATCGAAACGAGAAATTGTCTGGTTTTTGATTTCGGAATTTTTCGTTTACATCGATATGTCGCAGTTGTGGAACACCAAACATCGGCAAATGGACGTTGTGCCGGCTTGCAAAAAATCCATCGAGAAAATGGGACTCGATTACGTTGATCTTTATCTGATAAACTGGCCGTTGGATTATCGGGTGAGTGAAAATCATACAATTTTATACAAGTGCTAGAAAATTGTCATTCGTTCGAAGAAAAAATAAAAAGAGTCACCAATATTAATTAAAATACAGTGAAAAAAAATTAGCGAATTCTTGATAATTAATTCTCAACGCGAAGAAATTAATTTTTCGAGGCAACAAATTATTTACTGTTTTATAATTGAGTCATCGCGTTTATTGATAATTTTTCTACCTCGAAATTTCGTCGTCAAATGAATGTATTTTGAAAATATTTTAATTAATCAAAAAATTATTGTTTAAAAAAAAATAATATTTTAATTGATCAAAAGATTATTATTTCTATAAATAATAATTTTTTGATTAATCAAAAAATTATTATTTTTTGAAATAATGATATTTTAATTCATAAAAAAAAAATTATTTTGAAAAATTTATTATTTAAAAAAAAAAAATTTTTTTTAATTTTTTTTTTATTTTTCAGGATGAATCTGATCTGGCTCTCGACGAATTCGACAAGCCACCAAGATTATTGGGCGAGACGGATTACACGGAAACTTGGCGAGGCATGGAGGATTGTGTGAAACTCGGTCTGACGAGGAGCATCGGTGTGAGTAATTTTAATGTGGAGCAGATATCGCGAATAATCGAAGGGGCGACGATCAAACCGGTGGTCTGTCAGGATGAGGTTCACGTGATGCTCAGTCAGAAACGGCTCCTCGCTTATTGCCACACACAAGAGATTGTTGTGATGGCTTACAGCCCACTCGGTAATCCGAGTTACGTCGATCCACTTTTGCACAATCACCTCAAACGCGTTCTCGATAATGCAATTGTCGCTAAACTCGCGACTAAATACAACAAAACAAGGGCTCAAGTGGCACTCAGATTTTTGGTAAGACTACATTTTTTTTATTTTCCATTCAAACCTTCAAAGTGTTTTTTTTAATTTTATTATTGTATTCATTTGTTGACACATTATTATATTCACAATTGTATTCATTATATCAATGTTATTTTGTTTTTCTCAAATTCAAATATTTTTCAATCCAATATTTTCTCATTTCAAAAATATATTTCATTTTTTAAAACGAAAACAAAAATTCTCACGTTTTCGTATCAGAATTTTTTCGGAATTCGAAAATGTTTTTTTTTTTTATTTTATTGTCTTTTTTTATTCTTATGATATTTCAGGTGGACAATTACATAATTCCGATTCCAAAGGCAACATCGGCCAGGCACATTTACGAAAACATCGATATCGCCGATTTTGAATTGACTGACGAAGAAAACGATTCTCTCCACGATTTCGATTGCGAATTTCGTATTCGCTCTCATTACGCGTGAGTCTTTCATCATTCCACTCTTAAATCTCTGTTTTTTTTTGTTTTGTGGTCAAATTATACTATAGCTATAAATAAAATTGAAATATTGCTAAAATTAATTGCAGGTACCGGAGGCACCCACGATACCCGTTCGACGGCGGTTACTGGAGTTGAATCAATGTCAAGCTACTTTCTAGACCGTCGACTTGAAATCACAAAAAAAAAAAAAAAAAAAAAAAATTACTGATTTTTTGCATTACCATATTTTTCATAATATTAGATTGAAATGAACATTGGAAACGTCACAACGATGATTGCGAGATAATAATTAGAAGTAATATTTTTCCCCTTACACTCTTATCGCAATATTAAACAAACGTGTAGTCTGTCGATTATACTTTTTAGTTTCCAGGATTTTAGAACTATCTAACGCAATGTATCGTGACCTTAAAAAAAAAAAAATCACACAAAAAACTTAAAATCTTTTACAAGCTGCATTTTATAAAAATTATGTTTCGTCTCAGTGTTTTTTCGAAAGAATTATGTTTCAGTTAAAAAAAGAGTTATGGATGTTTAGAATAAAACATAAATCGACACATCATTACAGAAAAATAATTGTAATCCGAAATATCGATCGATACAAGTATTGTCAGTACATTGTATTCATTATTATGATCAATCATCGAAATTAAATAAAATTCATCAATTTTCACCAAAAAAATGCAACACCTCTTTCCTTCTATTTTTATTTCGCATTGAATTTTTTCAAAAGGTTTTGTTTATGATCAACTTTCTTAAATTCAGTAACATGCATATGAATAAAAATTCAACAAAGACTTTTCTACATGACTCGATTGAATAGCAACAGACGAACCAAATTATTTTTTCCAATTGCAAAAACAAATAAAAATAACAAATAAAATAAATAAATAAAATAAAGTTGGATGTCTGAAAATCTGGAAAAATTCGTTTTCGTTTCTTTAAAAACATGACTTCACAGCTTTACAATACTCGCACGGCTGATGTTGTATTCGCGAGTAGACTTCGGGGAAGGTCTCCAGGTGCATCTTTGATTCTCCAGTCGTCCTCCCTCCTTTGCATTCCTCCTCTTGCCATCTCGCTCCTTCAAAGCTGTTTCTTACACTCGTGCTTCAAAGTCCCAACAGACTCTGCGTACTCGTATTAAGAATGAAATTTTGAGAATGCCGTATGTATACGAGCGAATGTTACGAGAGAACGAAGAGAAGAAAGAAGTAGCTGGAAGAAGGTTGAAACTCTCGGTGCGAGCTCTTCTTCAGGACTCGAAGGATGTACAGTATAACCTCTCAATAGTGTCGAATCCGGGGGTACAAATGGGCGGGATTGCACTATCGCGAGATCGATCGATTAGCCAATGACAAAACAGTTCACTGTATTTGTGGTTAGTGTCTGGCGACATGAAACCCAGTGACTCTCAGATCAAACACACTCGATAGGTTCTGCATCGGCTGTGAATTCACAGGAAAACAATGATATACCGTTCGAAGCAATACAAAAATGTCATAAACAAGGTAAACCGACCGAAAGCTAATAGGCCAGAGTTACGAAAAAAAACAAAATTACAATTTTCCATAATTCGTTCCGAACTGTCCTCACGTTGTGAGAACCTAACCTACAAATTGTCCATTCGAGAAAAGTCAACTGCCACGAGCGCATTGAAAATATATGAATAATTCTTTTGAATATACAGAGACACTCTGATTCTTTTATTCGAATCTATGAGCTGTCCGATGTGAAATTGCTCGAAAATTCGGAACGAAATGAATATCGCTGAATTGGGATTTTGAAATTCGCGCGCTTTTTGAGATGCATCTTCGATTTGAGCATCGCTGTTGTTCAATTACAAGATATTCCGCGAGGGGCGCCACATTCTCCGCTATTGAAAATGGTACAACTATTGAGAGCTTTTACTGTACAAGGGACGTTGTGCTGTACGCACGAAGAGAAAACGAAAAAAATAAAGAAAGAGAGTGAGAGAATTGGTACAGGGTGGCGCCAGTGATGGCGCTGGTGGCCCGTGCGCTTTGACACAGCCCCACGGGTACATTACTAGGATTGCCGCCACCAATTGAACTCCCCCGGCTGCAAGCTCTCGCCAAAAGCTGGTCCAAACCTTCCTACATTGGCTTTCCACACACACACACATACATTCCGTGTGTGTGTGCCACGTATAAACGTGTGGAACATTACAGAGAGATCTATGCATGGTGCTTTGTCGCACGACCGTCGCGCCACCTAGCGTCTCAGTCGCGTGGGCAAACACGCGGGAGCCCGAGGCGACACCACCGTTCAAACAGCCAATAGCCGGTCTCGGGTCTCCGAGCTCGCAGCGCCGAGCTACGACGCGCGGCAACGATGAGGTAACTTGAAATTCTCTATTGTTAACGTTATTTGAGTTGGAAGCCGGTCTGGCGGGGCCATTGTCGAACCGTGGATCAACCCCCACCGACTTCCACGTACACCCCAATCCCAATTTCTTATCATCACAAATATGTTTTCTTCGTCAATTTTTTTTTTTTCGTCGCCCATTGTAAACCCATTTTCGATGAGGGGAGGTTTTTTGTTATTGTTGATATTGCGAAGATTGTTTGTTGTACTTTGATTCGATTCAAACGGGGTTTGAAAATAACATGGGGGGTGAAAATATTGGACATGTTGGTTGTTGATTTAGCGTCAGCTATTTTGGATGCTGATCGATGTGATGTAAAACGATCATGATATTTTTATCCTTGGTTTAATCTTATTTCTGATCTCTTATTCAACGCTTTTTTTTTGCGCTACATTTCAGAAAATGGGGGTTAGATTTTCAAAGTTTTCAAAGTTTCGTAAATCTAAAAAAATCTAAAAAAATCTAAAAGAACCTAGAAAAAATCTTTAAAAAAACTGAAAAAAAGCTAAAGAAATGCATGCATTGTGCTTAAAGTCTCTACCTCACTCCAAAATGATAAAATATGATATTTATGAATAAACTTCCCCTCGTGAAAAAATCCTTCGACAAAAAAAACTTCATAATTTTGCAAAAAAAAAACCAAAATCGACGAACCAAAGCTCGAATTTGAGCTCAACCTTTCAATAAACAAAAAAAAAAACAGAAAACTAATAGTCAAGTGTCTTAACGTTTAACAAATTTCGTCTGAATTTGTAAAACGTGAAGATTCATTTAGAAGACGACTCCGAGCCCCTTAATTGCTTGCGTTTTGGTCGGAACCCAAATAAAGTTGTTGCCCGAAGATCGTCGAGCGTAAAATAGGATGCCGCAAGTTTTTTTTTTATTGCTGTTTGTAGTGTTACGTGTGATTGTTGTATATATACATGTACGAATAAAAGTATATGTGTAAGGTTCGTAGGGCTGAGGGAAGTGAGATGGAGGGAGTAAGAGGGAGTAAGACAGAGAGAGAGAGAGAGAGGACAAGAGTGGGAGAGAATTCGTAATACAGAGGGCAGCTCTACGGCCCCGTTGGGAGGAATTCCGGGGTACGTTTTAAATTGCTGCATCCCCAACCTCCTTGTTTATGTATGCCTTCGTGTTTCTTATTCTTGTGCGCGGCGTACCTCGGCGCGTAGATACGCGAAAAAAAAAAAAATAAAGAAAACGAAAAAGAAAATGTGAGAAAGCGAGACCGGGATCCGGCAGAACGAAGATAAAAGACGAAGAGAACGAAGAAAACGTAACGGAGGTCTTGGCCCTATTCACTCCTCTTCCTTTCCTCCCCCTTAACTTTATGTGCCTAGCGTCGACATAAGTATGGGGGATCCGCTTGTGTCGGCCCATGCGGATACCAACATCTTCTTCTTTCTTCTTTCTTCTCTCTTCTCGCTTATTTCTTCCTTCTTCGTCTTATCCTTTTGCATCGTCGTTCTTTGCTCGAGCTTTCGTCCATGAAAATTCGCGTGTGCTTCCCCCCCCCCTCCTGACCCCTCCTCGCTCTCTCTGGCCCCCATCCACCACGTGTCAGAATAGGGCAGAACGAAACTTTTCTTCTCTGGCACTCAAAAAATATATTCTCACGTTACTTCGAAGTTATTACGACAAAATTTTGCACAGCTAATGCTCGAAACACTTTCTACGAATTGGATAATGGTTTTTTTTTCTCTTTTTATTAGTCTTTCGTTTCGTGACATTCGAATGGCGAAGATGGAAAGATTGGAGAAGAGTGAATTTTATGGAAAATTCATTGAATTGATGAAGTGACAATAATTTTCAGGAATATTTATGAATTTTATTATTATTAATGTGGAAGTTGAGATTTTCAACATTTTTGATTGTCGATGCAATTTTTATGGTGACTAAAATTTTAGATTGAAAAATTGGTGATTTGTACGGATGAGATATTTATTTTTTTGAAAATATTGTCATGAAATAGTCGGAATATTTAATGTATCTCACTTTATTTAACGTTTTATTATTTTTTTAGGAATAACCATTTTCTGAAGGGTCAAACAAAGATCCACTGAATTTAATAGTCATATCTGCAAATATTTTGGATGTAGTTGTTGAATTAATATGTCTTATTCTCCTGAAAATAAAAAAAATCGAATTGCCAAAATCATAAAACTCAATCATGATCATCCTCAATCGTCTTCAATAAAACCACATACATGAAAACTCACGTAAAAAAAATTACATACAATCTATATATAAACTCTATATATATGGAATTGGGCATACACAGTTATCGGCCCTTCGACAACATGATATTCCCTACGAATCGCATCATTGTTCAACCCAAAAATACCAAATCGATGAAAATAAAAAAGCAATTTCATACATATATATATATTGTCGATAAAATGTATGTTTACCATCACTACCAACCTTGCTAATGAAAAAATTGTGACGTATTGCTTGGCCCTCCGCTCACCCTAATTCTTCGTCGCCCGGGGGGCTGAATTCGTGAATCGTACGTTGTATCAAAAAAAAAAAAACAAAAAAAATAGAAATAAAAAACCGTACGGAAAAAAAGAGAGACCGACGGATAAAATGGCAAGGACAGGACGAACCGAGAACGTGACCGCGATTGTGTGCGGAAAACGTAAGAGAGAAGAATTCGACGCGGGGGGGTTTCTCTCGTTCAGAGGGGGGCGAGGGAGGGGATAGGGAGGCTAGAGGGTTTCACGTTTGGCGTGCACGTACGTGCGGATGGGTATGAGGGCGCGAAAAAAAACGAAAAAAAAAGAAACAGAACTTTATGTATATTTCTCGTGTCTTATTCTTTCTCCGTTCGTGACTGCATGTGGTGTACGTGTGTACATGGACGAAGGAAAACGGCTGCCTTAAGTTTCCCCGCTTCGCCATGTTCGTTTTTTTTTTCGGTTTTTTTTGTTCGGTTTATTTTTTTTTTTGGTTTTCTTTATTTTTCCCTCGTTCTTCCTCACTTCCATTTCTTCGGGCTCTTCTTGGTCCCGACCCACAAGGGAAACCCTCCGACCCCCCCCCCCCCCCCCCCCTCCTCCCGTCCCTCCTTTCCACCGGCCGTAGCAGACCCTCGACTTCAGTCCGGGGGCTTCAATTGCTTCGGCTCGAGAGCCTCCGACTCATCCACTGGCGCTCGCTCTGTTTCAACTTTTTCGAGAATCAGGCCGCGCGGTCCTCTGCACGAAAAAAATGTTAAGAACCAAAGATAACCCATCCCTCCCATTTGTTCGCAACATTTTTCACGCCATTTTTTCGTTTTTTTATTCCTACCATTTCTTTTCTATTACTTTTTCTTTTATTTTTTCAATTTTTAGAATTTTTTAAAATAAAAAAATTAGGTAATTTTTTTTTTTTTTAATTACAAAATTAAAAATTTTTTTTTTCCAATCAAACATTTTTTTCTTTAATTTTAGAGTCGAATATCATTGTCCATGTTATTTGCCCATTTCAAGAACTTCGACTGTACCCGCTATCTCAAAAATACCAAATAAAAAGTAGTCATGGTCAATGGTTGGTCGGACGAAATTTCTCTTTTGAACATTTTTTCTCCGATTCGTTATGACTTTGTCATTGTCGTTGCGTTTGACGATAATTATCGTGACCATTGTCGATTGAATTTCCCGTCGATTATCTAAAAAAAAATTTTCTTTATTCAAGAAAAAAAAAAATTCAATTTTTTGGACGACTCAACCCCCTTGAAATCGGATCTTCCATCGTGCTACCGCCAAAAAATTACATTCAAAACGGTCATTCACGTCAAAAACAACTCGAACCAACCAATGACTTCCCCACAAGGATCCCAAACCTTGAATTTAATTTTATTCGCAAGGCGTCTGACCACACCGAGCCATCACCACTTAAGATAGTACCCTTCACAAGCGAGTTCCTCGTCGGATTTTGATAAAACTCGGCATACTTATAGGTATTGATAAGAAAAAGGTTCAGTTAAATTTGTATGGCTTTCCGGAGCGCGAGAAAAAACATACTAACACTTTCATTTCCACACGTTCAACATGAAACCTTATGTCGAATCACGCTCAATTTGATATAACACAAAAAGTCCTCGTCAGATTTTAATCCAAACACTTGAGCCGCAAGTTGAATATTCGGACAACATTTTGTGCACTTGACAGTAGAGATCAGGAGACTGCGATGACAATAATAACCAAATAAACATCGGGAAAAATACAGTTTATATGAGGAGTTGGTCGTGATCCAGTAGACATGGCAACGTCGCGTGTTTGTTTCCCATCTTCTCTCTCCCTCTCACTAATCGACGTCACAACACGCGACGTTGTCACATCAAAGTACCACGTATCTCAATCAGGAAATAGTATATCTCAGGCTCGCTTCGACTCTTACAGTTTCTGGGATACTACCTTAAACCTACTTAAACCACTCCAACGCCGATCTTCATCGGCGTTATTACGTCGCTGGAGAGACGCGATCGTGGTTCGCCTCGGGGCATTTAGGCGCAGCCGAAAAATGTGGTGGTTCACGGGGGTATTGCCGGCATGGTGCTTGCTCTAGAGTCTCGGGGGGTGGGTGGGGGGTGGGTAGATCCCCGAGGGATGCGGTAATACAGTAGCGGCATAGACCGCGGCAAGCGTCGCTAATGAAAGCATACTCGATCACCGTGCGCTCATTTGGCAATCTCAATATATCAAACAGAGAGAACGTGGCTACCAGCCTAACCCCCCTACCCCCCCCCCCCTTAAACCCCAACCCCGTCGCCTTTGGTGCTCAACCACCCGGGCAAGCTCACGGGGTGGCTACTGTGGAGAGCTCACAGTGTGGGCACAGGCTTTATGGCACAGAGAGGAAGCACTCTGTGGATGATGGTGACGCCAGTCGGGCCTAACCCAATATACCTAACTTGGCAAACATGAGGCTGTGCCTGCACACGTGTAAACGGCCTCTCTCTCTTGGTCTCTGTCTCTCTCTCTCTCTCTTCTCTATCTCTCTCTCTCTCCTCTCTCTCTCTCTCTCTCTTGCTCTCTCTCTCTCTCTCTCTCTCTGCGCCCATGACGTTACAATCAATGTCCCAGGGACAGCGCGCGTGGCCTAACGATAATACTCACACTAACTCACGGACAACACGTGACGTTCACCCTGGCCGCAAGTTCCCCACTACGGAGGAAACCCCGGCGAACCTGAAAGTCAATCACCATTGATTTGGGACAACGAGATTTTCCTTCCGAGGTTCGAATCATCGAATCAATTGCGAGTCAATGATTATGATGGCTTCCCGAGTCATTTAGGTTCGATTTACATGGTTTGGAACGTTGTTTCATAAGTTTACTTTACTTTTGTCGTGAGATTTGGAGAAATTTGACGAAATTGGCATGATGGAGACCAGGGATGGGCAGCAATTCAGTGAGAAGGTATTTGAAATACTTTTTAGAACGGATAAGTATGATTAATTTCATGCATAAATCAATATTTTAACATTCTCATAATAAGTACGAGGAATTTATGTGAATTATTATTTTACGATGAATATAAATATTCAATGAATTTGGTACGATTAATTATCAGTTAGTTTGAATAGTATTTGAAATACATTTTTATTGAATGAATGCGAAACTCTGATGCAGACCTTACTGGAAGTTCGACGATGAAGATTTTCAACGTTTTTGTTAGGGGTTCAACATCGTTGAAAGTTTATTTCACTGATAGCTTTATTGATAGTTCACTCGCTGATGTTTGCAATATAATATTAGTAAATTTATCGATGATGGTTCATTTAAAAAAAGAGAGAGAGAAAGAAGAAGCGAGAGAGAGAGAGAGACAGAGAGAGATAAACGTTCTCAAGGAAAATCGACGTTTGGAAAATAAAATATAAAAAAAGTGTCGTCGCTCAACTAAAAAATTCGACGAGTTCTGACTGATGCAGACCTCACTGGAAGATTTTCGACAATGAAGATTTTCAACATTTTCATCGACGGTTCAACATCATTGAGAGTTTATTTCACTGATAGCTTTCTTGACAGTTCACTCGCCAATATTTGCAATATTAGTAAATTTTTGCATATGAGTAAATTTATCGATGATGGTTAATTTAAAAAAAAGAGAGAGACGAAGAGAAAGAAGAAGACAGAGAGAGAGAGAGAGAGAGAGAGCCAGAGAGAGATAAACGTTCTCCAGGGAAATCGACGTTTGGAAAATAAACCAAAAAAAAAAGTGTCGTCGCTCAAACTCAGTCAGTCCGATTCTCTGTTTCTCTCACTCAGAGACCCCTCCCCCACCCCTTCATTGCTGTGTGTGTGCGGGACGAGGAGGAAGAGACGTAGGGGTTGGGGGTTGAGGTTTCGGTGCACAAGAGTCGCGCTCAGGTCGGACGTGAGGGCCTGACTCAACGTTTCAGGATTGTCAGGTGGAGAAGAGCTTTCTCGCGTTAGTACGTTAGAGGCAAATAGAGAATTCGGATGGCTGTGCGGATATAGGAGTGAGCTTCGCGCGAGGGGTGGCCCCCGTGAGGGTGGGCAGGGGGTGAATATAGTTTCTGGTTCCGGTGTGACTGCGTCACCGACCCTCGTGGCCCTTAACCAAGTACAACGGGGAACCCCCCCCCCCCCCCGCCACCGACGCTCGTCTCTCACCTAATCGACGTGACAGACGGCCAACCCCCACCCCCTTTCCTCCCCCTTGCCCCCCCCCCCCCCGCACGAGTATCAGCGCAGTTACAATGAGTGACGTTGCTTTAAAAATTCATTCGTATCCTCTCACGGTTTCCGTTGTCTCCGACCTATCCTCCACCCCCACCCACTACCACCACCTCCTCAACCCCCCCCCCCCCCCCGACCACCCCCACCGCGAAACTCATTCCCATCGCCGAGTTAACGATTCTTCGTCGTTCGAACGAATGAAAAGTGAAACAAATTTTTTTCACGGTTAACGATTCGTGAGATAAACCGATAATACGTGATTTTAAGGGGGGCGGCGGGGGGGCTAAGCGATTATTCGCGTTTGCAGTGATTCGAGAGTTGATTCGATCAATCTGGAATTTTTTATTGACACGATTAAAATCGTGTTAAATTGTTTTTTCTTCTTTAAATAAAAAAAAATGGGATAAGAATTCCCTCCTAGAGGATAATAAGGTTCGGAATAGATTTTAGAAAAGTAATCCTCGAGATTTGAGGTCCCTATCTCAATTCTCAACCCTTTCGAAGTTTGTCATTCAACCGGCAGAATTAATAATTAAGATACAGACCTCAGATTTCGAGGATACTTTGTTATACTTATTTTGAATCATATTATTCTCCGGCAGAGGCAAAATTCGAAAAAAGCACGAAATAAGGGCCACCCTAACATACATACATATGAATATATATATACACACATATCATACATATATATCACGTACATGTACGTATAAATCGTGTCTCTGTGAATCCCCCTCGCAAGGCGGGGGTAGTTCTCCGCGCCGCCCTTTCACCTTCAACCCTTAACCCTACAAACTAACACACTTACACACACTCACACACTTACACACTTACACACACACACGAGTTCTTGCGGTGGGTACGCATCAACCGTGGATACCATATCTCGCCTTCTGAGTTTTGCCTCATTCGTATCCTCGGTAACACCGGGGCAACCAAAGTTTCACTGATTATACTCATTAGCTTGATTGGAAATACGCATTATTATATTTTCCATTAATTTACGTACTTCCAACCGTACTCGGAGAACTCGCATTTTCATTGCACGTTGAAGGTGGAGTTAGAGACTCCCTGTCCCACCAACCCCCTACCCCCTCACCCCCTTCACCCCCCCGCCCCCCGGGCGCCCTATTCCCTCGTGACTAAGGGTGGACTTGGGAATACCATGTTCGGAGTATCGGTTTCATATATTTTATCCTCTCGCTCTCGTTTATTCCCGGACCCCCCCCCCTCCACCTCCTCCTCCTGCCCAAAGGGAGTATTATATCGTACGGGGTACCCATAATGATACACTTTGAAAAGTTTCGCCAGACTGTATTTACCCCGAACCCCGTTTTTAAATGCAGCTTTATGCATCGTCGTGCATCGGGGATAACACTGCGCGAGGGGTTCGGGGCAGAGGGAGGGGGGAGGGGGTGGGTAACACCGGGCGGTTTTGTATGCACCGTGTAATTGAGTTTTTCTGCACTCTGTTGTTTTTTTTTGTTTTTTTTCATTCATTTTTTTCATCAATTTTCTTCATTTTTTTTTACAATTGTTTTTTTTTTATCATTATGACGAATGTGGAAATGTAATGATGAAGAGATATTATATATCATGATAATATTAAAGTTATTTTATGAATATGAAAATAGAGATAAATTGGAAATTTCTGGTTGTTCGTAATTTTATTTATTTATTTATTTATTTATTTATTTTTTGTTTTACTCGATGATTGATGAAATTTCGTTGAATTTTTTAATGTTTTTTTTTGTTGTTGTTTTCTTGTCATTCAATCAGAAATCAATTATCATCCAAATGGGACTAACTTATTCAATGATTGACTCGATTAATCAATCAGTCATAATTTTCTATGTAAATCGAAACAGCAGAATTATCGTCCAGCCTGACAAACACTATAATTCCTCGGAATATCATTGCGACTTATTTTTTGACAGTAACAGAAATTCCAATATTGTCAAACGATAAATCAATCAATTCGATTAATACAGATTATCTAATTTTCCTGTTACAAATGATTATTCCACAATCGAACAATTCATATACATCTGTTATATCGATACAACGAGCTAACTAATGTACGATAGAATAATTTGAAATAACAATTATCGCAGAAATTATAAATTCGTCGTGTCGATATTGTCTTTTTATTTATATTCGATAGAAATAATATTTTTCAAACCATTTCGGAGTTAACATTTAAATTTAAAGCAACAAAATAAAAATGTTAACGTCGAAATTATTTGGAAAAATATTTTGTTTAAAAAAATTCTTTCTCTCTCTCTCTCTTTCGAAGAAGAAGAAAAAGAAGAAGAAAAAGAAGAAAAAAAACGTAAGATAGTCGTCATAGCTCACCCGGAGTGGCATTCGAGTGGAGATATATCTCGTTTTTGCAAGGTTGTTGGTTCGCGTGCAACGGGGATGAATTTTTACCCTGAAAGAGAGAGAAGGGTTTGAGGGGGAGGGGGGGTGGAGGTGAGCAGTGGCGAGTGAACGACCGCGAGCGATTGCGAAAGGGATGCTGACTCCTCGTTCTTTCGGGTCAGAAGGGGCAAAAAAAAAAACAGCCTGTAAAGAAGAGCAAAAAAAATATTACATAGTAGAGACCGGGGGGGCTGGACTTTCAACTTCGAGACCGTTCGGACGAGTCAAAACCCAACACCACGAAGCTGCCAAAACAAACTTTAATAACTTTTACATCTTTTTAATAACTTAAATCGATTGTTGAAAAATTCAAAACAAAATTCATGATAAACAGTCTAATAACCAATTAAAAATATTCCACATAGTTAATATATATATATATATATATGTATATAATTAATACATTCAGTCAAATTGCAAGATATTTAGGATTTTGGGGAACAATTTTACATCTAATTTTCGTATAACGATATAAAATTCGATAGTTGTACTTTTTATGCTTCGATGAGGCAAAGTATGATCGATGTAAAAAAAAAAAAAATGATTTCCAAAATAAATAAATGAAAAAAAAAAAAAAAAAAAATTCCTGTCAAATAAAATCGGTAATGCAGGTCTCTCTCTCTCTTTCTCAAACTCGAATTAAGAATCGAACACACAAGTCTTAATATTCTTAATAACGTAGTTAAAAAAAAAATTCGCTGAAATCGGCCAAAGCTTTGAACACAATAAAAATAATTTGACCAAAGCAAAATTCATAACAAAAAAAAATATATATTGCAACCAACCCCGGTCTTCCCTACACCCACACACACACGCGCGTTGTCACACATTCACACGTTGTAATATGTGTGTGTGTGTGAGGTTACGTCTGTCTCGCTCTGAAAACAGTGCGAGAGCTTTGAGCAAAGTACGCGAAGGAGGAAGTCGGAGTGAAGTGGACTGAGGTCGTCTAGGGTTGGTGGACGAGGGTGGGGGGATGATGGAGGGGTCGGGGGGGGGGGGGTTGAAGGTTGGTCCAGGAGATAGTCCAGGCGGTTAGGGATTGAGGAGGGAGGCAGAGAGTCCGAGAGAGAGAGAGAGAGAGAGAGAGAGAAAGGGAGAAGCAAGCGGCTCGGTGCAAGTAGGTTTAATATTTGATAACGCGGGCTGGTCATCCTGGCGAGGCGATAACACGGGCCCCGCGGGAACCTTCCGGGCCGACATGCCTCGGAAAACGAGCCAGCGGATATCCCAGCCGGAGCGTGAGGGGGGGGGGGGAGGGGGGACCGTGCCCATCCCGGAGGCCGTGCTCTCACCGAAGTCCTTCCTCGTTCCACAACCGACGGTTATAATACCCGAGCCCGAACTATCTCCACATTGCTGCCGGGGGCACACCGGGCTGCAACGCCAAATGACCTTCTGGCTTTTGCGCCGCGCCGTCCTACGCGACGACGCGTCGTCCCCCTTTGACCGCCGACGCCGAACCCCAACCGGCCTCAATGACGACTCAACGTTTTCTTCCAAACATTTTCACGCTTATCCTGCTTTTTTTGTTGTTGTTGTATTTTTTTGGGGGGAGGTTTTTTTTAATTCGCTTTTTTCAAATTGTTCATAAGGTGCGGAAATTATGTTTTGATGTTTGTTTGTTTGTTTTTCATTTTTTATTTTGTTTTAATTTGCTTTTTCAAATTGTTCATGAGCTGCGCAAATTATGTTTCGATATTTTTTTGTTTGTTTTTATTTTTTTTTTCATTTTTCAAATTTGCTTTTTCAAATTGTTGATGAGGTGGTCAAATTATGTTTTTATTGTTTGTTTATTCTTTCTTTATTTTTATTTTTTTTAATTTGCTTTTTCAGATGGTTTACAAGCTGCTCAAATTATGTTTCCATGTTTATTTGTTTGTTTCTAATTTTTTTTATTTTTTGAATTTGCTTTTTGAAATTGTTTTAAAGCTTCGACAATTATGTTTTGATGTTTATTTGTTTGTTTTTAATTTTTTAATTTTTTCAAATCTGCTTTTTCAAATTGTTTATAAGTTGCTCAAATTATGTTTTGATGTTTGTTTGTTTGTTTTTTTATTTTTTTTATTTTTTAAATCTGTTTTTTCAAATTGTTTATAAGCTGCTTAAATTACGTTTTTATATTTGTTTGTTTGTTTTTTTAGATTTTGTTCTCTTCGAAGAAAAAATAGAAACTACAACAATTCTCAAAGGTATCATTTTCTTTTTTTTCCATACAAAGTTTCAACACCGCAATTAATTTTTTTTGTGTTTCCATGTTACCCAAAGCAACGACCTTATCGGACGATACAGTGTATCCGAAAACTAAGGGGATGAAAAGAATAGCGAGGGTGTGTGTGTGGGTGAGGGGGGGGGGGGGCGTTATTAAATAATTCAACATCGAATTCGACCACAAAAAAATCTCAACCTGTCGTCCACGTGAATCCAACAAAATCGAAATCCAGCTATCATCCGTTTCTCCTATTTCTCGACCTCAAACCAATTTTCTTATAGAACTCCCCAACGCGTCTATAGCGCGATAATTCCATCGTCGACCGTGTCTTTATTCTTGTTCTTTTTTTCTCTTCTTTTCTTTTCTTTTCTTTTCTCCTTCGCCACGGTATTACGTATCTCCTCATGGCCATCGTCGTTCTTATATCCGTCTCGAGTTTTTATTATCAACGTGATATTTCAGTCGTTCAAATAATATATACATATATATATATAAATAAATATATAGCAACCCGAGTGAAGCCAAAATTGGATAGATAACTATAATAAACAAAATTACATATTTCTTACTCGAAACTCGTTCGTCAGAAACACAAATGAAACGATGAACAATAGAAATTATGCAAATAATTTTGTAAAAAAAAGGTTGCAAATAATTATGTAGAAAAAAAAAGTTTTACGATTGTCACGGCGTCACTTAGATTTGATATATAAATCCTATCACTAATATGACTTTTTTCATAACCAAAAATTAAAAAAAAACTTACGGAAAAAAAATCGTTAACTTCAAAAATTATATATATACATAAATTACGAAAAATAATCGTCAACTTCAAAATTTATATATTTATACGTATATAGATATATAATTTTCGAATTTGAAAATTTTCTATTTTTTTTTTCGTAATTTTCCAATGATTTTCGTCCAAAATAAAAAGTTTCATACACATATATACATATATATTCAAATAGGCGAATAGCATCCGCGAAATTTTCCGAATTTTGTGAAAATTCCAGCCTAACATCGACGAGGCCCACGCGAGAGAGACGACGAAGGCCCACCAACGAGATCCAGGGGTGTTGCAGCAGTAACGAAAGCGAAAAAGGCAACGTCGAAGCAACCAGCGCGAGAGTCGACCACGAGGCGGGGATGCAAGATGGCCGACGTTTCAAATCAGGGCGCAAGCGTGTCGAGGGGTTGGCTCCGCCCTCTAACAACCCCTGTGACTCTCTCTCTCTCCCTCTCTCTCTCTCTCTTTCTCACTCTCTCATGACCACTTCTTCCAACCCTCTCTCGAACAAGGCTCAGCCCGAGGGGGGGTTGACGGTGTCACGACTCATCCCTTCACGTTTCGACCAACCGCTTCGTATTCTCTCTCCACACCCACACACACACACACACACACACACACAAACACACACACACACAGAAATAACCATCACACACATGTAAATGCATACACTAGCTTTTATATTCCCTCTCTACGACGTATCCCATTCTTCTGTCTCCCAGACTCGTTCTCCACAAGCTCAAAACTACCCCAGCTATACGATTTACCACCCTCCACCAGCCACGAATCAGCTACCCTCCTTCTCTCCTTCTCTCTCTCTCTCTATCTCTCTCTCTCTCTATCTCTCTCACTCTATCTCTGTCTCTATCTCTGTTCCATCTCCCAACCACCCCCCAGCGTGGAACAGTTCATCCGCGGCAGAACATGTCGCGCACTCTCACGAGACAGTCATCGAGAAAAAGTTCACGATAAGGATCACGAACAGAGTTTCGATAATTTGCATGCGAAAAAAAATATATACAAGAAGCTTCCTCTATGCGGAAGCAAAAACAATCGCGATCCTAAAATCGATAAACAATTTTTTCACCGTTCGAGACTCGAAAAAAAAAAAAAAACCGGATTTGCAATAACAATGACGAATTTTTCGTGACCACGGATTGCGAATCAATTGTTGAAACAAACTTCGTAACCTGGGAATTTTACGATCGTGACCAAAAAGTGCGACCGTTGTGATTGTTGTGAAAAGCTCTTCGAAATGTCATCGCGATCGACTGAGAAATAATTTATTTTTTCTTTCGTGAAATGTCAACGTTGAAATAAAATAATAAACGTGAATCGAGGATTGACAAGGAAAAAAAAAAGAATTGATAACGATAAAAAAAAATTTTCGGTTCGATTGTGAAAGAAGAATAATATTGTTGGTAAAAAAATTACGTTGATCAATGATAAATTGATGATAATAACAATCTAAGGTAATGATAATGAAAAAACGACGTAATATCCGGGTAGTCGTGGAACTACCTGGACGTCACTGACTACACATCGTCGTCGTGGGTGCGAGTGTGTGAGTGTGTGTGTGAACGTGTGTGTGTGTTGTTTTTTAATTGTTTATGGTTATTTTTTTTTTTTTTCGTTGGTGTATGATCGGTAATCGGATTTGGCGATCGTGGCTGTGATAATCGAGAATTCGAGTGTTTTGTTTTGTTTTTTATTTCCAAACTGGCGAAAGGGACAAGGAAAGGAAATTAAAAGAAAATAATTTTTTAAATAGAATAAAACGTTAACTATTTGGAAAATTCGAGTGTGTCGACAGATGCGATAGATTTTTTACACATGGGGGACGTAAGAGTGTGTTAGTTTCGTCGTTAATCGATAGTCGCAAAGGGATTGTTTCTCATTTTTTTATGTTTTATTTTGATTTTTAATTTTTGAGTTGTCATTTGGAAAAATTAAAAAAAAAAAAGTGGAAATCGAGGGGAGACGGAAAGAATAAAAAAATATTCGCGAAGATGATGTACTCGCCGGACAAGATGATGGGGAGCAAGGGGCTTCACGGGGCGCCGATGTCGGCCCCGGGATGCTTTCCATCGGGCAGATACTCGCCACCGTCTTATCGCACGGCACCGGATCCCATGCCGCCGCCGCCACGACGATGCATGCCCAATCCACCTGTGAGTATGCTAATTTGTATTTTTTTCATAAATTAAATTCAGTTTTTTTTCTTCATTTTATCGTTGACAAAATTAATTTGGCAATCTCGTTGAATTTGAATCGGACGAACTTCGGGCCAGAGATGGGCATTCATTCAATGAAAATGTATTTCAAATACTTTTCGAACCAAATGATAATGAAGTTTATCGGATTTATTAAATATTTAAATTTATTGTATAATAATAATTGACGTAAATTGATCATAATTATTACAGAAATGTGAAAATATTGATTCTTCCACGACAATTAATCATAGTTATTGGTTCGAAAAAGTATTTGAAATACATTTTCATTGAATGGATGCCCATCCCTGCTTCGGGCTTGGAAGAATTGAAAAAAAATGTTCCCTAAGGTCCTGCATTCCTTAAGGCCATGTAGGAACATTTTTTTTTGCTTCAGAAAGCTCAAAAAATCGTTTCTCTTTTAAATTTGAAGGTTCTGGCCAAGTAAAAAAATTATAAATCAACTATAAATGTGATTGGACATATGTATATATATATATATATATATAGACTATGTACAGTTTATATATAATCTATATACATAAATTATAAATATCCAATCTCATGGATGGCTTATATATATAGAGAGAGAGAGAGACTGTATATCATTTTTTTACTTGGGCGTACCTCTGAATAAAAAAAGAATCGAAACCTTTATACGAACGCTTTGTCGTCCGTTCGTCAACTCACTTATCTCAAAAAATGGCTACAGGGTCGAGTTTCCGTTGACCCAGAATTGTGAAATTTGTCACGAAGAAAGTTCTTCGCACGAGTAAATAAAAAAAATCGAAAATCCAGCATTTTCGTCCGACGAGCCTCGAAAAGACGTCTTTTGACGCCTGCGAAGCGGACGTAAAGCGATGGATTTAAGTCCCGAGCACGAAAATGAACGATGCACGTTTTCACGGGAAATCAGATCAAAATCAATGATTTTCGAATCTTTTTCTTTACTCTCGTGTGCCTGAAACTTTGTACTCGTCAAAATCGCCCTTTTTACGTCCTTGATGAACAATACAACAATTTCAATCCTCTATACGTCGAATTATTTCGCGAAGCGAGGGGGAAAACCGTGCGCCGTTTGCACGTGTTTCAAAATACGTAGAAAATTTCGTCCTGTTTGACTTTCGGATTGTTTATTAAAGGGTTGATGAATGTTTAATTATGTGTATTAAATATTTATCAATCCTCTTCGGTGAAAGGATTTCTGTTCGGAAGCGAATAAAAAAAAAAGATAAAATTAAATAAAACAACATCGTGTTGACTCGTTTTCACCGACAGATTGGGAAAATCACCATTGCCGTCGGATTCCCGATGTAAGAACCGCGCGAATTTATTCAAATCTTCTTCGAAACATTTAGTCGATCCGATTATACGTTTTTACGGTAGCGTTAAGATGTTGAAAAAAAAAAAAAAAAAAAATGAAAAAAAAACAAAGCGGTTACTAGTTTCCAGCTTTTTGCGATAATCCGATCATACTTAAGTATATTGGACTCTCAACTCACTTCGACTTCGTGCATTCTTCGATCTCATGAATGATTTTTCATACAAACTACCCTTTCAAAAAAAATAAATAAAATAAAATAAAACAAATTATTTTCCAAGCGTCGTTTGAATACAAAAAAAAATAATATCACAAAATTTTGAATTAAATAATAAAATGTGATTAATTTTCGCAAAAAATATTAATTGATATTAACATCAATCAATTAAATCGATTATTTATTTGCAAAACTTTCAAAAACGTTTTTGTATACAAAACAAACTGATGATTCATAATATCAATATAACATTATCAATAAAATATTAACAGGATAAATAATTTCATTTTAATTCACGAGTTAAAGATACTTGAAAAAAAAAAATAAATAAATAAATAAAAAGGTGAGAGGTCAATAAAAATGTAATTCACGAGCTAAAGAAACTTGAAGAAGAAGAGAAAAAAGGTTCAGGTCGATGAAAATTCAATTCACGATCCAAACAAACTTGAAGAAAAAAAAACAGAAACAAAAAACAAAAATAAAAAAAGGTTCAGGTGAAGAGTTCAGGCATTAGAGTAATGAAAATTTGTTCATCGTCGTCGTAATTCATTAGAAATGGAATCTTCGCGTTGGCCATCGCGGAGAGGGTGAAGGAGGGAGGTGGGAAAGTTGTGGGGCGATGGGGTTCGAGCAATTTCCGTCAATTTCACGTATATAACTCGAGAGCTCATTAGGCTTATCCCCGGTGCTCGTTCTTAAGTGGGTGTTTATCACCCTCTCGCACGCAATCGTCGTCGTGCTGCGAGGTGGGCCTCGTGGGATACATCGCGATCCGGGCGTAGTCCAATCGTTAAAACCGCCACTTTGCCGCCGACGGTGAAATTTCACGCCGAGCCACAATTTAAAGGGCTTACCCCCAGTTCTACGGTTTGTAAAAAATATATATTTTTTTATTTACCGCGTATTTTTCGATAGTTCAATGAAATAGTTTCGTCAAGTGTCATAATTGTCTCGAATTAATGGCGGGAAGGACTTTTTGCCGACGGCTTGTCGTCCGGCTGGTCTTGCGCTTGTATAAAAAAATCATGAGTTTGGTGTTTGACAATGTTGGACGCACCCTCCGTATTGTTTTCCACACTTGTGCGTGAGCCATCGAGCCCAATCGAGTGTCAACTCTGGTTGTCTCGTCGAGACTATACCGATTTCAATTTGAAAAGTTATGGGATCACGTACGATAATCACTAACATGGGGGGAAACTTGTGTTTGAGAGTTGTGGCTCACGTGCTTGAGTCTCGTTAATTCGAAACTAGAGAAAGCGAAATAATAATAATAATAATAACAATAATAATAAAAATAAATAAATGAGTAATAAACGATGATTTTGATTTTTATTTTGAAACTGCAGAAGCCTAAAGAAAACCAAACCAAATAATAATAATAATAATAATAATAATAATAATAATAATAATAATATTAATAAACGATGATTTTCTTTCTTTTCCGTCCATATTTGACTCTAACGTTTTTTTTTTTTCAATTATCTTTTTTTTTTTTTGGAAAATGCGGAAATGGATTTTTGGTGTCGAATATAATTTTGAGGTTCTTTTTTTCTTTTTTTTGGGAGGACCACTAAAATGATCGATTTATTATTTCGTGCAATATTTTTTCATGGGATGAAAATTCAGATGATGCAGATTATTACAAGTGACACGAGATAAAGTTTATCGAAAGATTTTGTGATTTTGATCGGAGGAGACTGAGAATAGTCGTTGTGAAAAATGGCAGGATATGAAAGGGACTTTGGGTCTGGTCGACGAGCATCGAAATGTCGCGTTAATTCATCGGGTGTCTGTTATCGCCCCCCCCCCCCCGCTCCTGAAAAAAATTGAGCCACCGAGCATCAAGTTCGCCACCGTGTAGAAAGCTCCATCCCTGAAGCACCGAAGCGTATCAGAGCCCGTCCGCGCGCGCGCGCCCCCTCACGATAGTCCTTTACTTTATTCATGTGACGTAATAGGATAAAAAGCGTCGGTACGAGCTGAGTGCCCAGATGAGATTACAGCCTCGCGTACCGATCTTCTTTTTGTCCCCCGACGGAGCTTCGAGATCACGACGATTCACTTCGACAATCTCGTTACCCGGTGATCGATGGAATTCATCGATGCTTCTGTATCGTCGTTACATCGAATTCACACCGTGACGTCGGGGAAAAAAGTTACATTCTAAAATGTTTAAAAATAATGATAAATAAATAAATAAATAATAGTTTGTGAATTCATTGAAAGACGAATGGAAGAAAAACATTTTAGGAATTATTTTTGATCAATTAATCTAACTGCGAATAATGTTTTTAAGGAATTTTCCAATTTCAAATTCAAAAAATCGAACAATGACATTTTTTTTTTATAATTAAAATGATAGATTTATGGAAAAAAATGAAATAATTATTTTTTATCGATTAATCCACCTGCGAATAATTTTTAAATAAAGTTTTTCAATTTCAAATGCGATAAAAAACAAAAAAAAAGAAACTTTTTATTTGCAAATTAAAATGATAGATCGATGGAACAATTTTTCAAACAATTGTAATTATTATTTTTCGCTCGTGTATTTTATTTCCTCTAAATTGGACAAAAAAATTCTACAATCCCAAATGCCATATAAAAATACAACATTTATTTCGATAAAAATAAAAATTAAAAGCCACGAAAAAAGACTACAATTATTATTTTTGCTCGAATTATTTTATTTTCGGATAATTTCGTCGTTTATAGAATAACACAATTGATCGACCTACATTAATTATGATTTTTCTCAGCAAGGGTAAAAAATTTTAATATTAGTCGGTCGATTAATTTTTTTTTTTCGCCTCGCGTCGACTGACGCAGCTGAATATTCACGACGTTACTTTCATCTTCGTCGAAAATAGTTTCGAATAATTATCGGTCAAACATTGGTCCGGGTATCGCTATTACGATTTTCCGTGCCAATCGTACATACATATATATATGTATATATAGCTGTGGAGGCTATTTCGCGTGGAAAATTTCGTTACCTATGGAAATTAATACAGCCCGGAGGGCGTTACATATTTATGACCGTTGCCCTTCATCACTGGTCCGGTCTTTTTGATTTAAATTAATTCCGCGTCCACCGAACGGAATTATCGTTGTGATTTTACGGTCCGACGATGACCCCTCCGATCCATCCGAATAAATATAATCGTTTTTCACTTCATTTTTTTTTGAAATTTTTTTTTCCTCATTCTAATTCATCGTGACATCGACACGTGTATTTTTCGACCGTGATTAAATTCCTGTAGATATAGATCGAGATGGCACTAAAGTATCAAATATGCCCTTTGCCTAGTAATTGTTTTTTTTTTCGTCAGAGTAGTAGATATATATATATATATATAGCAATCAGGTGTCGATTTTCGTTCAATGATAATGTGTTCGAAATATATTTTTTTAAACAAATAATTACTAGAATACGAATGAAAAAAAATGGAATGAAAATATTTTTAGAATTAAAATGAAAAAAAAAATGAAATATAAACATTATTAAAATTAGAATGAAAAAAAAATTGGAATAAAAAGATTATGAAAATTAGAATGAAAAAATGAATGGAACGAAAAGATTATTAAAATTAAAATCAACAAATAAATGAAATGAAAAGATTATTAGAATTAGAATGAAAAAAAATGGAATGAAAAGATTATTAAAATTATAATTGAAAAAAAATGGAATGAAAATATTATTAAAATTAGAATGGAAAAAAATGGAATGAAGATAAAGATTATGTCGGTTATATATAGACGATATATGGTCTATATATGTCCATTTCCATATACAGGGTGTCCCGTAATCGTCGAGTGTGGCGAGAACCGGTGTATTCCTTATTAAATTTCGAGACGAAAATCCATTTGCGAAATTTCAATCCGATCAGTAGTTTCCGGGAAAGATGGGTTACAAGGTGACCAATGAGAGGCGGGTACGCCGCAAGGTTGTGCCTTGTATCATTGCTCTACGACTATTTTTGACTGCGTTACAGCCTTCTGAAAAAAAAAAGAATGGTTGTTTACCTTGCAGTCCAGAGACGTCAGTTCATCTGACAGAGCGGCTCGAATGACAGATAACAGCTGACATCAAATTTCAATTCCATTGTTTTTTTTTCGCTGGTCGCGACCATTCAACAAAAAAATACGTATCGTCTGACGTTCGTTGGAAAGTTTGGCACGAATCTCGGAGCACTAGCTTCCGGTATACCCGCCTCTCATTGGTCCCCCATTGGTAACCCATTGTTCTCGGAAACTACTGATCGGATTGAAATTTCGCATAGGGATTTTCGTCTCGAAATTTAACACGGAATACACCGGTTCTCGCCACACTCGACGATTACGGGACACCCTGTATAGTTTATACATAAATATATATAAGCTAAATATACATATTTTTTCATGAATGATCGTCATCGATCGTTGAATTCGCGAAACTTGGTGTGCACGATAATCTTGATACGCGTAATCCGAAAGACAAATAAACACGAGAGGTTCGAGTAAAACTCGTCGGGTTCACTCACGTGGATTATCGATTGGTCGAACCTGCGGAGAATTGAATGCACCTCTCGACGCGACCACGACTCATTAACCATTGAAAGTAAACACCGACCGAGGGCGGGCGGGGGTGAGGGTCGGGTTTCTATCCCGTGGCAACAAATGGGTCACGAAAATTACGTCCACGTATGCGAACACACAAGAGAAAAGTATTGTGGACTTCTCTCACTCGTCCACCATTCATCATTATATCATTATCGGTCGAATGCTCGGGGAAGGAAACTTTTTTTTTTTCAACACACAACGAGAACGATATTCGATGGAACAAACATAACGACCGTGAAATTATCCGATAAATAATTAAATAAATACACAAGTTAAATAAATAAAAATTATAAATAAAAAATGTATGAACAGTTGAAAATCTATATACAATTATCAATATTTCGGAAAAGTCGATTGGAATCTTATCTTAGTGATTAAAAAAAAAAGATTTTAAAAAAAGAATACAAAAAAAAAAAAATTTTTTTAAAAGGTTTATCGATATTTGAAATGACGTACGAGTTTCGATTTTTTTTTTGCTGTGTGTGTGTGTGTCGAGTCGTGGAAAAGTATTTAAAGTCCACTCGAAAGGGCCCTCACGAGCCCTTCGATCGTGCACTTGTCGCACGTAAATCTGGGAATCGAACATATGTTCGTTCGTCGTTTTTTTTTTTTTTTTTTTTTTTTTTTTTTTGTACGTTTGGGTGTTGTTGTGCAACACTGCCAAGTCCAGAAGGATAATTAATGTCAGTGGTGTTTGACGGTGTGGAATCGTCGAGGCCAGAAGTATGACGAAGGGCTCGAACGAAGGGACGAAGGGACGAAGGGGTTGACGTCGTTCTGTGTGTATTGTGGGGGTTGTGGAAAAACGAGTGAACTATATTCGAGTCATCGTTTCCTCACCCCCTTCCTCCCTCTCTTGCCCTTTCGAAGGCCCTTCCTTCGACGGTGGGCGACACATGGCTCTCGCGAGATTGCATAATCGATAGCGGTCCTCGCACCTGTGTATCTCCCGAACTCTTCACCCCCTCCCCCCCCCCCGCCATCGCACCTGTGCGACGAATTCGTGGGTGGGGCTCGAAATTCGGAACGGGCAAAAAATTCAGAAGGGTCAAAATTCCGAACGCGCAATTTTTCGAACGAGCAATGTTACGAACGGTCGCGAGAGAGAATGACATTGCGGAGATAATCGTCAAAAATTCAGAATGACATTGCAGCGAACGTACGATATTCCGAAACGATATGCCGTCTTTCGAGCTTTCCCACGCGTTGATTATCAAAGTTAGATGTATGCCGTAGGGAACCTTTTTTGTAGGAAATTCAATTCTACGCAATATTGTTCATGTAAACTTTTCATCTATGTAGCGTTGTTTGTCCAGCGTTTCGACGGGAAGGTTAAAATGCATTTCCTTATTTTTCTTACCTTTACGTCCAAACGCTGGATAAACAACGCTAGATAGACCAAAAGTTTACATAAACAATGTTGCGGAGAATTGAATTTCCTACAAAAAAGGTCGGTAACGTCATATCACTAACTTTGATAATCAACGCGTGGGAAAGCTCGAAAGTGATAACATACGTCATAGCTTACTCTGTGGGGAATAAAAAAATTAAAAAAAAACAACAACAAACAAACAAACAATTGTTCAATATTGAAAGATTGTTCGTTTCAGAAGTTTGCCCCATAATATTTTCGTTCTCGTGTTATTTTCATTCCCTCGAATTTTCGCCCTGTTCACTCCGCTGTGTTCCCGCCATTATTTTCAATTTCATCCCCCCTCCCGCCCCACAAATTAACGTGTACCCATTCTTGGGGCGTCTCTTCGGTGAGGAACGATAAATAAGGGCAAAGCGAGTAGTAAATATAAATCAGGAGTGATTGGATGTAAGTGGGGAGGGGGTTATGTGTCCCCAGTGTCCCGTGTGTGGGGTCGTCCGCGGGTGTTTCTATAGCTTCCTTGTACCACCGATGCTGCTACCCGATCCTCGATGCCTTGCCCCCTCCCCCCCTTCCCATCTCTTCTGTACTTTCTATCTCATCTCAACCTTTTCCCCTCTTCTTTCCCCCTCGTCCCATCTTACCTCTCACGATAATCTCACTTTACCTCGGCTAAGTAACGTGCGTGACACTGAGACATTGACAATTTTTTCCATCACTATTTCATGCCCCGACCATAATAATTCACCCGAACAACGAATTCATCGGAGACCACTGCCGACCCACGTCTGGCTCGCTTCTACCATGAAATCAACATCCCTTCGGAGGTCACGTGGTCCACGACAATTAACAATTATCGACGAAGAAAAAAAAATAAATAAAATGTTTCGAATAAAAAAATTCAAAAAAAAAAGATCACAGTAATTTTGGGGTTAACGTCATTCTTAGGGGTTCTTCCTCTTTAGAAGGAAAACAAACGTCATACAATGTGACGTAGAAAATTGAAATTTGGCACAGTGATACTTTTTATTGATCCACTTAGTTTTCGCTAGTTAACACCTTGAAATATTCATATATGAGAATCGAAGATGGGGCAAACATTGGTCAGTCGACAATAATTTTTTTAAATTTTATATATCATGTAAAGTATTGTTTAAAAGGGTTTGTTATGTGGAATACAAATATATTTGTTGGTGTTTTTCTTTTCATAATTCAAAATAGCGAATTCACAAAAGATGTTTGAAAAATATGCGAAAAATTTCTGATCGGGAACTACTTGACCTTAATTATGACAAACGTTTCGAGTCTCATAGATTTCTGGAAATTGATTGTACAACCTTATCATTGTGTTTGAGTCAGATTCGCACTTGACCATTTTTCTTTTTGAACAAGAAGGTAAAAAATGTTTTTTTTTTTAAGTTCAATCATAAATCATTCTAATAAACGATTATTTAAAAAAATCTATCACAGTTCCTAATTTTTACTTTTCTTCGTATTATTCGTATTATGAAATAATAATAATAATAATAATAATAATTAAAAAAAAAATAGGAGCCGAAACAATCACAAAAAAAATTGTAAAAAATCGTTATCGAAGAAAAAAAATCTGCATAATTCACATATCCAACATAATTCGCATTTTTTCACATTTCACAAAACATCGAGCCAAAAAGAAAAGAACAAAATAATGTTCGATGTAACCTGTAATTCGTCGGGGCCATACAGTGGTCGGTCAAACGGACCCACCCACACACACACACACACACACACATGGACGACAACATGCACACATACACGCGTGTCGAGAGCCCCCCGACCACGTCGAACTTTCGGACTCTCGTAGTTCGAGCAATGGGTGATCGATAAGCTTCCCCCGCGTGTAGTTTCAAGTTCCCGACAGTTTGGTTACGTCTGTTGGCCGCAAAACTATTCCAACTGAAACCAATCCACGACTGTACATTCGACCTCCGATTCACTTCAGAATTTCGTCTCTCGTCTCATCCCCCTTCCCCTCCCCCTTCCCCTCCTCCCTTCAGCCTTTACAGAACCGCAGAATTCGATTCACGATAAAATAGAAAAAAAAAAAAAAACTTTTTCGCGACCAATTTCCCGAACCGTGTGTTCGATATATTGAAGCTCATTCGTCGTTGTATATCACGTGACTGCGACGAATTAGTGTTGCCGAAACGTTTGTAGTGTTGCGACGTCGTCCTCGCGTCGTCGTCGACGAGTGGAAAAAAAAAAGAAAAAGAAATTGCAACGAGGGTTGCGGTATCGCAGGTGGAAAGGTGGATGGGGGACGTAAGTGCCCCAACTGGCTCGAAGGAAACCCGGAACGCGTGTATGTGGCACACGTGGGGTGGGTTGAGGAGGGGGGGGGGGCGGCGAGGGGGTTGATGGGGGATGCTCGAAAAATAAGTAGTGACGGACGACAGCCACGACGTGCGAGTGAAGAGCTTGCGTGGTGAACGGTCACGCACGACACGAAGCCCCCCCCCCTCCCCCTCCTCCACACTAGCTTCCACCTTCTTATCGAATCCAATAAACTCTTCCGTACTTTCCCTCTCTCTCTTTGGCTCTCTTGATACTATCTTTATTTCCGACGATTTAATCGTTCGTTGACGAAAAAAAAGAGAGTGACAGAGAGAGAGAGAGAAAGAGAAAGAATATTTGATATAACGATTTCGAAGATGTGAGGGGTTGCGTCATTGTCGGATGAAAAAAAAAAAAAAACAATAAAGACAGTCACCGGAAATATTCATTTCCGGTGTAGGACACTTTTAATTTGATAACACTAATTTTTTCGGGAAGGGGCGAGGAGAGGGGGGGGGGCGGGGGAATATTAAAGACGATAACATTTTTGGGGAAATAATGTTTTGGGTTGTAGGAATAAAGGGGGAATAAAGTTTTGAATGGTTTGATGAATTGAATTGAATTGAAAAGAAAATAATAATATCGTCGATACAACGATATTGTATAATTTTCATGTGGATATGAAGCATAGAGTATGTAAGTCATTAATAAAAGAATACATATATAGATATAAGAATGGTATTATAAGGAAAGAAAAAGAAGATAAAATCGATAGACAAAAATCATAAAATCACAAGAATTTCGTGTGTATTTATGTCATGTTTAATTTCATGTGTGCAGCACTTCAATAAAATTCTTGACAAATTCATGAAAAATTGAATCGTTAATAAAATTACTTACGAAAAAAAATTCGTTGGAATATTTAAAAAACAGAAAAAAAAAATATTCAATCGACAGACCAAAGTTATTGCAATCAAGTGAATCGCGTTTTATTTTTGTCACTTTAATTTCCGGTATGCTGCACTCTAATAAAATTTTAACGAATTAATGAAAAATTAAATGGTTAATAAATTTTATTGAAAAAATATATAAATCCATATAGATATAAATATATCGATATATACATAAATATATATAGATATAGAGTTAGGGGTTTCTTCGAAGAGGGGTTTGGAAGTTTTACACGTGAGGACATGGGGGTTGAGGGAGAGGGGGTTGGCTTCGAGGGGGTTGGGGGTTGTCGGATAACGTTGTACGAGGGAACGAATACGTTACTTCCGCTCGGAGATACGCGGTTTAACGCTCGCTTATTATTATTTTTATTAAGGGTCGCCCCGGTTCCTCCCCCCCCCACCCCACCCCCGACGCCCACGATTTCCGTGGCACGTAATGCCATAAGCCGATGAAGAGGCGAACCAACCCCGGAGAGTACGGTCGAGAGAGGGTGTTCCGACGCTGGTTGTACAGGAAATAAACCTAAGTGTGTAATTACAATAATACTTACGGATCGTCCCTTCGCCCATTGGGCCCTTGTACTTGCGGTTGGGGGGCGGGTCGCACGAGCGTGCACGCCGAAGGGCCATACCCAGATAACATTATATTCAACAACTTCGAGTCTGCTGACGATGTGGCGGACGCACTTGTACGCATTTTTGTGTATGTATGTGTATTGGGGTGGTCCTTAAAAAAAAAACTCACGCTTTCCACCCTCCCTATGGTTTGATAATATGACGAAAATTAATTCCCGTATTATTTCGGATTTTTCTTTCGTTGCCTTGGTTTGCCTGAATTGATGGTAAAGTTTAAACATTAATAGAAAAAAATTGTTAATGTCATATTTTTTATTTAAATACGAAAAAGCTGGAAAAAAAATGGAAAATGTATATTTGTAGAAAACTATGTCAAAAACACACAATAACATTTTTATCAGGTGTGAGGCAAACATAACCTAAGAAATGAAGTAAAATAAAAATCTAAATTGAATTAATTTGATAATTAAATATATAATAATATCAAATTTAATTAAATTAATGATTAAATAAAACTAACAAAAATTTTGAAAAAATGTCCTATCAAATCAGGCAAACCAGGGCAATGAGATGAAAATTGAAAAAAAAAAATGGAAATTAGTTTTTTATATTTTTGAACCATATGGAGGGTGGAGAACGTGAATTTCTTTTTAAGGACCACCCTAATGTATATATACATTGATACCTGTTACAACGAAAAGCTTCGAGGGGGGTTCGAAGCGTCGACAACGTTCGCCGAGTGGAAACTAATGAGTTCTAAATACACCGCCAATGGAACATAAATGGTTTTGTGTTTCGTTGTTTCTTTTTTAAAATTTTTTTTTTTTGCTACTTCCATACGTACCCTCTTCGGACTTGAGAGCTACCCAATTAGGTACCCGATAATTTTATTACCATTAGCGATCCATGGAGCACGGTCTAATTTCATATACTTGACTATCGAAATTATACGAGCAAATTTTTGCGTGTGTTGAATTTACATATTTTCATGGCTTGTCCAATTTTGATGAATTAATGTTGTGTCACTTTTACTGGGGTTTTTGTTGTTGTCGTTGCTAGTCGTTGTTATGAATTTTAGATTGATCTCGGTTTAATTGGTTGTGTTGTCCTGAAATTATGTTTTAATACGAATTTTTTTTTTCGACCAAATAATTGAATTGGTTTTTTTTTGTCATTGAATAATAGAAATTAAGAATAAATGTTTTTTTTCTCCCTTGAAATTTAGATCTGCACTTGAAACCGATTTAGTTGACGGAATCTAACTTGAAGACAGACTTTTTTGGGTCCTTTTTTCAATCGTCAAAAACAAATACAAATCAAAATTGAATAAATAATTATAAAATTATGAGTTGAAATAGCTCAACCTTTTCTTTCAAGCTTAAGGTATAAGTTGAATTTATTAAGTTTATTAAAAAGCTCACAAAATTATAAACTTACTAAGCTTTACGATAATTTTCATTTTTTTATTTTTTATTTTATTTTTTAAAAAAATGTATCACCACGCAGAAATATGATAAAAAAATCTAAATTTCACCACGACAAAAGCTTCCAATCTCGTTTCAAAACCCGTACGTGAAAATTTAATTCGCAAACTTGTCAACTCTGATGTCGTCAGCCTCAACTTCCGTTCCTCGAACAATATCCCACAAGCCTTCTAAATCTATCAAACATCCATTCGCCATTTTCCACCACAAAACCACTCGTCACAAAGTCAACGCGATCAAAATTCAAATTCCATTGTCGATTATCCCCCTCTCCTCCCGTCGATCCAATTAATCGTAACAATACATCGCGACAATACATAATCGTAACCCGTGATAAACAAAACCCAATAAATAATTCTAAACAATCGAATAATCGAAATTATAATCGAAATTAAATCCAACAAAAAAGGCATTCGGAAAAAAACTGGTGGGACAGCACATGTAGTAGTTGCCTACATATTCTAAACATCTATTGTTTAGAACCATATTCTAAACAATATTTGAATAATGGAAATTAAAAATCGTAATTAAATTAAAAAAAAAAAAAAAACAGCATTTGGAGAAAAATTGTGGGACAGGACATTCAGTGGTCTTCGATTGGTACGAGCCCTTCCAATTGGTTATCTCGAGGGGCCCGCGTGTCGAGGGTCATTCGTTTGTAACAACTCTAACGTGCTTGAACACACCGGACGTTGAAATAAACAATCACGGGATGGTCGGTGTGGTCGCGTCCTGATAGCGAACGAACGTGTGCACGAGCTTCACGTGTAGAGAGAGAGAGAAAGGCAGAAAGAGAGAGAGAGAAAGAGAGAAAGAGAGCCCCCTAACGTGAAAATCAAGAGTCTATCATTACGGCCATATGTTTCGCGTCCCGATCCGTATCGTCTGAACAACATGGGTCCCGTCCTACGTACGCTACATTTTTACATTGTCACGTGTCAGACAGCGAAAGAGTGTGAGAGAGAGAGAGAGAGAGAGCGAGAGCGAAGGGGACAATCGAGAGCGATAGAGAAAGAGAGAAAGAGCGATAGCTCGAAAAGGGAGAGAAAAAGAGCGAACGAGCCAATGAATGCAGGGTGGTCGGTGGCAGCCAAAGGGCCAAAGGGCCCCGGGGGTTTGCACCTGTCCATCGGAACCAACGAGTTGGTGGTGGTTTTTTTTTTTTTTTTTTTTTTTTTTTTTTTTTTTTTTTTCAATTCTTCGTGTGTTTCGTTGGGGTGTTCGGTGGCGATCGCCACACACGTGGGGGGGGGGGATGCGTGTGCACGTTGCGTGGCTATGGCAAACATCACCCAACACCAAACTCCAAGTCGTAGAACGTAAATATATATATATATTAATATAAATATATATATGTATATGTATGTATGTATACGGATGTATTTGTATGTATATATGTGTATGTATGTATGTGTGTATGTGGTAGGTCGGATGTGTGTCACTATTTAAATATAAGCTGGGAAACGTCCGTGGAAAAGCGACGTTAAAAAAACGTGGCCTCGTGAACGGACCGATCGAAGTTTCCGAGCTATCGTACATCGTCCACATCTACGTTTATAACCCATACACACACACACATATATGACACGTACGTTATCTTTTTTGACACATCTATCCCACAAATTATGTTTTTTTTTATCTCTTCTTTTCTTCTTCCTTTCGTTCTCACGTTTATTACAAAAAAAATGAATAATTCGTCTCGCCTCGTTGCACACCAGTTTACGTTATGGAAATATGTGTATGTGGGTATGTGTGTGTGGGGTGTCATTGTGCGGTCGATCTCAGCTGTCGCCAGACGTGGCACGGATGCTGGGACGAGGTCGGTTAATCCATAAATCGAAGAAGCGAAAGTGTTTCTTTTTTCCGATGTCCGATAATTATGGGTCTGGTTATATATATGTGTGTGTGTGTGAACTCGACTGTGTGCACATTCGTTGTCGTTTCTGACGATTTGAATTCGCGAAATGATAAAGCTTGTCACGTGATTTTGGCCAGGATGAATATCGATGGAAGTTGCTTCCAATAAAAATAGTTTTTATTCTTTTTTATTATTTTTTTGTTTTAATTGACCGAGAAATGAATCGATTTTTTTAACTCTTACCTAGATGTTCATTTTTTTTCGTTGTCCTTATCATTAATTCATTTTTTTTTCAATAGCATGGAATTATTTTATGAATGGGAAACTTTTGAAATAAAGAATTCAGAAGCAAAATTGTGTGACGTGATTTTGTTTGGAAATTA
The DNA here is from genome assembly GCA_963662125.1 of Diplazon laetatorius. Lineage (NCBI taxonomy): Eukaryota > Metazoa > Arthropoda > Insecta > Hymenoptera > Ichneumonidae > Diplazon > Diplazon laetatorius. Next base: position 3,180,348 of record OY759164.1, read on the forward strand.
TTGTCGATGGGAAAATTGTGAAAATTATTTTCATCCAACTGGACAAAAAAAAATTGATAATTGGTTTTGCAATTAAAATAATTGGACCCTCCATATTCATAACAATGATAAACTACTAAAACATTCCTCGATCCTGAAATCCTTCCAACAACTTAACTTTGTTTACAAAACTATTTCTATTCACAAAAAAAAAAAAAAATTTTTCAATTCATCAATCAATTGATCCAATCCTCAAATCCTCCAGAAAATATGTCCCATGAAAGTGAATAATTCAATGAGCCCCGTAAAAGTCAGTCTCGAGTTAGGTTGAAACCGATCTCGAAGTTAATTCGCACAATTTCATCAATACGATTGTTATTGGGATCAAAGCTTATGGGAAAATCCAGTGTCAGAACGATAGAATGTCAAAGCCAGACGTCGTCATCGTCGTGCCTCTTCGAAAGAGATGAAGAGAAGGGGGCTGAAAAAGGGCAAGAGGGGAGAGAGGGAGGGGGAAAAGAAAAACTAGTCGTAATAAAATTATCTCGTTCACGTGGGTTGTGCGGACAAATCGACGTTTCAATTTTGTTAATGCTGGCGTTGCGACCCCGTTGGGATTGCCGAGAGTGGAACGAACGTGTGCTGTGATCACATATATATAGATATATATTGTATATAGATATGTTATATAGTTGTCTCGGGTTTGGCACGCGTACGTGCAGTTGTGGAAATTGTGTATCGTGTGTTCTGGGATTGAAAGAAAAGGATCACTATTTTCGTGGGAAGAGGAGAAGAGAAGAAGAGAGAAGGGGGGAGGGGAGGGGCCATGACAGGGAGCATCGTAGGAAGCTTGCAAGCCCCACGTCCTGTACAAACCCCTAATCGTAGATCTCGATCTCTTGATACCGAAGCGTGAGCTCGAGAAACCGAACATAAGTCCTCACAGACCTACAGTAAAACCTCTCGATAGTCGTACCACTCTCAATATCGGACAATGTGGCGCCTCTCGCGGAATATCTTGCGATTGAACAACAGCGATGCTCAAATCAAAGATGCATCTCAAAAAACCCGCGAATTTCAAAATCCCAATTCAGCGATATTCATTTCTTTCCAAATTTTCCAGCAATTTCACATCGTACAGCTCATAGATTCGAATAAAAGAATCACAGTGTCTCTGTATATTCAAAAGAATTATTCATATATTTTCAATGGTGCTCGTGGCAGTTGACTTTTCTCGAATGGACAATTTTTAGGTTAGGTTCTCACAACGTGAGGACAGTTCGGAACGAATTATGGAAAATTGTAATTTTGTTTTTTTTTTCGTAACTCCGGCCTATTAGCTTTCGGTCGGTTTACCTTGTTCATGACATTTTTGCATTGCTTCGAACGGTATATCATTGTTTTCCTGTGAATTCACAGCCGATCGCAGAACCTATCGAGTGTGTTTGATCTGAGAGTCACTGGGTTTCATGTCGCCAGACACTAACCACAAATACAGGGAACTGTTTTGCCATTGGCCGATCGATCGACCTCGCCAATAGTGCAATTCCGCCCATTTGTACCCCCGGATTTGTCACTATTGAGAGGTTATACTGTATGCTGTGTAGTACAGGTTCGTTTTTTTCTTATTGTTGTCTTGTTTATTTTTGCCCCTCTGCCCGGAGGATCGTACGTAGTCACGATGTGGAAGGGAGGTTGGTCCGGGGGTGTCCGAGACACGTGCCGCCGTGTGTAACCCCAGCCGGACCCTCCGACACGTGACCCAGGAGCTCCTCGACTGTCTCTGTTCTTTCACTCGAAACTGTCTTCATCGTCTAACAATCCGTCTTGTTTCCATCTCTTTCTCTCCCTCTCTCTCTCTCTCTCTCTCTCTCTCTCTCTCTGATACCCACTCACTCTATTATTTTCTACAGCAAAGTGCATTAAAACCACTTGTACCCCAGCTTGACACCGCCCATCGCACGATTATCCGGTGGCTCGCTATCGCCTGTGTGATCGTGTCTCCTGATCGCTCTTCAAGAATCTTCGGATTAGCCCTGTCACGCTGTACGGTCAAGTGCTTTTGTCAAACGACTGATTGATTATGCAGTTTATGGGTTGTTCGAATGGGAAAACTTGCGAAGGGGTGGAAAATACGACGGTTGGTTGTCATGGATTGATAACGATTTGGGTTTTAATTTGTGAACTTGATGGATTTTTGGAACAGAACTTTGGGAGAATATCCAAATTGGATCATTGTTGTGGATTGGGTCTGTTTGATTGTTTTTTATTTTGGTTTGGGGGTGATTTTTGATGACCAGGGATTGGATGATCGATGATTGTGATGGAAGGGACTGAGGTTTTTGGATTCTCGTTTAAATGTGATTATGTTTTGATGTGACAAAAAACCTCCATGAGATCCAAAACCAGACCTATTTGTCTTGGGACACAATTGTGGGCTTAGGACGAAAATTCACAAGTGACCCCAAACTTAGATTTTTCAAAAATTCAAGCGTCTCAACATTTTCCAAAATTGTTGCAACATTGAAACACACATTATTAACTCGACTTATCAACTCGTGAGAAGAAAATCTAGACAATTGAAAATTGTGCAAATCCATTCACAGTCGGTAATTCATCGTCCTAAAGGATCAAGGTTCATGAATAATTTTCCGGAAGTTCGGAGGATGGTCGATGTTGAACCCATGAAAATCAACGAACCGAGTCAGAGTCCAGTTTGCATAGGGATGTGGAACGTTTATGATTTGAGGTTGAATGAGAGGGAGGCAGAGAGAGAGGGGGGGAAGAGAGAGAGAGATGGTCGAACGTCCGCAAACCGAATGAACTATTGATGAGCCAACTGGAACCAATTCGATTCCGCTTATTATTCGCAACCTGGCTTTCACCCTTCTGGCTGGTGACCCTTTGCCTCGTACACGCATACGATGACCCTTCGAACATGCAGACCCTGTCCGTTGCATTTATTTGCGAAAACTGCGTGTCCAATCGTCGCCATTTTGAAACCTTTGTCCGAGAGTTTGTTTCATACGCTAAAAAAATTAATGAAAAAAAAAATGTAAAAAAAATAGGTTGTTTGCATTGGGGACACAAAACCGCAATTTTTATGCAAATATCGGTCCCCGGATGATTGCTTCCTGACTAAAAAAAGAAAGGGGTTGGTTGAGGGTGGCAGGGGAGTCCGAAAAATTGTTAAAAAAATTTTTTGAGGTCGTAGAATCTAAAAAGATGCTGAAAAAAGAAAATTATCGACCACTTGGGGGGATAGAAGGGTTTCGATCCGATGATTTGAAACGTCTTGCCCCATATATACATACATATACATCGATGTGTCTTGAGCACTTGGATTTTTGAAAATTTCTCTCGCGATGTACGTGTGGCTTATGAAAAATTTACCACACCACAGAAGCGGGGGACGGTGATTTAAAAAGATTATTCGGTTGACGTTGGCAGGACCGAAAAATTTCCATTCGGTGACGCGCGTCTCGTTCATAATTGACAACGACCTCGTTACAGTCTTTCGGTGAATTCTTCGTTCGTCGTTGCGCGAAACCGACGACGTGGATCAAAGGTATTACGGATTATAATGGAAATTGTAATGAAAAAAAAAAAAGAAATGTAAAATGTCGTCTCTCGCTATCGTGGTTCAGTTTCGTTCTCATCTTGACGATGAAAAATCACAGACGAATACGAAAAAAATGTACATCTTCGTTCTTGAGCCAGAATTATCAGCTACACATTCATCGTTTCAAACAAATGCAAAAATAGCATTCCTCACAGTCGTTAATTGCAAAACACGAATTTTTATCTTTTTGCCATTTCACAATTTCATGATTTCATAAAGTTCATAATTTCATGAATTTCATAATTTTCATAATTTCATGAATTCCATAATTCTCATAATTTTCATAATTTTCATAATTTCATGAATTTCATAAGTTTCACAATTTCATGAATTTCACAAGTTTCATAATTTCATGAATTTCACAAGTTTCATAATTTAATGATTTCATAAACTTGATAAATTAATAAATTTCATGATTTCATAATTCTGATAATTTCTTGATTTCATAAATTTCATAATTTTATGATTTTGTAATTTGACACATTTTATAAATCGTATAAATTTTACAAACTTCATAAATTTTATATATTTTATGAATCACATAAATTTCATAAATTTCCCACTAATACGAATCATTACGAAGAGCTTCTGATTGAAATTTTCCCGTTTCTCATTTCACCGTGCCATAAAATGCAATCTCATGAAATAAATAATTTCCGCAGCCTCGAAAATAATTGCCAAATCCTCAATTCCGTCGTCAACGATTCGTATAACGAAATTTTCGTTCCCAACACGATAAAAGAGAAAAACAAATCATTCGCGAAAGAGTTAACGGACTACGGTTCACAACCGTAATTCTCGAGAAAATTCGAAAATTCGCAAGACGACGAGTAAAATACGCAACGGACCCGGAGATTCGGGTCCAGCGTCTCCGCGAATGGGAATATTGCATTGCGAAATTTCATAAATTCTCTTTAGCGAGCTTTTAGGCGGCTGACGCGAACGCGTGCCGCGCCTAGCGCGCACCGAGCTTTTCGCTCTCGTGTTTTTTTCTCTGTTTTTTTTTTTCACGTGAAATAATAATGAGCCACGACTCAACGTAAATCCGTCTAGCTCGTCTGACGGTGTACACCATCAGAGATAGAAAAGAGAGAGCGAGGTAGAGGGCGAGAGAGAGAGAGAGAGAGAGAAAAAGCTTGTCTAATATGCCAGCGACGCGAGGAGAAACAGAAACAACCGGCTTTCCAACCATCCGTCATAGTCAACTCATCCGGCACGGCAAACCAAAAATATAAATGTGAAATACGTTATCCTTTCGAGCCTTCAGAATTCTGGAAACTGAATTATGTTACGCTTTCTGATATCCGATGATCTCGGATGGTTGGAAAATTTTACTCATCTACTTATTCGAATTGTAACAGTATAAAAATTATTATTATTGTTATTATTGTAAAATCAGACTAAATTTAAAGTAAATAAAATAAATAAAATAAATAAAGTATTATTATTATTATTATTATTATTATTTTATTTATTCTCATTTTATTTATTTCAAATTTAGTAGTAAAAAGGCGACAAGCCTGCTAAATAGAAAATTTCAGTTGTTAAAAGACTACTGAAAAAAATATTGAACCTTTTCTACTGAATTAGTACAAAAGGTCCAATATTTCAGACCCACACACGACCCATTAGACCACGTCATGTCACGTTAACCAAAACTCAATAATAATTCATCATTGGATCGCATCCCAAATTCCCACACTCATCTGAGCTAGTGTTATCCCACTAATAAAAAAAAAAAAAAAAAAAAAAAGTGTACCTACAAAAATCCTGATGGCTGTGAAAAAAAGCCTCGATTTAAAGCCCCGAGATTTCGTGGCAAATGCGAACGAGATTATTAGCAGAAAGTCTTCGGAACGTACGGGGGGCGGGGGGGGGGGGGGCTTCGCGAAGGACCGACAGGTGTTTAAACTTCTTTAAACGAATCCGTTGAATAATAAAAAAACGGGGCCAGAGACGTTGGAAAGGGACGATCGGGGTTGCGCGGAGAGGGGGAGAAGAGGGGGGGGGAGAGTTTGACAGGAACGATATGGAGGCAAGTTCTTTGCCCCCCCCCTCCTCCCGCGCGATTATAACAAAAGCTCGGAGGCGCAAGCTCCGGCTCATTTGTTATTAACGGGCTACTCCGGCACACCGAAGAAGGAAGGAACCCCCCCCCCCCCCCCCGAAGTGCGGGGGAGGACTTTGAACATGGCTTCACACTTTGACTCGCGATTCTCCGTCGGCTACTCCTCCCACATTCGTCGTCCCCCCTTCATCCCCTTTCACCCTCACGTCTTCGTAAATCTAGGTAATTATCAGCCCAAAGTTGGCCGACGTGAAACTTGAGTTTTATCTCTCGTTTCACCCCTCACCGCCCTCTCGACCCGACCCCCGCTCTGAGGCTGCGATGGAAAAGAGAAATAAAAGCGATGGAAATAACTGTGGAATCTAAAACTATGAGATATATATATATGTGAAGTGAAGATATCGTTAAATCAGTCATGCAAATTTTTTTAACTTTTATAATTTCGCTAGTTTTCAATTTTTGTTTTTTTTTTTTTGTAAATGTAGTTTTGCATGAAAATTCATAATTTTCACGACCTCATTCGGAAAATTGAGTGGATTGAAAAATTCGTAATGTATTATCGTTTGAAGATTGACATGTTAATTATTGATTGATGAGGAAACTAACATTATATAATTAATCACAATTATTAATCAAATAATATAAAATATTTCTGAAAAGAGTTTCCATGAAAAAACCAAGATTTTTGTACAGTCGTTGAAAGACGACCTAAAAACAGAAACGATAACATTAAATAAATAAATAAATAAATAAATAAATAAATAAATAAATAAATAAATAAATAAATAAATAAATAAATAAATAAATAAATAAATAAATAAATAAATAAATAAATAAATAAATAAATAAATAAATAAATAAATAAATAAATAAATAAATGAATAAATAAATAAATAAACAAATAAATAAACCAAATCGACCCCTCTCTTTTTTTTCGTTTCCCGATGATTTTCCCGATACCCCATCGAAATTTTCCCGACGTTTACACACTGTAAATTCGCGTGGGGTCCAAACAGACCCCGTTCCAATGAGGGGGAGGGGTTTCCAGCCCGAGTCGGAGTATGTTATAGCGCCAGGAGCGCAGAATCGTCGAGTCCCCGCGTAGGCCAACCCTCCTCGAACGCGAATGTGGAAATATGGCGTCCGACGATCACGCGATCCTCCTCTCGCTATCTTCTCCCCTGCTGCGACTGATAAAACCAGTGTCACGTACTATGGGCCATTTCAGGATGCCGAAAAAAACTCCCCCAACAAAAAATTATGCGGTTTTCTTTTTTTCATCCCAAACCGAAATACTCACGAAATTCAACTCACTTTTCATTTTTTTTTTCAGTTCCGACTCTTGAGGTCACCTATGCTCTATAACTATAACTCTCACATCTGGAATCGTTCGTGATGTACATTTGTGTGGTATCTATCCCAATATCCATGTGCGAAGTATCAAAAGCGAAAGTATCCAAACGTATCGTTCGACTTTGACTTTCATGGATTCTCGGAGACTGAGAATTTTATCGTCTCATCTCTCGTGTCGAATATTCACACTCATCCCTCGCCAACCCCTCTGTTGGGCCTTGGAAAAATTTACCAAAAAAAAAAAAAGGAAAGCTCTCATAAAAAGAGGCCATTTCGAAACATTTCAGACCAGGAGAGCGTCGAGGGAGTGGCGAATTTTTTATTTCCTTTTGATGAAAACCAACCCTCGTTGAAGTATGATCGAAGCTGTAGCAACCCCCCTTCCACACGTGAACGTATTTACATACATACATGCATACATACATATATATATATATATATATTCACATTTTTCACGTGAAGTTGTATTCTCATTCCATTTTATGTTTTTTTTTTGGTTTTTTTTTACAATTTTGCTAATTGCTTATATGCAAATGGAAAAATTGTAAAAAAAAAAAAACAAAAATGGAACGAGAGTGCAACTTCACGTGGAAAATGTGAATATATATATATGGACATTTTTCACGTGAAGTTGTATTTTTCATTCGATTTTTTTATTTCTGGTTTTTTTTTTTTTAACAATTTTGCTATTTGTTTTCCGACTCGTGCACCGTCCACGGAGGGTGGGGGGTTGGTGGGAAGGGTAGGGGGAAGGTTGAACATGTTCAACCGTGCATCGATGCAATCTGCGAACTGCACGGTTCACCCGCGAGTCGTGTGTTCCATGGCGAGTCATATAAAATTCAATCAATGCCCCCACACGCGCGAACGGAATTCTGGTTAATCGATCACGAATTGTCAAGCTTTCATCGAAACCAACAAATTCCTTTTTTTTTTTTTTCAATCTTCTTCTGCACTCGCCCTTCTTGGGATTCTCTCCGTTGTTTCGAGAGTTGAAAACAATTTTTTGAATGCTTTTGAATAAATTGATATTTATATATGTATATATCTATATTGGACCGTGTTGCAATTTTTTATAGTAACATAAAAAATGTTCGGTCACCCTGAGCCTCGCAATATCGAAATGTCATCGTCGTTTCGATCGGAAAACTGGAACCGTTGTGTCACGATCGTTGGAACGTATTTTCAACGGCTAGTGGGGTCCCTATGTACCCCACGTGCATATGGAACCTACGTACCCATCATCTGCTCTATTTTACAGAGCTTTCTCCCTATTACGAAATAAATAATAATAAAGTACCTTCTTTTTCCGAAGAAAAGGAATTAAAAAAAAAAAAATTTTAAAAACCAAGTGACGTCACGATGATTGTTTCGAAAACGAGTTTACAATTATAACAGTCGATGTACAATGAAACTACGGTGTGTGTGTCGTGCGACAATTATGCAAAAGTTGAAGCGCCTATTCTCGTTTCGAAAAAAAAAGAAGAAAAAAAAAATTACAGTACGAGAGCGTAAATACGAGTGCACGAGGTACTTGTTAGAGTCCATTGGGGGGATGGTCGTAGATGGTTGGCGTCGGTCGTAACAGTTTCGCCGGGTAACCTGCTGTCGAGCCTGGTGCACGCTCACACGGAACACATTTTTTTTTCCCTCCCTCCTTCACCCTCGTTGCACGGGGTAGTAAGAGGAGGGCCCGCGGGGGGCTCGGGGGGTGAAGACACAATTCTGCAGTCCGCTTGGTCACGGTTTTTTCCTCCGCGCATTCCTATTTTCACGCGTCCAACCTTTTATTGCACAATTCCGCGATCGCAATCGATCGCTATGTCCACCACGTGCTTCTCGCGTAATCGCGAAAAAATCTTCGCTCATTTTCCGGGGTTCCGCTGATGTCTGAGCACCCTTATGGTTTCGGTAATTTTCCCCATTGTCTCACTCATGCACCGATTTTTACGAAATTTGGTACACTGATGCAGATCGATCACCCAAAAATAGAAATAATAATGTTAAAATAAAAATAAAAAATTGGGACCACCCTTCCACAGATTAAAAAGTGAACTCGAAATTTTTTTTTACTTACCCCATCGAGTGGGGTGTCTTTCGATAGGTCTTGTCAAATGGAATTAAAAGTGTTTCGAGAACTTTTCATTTTCGACCCTTCGGTCGCGAGATATTCGCTGTCAAAGTCGTCATCAGAGCGTCCCCCCTCCCCTCCCGCTAATTTCTAAACCATCGATTCGAAAAATCGAAAAAAATGACAGAATGTAGCCTTTCATAAGTACATTCAATAAAAATTATAAGGAACATCGTAGCAAAACCAGCAGATGAAAAATTAATAAATATAAAAACAATATATATATATATACATCTTTCGTCAACTTGAAATGGCTCTTGAAACGTATTACAAAAAATTCCCCAGAATGTCAGTGAGATTAGCCACGTAACTTTTTCCCACGCTTCCCCAACACGCTCTCGACAATTTTAATTTTTTTCAAAATTTCATTATTCAATTTTTCAAACATTTTAAAATTTTGTAAAATTTTCAAAATTTTCCACACGACATCCAATCGCCTCGCCGTGTTTGGTCCGAAATGAAATTAGATATCAGCATCAACAAAACGATGGCCAGACAAACCGAATGACGATGGGGGATGCAGTAGGGGGATGGGGGTGGGTGGAGGGGGATGGGGTAGGTCGGCATTGAATTACCCAATTCAGCGTCGAGCAGACGGGGATGACATAGACGAGAACGACGGTCGTCCGACGTGCTGCAAAATCCACGGATCGTTGATGCACCCCCTCACCCCCCTCCTCGCCCCTTCGCCACCCCGATGGCGCTTCCAGCTTCCCAAAGTAACTCGTTTAATGGGCGACGGGGCGCGTCGCGACAACGACGACGAGCTTTTGCCCCGATTCCGTCAATCTTATAACGATTACAACGTCGAGTCCTTAAATATACATTTTATGCACTCGGTCGAATGAAATATTCAGAAAGCAATGAATGTTGTACCAGGCATGGCTGGCTGGGATGACTGGCTGGCTGACTGACTGGCTGCTATACTGCAGCTGCAGCTGTTTCACGTTTTATTCCACAACCGGACGATATTTCGTCTCACACTCCAACGACCCCTCCTCACCCCTTAATTTTATCCACGATCACCGATTTTCTCGTTCGAACTCTTCGGCTGGCTCTTCGAGATCAAAACCCACGAGACGACTCGAAACTCATCCGATAACGGAAATTTTCATCTTTATTCATGTGATTATGATTAATTAGTCGAAAACATATTGATAATTATTCTGCTGCATCGGACATCTGTATGACGAATAAATCGAGTTATTACAAATTTATGTATATATGTGTGGGATTTTGTATCTACACGATAATTATTGTTCGAACGTTTTGATCGATTTTTCAGGTAATTGGGAAGTTACGATGATGAGCTTGGGACATTTTTTGGAAATGGATTGATTGTTCAATTTTTTTATTTTTATTGAAAGTAAAAAAAGTTATGTGTAGACTGTACATAGTTTTTACATATAGTTTGTACATCATTCTTTTATAGACTATTAGGGTGATTCTCAAAAAAAAATCTATCCAGCAAACATAATCTAAAAAATTTTAATAAAAATGAGTTTCATTGTTTTAATCGTTCGTGTTCGTTTTTGAAAAAAAAAATTTTAATTTTTCAGAGTCGGATACTGGACGATGCGTCCATCATGTGCAACTCTTGGTCACCCAGGCACAATGTGAGTACAATGAAACAAAATTATTCGTTTTAATCCATCAGATTCATGAATCAAACTGAATTAGTGATAATCGTATTATAATTAGTTATAATAATAATCTTTTTCCTATCTCAAAATAAATCATCCTGCGTCTTATCCAAAAAATACACATTGAACAAATATATCACATCATCATTAAATTACTTCGTAATCTAACAAAATTAATGATAAGACAATAATTTCGACAAATTCCATAGCAGTAGATTTTTTTCTTCAATTTTATATTTCTTAATTCTCTCTTTTTCGTTTTATCATCAATTATTTTATTGCACCAGCGTTGTGTCCCTCTCTCCCTATCTCTCTCGCTGAGCGAACCGTTGGTCCCTCGAACCACCGAGCTAAGGGCGTGTCGGGGGTGGTTTTTAATGGTCGTCGTGGAAAGGACACCCTGCTGTGGAAAAGTCGAGTGGGAAAAGGTTGAAAACCAATGTGTTGGTGCAACACAGTCGCGTGTACACACATATATATATATAAAAATAAATATATATGTATATATATATATGTTTGTTGGTGTACCAAACGTTCCGGTAATATTTATGTCTTCGAGGTGGAGTCGGGCACGTAGTTACACAGCTCGCGAGTGCCCAAGAGTTTCGCCAACATAAACTGGCTAACTCGTGGTTACGATTATGGCCAGAAGCAAATTGATTATTCAGATATATATATATATATAAAATATACGTTGAGGAAGCATCCTAGGCATCAACGTTCAACACACGTGCCCGAGCTCGGACCGGATCATCGTGGTTTTTATCGCCGTGTAAAAAAGAGTCAAGTGTCACTTGTGCTTTTCGCGAATGCCGAGGGACACACCTGCAACAGCTTTGCAAGCCCACGCCGCTCGCGAAGCTTTTTTTTTTTTTTTTTTTTTTTTGCTTTCGAAAGCTCGCGCGAAGCTCGATGTCCGTTTTCTCGTGTCCTTTATCGGCACAAACTCTCGTCGCTTCCTCTTCGTGAAGCTCGTGCATCGTGCGGTCACATTAAAAATAAATAATCGATTCTTTAACAAATTTGTAAATAATGATTCCAATGTGCTTAGCATGCTTAATTTTGATGTTCTCAATGATATTAGGATTGAGAATTCAATGAAAAACAAACAGACAAAATAAGATATTGTTGATTATTTTTTTTTTTCACATGATATTTTTTTTGTGATTAAAAAAAAAATTCAAACATTTTTTCCTCTAATTAAAAAACATATATTCGAGTATTTTTTTTTTTGTGTAATTAATATAATAAAAATATAATGAAACGTAATGAAAAAAGAAAGAAAAAAGAAAACGAAAATGTAAACGAACCTAAAACTTAAAACCAAACCAAAATCATTTTACAATCAAAATCGAGAAACGCGAAAATCGGATTTTCGATGTCGCTCGAGAACGAAAATTTTTTCACGTTCGTCGAAAAATGCACGGGGCACGATCGAGGAAGGGACACTTCACACTCACACGAAAGTACTCGTACGTACTTTCGAGTAATCGGCCTCCATCATACGGATAAACCGTGGCGAAACAATCGATTTCTATTTCCAGTTGTATCAACCTCGTGCCGGGTGTACAACCGTCGTGCCGTAGTCCGAGCACACTACTAGCCAGCTGGCAATTTCAATTGTCTTTCGAGCTAACATATATTTATAACGTATATGTATTTATACATATATTTATATCTATATATTTACATCCGTTCATTTTGTAGAATTAATAAGAGTCGAAATCACGTTAATGTCTGAAAATATTGAGACATCTGCGTGTATTTTTTTTTAAAATAATAAACGAGCAAAGTGATCAAACTCTAATTAAAAAAAAATGTTTCTGATTTTATTCAAAAGCGATTGAGCTGCTAATAAATTTTTCCTCATTGTCTGAAACTGTCTTTTTCATATTTTTTTCATAGAAATTGTAACTCAAAATTTGATTTTTTTCATAAAAAAAAGTTGTTGATCATTCCTTTTATTTGATAATTATTGAATACTTTTCATCTCAATATTTTGAATTTATTATTTTCATTCGAAAAAATTCTCAATTTCCCTGCTTTCCTTTTTTTTTTCGAATTTGTTAAACTTTTTTGTAATTATTTTGTTTTATTCTGTCTTGAACAATAAATAAATGTGGAATACTCAGGACACAATGGGAGTCGAGCAAATAATCCTTCGTGTGCCCTCGATTCTTCATTAATGAGACTGTCGTAGACACATACGTGGAATAACCCTTTTGACATTCCCAGACTCCGAAATATTATTATCCACCTGATTATAGGGACAATGACTGTCTGGCCCTTTAACGAAAAAAAAAACATTAAAAAATAAAAAAAAAAAACACAAGCTTGCATGGCTAAATGTCTCATGTAAGTGTCAGACGACATTCCAAAGCACTCGGTTCGATCATTCGATTTTCACATGGAATATTAATTCAATTAATGAGGGAATAATGAGATCCGTAATTTTCCAAGTTTGGAGCGCTTAGACTTGCGTCCTAATTTCAAGATTAACGAGGGACGAAATAAGAGAGAGAGAGAGAAGGAAAGCACACACACACACACATACATGAAAATTCCATCGACCATATATTCGCCTAGTTTTCGATTAAATCATCTCAATTTACGTTTCTGGCTGACAACAATTACACATGTCTGTCTTTTTTTTTTATTTCATGGTAACCAAACGAGTTTTGTGCATCAAGCCAATTGTTATTGCTATTGTTATGTGAAAAAAACTCTTGATAAGTTTTGCCAAATAAAACTCGATTTGATTTTGAGTTTGATGTTTTTTTAAATTTATTTTTTAATTTTCTAAAGTTATTCTTCAACGTTGTCGATATATATATATTCATGATATTCATGACACGAGTAATTTTTATGAAAACAAAAACAAACAAAAAAAAAAATAACTGTAAAAAATTAATATTTTTTCCTACGTCGAAATTCCAATTAACTTCGATAAATCAAAACCGATAAAACAGATTATTTAGGTGTCTTAATAAACATGAATATAGATGCATGATCATTACCGTACCGACCTCGTTTCACTCCCCTTGCGTCGTTCACCTGGCCCTAATGACATTCTGATGGCCAGGGCATCGTAACAAAATTCAAGTGCTTCAAAATTATATTGCTCAAATATCGTTCAACGAAAAATGATGATAATTCAATAAAAAATGACTTTTTTTTTCTTCTTTCAATTTTTTTATATAAAAAATTATGGTTCGAAGAATATTTTCTCTGTATGGGAAATATTCGAGTCGAGTGATAGCGATGGAAAATCCGAAAAATATTTTCTATGAGAGAAAAAGATTTTCCATAAGCGACGGGAAAGGATTATTATCGAACACCGGTGAAAATTCATCGTAGACGACAGATACTCCGCCATGCAAGCGATAATTCGAACAGTCTGCTCGTTTTCGTGTCAAATGTCAGATTTTCTCGAAGAATTTATTTATTCACGGATTTGGCCAGACTGCAAACCTCCCCCAACCCACCCCCCCCCCCCTTCTCGAACTCGGTGATCCGGAATTCGCGATGGAGATTTTCGACGTCGCAGAATTTACATCGCCATCGTACGTACACCGTCACAAACCCATCGGGCCGATGTAGGTTAAACGGACGAAAATAACGTAAATCGTGCCAACTCGAAGTAACGTTGTCGCTTCGCTGTCTCTTCCATCGCTCTTCGTTATATATATATATATATATATATATATATATATATATATATATATATATATATATATATATATATATATATATATACACACATACTCTGAATTGTCAGAATTTAGGCTTATCAGGATTTATCATGATAGTCTAAATACTCAAAATTATATATTATATATAATATATCATTTTATACTTATAAATTGTTATTGAATATTATTGAATTATTTGAATTATAATACAATATATATATATATATATATATATATATATATATATATATATATATATATATATATATATGTGGACTGTGCATTGTCAGTATTTTAGGATTATTCCGATTTATCGTAAACGTCTGAATACTCATTTTTCCAAACAATTCGATTCCGAATCGATTATAATTAATCATACACGAAATTCCAATGTAAAATTCGATTATTCCAAATATCCCCGACTTCCCACATTAACATTTCACACACGAAGCTCAATAATTTCCATCCGAAATTCGAAAAGATTCGCATTGAATTTTCGATAATTCCGTTAATTCGTTAATTTTCAAGGGATAAAACTTCAGCCATCGACGTGCAAATAAATTATTTACACTATATACCGAGAAGCCAATGAACAGTTAACGAAACATTGGAGTGTTCGAAATGTTGACCCTTCGGAAATTTGCTTGTTCTAAATTTCGAACCCAACCCCAACAATAATTTAATGATTTTTTATAAGAAGAAATTTCTTTTTACGTAAATTTCTTATAAGGAGGAAAATGGAAAAAAAATGTTAACCTATTTATTGTCAACAAACAACAACCACCCCTACCATTATTTGTTTTTCAACACTCTACAACCCCCATAAAAAATTCCCAATCACATTGAACAACGTCGGGGGAGGAGGGAGGAGGGAAGGAAATGCGTTGTAATTTTTCAAACTTAAACTCCAAGTCCTCATCCACGGGGGGGTTGCAAAAAAAAAATCAACCTCCGTTTGCGAGCGATAAATTATCACGACGTTTGTGGGGTACAGTTAATTCAATCGTAATTGGCTAATCCTTAACACCCTTCACTGTTGTGCGGTTGTGCAGGATAAGAACGAGAGCAAGAGAGAGAGAGAGAGAGAGAGAGTTGGCGATGGTTGGGGTGGGATTCGAGGGGGTTGGTTTTGCTCCGAGGTTCCGAGACGTCGGACGCTTGGAAAAATGACTCTATTAACGTTGAGGATGAGAGGGGGGAAGGGAGGGGGGTTGAAGAGAAGAGAAGATGGTTTACAAGACTGAGCGAGTTTTGGTCCTGCAACGCTTTCTCATCGTCCGCAGCAACAAGTTTTCCGGCAAAACGAACGTTGTGTTAACTACTGAACGCTCTTTCTCTGTCACTCCATCTCTCTTTATCTCTCGTCGTTTCTTAGCCCCCTCCCCCTCTGAGAAAGCTTCTAATAAGGTCAATTTGTATTCGCGAAAGAAAGTTCGTTGCCCAGTGGAATTTGTGTGGTCCGGACTAGTTTTGCTGGTCGGTTTCTCGTGGGTGAACGGTGAAATGCGATGTTTGCCCGGGGGCCCCTCGCAGGGTCCATCCGCAAGGACTTCGGACGAATTTATCGCCACGTTAACACTTGGCTCAAACGACACATTCGTCTTCATGAGGACGAGGAGTATCGTACATCAAAAATTAGACCCGGCAAGACACCCTGAAGAGAGCGAACGGAGCACAACTGAGATGGAAGTCGGAGTTACTGATTGCCCAGTCGTTTGGCTGGTTAACTAATTCGTGAAATATTTGTTTTTTTTTTCTTTCTTGTTATACTTTTTCTTCTTCTTGACAACTACGAGACAAATTTGTCATTCGTTGTCAACAAATTTCGATCGAATTCAACGATCAAGACGAAAAGTTGAAGTGTGAATTTATTGAATGGAATTTTTTTATGGAATTTTCGTAAATTTGACTGATAATTCAAATTTAAAATAAATGTCAAATTTAAAATAAGGTTGACAAACCGGATTTTTAATTGATCAACAAAAGTGATACATATTTTTCCAAAAATGAAGGAATTTCACTCGAACTATTTTGTTTTTCCTCGATACAAACGCAAACTTGTATAAATTGCATAAAATTTCCAAAAATTCAAGTGACGTGAATTTTTCATCGGATTTTAATCGAATTGAAAAATCGAATCAGAGTCAAAATCGTCGATAAGAATGTGACTGATGGTTCGATTGAAAAAACAAAAAAATATAAACTTTGCAGATCAATCAAAAATCCTCGTTAATTTGTTTCATCCGTAATTAGATATATTTGGATGATCAAATTGAAAAAAAAAAATAACATTCCGGGTATCGAAGGTCGAAGGTTGGTTATCAACGTGTGCTCGAAGCGAAGGCAGATAGTACGTGGAGGGAGGGAGGTGGGGGGTGGGGGGCTTGTGGCGAGCAAGAAAGAAACGGAAAAGTTCATAAATAATCGAAGCGTATACGTCCGCGGGCGCACGTCGCGGTGCTTTCCCCATGAAACATTGATCGCGAGGAGCACGTACCTCGACCGGGGCTCGCCGAGGGTCTTTATACAAACGCCGCGTGGACGTTCACGGTGACGATGTATCAAATGAATGAATACAGATACGAAACCCGGAAGTTAAAAAGAAAATAAAAAGAAGAAGAAAAAAGAAACAAACTCGATGGCAATGTGGGTGATATGATCGACGTGCAATGAACAAGTCGCAATCACATTTTACCAAATGAAATTCGAATGAAACATTTTTTTATTTTTTATTGTGATATAGTTTATATTTATATCATTATAGTCGATAAAAAAAGATTTTAAATACATAATTAACTATGTTTGAAGGATGCACTCGTTCGTTTTATTTACATCACGACAAATGCATAAATTAAACGACATTATGAATCGATCGAACTCACAATCGGTGATTCCTTTTTTTTCGTTTTATTTTGAGATTTTTTCACAGTGATTTATTTATGTATTTAATAAAATTTCTTTTTTTTTACATTACCTTGATTCGATTATTTTAATGACCGGAAATCTTGTGTGCTGAGTATTTAATGTCGTTCTACATTCCCAACGTTCTCTTTTCAATCGATAAGAAATAAAATACATTGATTTATGATAATTAGTAATATTTTTCTCGATAACAATTTTGAAGGAAAAAATTCAATTTCATCGATAAGATCTTTATTTAAATCTTATTAATAAGAATTAGAATAATAGAAAATTCTCACAAATCAATGTATTTTATTTCTTATTAATTGGATTTAAATAAAGATCCTATTGATAAGATTTAATTTCTTTCTTTAAGATAGTTATCCAAAAAATATTACTAATTTTCATGAATTAATGTTTTGTACGATGCGATTGAACTGCCATGTAAATATTTTTTCCAAAATGGCAACGCTTCAAAGACGGTACTCTGATTTTCACAATAAAATGTTTACTTCTCGTGTGGTCTGGTTTTAGTTTAAATAATTATTTGAATAACGTTGATTGTATAATTTTTGTATTTAATGTTTTTATTATTTGTTGCAGGGTGACATTTTCGGTGGACTCAACAGTGGCATACAGGACGGTTTGCTATCGAGAGCGGAAGCTCTGGCGGCCGATCTTGGCAAGCACAATGCCGGCACCCCGATGCCACTGAAACACGATCCCGTGTCGGTTTATCATCACGGGGCTCACATGCCAACCCCACATCCGAACAATCGGCCGCATCATCAGGTACAATCACACCTATTTGTGAGTCCATCAACAATGATAATAATAAAAACAACAACGAATAGCGATAATTATTTAATAAGCCCGTTAAAAATGAAAATCAAACAAAATGAAGAATGTCATTCATCATTTTCCATTTTTATTCGTCGAGTGGCAAATGGAAAATTAAAAAAAAAAATGTTCCATTTTTATTCGTCGTATCGCGAATGGAAAATTGAACAAAAAAAATAGAAAACAAAATATAGCTTTTTCGAAGGGCTTTCGGCTTTCGAAAAAGCTGCACGATGATTTTGTAATGATCTCCATGTGTGTAAGCGATTACAAAATTAATCCCCTCCCCCACCAAAAAAAAAAAAAAACAACCAATATCAACCACCAGGATTTTCTGCAATTTTGTACGAGTACCAGAAAAAAATAAATTGTCCCCCACGTTCGTTGCAGCCTATTTTTGTTATTTTTGTCATTTTTTTTTTTTTTTTGTTAATTTTTCGTGAAGTTTGCATGGGGCTTCGATCACGTGCAAAAAGCTTTGTCGCGGATTTTGTCCTCCGGAATATTTCATGAAGTTTAAAAATTCTTTTCGGCACTTCGTTTCGTACACCGAACGAAGTGATTGTTTTTCATCGCGTGTTGTTTTTTTTTTCTCTCTGTTTTTTTTTCGGCAACGAGTACTCGCGTTTGAATTACGTATGATTCGTTGGCAAAATACTTTTTCACGTGGAAGAACGAATGGAACATTTTTTTTTTCATTGTCGGTTTGTTTCTTTTTTGTTTTGTTTTATTTCGTTTCGTTTTTTTTTTTTCAAATATACATATCGAATGGTTGTACCAAGTGGAATTGTTATCGTCGACGGTCAGACTCGACGGTCGTAAATTCACAATTAGACTCGCCATTGGTTCACTCACTGAAAAACTCGGTTTTTGTTTTTTTTCTATTTTTTTTACGACCGAAAAAGAAAACGAAAAAAAACCGGAAAAAATAACGGGCGCGTTGATGAAACAGGAAAAAAATTTAAAAATATATATGTATACGTCGACAAACATGCACCGGCCGATTTCATTTCGTCATCAACC
Organism: Diplazon laetatorius; assembly: GCA_963662125.1. Lineage (NCBI taxonomy): Eukaryota > Metazoa > Arthropoda > Insecta > Hymenoptera > Ichneumonidae > Diplazon > Diplazon laetatorius. The sequence continues at coordinate 3,199,600 of OY759164.1, forward strand.
CCCTGTTCGTTTTTTTTTTGCGGTCGCACAATCGAACACGATTGTACACTTCGCACGGTTTAAGGGTAGAAGGGAAACACAAGGTTCATATACACGAGCCACCATTAACCCCACGGACTCTTTGCCCGGGAGGGGGTGGATAACTGTGACATACTTTGAAAATTGTTCAACACTAAGTACATTCATTCGCGAGGGGTTTAACTTAACGTTCGGAATTGTTCTTTCTGTTTTTTCCGTTTTGTTTTTTACTATTTCAACCATTCGGGTCAACGTCAATTCGAGCCAAAACAAAAAAAAACGATTTTTTCCTTTAAATTTGCAAATCGAATATCATTTTGCAACAAGAATAATTTTTTTTTCTTCACTTCGGTGGAATTTATTCCACATGGAACAACCCTTTCTCATTGCCACCAAAGGGTCGAAATTGACATGTTCGACATGCTTCTCATGTTCTAAACATGTTAACACAAGAATGTCTGTAACATTTTTAACAGGAAGCAACAATAATGAAAATCACAACAACAACAAAAATATCTATACTGATCACACGAAAAAAAAAAATACTTTGCTTGGTCACACTCGTGTTTCGCGATTAGCCTATCACACCCCAGCCTCTCTGGAGCATCCCCCGCGTAGCACCCACCCGATCGAATGAATATGCCAATTATACACGCCTCGTATTTGTAAACATACTCGTTGGTCATTAACGTAGACCTCCCCCACCCTCCCCCTGCCTCTCCACTGCACCCCATTACTCCCCCATACACCGCCACGTTTTCCAACCCCATAACACACAGTTGATCTGAGCAAGAACCGTCCCGCGGGTTATGATTCTCGGTCTCCGATGCGCAGATGGTCAGACCGTTAAATGTCGCATAAAGTCTGTTTTTATTCGTTATACGCAGCTCGACGACGGATTCAATAACCCAGGGGCAAGGGTAGAGTTTGGTTTGGGTCCGGAGAGTCAAGCATGTAACGAGTTTTGTATCGCGACGGGGTTCGAAGGAGTGATGGAGAAAACTAGATAAATGTTCGTGGGGAGCGAAGGGATGAGTGGTGAAGAAAAGTGCATCGGGACGAGTATAACGAAAGAGGCTTGATAACCTTATTCCCCCTTTCTATCTCGCTCTGTCTCTCTCTCTCTATATATATATATATCTCACTCTTTGTATTGCTCTCTTTCTCGTGTCAACGTAATGATGAAATATTGCATGGGGTCTCTGGAGAACCACCGAACACACGTCAACCCCATACGAAGAGAGAGAAAGAGAACGAGAGATAGAGAGAGGGGGGGGGGGGGTGAGAAAGCGAGAAAGAGCTCAAGAGAACGAGAGAACGAGAGGAAGAGAGAGAGAAAAGAACCGAGAGAAAGATAACAAGATATATTGATCGATCGATTGATAAGTTTTTATTTAGCTTCTCTTTCTTATTCAATAATAATAAGACAGAAAAAGAGAATGGGAGCGACAAAGAAAGATAATGAGAGAGAGAGAGAGAGATAAAGAAAGATAAAAAGAGATCAAGAGAGATCAAGAGAGATCAAGAGAAATCGAGAGAAATCAAGAGAAATCAAGAGAGATCAAGAGAGATCAAGAGAAATTAAGAGATATCAAGAGAGATCAAGAGAAATTAAGAGAAATCAAGAGAAATCAAGAGAGATCAAGAGAGAACGAGAGAAAGAGAAAAACCAGCCGCAGCACTTGGAAATATTTTTTTGTATAATTATACATTATAGAACGATCAAATGGTCATCGACAATGACGTGTCATTAAAAATTTCCGAGACACTTCCGGTTTGACGTATCCTCCAGGATGTCTTTCGGCCTGATTTGACATTGCTGCTGGTTGTTTTGGTTTTATTCTTTCCTTCTTTCTTTTTTGTTTTTCATCGTTTCGCAAAGGAGAGGAACGTCCGTCGAAGCTAGCAGAGATCGTGGTAAAAAAAATATGAAGGGAGCTCATAAATAATTTGCAAGGGGTCGGCCGCGAGTGAGCCCGACGCGTGTTCCCCGCGCGCGTCGTTGTCTCGGTGTGTTGGTGAGCGACCCAAGCGCGACATACCGACAAATATATGTATGTACACACCTACGTTGCATCGTCGCGGAGGGGGGGGGGTGGGGTCGTGGCACGTGCTGCATAATTGTGGGCGACGCTCGGCTAACGCGATTCCCCCGGTTGCAACAACCGGATGAAATGTCACAGTCATCGACCGGTTTGCCATTGGTCCGAGTCTTCATGCTGCGGGGCACCGATGTGCGTTCTTGCATCGTAACCTAAGGACGACTGGTTTACCAGTGGCCAATCACTGTGACTATCCGAGATAGCGTACTCGTTTTACACGCTTGGCCGAAAAGGGGGAGGGGGTAAACTTAAGTGTCGCACGTTTCTCGGTCTGTTTCGTAATTTCAACCCTCGTTCGTTCTATACGGGACTTTTGCAATTTGTGACAATTATCGAATTTCAATGTTCCATCGGATCGTCTTTTGTGTACCCAGTGTCAAATCACGAAAATTTGGCAGGAGGATTGGAATGGGAATTTAATCTTCTGGATTGCTAACTCTTTTTTTAGGGGTTCCGGGGGAGTTTTGGGAACTTCAGGGTTGGGGTAAAATCTTTGACGATTACTTTTTTGTTTGATGATGATAGCTTAGAATCAACGTAAGAGTTGTTGATTCATTTTTTAGTTTGATTGTGCTGGACGTAACTTCTGCACCCTCTTGTTAAATGTTTGAATGGGTAGTTTTCAATTAAATTTTGGCAATCGGTTCCGTATATGAAGATGTTAAAGTCACATAAATTACAACTGAATCCAACTGCAATAATTGGCGTACTCCTGATATGCGAATTTTGAACCAGTTCCAAGAATCCAAACATCAATGATTTCGGAGAGTCCAAATTCGTAGCTGAACCAACGTGAAGAAGACACCCTAAGGCAAAGTTGATCGAAATCAGTTCAATCGTTGTGATTGGAATAAGGAAACAGTTGCTCGAATGGGAAATCGGTTGTCTTAATATTGAATACATTCCCTAAGGAACTATGAATTATTTTAGGATACAAGGAGCCTATGAACTAATCCAGGACTGAAGCCATCCCCCTAGTTCCTTCCAAATCCGTTGAGCCTCTAAGACGTGGTTGAGAAAAATTAGCAAGAATGATTCCTCACAGATGGACTTTGTAAAAATTAGATGCGACCAAAAGAAGTCGTGCCTCTGTTCATCATTGGAATTTCATCGAAAAGAAGTAAGGAAAGAAAACGGACCAGGCTGGAAAAACCGTAAGACCAGCGTTCAGAAACTATACCGAGGTTATTTAATCGGCTTCGATCGAATCATACTTACTCGCCAAAACCCTCGCTGTCTCTGTGGGCGTACGTTGGGGTGCATTACGTAGCTCGCACAAGCCAAGGTAACGTGATTCCAGCTGGCAGCGCGGCGGCAGAGCCACGGGAGAGTAGGCGCAATCTTCGCTACCCCCTTCGTGCTTTCTCCACGGAGTTTCCTATTGGCCGCTTGTGTCGCCGTTGGGAGTTGGCAACGGCCAAACCACCGACTACAACTCCCACCCCTTGACTATATACCGGAGACCCCGGAAAAAAAAACACTGGCAATTCGATTACGAAACTTTTATACCTTTGTTTCACTCACTCTGGGGGTCTTCGAATCACTCGAAAGTCCCGGCCACTGTTATTGACTATTGTCTGGCACGACCTGAAACGATTTCGTCTAATTTATGGCACTGGTTGAACGAATTTGCGATAAGATTTTTTTCTCAAGCGCTTCGAGGAAGAGAAATATCTGTAACGATGACTAAATTAAAACGTCTTCATAATCAAAATGCAGTTATTCTGAAATTGAAGTAATTTGAGAGGTGATTTTAAAGAGGGCGCATTTTAATATCCTAATTCACTGATAATTATTTATTTTCCAAATTTTTAGCAATTTTAAATCCAGACAGTTATAGATTTGATCAAATGATTAGAGGTTCATTTTATACATTATATAACCATCAAGAAGTTTTACCGTGCTTGTAAAATTGTGAAACTTTTTTGAGCGTTGAATTATCTATGGGCAATTATGTGATAAACGAACTTTACACGTAAATCGTTATTATTATTAATGCTGAACAAATTTGTTTGCAAATTTTTTTTTTTTTCATACTCATCGTACGGCCATTATATATATCGGTGGGCTGCGTTGATATATCGCCGAGGATTATTCCACTTTGAAGTTGATAGAGTTTCGTCGCTTTGCTCGTCGATGAATTTTTCCACCTTGTCGTGGAAGTTTGAGGTCGGCCATTATTCAGTGAAAAACAACTTTTTCCTCGTTGTAGGTCATCCACTTTGTAGTGATTACTTAAATTTCTTGCATCAAGCTCAACAATTTAGGATTATGATTTAGGATCAGGAAAATTCAGATGAACAACTAAATCTTACCGAATGAACTTCAAAACCTCAGGAAATGCATATACGACCAAACAAATTATTGAATCATGCATCAACTTGAAAATTTGGCAACTCCAAATAGGGTTCCAGGTCAAACAAAGTCCAAACCCTTCGGACACAGCAAAGAAAAAAAAACAAAAGCTGCAGAGTCAAGCGAAAGGGCAACGAACAAGCTTGGTAGCCATTTTCCCATTCGGATGTATCACGAAAAAATTCGAGGTGATCCCGTTCCCAACGATGCCACGTGAACCACGTGATGTAGCTTCGATGGAAAGACGTCGGCAAACTATGACAAAGAAAGCGGCTGGGTCTGGGCAATTTGCGATTCACAAAGAACCGATGTATGAATATAAATGGCCGGTTGGAAGAATGTACCTGCTAGCGTATCCTCAACGATGGAAAATGGAAGGGCGAGCGAGAAAGAGAGAGAGAAAGAGAGAGAGGGGGAAAGCAAAAGATAGATACCAGGTTGGCAAGTGTGTTCGCCATATAGAACATTGCGATATCGATTCACGTTGCTACCCTCGAAGCTGCTTCTGTGACGCTAAGCTGCCAGCTCGTTTTCCATCGAGGTTCTTCCTAGTATCATCCTCACGTGCACCAACTACCTTTTCACTCAACCTCAACCGTCGCTACGTAACCTCTGCCGATTCGACCGATCCAATTTCTCCGTCTGCGACGGACACACTCGGCATATCGTGTTTCGCATCGACAACTTGGAAGATCCAACTTGTTACAACCCTGGAACAGCTATGGGAAAGTGTTCATTCGATAAAAATGTATTTAACATTTTTTTTTTGTGGATAGCCGATCGTGAATTTTAATGAATGTTGAATGTGGGAATTTATTGTTGAACATGATTTATCTAGGTTATGAAGAATTATGGCAGATGTGTGAAAATTTAGGAGCCTTTGTTGTCGTTGATCGCTGTTTTTTCGTTGCAGAAATTTACGATGAGCTTTTTTAGGATTCTGCTTTTTTAGGATTAATTGGAAACTCTCGTGATTTAGATCATTCCGTCTGTCTGAATGTCACAATTCTCTTATTTTCTTGTTTATATGCATATTATGATGAAATTTGGTATACGGGTGTAGGATTCATGACCCTAATACTGAACTGGATTTTTGGAAAAAAAAAAGTTTGGACCCTCCTAAAAGAGACTAAAAAGTGTACTTAAATTTTTCTTTTCACTTACCTCATTGATGCTAACTTCGTAGGTCCGATAAAAATTTGTTGAACCGTCACATACATAGCTTCCTCTAAGAGGAATAAAAAAAAAACAACAACACGTCTTTCGTCCCCTGCAACCTAATCTTTTACACAACAATGATATAAAAGTCTCAACAATTTAATCTAAAAAAAAATTCGCTCCCAATAGCCAAAGTTCCAGACCCAATCATTGACACACAATAATCTGGCCAAAAATGAAATCCATAAAAAAAAAAATCATTCCCAAGACTTCTTTTTACGAACCCCCGTTCGATATCAAAAACGATAAAAATTATGCGTGTGAATTTACGACCGACTGCAAATACCGAAACATAAGCGCCTGACACGCGGCGCCGATTAAAAGTACGCCGCTTGTTGTTTGCAGATGAGCCATCCCGGAATGGAGAGTCTGGACATGTTGGATCCGGCAAATTCCATGACGACCCTGACCCCGATGTCGGAGGGCGGTGGTGGTGGTCCCGGTCATCACGGTGGAATTCACGGACCGTCGGTATACAGCGGCATGAACGGAATGATGTCGCACCATCATCACACGAACATGGGAGGCACGGTTCCGCATCCGCATCATCATCCGGCAATGGCGGCTGCAGCCGCAGCCGCGGCAGCTGCGGGTCTTCATCCGGACGCGGACACGGATCCCCGCGAGCTGGAAGCCTTCGCCGAGCGCTTCAAACAGCGTCGCATCAAGCTGGGAGTCACCCAAGCGGACGTTGGCAAAGCTCTGGCCAACCTGAAGCTTCCGGGTGTCGGAGCTTTGTCGCAATCCACGATATGCCGCTTCGAATCGCTCACCCTGTCGCACAACAACATGATCGCCCTCAAACCCATTCTCCAAGCCTGGCTCGAAGAAGCCGAAGCCCAAGCGAAGAACAAAAGACGCGATCCCGATGCGCCCTCGGTCCTCCCAGCTGGTGAAAAAAAACGCAAACGCACCAGCATCGCAGCACCCGAGAAAAGATCTCTCGAAGCTTTTTTCGCTGTACAACCCAGACCGACGGGTGAAAAAATTGCTGCGATTGCCGAAAAACTTGATTTGAAAAAAAATGTCGTTAGAGTTTGGTTTTGCAATCAGCGACAGAAACAGAAACGCATGAAATTCGCGGCTCAACATTGACCCGAGGGGGGCTTGTGACAGCAAAATTGACTGTATCCCACGCCCAATCTTGAACCCAAGCCCGAACCCATGAACGAGTATCAGGGTTGGCCTTAAACGTCATAAAAAAACGTTGATGAATCGTCGGTTTCTTTTTGTTTTATTGTCATCGTGATTCGGTTGATCATCATCAGATCGATACGGATTTTCATGAAGAATAACGACGGTTCAATGGTTCAGATTGTGGCGGGTGCATGTCCCACCACTGTCGCAGGCACTTAGGTAACGCCTGAAGAGGAGAGTTTATTCACACGAGTCTGTCGAGTTTGTTCGATTCGTCGCTAGTTTGGTTCGTTGTGCGCCATCCTTGCGGGACGATTTTGGATAGAGCGAAGAAAGAGTGTGTGAGAGAGAGGGAGAGAAAGAGAAAGAGAAATATTTAACATTTCTGCCCACGACTTTGAGCATCTTTAATCTTTCAATTATTCAATTTTTTTCAATTATTCAATTATTTTCAATTATTCCATTACTTTCAATTATTCAATTTTTTTCAATTATTCGATTTTTTCAATTATTAAATAATTTCAATTATTCCATTTTTTTCGATCATTCAATTTTTTTCAATTATTTAATTTTTCAAACCGAATGTTTCAAATGTTTATCATTATTTTTTCTTTCTTCAATTTTTTTGCAACTTCAGCGAGATTTTAATTTTTCACAAAAGCGATTGAAAGTGATTGAAAAAAAAAGAAAAAAAAATGTTGCTCCGAAATAAGATGAATTGCCGTTTGTTGTTTACCGGAAGTGACGTTCCAGTTTGACGAACGGCTTGGGGTAAACGTGTAATCTCGTGTCTGTCCCGTAGTACGAAACTCGATCGATGAGAGAGTCTCTATAGCTCCGACGTTTCGTCGCGGCCGGATACATCGCAGCTGCGGATATCGAGAAAGCTCGAGAAAGAGAGAAAGAGAGAGATAACGAGAGCCAGAGATAGAGAGAGAGAGAGAGAGAGAGAGAGAGAGAGAGAGAAAGAGTGCAGAGCATGTATAATACGTACTGTACAGCTCGATGAGAAAGCTGCTACGTTAGAATTCGCGAAGAGCCTTTCAAGTCGTGGGCGAAAAATAAGGGTTGTGACGACTCATCGAGAGGTCGCGAGCACGATTTGTATTTTTTTCTTCTTTCTTCGATTTTATTATGGATCGTTCTAGGTACTCACGTGCAGCGAATGAGGAATAAAAGAGGAAAAAAAGAAGAAGAACAAGAGCAAGAAAGAAAGAGTACAGTTGGCGAAACGGACGTTCGTGATAACTAGTGGTATCACGACTCGAGAACACATAACAACAAAAAAATAATCATAAAATATGAATACACACACACGAACACACACACACACACACAAAAGAAAAAATAATAATATAAAAAGTACGTATTGTTATAAAATCGATGCGTGGATCCTCGTGGGATTCACGTGGAAAGTGATATTAATCATAATAAAAACACACAAAAAAAACATAATTGAAAAACAAACGATGCGAGTGAATCTCGCACACGTGGACAATGACGTGCAGTGGACTGTGTTGTAGAAATGAAAAGAGAGAGAAAGAGGGAATAACAAAAAAAAACAATATGGCATAACTCGCGATTGTCGCAAAGTGCAACGAAAAAATAATTGTTTTTTTCCATGAAAAATTCAATCGTTTGCGTCGTGAGAAAAAGAGTTATATGTTACGTAGTTGATATTGGACAATCAGTGATGAGACTGTATCATATCATGTTTGAAGCAATACGTAGACGTTTATTGTAAACGATAATTATCAATGATGTTATTATTTCGACGTAATTAGGATTTTATTATGTATTTATTATTTTTTTATATTTTGTTTTTTTAATTTAATTATTATAAAAAAAACAAAGAGGCGCGTTTGGACACGGAAAAGTGCGCGCGTCGAGCAATACCATGATTTAAGAGATAAAATTATTATTATTATATAAATGAATATAAATATATATAAATATATATTATATATAAAATAAAAATTCATAACTTGTAAGAAAACGAATTGATTCGACAATTTTCGTTCGAGAAAACTGACGAAAAGTAAAATTTTCAATTTGTGTAAATACGGTACGAAAGACACGTGGGTTACAGGTGATAAGTATTTTCTAGTCGAAATAAAAAAAAAAGTAATTTTAAAAAATAATCTAAATGATAATTAACAAAATGCAAAAAAAAATGAAATAGTAAATAAAATGGAAACGAATAAACAAACAACACAACGTTCTAGTGCAATATAATTATTAGCGATATCGTAAAACGTCTCTCGTTTGTTTTTTTTTTGTTTTATTCTGTCATTAATATTTTTATTATTTAATTTTTTTTAATTTAATTTTTCGTAGTCCAATAATCGATGTTTTTCGTTTTATTTGTCTGATAATCAATGCGAGAGATGAATCGTGTATGAGGCTGGCCGAGTGTGCTGTTGAAAATTGTACGAATGATGGTAATTGAATCGTGAAGAATTAAAATGGCGATTGTTTTGTCTTAGCAATTTTGTTTATTCATTCACGTTTTGATTTGTGAGATTCGCGATAGATTTAATCGCCGGACGGTTGTAGAATGATAATTATAAATATTTATCTCGTGCAACATTCGCTAAACTAATAACGTCGATAAATAATTTAAAAAAATAAAAAGTTAAAAAAACGAAAAAAAAAATTGAAAAAAAAAACTACTATTACTATAAACAACTTTTACCATAAATTCTACGCGACAGGACCGAATTCTTCTGAATGACAATTATTCTGTAGGTATTTAAACACAGGGTAATCCGAATCATATCGCAATATGCTTCTAATAAGTATTTGTAATACACACACGAACATTCGCGGATAAGCGACGGACTTGCAATAACCATTTTTTTTTGTTTTTTCATTTTTTGTAAAATTTTTTGTGGGTACGCACATTTTTTGATTACCGAAAATCGAACATTTTTTTCAGCCTCTTCGAAATTGGAATCAACATTTTAATGTTCTAAATATTGTCGTTCCAATTATCGTAAATTTTCATTTGGAAACTCGTGAACTTAAAAAAATGTTTAAAGCTTAACACCATTAAAAACGATTTTAAGAATTTGTTTCAAAACGCATTTTGGTTACTTTTTTTTTACTCGGACCGAAAAAAATAACAAAAATAAAAAACGAGGATCGACATTGCGTTCATGACGACGCATCGATCATTCAACGAAATGTGCAAACCCACGTATCGCAGAGCGTCCTTATCATTGTTTTTTTTTGTAATATAATCATAAACACAATTGTAATTTAACAACAATCGTTCCAGAACTCGCTTTTAGCGAGTGAGAGAGAGAGAGAGAGTGAGAGAGTGAGAGATGAAGAAAGTGAAAAAAAAAAAAAAACAAACGCCCATGAAAAATAAAATAATAAATAATAGAACCGTAAAGTATTACGTTATACGCGTACGACGAAACATTGTAAAAAGTTGAGGAATAAAAACCAGGCACAAGTATATATATATACACAACCACACACACACACACACACACACACAAGATAATAAAAATTCATTGACACCTAATACAAAAAAAAAAAAAACAAAAAAAAATACTACAACAAGTAACTTTTAGTATCGATAAACGATATTAGCTAACGTTTAATTTGAATGTTTATACAGATTTAATGAACAAAAGCCAAAATGAATTGTTGAACGTTGCTGTCTCGCTTGTGCATTTTACTGGTTGGCATTAATATGAAACAAAAAAACAAAAAGACAAATCATTACAAAATGAAAATATAAAAAAATTGAAATAATTTTTTTTTAATTATAAAAAATTGACAACAACGCAAAAAATTTTTTGGATTGTGCTGGATCGCACAATCCAAAAAAAAAAAAAATTAGTGCCACCAATTTTTTCGTTCTTCTTGCCCAATCTGTTTTATCGACCTTCGATCACTTTGAAAAAATATTAAATCGTAGATCTAAATTCAACGAATTGAAGTTGCTGCACGAGCGAGACTTCGACTGTCGAACGATGTAAGAATATAACGAATACATATCATATGAACGATTGAAGCGAAAAAAAGAGAACGAAAAAAAAAAGTCAACAAATATTACATAGTCGAATTGCCTGACATTGTAGAAATTTATATTGCCATAAAATATGCGTTGCGTGCAACTTTTGAATAAATACAAACGCGAGATTTCTGGTGCAAAAAAAAAAAATTAAAAAAAAAACAAATTTAGTGACAAAATGGAAAAAAATAATTTTTAAAAATAGAATTCAACTTTCGCGAATATTCTGAAGAGTGAGGAATTGCTGCGCGTGGCTGTGTGCGCACGCGCGCGCGAATTCTGTACATAATAATCATCGAATTATGTAAATGTACTTATTGTAAATTGTTATGTAAAGTGAACGACGATGATGATGAAAAAAAAAAGAAAAAAAATACAACTAATGTAATTCGATCGAGAGAAGAAGAAGAAGAAGAGGGACGAGCTTGAACAGCTACAAAATTGAATTCGATTTGAAATATTTATTAATGTTAACGATCGTCAAGTGAACCTCAATTTTTCTTATCTCGTTTTTGTTCATTTTTGTTTTTGCATTAAAAAAAAATAATTTCAAAAAATTAAAAAAAAAACATTTTGGACTCGCGACGAATCGAAGCGACGATTTTTCCCGAATAATCGACAATTTCAAATTGCACGCAATGCAGAGACGCGGGGATGGCTAATTCTTTCGACGTCAATTCTTTCAGCAGCGATTTTTTTGCATTAAAAAAAAAGTAAGATAAAATTAAATTAAATTAAAAAAAAAAAATTAAAAAAATGAAAAAGTTAAAAAATCGACTTTGAAAGACGAAGGAAGAAATTCATCCCCACGTTATTGTACATATCATGTGCCATAATTCATTTATCATACTTCGTGTCCAACTTTGTTCCAAAAAACAAAACAAAAAAAAAAAGAATAACAAACAACAAACAAACAAATACCTACTCAACTATAAATAATATAGTATAATGAAATAAATCTCGATGTTATTGATAAAAAAAAACAAAGCAAACGTTTTGCCACTGTGTCTGATTTATTTGGCCCACTTAGCGGAAAACCCCGTCGGACATGACCCGCTAGACGATGCGGCCAGTGAAATGGCAATTGAATTCATCTCCTCGACTCCGGCCAATTATTTCCGCTACATTGAAATCAATTTAATTATTTAATTATCCCATTTCCATCAGAACGGCCAACTCCGGGTCTGGTCGTCGCGACATTAACGGCACACTCATTCGAACGGGATTTTCCCATCGCAACACGAAAAATAACGAATGATCAATGAGGAGTTCCTCTCGTTGTTTTCCCGCAACTGATATTTTATTCACCGAATTTTCGCTAACCGAGAAAAACGTCTAACATTATTGCGGCAAAAGTTTTGTTTTCCGTGGATCGTTGTGCCAAAGTATCATCACGACTAGCAGCGTCAAGCAAATGGACAGTTACACCAGCAAAGAAATATCATTTACAGAAGCGTGAAAAATGTTCATCGTTTGCGAATGATTCGTCGAGGTGAGCCAATGGTTCGGTCGGTACAACCCAACTCGTTCGCTAACCCGAAACGAATGCAGTGGCTAGAGTTACACAGACTCTTCGTGACGAATCTTCCGACAACGCGTACCAGCTCATCCGGTAACGCGGATTGGCTGCATAATCGGGAAGGTCGCGAGTTCGAATCTCGGCTGCGGGCATTGAAAAAATAAAAACAAACAAAAAAATAAAAGAAACAAAACAAAACAAATTTTTCGGGAAACGTTTGCCGTGACAAATATGATTCGGCTGGCTCAGCACGATTCCTCCGTTGCGGTGGCGAATCATCGAACTTTCGCTTCGCCAAATTTCGTCTGTTCTGGTAACGCGATTCTTTTTGTTTTTTTTTTTCACGGTAGCGGATGACGAATCGTCGTCGCAACAAGATCACCATTTGCTTCCAGACCGGATCAGCTCACTTTTTCGCCAAACTTTTTTGATCATCCAGCAAGACCTCAAATTCCTCGTCGACTATTGTTGCGGAAAAAATTTCATTCTAAAATCAGAACTCGTTACATTTCCGATTCAACGAAATTCGTTCCGCGTGCGGCTGATTATCAATGTCCACAAAATTTTCACCCCCTTTCGCATTTCATTAAATTACGTAGCACACACATTGATATCTTTATTGACACCAAATCGCGTAACCCTTTCGAGTGCTCCGTGTCCCGCGAACGAGTCGCGTGCAATTCGCTAAAACACGTCAACAACCAGGCGCTATCGTTTCTTTGCCGAGAATTATAAATTTATGAAACCGAGAACACGAATACGGTATTAAAATCGTCGTTGTGCGAATATGGGGATTCGTCCGTTCAAACGATAATAAAAAAAATGTAAAAATAAAAAAGTACATTCGACGCTCATCGCGTTGGTGTCGTTAGTTTCATCAATCAGATAAACTCGTCCGTTAAATCGCATCGTTCAAACATCCCTCTCGTGTATCGTTCTTCTTTCTCTTTTTTTTCATTGTTTATCTTTCTTCTTCACGTGCGATTCGCCTTTTTTTTCATTTCCCCGACACGGTTATGACGTGTAGGATATTTACGTTTATCTTAATCCGAGATTGGTCACCATCGTTTTTTGTTATTTCTTTTTTTAATTAACTGACTCGACGTCGAATCACCGAAATCGGACGCAGGTACGTAATTCATAGTTAATATGCATAATTTGATTGTAGAATCCCTAAAGTGACTTTCACCAGGTCAGTTAAAGCAACAAGCCAAAAAGAAAAGAGTGAAAATTCGAATTTTTTTTTTTTTTGCAAAATTAATAAATATATTGATACAATTTTCTATTTATTGTTGCAATTGTTTATGGAAATTTGTTCAATAATTTCCATAAACAATGTTTGGATAAAAATAATTCAGAATTAAAAATAAATTAGCCGGTGAAAAACAGAGAAATCGCGGTCAGTAATGGGGACATTTGGGGGGTCAATTACAGGGACATGGGAGGGAAGTGAGGTCAACAACGGGGACACAATGTCAATTTTAAGTCTCAAATCGACAAAACAAGACACACAGAACTGATCCAAAATATCAGGTTATCCTTCACACACATATAGATATATATATATAAACATATATATAGTAAAGTATTAATATCTACGTTCGTCTAGCAGTTAACGCGACTCGAGAATGTCTCAAAAATAGCTATTCCAATCATAGAAATTGGCCCGATCTCCCGAATCGATGCACATTTCGTGAATGCGACTGTCGCGAAAGATTTAAAAAAAAAACAACAAAAAAAAAAGAACCACAAAATTCGCGAAATCATTGGCAATCACGTGATTTGCAATAATAGAATGGCGATTCCCGACGGAGCAGATTGGATCACCAGTATAGCCAGGGTGGTCGTTAATGCCTCGGGCCAGTGACGTTTTGCCGGGGCATGACTGTCGAGTAATTGGCGCGGCGGGTAAACACACCGGCGATCCGGGGTATATGGTTCACGTGCCCCAGGTCTGTTTGTTCAACAACACACGAGAGCGCACCCCCTGCGCCACTTGCTCGATACTCCACACACACACACACACACACTCACATACTCGCTTGGCCCTTGAACCATCATCGACCATCGTCGATTCACGGTTCGCGAAATAATCGTTATTCGAATTGTAATTTTCACGAAAATCCAAAATCCCCAGAATTTTTTCCGTCGTTCCGACCGCGACGATGCAGCGAAATTTAGAAACCCCCCTCGGAAACGTTCGAACATTCGAAAGCGTCGATTGATCCGAATCTAAATGGTTGGCGAAAATAAATGTTCCGACACGAAAAAAAACTTGCGAACGTCCAATGTCCGCGAACGATGGAAATGTGGAAAAAAAAAAGTGGTGTATATAGGTATAGCGGGCCGTAGCCAGATCGTTCAACCGCGTGAACATTGCAGCTTCTGCAATCCTCACCCCCGCTATACCTGTATATACATATATATATATATATATGTGTATATATGAGTTTTCTAAATTTCGATCCGTGGAGACATTGCCGTTCGGAACATTGGCGCGTCGCAGCTGTCGTGGACCTTCGGGAAAATTGTACTTTCGGATACCAATGGCGTTTACGAATGGAATTTTTTCGTTTTTTTTTTTTTTTTTCGGAACTACGACCGTGTTCGAGACTTGGGGCCGTTCGGACCCCACGAGCTGTCTTCGGGTACCCGTTGGCCCGGTCGGAACAACGACGGGACCGAACCGTCGCGTGTTCGCGATTTTTCGGGCCTTCGGAACATCGAACATTCGGAACTTCGATTCGGAATATACAACCGAGAAACCTCGAGGGCTTTTCATATATCGTTTGCATGGCGTTACGTCACGTTTCGGTGTGTGTGTGTACTCTCGCCTCTTCTCTTTCGCGATTCAACTAATACACACACACACATATATATGTATATATACATAAACATACTCACAGAGGTACATCGAACGCCATAATGAAGGCCTATGTGGCCTTCGTATAGGTTCGAGCTAAATGCGAACATGTGGCAAGCGAGTCCATGAGACTCTCCTGCTTTTGTGTTACAAATAATGTTTGCATTATCGTCGTCGTCGTCGTGGTCGTAGTCGTCGACGTCGTCGTCGTTGTCGTTGGTTATCGCGTATGTGTATATAAACGCTGCACTAACTCCCTCTACAAGCAAAAGGGGGCCACTCGTCGGGGTACTCTCGGCTCGACAATAGCCCGAGGACGAGAACCTCGGTTCACGATTCTCCACTGGAGCCACCCTCCCCCACCCTCCATCCTCCCACCCCCACCCCGTGGGACAAACGTCGATTAGTTTGATCTTCGCTCTGTACTGAACTTCGATGAACTCTGGTCACAACTATTTTTCAACATTACGCGTCACTTACTTGACAATTAAAACGGGTTTTGTTTTTTTTTATGGATTTTTCGTATTGCGGGGATGAGAGTTTTTGACAATTTTGTTTGGGAATAATAATGCATGTAAAATATATGTATGTATATATATATATGTATTTATGTATGTATACAATTTTTCAAAATTTTTTGAGATTTTTTAAAAATATTATTTTGGTAGCTGTCGATTTAGATATTTTTTGTTTGTTTCGTTTTCTTTCTTTTTTTTCTTCTGGCTCGATTTCCTTGTATGACGAGAATTGGGGTCTTTAATTACCCCTTCGGGAGTCTCGATTTCGACAAATTTTTCGTCGGCTTGACCTCTAAAAAAATTACGAACAATAAAAAAAAAATAGAAAAAACGAAATTCTGAATATCGTCGTGAATTTTTTTTTACCTCTAAAAAAATTACGAATAATAAAAAAAACGAAAGAAGAAAAAAAAACGAAATTCTAAATATGGTCGTGACGTTTTTTGGTTTTAATTTTCTTTTTTTTTTTTTCAATTATTTCCACAACGAGAAAACTTGTGAGATCTCCATTGGGTCGTTACTTTGTGAGGAAAAAAAAAAGTGCAATTGAGAGACCCGGAGAGTTATGTCGGAGTACATTTTACGAGTGGCCTTAATGTGTCGGAAGCGACAGGGGGTTGGTTTCTGACGAGGTCGGTGCGTCGTCGTGTCTTAATTGAAAAAATATCAAGTTTTTCATCGTCGACGAGCGTTGAGAGAGCGTGAGAGAGAGTGGAACGAAGATGGCGAAAGCGTACCCTCGGTCTCGGGCTCTCGATTGAAGCAACGAAACGAGGGGGAGGGAGGGGGGTGAGAATGTCGCGACGTTGTATCGCAGGGCCCTTCTCCTCTCTTGTAATTACGAAACGTCGGGGTTTCGCACAACAGCCAAAGCAGATGCTCGCACCAACGACAGAATTAAGCTTTCACTCGACCATCTCACGAGACTTCGTGTAAAAGCTACGCGCAAAATGGTTTTCGCGCTAATCGCACTGTTTTCTCTTTTTTTTAATTTTTTTTTTTTTTTTCATCGTCAAGATTTATTTTAACTAGAATTAATTTTTTTTACGATTCAATCTCCGGCGAAATTTTTGCTATTTTTTTATGATTCAACGTGTAACTATGGAAGTTAATATACATAAAAGAATTGACGATGAGATAAAAATAATCGTGTCATGGAATTTTGATGAATAATTCGTAATCGTGGCGAAAATAATTTTTAAAAAGCTGACGTTACAAAAAAGAAAAAAATTCTTGAGAAAATAGTTTCCAGAATATTTAGAGATAGTCGTGAAATTATCCAAAATATTTAGAATTAACTTTTAAATCATTCGAAACAATCAGACATTTATTTTGAGTCATTTAAAATATTCAAAAATATTTTTCAATTATTAAGAGTATTCAGAAATATATTCTAAATCATTCAAAATATTCAGAAACATTTTTTAAATCATTCGAAATATTTTGTAATTTGTTATTGGTCATTTAAAATATTCAAAAATGTTTTTGAATCATTCAGAGTATTCAGAAATACATTTTAAATAATTCAACATATTTAGAAATATTTTTCCAAATCATTCAATATAATCAATAAAAATTGTTGTCACCTCAGATCGGTTGCTCGCCAATTCACCAGCTCGGAATATATTATTTGTGTCGATGAAACTTTATCCCACGCATGTTATTGAAAAAAAAAAATAGAAAAAAAATAAATAAATGCGCATGTCACGCGAGGAAAACAATATTATTGGAAATTATATGCAAGAACTGCGCATAAAGTGGGGGGATGATGCGAGGGTGGTTTTTTCGCGTTGTAACGTGCATTTGTGAAACATCCGGTGAACCATTATGTCCGGAAAAACTGGGCATTGCTCGTACTGAGCGACGACCGAGCCGAGTGAAGTATTTCGTACGAAGGAAAGAGAAAACCAGATAGCATGCTTTCCAGAACTTTTGCAATATTAACGAAAAATACTTTATACCGCCTTTATCATCCGTTACGACATGTCAAACGATTTTTTTGCGGATAACTCACGTTTGTTTCCCCAAAGCAATCGATCAGGTACCAAGAATCATTGTTGGGCAACTTTTTTTTTTTTCATGTACCAGCTGCACATAACGCACCTTCCCTCCCCCCTCTTGCTCTGTTGTAGGCAATATACTTGAATATGCATGATAATGATTATGATTTCTCAAACCATAAACACAATTTACTGATAAAGCGTCAAAGGTGAAACACGATTATTCGACTTTATAGATAAATTATTTATATATATGAGCCATTTAATCGAATGTCGGACAATTTTCGGGTTCACTATCTGGGATCTTTGTGATATTTACACAGCTTAATGTGCATGTTGAAAAACGTGATCCCAAATTTTTTCACAATTTTTTTTTTCTATTATTTTGTCAGCTGTGAATTAAAGTATTTTTTATTTATTTCGTTTACTTTTTTTTCAGGAATTTTTTTCACACGCTCACGCTGTTGAAAAAATACATTAAAAATCTATTAGCCGCGTGAAATTGTCTCAGCTTTTCGATGAAAATATCAGTTTTCCATTTCGACTCTCAGAAACGTGTTAAAATCGAATTTGAAACCTAAAAATCCGTTTTTCGGTCGTTACCCAAATTTTTGAAATTTTTTCAATCATTTTATCAGAAAGCTGAGAAAATTTCACAAAACACGTGTTTTTTTTTCGCGTTGGGTTCACCATAAGTTTTTTTATAATTAATTAAAAAATAAAAATGCAATGTTAAAAATGTAATTTTGCAATTTTTTTCGAAAATATTTGCAACTTTAATTCACCCGAAAAAGATTAACAACCGTCTTGAGTATTTTGAAATATTGAATTTCCAAGTTTTTGGATTAATACCTCGAGCGAGACATTCGAGGGTGAAATTTGTTGAGAGTTGCAACGGCTCTAGTTTAACTATAGAGCGAATCCGGAAAAGACGTCGCGGATTGCCTGGGACTGTTGCCAACCAACCAAGCCATTTAGTAATCCCCGCAACGTTGGTACGGAGAGTTTACGAGGAATATTCAAGTCTGTGCGCTAAGCTCACCCGGATTAAGCCAAAGCAAACACCTTGATTA
The DNA here is from genome assembly GCA_963662125.1 of Diplazon laetatorius. NCBI lineage: Eukaryota > Metazoa > Arthropoda > Insecta > Hymenoptera > Ichneumonidae > Diplazon > Diplazon laetatorius. Next base: position 3,218,433 of record OY759164.1, read on the forward strand.
GCGGGAAACAGCTTTTGTTGTTTTTTTTTTCAATTTTTTTTAAATTTTTTGTTTTTTTTTTCTTCTTGTAGAAGAAACCCGGAGACGACGACGACGACGACGTCGACGGGGGTGGCGATGCCCCCACGTTTTCCAACGGAGCAATTAGCCTTTCCACACTAACCACACCTCCCCCCCTCGCCCCCCTCTCCCTCAGTTGCTCCTAGCTTCTCACCCATCTCACCAGACATTAACGATTCCTTGCTGCACAACGCTCTTCCCCCGTCTACTTCTAATCGGTCACTACGCTTGGCCTCCGCTCAACACGATTCCGTCAATGAAATGATAATCGAGTTGATTATTATTTTTTTTTAAATTCTTTACAGAACCTATGTTCGAATTAATTACAGAAATATATTCTAGATCATTCGAAATATTCGGAAATATGTTTGAAATTGTTCAAAACATTAAGAAATATGTTTTAAATCATTCAAAATATTCAGAAATATTCTGTAAATCGTTGAAAGTATTGAGAAATATGTTTTAAATAATTCAAAATATTCAGAATAATGTTTCAAAGCATTCAAAATATTCAGAAATATGTTTCAAATCATCAAAAATATTCAGAAATATGTTTCACATCATTCAAAATATTCATACATCCGAATATGTGCGTTCGACCCTTTATCCTCACTATCATTGATCATTTTTATTATCATTCAATCGACCATTTAAGAATACACGAGACATTTTATCATCATCATATTAACTATATTCAAGATTGGGCACATGTAAATAGTTCATATATAGTCTAGATATAATCTATATATAAATCTATAATATGCCCAATCCCGTATATATAGTTTATACATAGACTATATAAAATATTCAATTTGTTACTGTATAATTTTAATTTTTTTCTTACTGTACACATTTTTTTTTTTGAGCCAGTTGGTGGGCACTGCAGCATTGTCGCGTTCCCGAGCTCATAACCCGGTGTAGCCACAGAGGGTGGGTTCTCGGCACGATAGTTCGAGAGAGAGAGAGAGAGAAAGAGAGAGAGAGAGAGATCCAGAGCCCGTACGAGAGAGAAGAAAAACCCACACGAGGGATAAACCGTAGTAGCTACTGGTACAAGGATAGGGTGGGAGAAGGTAGTCGGGGGTTGGGGGTTGGGGGTTCGTAGAAGAGCGTTAGCGAAGTGTGTATGTTTTGAGAGCGGTATTATATCGAGCATAAAGAGCGAACCCCGTCCCATGGGGGGTGCACCGCGTGCGTGCTCGCACGTACCACTATAGAGGGGTGTACATTTCTCTCTCTCTCTCTCTCACTCGCTTCATTCCCTCTTCCGTGATGGCTCGTGCGACGATTTCTTTCTTTATTTTTTTTCGTCCTCGCCGACGACTCCGGGACACCTATAGCTCGACTTGGCCTCCGAACAACCCTCTTTCCACCCTTGCATCAGCACCACAGTAACCAGTCGGTGCTCTCTCGCTCTCTCTCTTTATCCCCCTCCCCCACCGAAACGGCAGTACCCGGCAGGTTGATAATCTCCGTATAATACAAAAACTCGTGGCCCCGGGGCCAACCCCCCAGAGTCTCAACCCTTCGTCCTGTACCATTCGACAATGAAGGGGGTTATTCCCCATCCCCATCCCCCCACACACCCTTCACGTGTACAACCTACTGTCCACCTCATCTTATTAACACTCGAGATTTTCTTTTTTTTTTTCTTTTGGTAGTTTTTTTTGGGTTTTTTTTTGCTGGAACTCTGCGGACAGAATTTATCGGCCCCCTGACCCCCTGTTATGGCTCGTTTGACTCGTTGCGATTTATTTTTTATTCACACTGGGACAGCACCCAAAAAAAAAAACAATTTTGAATTTTAATGTAGTATTCCACAAACTGTAAGAGGCAAAGCAAGCCTAAGATATACCATCTCCTGATTGAGGTACGTAGTACTTTGATGTGACAACGTCGCGTGTTATGATGTCGATTAGTGAGAGAGAGAGACAGAGAGAAGATGGGAATCGAACGCGCAACGTTGCCATGTCTACTGGATCACGACCAACTCCTGATATAAACTGTATTTTCCCGATGTTTATTTGCTTATTATTATCATCACAGTCTCCTGATCTCTACTGTCAAGTGCCCAAAATGTTCCCCGAATATTCAACTTGCGGCTCAAGTGTTTTCATTGAAATCTGACGAGGACTTTTTGTATTATATCAAAATGAGCGTGATTCTCCATAAGGCTCCATGTTGAACGTTTGAAAATAAATGTGTTGATATATTTTTTCTCGCGCTCCGGAAAGCCATGAAAATTTAACTGAACCTTTTTCTTATCAATACCTATAAGTATGCCAAGTTTCATGAAAATCTGACGAGGAACTCTCTTGCGGAGGGTACTAAACCTTTTTTTTTTTTTTGCTTTCCAGATTTTATACTCTGCTTGTCAATCATTTTAACTTCAAAATGTATTTATTGAACAACCATGACGAATCAACGTAATAACAAATTCATTGTTCAAAAATCGATCATTGTAATAACAAAAAAACCAACAACGATTTTTATCGTCCAATGATTTTCTCGTTATCAGAAAAATCTTCGAAGTGGGTTGAAAAAATCAGAAACGTTTCTCGAACTAAGTGAAGAAAACTGCAATGGACAGGGGAGGGACCTGGTCAGTGCGGAACTCGTGAAAGACGCGGGGTGGGGGGGGGGGGGGAAGGGGAAGGGGGCGAGGGGTTGAGGGTTGCGAGTTAGTTCGCCACAGTTCTCGGACAAGCAATCGAAGTGGCGGGCAGCGATTCCCTGGGCGAGCCGGGCCGCAGTTTCTGTGCGCCTCAAGTCGTCGCGAGACCGAGCTAGCCTGATTCACGTGAATCATTGAACGCGTTCCTTTTTCCACGTATAGACCTTCTTGACATTATAGGACGGAACGGGACGGGAAGACAGCCTGGGAACCAAAATAAAATGAAGAAAAAAAAACCATATAAAAAAAAAAGAGAATGAAACAAAATAAAAATGAAATAAAATAAAATAGAACGATAAAAGCGATAGCCATCCCTTCCATAGGTGCTTCAACCCCCTTCCCCTGCTTCGCGACCCCTTGTCTTCTCTCTTTCTTTCTTTCTGTCTCTCTCGCTCTCTGTGGGCTTCTTATATTTTCGAGGCTATCTGACCTCGAATCCAATCCACGTCTGACCACAGCCGTCTTTCTCCACTTGCTGCGTTCGCCAAGACCGGGCCAACGGTTTTTCTTTTACCGCTCTGCTTTCCTTCCCGTCCGAGTCTCAAGTCAACCGAACCAACCCTCGAAGAACCATCCCTTTTCACGTCAACGTCCGCTTGTCCGCGACTGACGGAAAAAATCCGTGACCAACGAATGCTGAGAATTTATTATGTATAAGTTGCATTGACTCTCTCTCTTTCTTTCACGTGTTTTGTACGAAATGTTTTTTTTTACACAAACTAACCACGTAAAAAAATGTATACACTGTATATGGGATTGGGTATATATAGTTTACGTAGAGATTTTTTTATAGACTGTGAAAATATTTTTTCCATAAGTTACGAAATGGCATAGACTCTTGAAAATTAATATTTGGTTTTGGAATATTCAAAATTTAAAAAAAAAATGGAACCCGGCAGATAGCCATCATTAAAAATTTATATTCATATACGTACAGTTCGATTAAAAATTTTCAAAGTGCACAAACGGAAAAATTTAGATCGATAATTATTTTTAAAAAAATTCATAGCTTTTGAATCCGTTTGCAAAAAAGGAATTTTTTTTTTAAATCATGATTACTCGTTTTAATACACAGGTGAGGTCTTGTAAAAAAATGTACGAGTCGTTATACTCATTAACAACATATTCATGTGAATAAAAAATGTTGTTGCACGCTCAGAGACAACTCAAAAAAATAATCACCGAATTAGTCCGAAAATCCCATGTTATTCAAATGGTAAACAAAACGAGCTCACAGCCACGTCTTCTCATTGGGCCACAGTGCTGGGGTTTTGCACATATTTTTATTCATTTATTTCGAACGTATCTGGAGGGTGCACTTGTCAAAATTCGTTAACACCGCCATTGAGGACCACCCTGACATGGACTATATATAATTTTTTTTACTAGCGAGGTCGATCGGATTGACCGACATCGAGGCCGGATTTCGCTGGTAATGTCACATCGTGGATTATACACGAATAAGGAGCAAAGGAGGTTCAACCGATCGAGGACCCAGGCCTCTGTAGGCGCAAGAGGTTACTGTATATATATATATGTACTCGCGTCTTGGCTGTTAGACCGGTCAATAGGAATTTGCAGTGTTTGCGGAAGGAAATCAAAGCGGGTCACTTAACCGTGTGGACAAACAGGCGCCCGGGGGGTTCGGACAACGAGGGACGGAACCTGTGGAAAGATGGAACAGGCCGGACATTGGACCAGAGGAATCACCGAGACACTATCGACAGCACCGACCGAATGAGAGACGAAAAAAAAAACAACAAATGTACGAAAGGAGACAAAAAAATGTTAACCGAAAGAGCGAGGATTCTTGAAAAATGAAAAAAATAAAAAAGTAGAACCGATAATATGAAACAACTGGAGATTTTGTGGATGCGAATTATTTATGGAAACCTCAAATTTGACATTATTTTTTATTTAGCGAAAATAAAAATTCACAAGTTTGTCAATATTTAATTTTCCAATGAAATGTGTGAGATGTAAAATTCTTGAAGAATTGATATACATATTATAATAATATGGATTATATAAAAAATTATAAAATAATGAATAATACATTTATAATAATATAAACATTATTTCCCGATTGGCGTTTCAATTCAATTTTGTCAAGAAATTTTCTTTAAGAGAGAGAGAGAGAGAGAGAGAGAGAGAGAGAGAGAGAGAGATATATGAAAAAAATATTATAAGCACAAAAGATAATTTCTCTAGGAATCAAAATTTAATAATAATGTTAATTTCTTGATATCTTTTTTTGAATATATAAAAATTACGATTATTTCCGATTATACGAAATATCGTAAAAACAAAACATTCAAACGAAAAATTCAGAAAAACGGGGCACTCGTAAAATCTTCGAGATAGTCGAAAACACGATGGAATTTTGTAATTTTCGATCGATTTTATTTCACACGTTGATTGACGAACGAAAATAAATTATCGATTGACGAAAATAAAACGATGGAAAATGTTGGGGAAAATGGGACGTCGTGTCGGAGAGATGAAAATTCGAGGTCGCTCGTCGGATTATCGAGAGTGAGAGATAGAGAGAGATAGAGAGAGAGAGAGAGGATCGATCGAAATTTCGTCGAGTCGTTTCACATTTTCGTAACCGGCCGTCGTTGGATATAAACGAAACGGTGCAAACAATTCGCCGGGCCACGACAATGGGACTTTTGTGAACCGCGAACAATTTTATTATTAACAACGACATATATATATCTATATATATTTCGTTTCAAGCAGTCTCGCGACAAGCCGAACCACTTTCTTCCCGCCTTTTTTTCCGGGCTTCGCTCCAGTTGGCTTCCATCGAGTTTTCACAAGAAATGTTTTTTCTAAAAAGAATACATTAAACGTACGTTGGAAAACCAAAGAAACACAACGTGGTGGGTTGCCACGGGGTGGGAGAGAGGGTTAGATTGGTGGGCATTGTTACAATGGAGAAACTGACTGTACGTGAATAGTTCACGGTTCTGAGTCTCGAGTTCGTCTCGAGGAATGAATTCCATATCTTGAAAACGTCGTGAAACTCGAATTAACCTCATCAGTTCAATTAGACTCTGTCTAATTGTTCGAAGATCGGAAGTTCGTGGTAACGTGTGTAATGCGATTGAATATATTAATCACCGTCGAGTCAACCGAGTAACTATGAGTTTTTTAAATTATCATTATTTTTTTACTTGGAATCTCTCGTTCGTCATTTGTCGATGATTGTCAAATTTAATTTTGGAACGATTTTGTGAATGTGAAATGATTGTTGATTTTATTTATTTTATTTATTTTATTTATTTTATTTATTTTATTTATTTTATTTATTTTATTTATTTTATTTATTTTATTTATTTTATTTATTTTATTTATTTCATTCATATTATTCAATTGTTTTAAAAATGTTATACCGAGTGGCCTTTTCTTCTCAGTCCACTTATATTTATATTTATTCATCAATTATCAACAGATCACATCTTCCAAAAAAAATCAAACTATATATCTTCATTTTTCATTACGCGTTGATATCTACGATTAAAAATAAAAGTCAATTTTTTTAAACAGATAATGTTTGATCTCGCGATAGTGCATGGGTAAACTTATGGAATATCTGGCACTGATCAACGACTGTACCTATATTGGACATTTTTTACACCCCATTGCAAGCACCCTGTCATTCCCTTGAGAATGGCGAACTGCCTTTTTTGAATTCAACAGGATGATCGGATGCAGAAGAAGAAACGAACGAACCATCGTACAGGACAAGCCTGTTCGGGTCCGGGGGTTTCCACCCCTCGTGTGGACCGGATTAAGCAGGTGGGTGGAAAAGTATCTTCGGGAGGGAGGGGAGGGGCGGGGGAGGGGAGTGGACATCCATTAGCCGGCTTTGTGCTGCGTTGGTCTCCACTGGTTCACATCTCTCTCTGTTTCTGTCTCTCTTCATATCTCCCTTTCTCTCTCTCTATCTCTCTCTCTCTCTCTCTATCTCTCTCTCTCTCTCGCTCTTCGTCATCCCTTTGCCATCCGAAAAAGCTGCATCACGGAATACGGTTGCCCATTCCAACCAAACCCGACTCTAGCATTATTTCATGTTTTTTTTTTTTTGTCCCTTTTTATTATTTCCTCCACCCTCAACTGGTCCACGATTTTTCCAACCTACAAGATCACGTCAAACCTTCGCGGGATACTTTCGGTGACACGTGGGCGACAGGACTCGCCGGGATCACTCACCGTCGACGGTTGTCTTTTTTTTTTCCCCAGCTTCTTCCGTCCGACGAGCCAGGGTCAGGGCCAAGCCGATCATCTCAAATTACAAAGGGCATCGAAACCGGATTTATTTCGACGCCACCGCCCCATATCTTACTTGCGGGTATCGTTCTTTCCATTATGCGCTTAAACCGTGACGGTTATCCATCTGGGAAGATTTTTGGGGCTCGAAGAGGTCGCTTCGCGGTCTTTGGAAACAATGGAAATGCATTTTTGGGCATTATGCTTTGATCTTCGACATTATAATAAAATTATAAAATATGATATTCATAAATAAACTTTAGCAATAATTAAAAAAATTCGTAATAAAATTCATGTTTCAAAAACAAAAAAAATTTGAAGAACTGAAGCTCAAATTCAAGCTTAGGAGTGTATATTTCGAGAAAAAATATTGCAGTATAATTCTTTTTTTTTTTTAATGGCCAACGATTGAAATTTTGGCCTGGGTCGAATCGACCCTTTTTTTTCAGTAATCAAGTTAATCGTTGCACAAGTATTTATTCAAAAAATAATCATAAACAAATTACAATAAAACAAATGTCCAACCTGACATCCTGTACAATCGTTTCCATCCCTAATATTAAAATGCTGATAACCAAAAAAATAATAATAATTGGAAAAAAAAACATCGGATCACACAACAGCTCGACCGAATTGAAACCCCGATTGCCAAAAATTTCGTCCGACCAATCTCGATCCACCTTGTACCACTCGTTACCGAAATATCCGATGGGGTAGTTTTCGTCGAATTAATTCACAACCGAGTCCAACGAAAGTGTCATCGCCCGGCAGTGACGAGTGTTGGCGAAAAAAAAAAGAAAAAAAAATCCAAGTATCACGGAAAATTCACAACCGTCGGTCGTGATTCTCCACCCCCACCCCTCGGGGCAGGTGCGAGTGAATTATTAATTTCCGAGACGTAATACGTAACTCTCGGGTAAAACTCGAAGAAGAAGATGAGTATAACGGTATTGCGTGACAGTGGACTGATGAATATTAAGATCGAGAAGAGAGAAAAGGGGTGAGACGCTTTTGCTTGGATGCGAAAGGGCGAAGAGCTCGCGAGGAGCAAGGACGGCGAGGAAGGGGGTGGGAGGATGTGGAAGAGAGAAAGAGTGAGTGAGTAAGAGAGCGATGGAAGCTCCCAAAACTTGGCCAGCTTTATCCTCGGCATTACTCGAAAATTTATTCATATATAATGAACAAGTGAATAATGCAACGGGTTAACCCCTTGTTCCTCGCCTGGCGACGGTCTATAGCCGATGAGCCCGGGGAGGCTGGGATCTCCGCGTCATCTAGAACCCAGAGAGAAGAGCCCATCCGACTCAACTGTATCCAGCGCAATGTGTTTTGCACACACAGACACACATCACGACTTATGGGAGGACGTGGGGTGGGGGCTGGGGGTTGGGGGTCCATCGTCCTGCATCATGGGCAGGAGGATGGACTCCACGGTCGAGCAAGAAGTAACAGACACCGCACAAGGTCGTATTTAAAAGGGGTAACTTTTGAACCTAACTCTAGAAATGATTAAAAAAAACTTTCTAGCCTTGGGCATTTTTTTATAACAATATACAGTGCAAGCAATGGTAAATCTGTTTGCTGGTGTTTATTGGGTATAGTTTGAAGATAGTTGGCAAATTTTTTGATGATCATTTTTGACAAAATGGCGGCGCACAGAAATACGAAAAAACTACATCGAACTTGGGGGCCGTTGGAAAAGAGCCTAGCGATGACACTGGTGACGATCATTTGAGAATTTCCTAGCCCTCTGCCCCGAAAAACTTGGTGTGAACCATTCCTAAGGTCCTAGAGTATAATTTGAGCCAACAATGCAAAATTTATATCTTTTGAAAATCCTAGAGTAGGATTACTCCTTAAGGTAGTATCCCACAAACTGTAAGAGTCAAAGCAAGCCTAAGATATACCATCTCCTGATTGAGGTACGTGGTACTTTGATGTGACAACGTCGCGTGTTATGATGTCGATTAGTGAGAGAGAGAGAGAGAGAAGATGGGAAACAAACGCGCAACGTTGCCATGTCTACTGGATCACGACCAACTCTTGATATAAACTGTATTTTCCCGATGTTTATTTGCTTATTATTATCATCACAGTCTCCTGATCTCTACTGTCAAGTGCCCAAAATGTTGTCCGAATATTCAACTTGCAGCTCAAGTGTTTTCATTAAAATCTGACAAGGACTTTTTGTATTATATCAAATTGAGCGTGATTCGACATAAGGCTCCGTGTTAAACGTGTGAAAATAAAAGTGTTGATATCTTTTTTCTCGCGCTCCGGAAAGCCATGAAAATTTAAATGAACCTTTTTCTTATCAATACCTATAAGTGTGAGAAGTTTCATAAAAATCTGACGAGGAACTCTCTTATGGAGGGACCTTAACGTCTACTGACCGACCAGAAGATTGGTTTTACCTCCGTCTAACTCGTTACACCGACAATTCCTCAACGTTTGCCAAAAGTGAAACATATTTTCCCCGAAATTATGGGAGAACGGAAGGAAAGGGTGAGGAACGGGGAGAGGATTGGCGGGGTGGGAATTAAGCACCGAGATAAATGAGGATGGCGAGTATTTGATCATTACCCTTTTAATTTCCGAGCGAATCCTTTTTATCCCGTTAAATTTGTCGGAGGGTGAATTTCTCGTGGCGTGTTATGTTTCATACAAATATATATATATATATATATATACATATATAGTTGGTCGATTTGCCATCAGCGATTTATCGCAGGCACTTTTCCGATTTTCCGGTGTGCCAGGAAAATTTACCCCTTTCGCGGAATGAAATCCAGCGGTTGAGAACCCCCGGTGTGACTTCAATGGACGGGCAGCAACACAACGGCCTCCCCCTCGCCCCCTTTCACCCCCTGGGTTGCCAGCTCGACGTATCTCCTGTTGTGTTGGAGCTCTCGTCGATGATTTATTCAAAGGGCATTACAGGCTTCGCTAATTATAATTTATATCCCGACGAAGGAACGACATCGCGAAACCGTGAACCGGTTTTGCCGGCCACCATTCCGACACCACGCGGGCCCAACATAAACGTGTACGCGAATGTGGGCTCGCGGTTGTCCCATTTGGAAAATTTCGATGGGTAACCCCAGTGGTCAATGATATTGGATGTCGTTGAAGCTTGGTTAGCGATCAATAATTTCTTTCATTTGGTTTTTATGATTTTTTCCAACAGATTTATATTTATTTGCAATTGGTTGATGACATCTATTAGCGTATTTGGGATGTCTTTCTTTATTCATTAATCAGAAGGAACTAGCAGATAGTTGGTGCAGTTTATTTTCGAAGAAGCGAGAGAGTTTTGCGAGTTGCAGTTTGAATGGTGACGAAAATTAGGGTCAATAAAGGGATTATCGTGTTGCCAATGTCTGCAAATTTGGGGGCTGTAGCTCAAACCGTTTTCGAGTTAGCCACGTTTGACTTTTACAAGGTCATTACACACATACACATTTGGAGGAAATATCCCGTTTCCTCCAAATGTGTTTCCTTGACGATTTAGCGCATTCTGAATAGATGACATGAAGATCTCTAGAAAACAAAAATGTCCACCACGACAGAGACTTCTCTATAAGGAAGCAAAATAGTCCAAATTCAATTCCATCAGTTGAATGACATGACGACGTAACATTCCTTCGTTTGCCGGTCAATTGTCGTTGATCAAGTAGAGAGTGACGTAGATTGTTGGAGTACTTAAGCTAGTACCCTCCTTAAGAGAGTTCCTCGTCAGATTTTCATAAAACTTGGCATAATTATAGGTACTGATGAGAAAAAGGTTCAGTCAAATTTGTATGGCTTTCCGGAGCGCGAGAAAAAACGATATCAACACTTTTATTTTCACACGTTTGACACGGAGCCTTATGTCGAATCACGCTCAATTTAATATAATACAAAAAGTCCTCGTCAGATTTTAATGAAAACACTTGAGCTGCAAGTTGAATATTCGGACAACATTTTGGGCACTTGACAGTAGAGATCAGAAGACTGTGATGATGATAATAACCAAATAAACATCGAGAAAATACAGTTTATGCCAGGAGTTGGTCGTGATCCAGTAGACATGGCAACGTTGCGCGTTTGTTTCCCATCATCTCTCTCTCTCTCTCACTAATCGACATCATAACACGCGACGTTGTCACATCAAAGTACTACGTACCTCAATTAGAAGATGGTATATCTTAGGCTTGGTTTGACTCTTACAGTATGTAGGATACTACCTTAATACGATCCTAATATGGATGCGAATGAACGAAGCTGGAAAATCAAAAAAGTTTTGCAGGTATCAGGTAAGGTTGGGGAGGAATCGCTAGTGAAAATGTGCCACGTGACTCTCTGAAAACGCGATAACTCGAAATCGCGTCGTCACAGACGACCGAAGCATGTACGGCCAATCACCGGTTTTATTTTTTTTTCTTTTTTTTTTCGTAGATTCCGTGGTGGGCTGTCATTCAGTCAGCCAAGTGGAAGGACAGGAAACGGCTTGTGCGGTTCGGCTTCAGGGCGCATTATTCATTATGCAGCTCGCAACACGCCGTCACCTGCCACCGCAACGTCCTCCGACTCTTCCTCGTGTCCTCATCGTCTCTTCCTATCTCTGTCTGTCTCTTCCGGCCACTTCTCTTCCGCCTCGAGATCCCACAGTTATTGACCACAACCTATCATCCCCGAATAACCCACCCCTCTCTCCTAGCTTTTCCACAACCCTTTTCAACACACCATTCTCAAACTAAAAATATTTCCCCATTGAATTCTTCATCTCATTCGATTAATTCCGGGAATCCTGGTTTTCTGAACCCTGCGAAAACTTTTCCGGTCCTGGAATTCCGTCGGTTTTCGTAGTCGCGTCAACGATGATCGCATCAGTTGGGGGAACTGTCTAGACCAGGTTTCTGCAGGAAAAAACTTTTTTTTAAGTCAGGAAGTAACACAGTGAACATTTTTCCGATAGCTTGTGACTAAAGTGACACCACAATTTTTCATGCATATATGAGACGGTATTCCTGAACTGTGCCAACGTTTTGAGTCGTATTCTTCGACTGACTTTAAATTCGCAGGGTTTGTTCGTCTATAGAACATTAAGTCTCATCTAACAATTGTTAGTTTTTTAATTATTTGATTTTTTCTTTTCAGAAAAAGGGAAATAAACCTTTAAAAGGTGATTCGAAAAGTGGTTCTTATCTTCTTTTGGACTACCAAATGTATTTGTGAGTTTTTTTTTATTTTCATGAACAAATTCACAAAGTAAAATATGTTTATTCTACTTTTTTTTAGCTTTCAGAGGACTTTTAATTTCTTTAAAAATATTTTTAAGTAAAAAACTTGGATTTTTTTCGCATCAAAAGAATATTTTTTGATCCACAAATTGGCAGAATGATCAAAATGTTGATTGTCCTAGGTTCAATAAGGTTAATTGTATTCACCGTTGAATCAAATTATCGTGATTATAAATTTAATAAATCGTTGATAACCGTCCCCTTGAAATTTCTTCTTCATCGAAGTGAAATGAAATAATTATTGGCGATCAAAAATGTCGAATTATACGAGTGCTTTATCCCAGAGTGAAGATCCCTGTTTCTCCGAGTGTCGTACAACCCCTTTTACGCCCTTCAATCGGCGCGTGAGAACCCAACGTCCGAGCTCTTGGAAAATGTTTCGACGTTTCGCATCAGAATGAGCAAGAGTGAGACAGAGAGTGAGTGAGAGAGAGAGAAAGCACAACCCCCTCGAGTCGGGAACCCGAACCGATTCTACGATCGGCGAACACGAGACGCCGACCCGGGGAATTGGAAACTACTTTAAAGTAATTAGAGGATTGTCATCCCGAGTTCAACCCCCCTCCCCCGCCCACTCTCCCAGGATGCTGGGATCTCGGGGTCTCTGTTCCCATTAGGGTTGTCCTTCGAGTGCCGGGACCATCGCCCTATGCATCTCGAGTGGGGATGAACTCTGCTCATCGTTTTTTTCGTTTTCAACGAACCCTTCACTATCATTTGGTCCATCCCGAACACGTTGCCAGTTACAAATTTCATCTCAGGTCGGACATCATTTTTTTTTCTTTGTAAAAAGTTTCTTATTGCGAATGGCATGCAGGAACCAAGTTGCATTTGCGATGAATCATTTGACCCGCCAGGTGGACATCATGATAACGTGACCTTACCGATCGGTCAATCGGTGAAATACTTTTCCTTGACATCTAAAACATTTCTTTATTGTTGGAAAAAAATTATGTAAAATTAAATTAAAGTTAAAAATTTCGATTTAGATGATTAAAACAAAAACTTAAAATTTGAATTTTGCGAAAAAAGTTTGAGAATCACATTTGAAAAAATCGTCATTGTTAACGCTATTTATGAAAAGCTTTTTTTTGTACCTCGTTCCTGAAAAGAGGGATCAGATCAATCTTGCCTTTGCCAAATTTCTACAATAAATGTAGTAAAAATACTTTAAAAAATCTGGAAAAAAACGCTTGCATGAAGATTCATCCTTCAATCTCATCATAAAATTATAAAATATGATATTCGTGAATAAACTTTGGCAATAATCAAACAAGCTCATAAAAAAAATTCTTAAAAAAAGCAAAATTCATAACTTTGCAAATGAACTACAAAAATGGATGAACCAAAGCTTGAAATTCAAGCTAAAGAGTTAACCTATTATGAAAAAAATATATCGTTGACATAATTTTTTTTCAAACGGTTAAAATGTTGGCCTGGTTCGAGACGACCCACATTTTCCAAAAATCGGGTTAAACGTTTTTTTATTCTTTTCCAGCATCCAAAATGCATCCAGAATGAATAATGGAAAAATGTTCGGGGTGATAAAACCCGTGATACCGAGTTTGCAAGTTGGTAAGTTGGAAATTCGTGGACCTTAGCCCTTAGCCCATGGCAGTGGGCCTCCGGGTTTGTCAGTGAGAAACCGCCTTTGCACGCAAATTGGGCTGGTCCTTAATATTTGATGTCCGGGTTGTGTGGTCGTGTTACGCGAGACGACAGCGTGGAATCGGCGTGGCAGAACCCAGAAATACGTCCTCAACGTTTCACAAAGTGAGACAGCACGATTAGACGTTGAACGAAACGAAGAGAGAGAGAGAGAGAGCAAATTGAAAACGGAAGCAACGAGTTGAAGGAAGAAGGTCGCATTTGGGGGAAGCGTTCTGGGCTCTCGACGTTGGTTCTAGGCGCCAATTTCATTATCCGTGCTAACCGGTTTCACGCACTTGCCACAACCTCCCCAAATCATGGACCAGCTGAACCCTTTATGTCTTCCACCGAGAAAGGGACAAAACTTCCACGTTACAATAATTCGACCCAAGTTACAGTTCTGGAAGCAAATGGTGATCTTGTTACGACAACGATTCGTCATCCGCTACCGTGAAAAAAAAAACAAAAGGAATCGCGTTACCAGAACAGACGCAATTTGGCGAAGCGAAAGTTCGATGATTCGCCACCGCAACGGAGGAATCGTGCTGAGCCAGCCGAATCATATTTGTCACGGCAAACGTTTCCTGAAAAATTTGTTTTGTTTTGTTTTTTTTTTATTGTTTTGTTTGTTTTTATTTTTTCAATGCCCGCAGCCGAGATTCGAACTCGCGACCTTCCCGATTATGCAGCCAATCCGCGTTACCGGGTGAGCTGGTACGCGTTGTCGGAAGATTCGTCACGAAGAGTCTGTGTAACTCTAGCCACTGCATTCGTTTCGGGTTAGCGAACGAGTTGGGTTGTACCGACCGAACCATTGGCTCACCTCGACGAATCATTCGCAAACGATGAACATTTTTCACGCTTCTGTAAATGATATTTCTTTGCTGGTGTAACTGTCCATTTGCTTGACGTTGCTAGTCGTGATGATACTTTGGCACAACGATCCACGGCAAACAAAACTTTTGCCGCGATAATGTTAGACATTTTTCTACGTTCGTTTTATAAACATCTTCGCGTACGCGACATCTTCGTCCACGTCCATTCCGACTGAGATATCTACGTTGGAGCAAAAAAAAACGAAAATAAAAATAAAACGTTATTTTCTTCAATTTCCACGGAGTTTTTCCACGTTATCGAAACGTTCGTGGATACAGGTTCTCCCTTCTGGGCCAGGCTATCGATCTCCCGGGCTCTCGGGGCTCCGGAGGTTCGGCAGTCCGTCAAGGGAATTGGGTACTGCGTCTCTCGTTCTCATCCCAATCTCACTGGATCTCTCTCTCTCTCTCCGTGTGTATTTGTGTGTGTGTGTGTGTGTGTGTGTGTGTGTGTGTGTGTGTGTGTGTGTGTGTGTGTGTGTGTGTGTGTGTGTGTGTGTGTGTGTGTGTGTGTGTGTGTGTGTGTGTGTGTGTGTGTCGTTCGTCGAGATCAAAAAGTTACACGATTCCAATGCTCTTTTCAATCCTTCTTTCTTGACAACGTCGAATTTATCAAATCCATCGATAAACATTTTGTAATTCAATTGTTCCTCATTTTGTTTCTATCATTGATTCCGAAATCACTGCAAATCAGTCCAATGATTATGATTAGAAATTTTTAGTCTATTTGCCGTTCCAACCACGAAGTGAACGTAAATGGACAACTTTTACCACGTCACAGAATTACTTGAAAATGTCGATCTTCAGTTTTTCATGATTTTGGATTTCTCTTTGCGGATTTCGTGCTGCCAGTGATCCCTTCGGTCTCTTCGTTATGTCACACTTGGACTTTCATGATCACCGCGTCGTTGCTCGTGCTTCAGCTGGCTTAGCGCGACCGAAAAAAGAACACGAATGAGAAATGTAATGGTATAATGGATAATTTCGAGGCGTAAAATTCGTGCAAAAGGACTCGTGATAGGAATCCTTGCTAACGAAACGGAAGACGAGACGTGTCCTTAATTTTATGACATTTCTATATGGAAATTATAATAGTCGATACTTTTGTAGAAAAAAGAGTATCTTGGTCTATAAAATCGTTTTTACAGTCTTTCTTACATTTTGATATAGATATTAAAAATGAAATAAAAAATTGAACACTAAAGTTTTTCATAAATCTAGTGTCAAAAATAAATTTAGTGTTCAGAATTAAAATCCAGTTTTAGATTTATGAATCCTGTGTTCAGGATTCAAATCCAGATTTTAGATTTATAAATCTAGTGTTCCAAATTTCATAAATCTAGACTTCTACATTTCATAAAACTAGTGTGAATTTTTTTTTAACTTCTCGCAGTTTGTCATCCATTTTTTTCAATAAGGAGAAAAAAAACAAATTTAAGCAAAAAAAAAACCGTCGTGTCCTGCACTAAAAAACCCTATTTTAGAACATCTGAATGACAATTCAACCACATAATTTTTCTATGATTACTCATTGAAAAATAAATCCAAAAAAAAAATCGATTTCCAGGTGTCCCCTAATCTTATCTTAAAAAATGTCTCTTCCAAAAATCATCTCGTCCTTTTTTTAAAAAATACACCCAGAGGAATGCCACATCATTGAGATATCCTAGACAAGTTCTTCCACGTGATAACAAGTCAGAAAACCATATAGTCGACTGTTTCACGTTTCCCAAATCCTGTAAAAAAAATCGCGTACATCAAAATTCCAATTCTTCCATCACGACGCGTAATATTTTCGAGTCCTCGATAATATTCCGGGTCCAGTCATGGAAAATGGAAGGGGATCTCGCGGCAGAGTGCCCGGTGGCTGTCTGCACACTCGGTAAACCGCACTACGTTGGAAACCAACGTAATCCGCATTAACCGTGGCGAGCCGAACATTCAGATCGAGAAATATGGCGAACGGGAGAGAGAACCACTGGAACAAATCGGATTATTATAGCCGGACCCCGGGGCTGATGGAACCGCGGATTTTGCCTGCGGGGATCGAGTTCTGGTTCCGACGCTGGTACCGGTGATGCTGCTGCTGCTGCTGATGTTGCTGTTGCAGTCGAAACGAGCCACGATGCCCGGGACCATCCGGTCCGGCTCTCACCGATTATCACGTAGCAAAATATAATCCTGATGGGGTCCGGTCGACTGAACGAGTCGAGGTTGCACCGGCTACGAACAATCCGTCGACACTATCACCCACGCTATTACCATTCAACGAACCATGTCCAAATCTAGGCAATGCTCATCACAGCATCCCATTCAACCCAAATTAACGTGCAGCCATTTTTTTATCAATTCAATACTAAGATTAATAATTTTTTTCTGACTTTGTGTTCTTCGAATTATACTGAATCGACAGCAAGGGTTACTTGGCACTTGAAATTTAATGAAGATTTAGTTGAACGTTGAAATTTAGGGAGAGATTGAGATTTTTTATCAATTCGATATTAAGATTAATCATTTTTTTTTGTCTTTGTGTTCTTCGAATTCTATTGAATTAAAACAATACGAGTTACTTGGTATTTGAATATTTGATGAAGATTCATTTGAACATTGAAATTTAAAGAGACATTGAAATTTTGTACATTTGGTGATCAATTTTGAAATATCTAAACAAGCTGCTAATGAACAAAGTTTCCTCGATGAGGATGGCAAACATAAAAAAATTGAATAAAAATGCTTACTCGTTGAAGGATTCCGTTCAAAGGATGCAAAATGCAAGTTTCAATCGTCAATTTTATTCAAACAAACTTTTGAGAATTTTTAACATTTTTTTTTGTGGAAAAACACTATTTTTTGTTTATTTTTTCGTCTGCATTTCATTTTGACCTTGAAGCCCGAAATTTCCATCAAAGGACGTGGTTTAATCGTCGATTTTCCATGACTTTCACGTGCACGTTTGACCGTATCGAAAATGCGAAATAAAAAAAAAAAGGTTGGATGGGGGGAAAATTGTTCTTTCGAGAATATCGAACGTTATAACGTGGAAATAAATCTCTCCGTGACGTCGTGACCGGGATTGGTTTGGTAAATAATTGATCCATCACGTGTGTGCCCGAGTCTCGGAAAGCGATGACTCTCCGGAGTGTGTTATCGCTTGGGAAAGATTCGTCGAAGATGATTTGGCGAGGGAGGGAGGTGGATTTTTTTTTTTCTGGGGGCAAAAGGACAAATTTTGGTCTTTTTGGTTCGAAACACGTTTGTGACATAAGCGATAACTCGGAAAACTTGGAAGCTAGTTCCAATGAGATATCGAGATCGAAAAGGAGACCCAAATAATTTATTATGAAGTCACGTCTCCTATAAAAAAAAAAAATAGTCATTCTGTAGCCTATTGACGAAAAATTGTAATCTTCAAAAAAGCGAAGATTTAGTGAAGATTACAGTTTTATAATAATTATTTTTGCTACGGTGTTCCTTATAATTTCTTATTGAATGTGTTAAATTAAAAGCTGCGTTCTGGAATTTTTTCAGATTTTTTTTTAAATACAAAAAAAAAAGATCGTTTTGGCAGATTACCAAGGGGCTGTTTCGTCGAGGTTTTTCAATGCAAAATAGTCGTAGAAAAATGTCACAACCGAGTCGAACAGGTGAAAGGGCAAGAACGACTAAAAAAACAACGAAAAAAAAAAAAAAAATAAGTCACAACGTTATCAACTTCGAAATAAATAAATGAATAAATAAATTTCCAACTCCCATCGAAACGAATAATGTTTGGAAAAATCTGTAATCCCATCACGACGCGATTTTTCGTGATGGGATTGAAAAAATTATCAAAAGCTCTTTTTCGAGTTGAAAAAATTATCAAAAGCTTATTTTTTTTTTTTTTTTGCGAACGTCGTGGACGAGCGAGCGAAAGCTTGCTTCGACAGGTCTCGTTCGGCTTATCACTGAGCTGATATCGAAGGTCGGTAATATTTTTCCAAATCTCTCGATGACATCGTCTCCGGATTTGCTCGACAATACGACGACATTGCTTATTCCTATCAATGTCGCAACTTTTGATCTGGCTTACTTCGACAAGACCGAATAACAAAAAACAAGAACGAATAATTGATCTTACTATGGACGCAAACTGACGTATGCAAAACGAGCTTAACTCGTACGCAAATAAAATGGTGATTCTGCATTTTAGATAATCGAATTTATTCGAGACATTGAATAAGCTCGATGTTCACAAAGCTTTTTCAGGGACCACGTGCATCCGGATCCGAGAATGTGAAACGAAATTTCAAAAGATTTTTTTTCGTGCATTGGAAGTTGGAATTAATTCGTAGAGTTTTTTTTAATAAAAAAAAAAAATTGTTCGTGTATTCAAAATGAAATTGAAAAATATTATTTAAATCAAATTGTATTGAAATATTAATTTTATTAAATTTCATTTCAATAATATTTCAATTGAATTAAATTTTAATTAAATTTGGTAAACAATTATTCCTTTCGCGTCAATAAAAATTTCAAAAAAAAAACCTATTTTCAATGCATAAATTAATCGAAATAAATGAACGTTCATAATCTACAGAGCTATACTTCAACCATGATTGAAAAAAAATCTGCAATACGAAAAACACAATGTCACAAGTCCCAAAAGTGTCGAAAAAATGTGTAATTACAATCGGATGAAAATATTCCCAAAAAGAAAAAAATAAATTAGTTAAAATCCTTGGATCTACAATCGCGATAAAAATCAACCGATTTCCAATCGAATTCAACTAAAATGTGTTTCTACTTCAAAACCTTTCAAAACCTTCACAAACGCCCATCCAAAATCGTGAAAATTTTTCAATTATTTTCTGTTTTTCTGAATCAATGAAAACGAAAAAAATACTTTCCGTTTGACGATGTCGAAAGAATGTTCGTTGAGCCCAAAGGAGGGGATGAAGGTATGGCACGGTGCTTGGCCGTGTAGGAGCCATCGTCGTGGTCACTCCAGTCGCATTAGTTAGGACTAACAACGCCGGCGGACAATCAAAAGCTGATGGGCCATGATTCGCTATGATAATGAACCATGAATACGGCATGAGCCCAGGCGAGGTTGGGGACGGGCGACTCTCCTCGCTTCGGGTAGTACTTCGGTCGTGCCGAGGGGGGTTGGCCTCTCATCCGATGGTGGGCGCTGCGGTGTGGGAGGCGTAGATCCCCCCCCCCCACCCCTCCGCCGGGGTTGCAAGAACCGTTACAGGGTTGAAGGGGATTTCGAGGGATAGGAAAAGCGGACCGTAGGGTACTCTCTACTATGGTCTCTATGAAGTTGCTGTATATATGTATGTATATATATATATGTATATGTATATAAGTGTGTGTGTGTAAACTCGATACACGATGCACCACAGTCCCATCGCGCATAATTCCTGTGTTGACGTTGGGATTAACCTCTGACCCAACAAACACCTATCACCTATATACACATATATATACATCGAAATTACATTTTCCGACCAACGTTTCAAATTCTCATCGAAATATTTTTGGGGAATAATGAAATCGAAATATTCGGTTTGAAATAAGTTGATCGAAAGTTTCTTCATTTGTTATTTTATTTTATTTTTTTTTTTTTTTTTTTCAAAGTAATAAAGATTATCAAAGTCGATGAAGGTTATTCCGTGGGGGAATTTTTTCACGATTTAATTTTCATTTATCAAGAATATCATTGATGGAAAAAATATTGCTTTGTTAATTCTCAAGGATGTTCATTCTCACGTTAACAACATCACATATAACGTGACTACTATTAAAAAAAATAAAATAAAAAATCCGACGAAAGCAACTAACCAACAAAATAGAGGTTATAATCAAGACTCATTGATTGTTCACTTTCAGGATGTAATTTTCGATGTAATTTTCGCTATGGAATGAAATAAAGTGTTTTTTTAGTTTATGTGAATTGTATCAATTAATTTATGAATTGTCTTTGGTTTTTCATAGTAAAAATATTAAATTTACAAAAACTGGATTTGAGTTTAGGACAGTGATTTTAATCGATTGGGATTGACGAATTGAGCGATTCCAGTATGACAAGTAAATAATAAGAACAACAGTCAGGTGCAAAAAAAAAATTGACACCTTCGAAATATTCGCTCGTCCGATTTTCTCATTTTTTTTTCTACTTTTCGACTTTGTTACGAATGATATTGTTCCTTGTGGAATATCGAACGGCATAAAGTGGAAATAAATCTCGACGAGTCCGTGACCGGGATTGTACTTCTCAATAATTGATACGTCACGTGGGCACGAAGAGTCTTGGAAAGTGATGGCTCACGGGACTGTGTGTTATCGTTATAGAGCGAGAAAGAGAAAAGAGCGAGAGAAATTTGGAAGGTTGGAAAGTAGGGGATGTCGTTTGATCGAGAGGACACGTGAGATTTTCATGAAACTTGGCATACTTATAGGTATTGATGAGAAAAAGGTTCGGTTAAATTTTTGATGGCTTTCCGGAGCGTGAGAAAAAATATATGAACACTTTTATTTTCACCCGTTTAACATGAAGCCTTATGGAGAATCACGCTCAATTCGATATAATACAAAAAGTCCTCGTCAGATTTTAATGAAAACACTTGAGCCGCAAGTTGAATATTCGGACAACATTTTGGGCACTTGACAGTAGAGATCAGGAGACTGTGATGATAATAATAAGCAGATAAACATCGGGAAAATACAGTTTATATCAGGAGTTGGTCGTGATCCAGTAGACATGGCAACGTTGCGCGTTTGTTTCCCATCTCCTCTCTCTCTCTCACTAATCGACATCACAACACGCGACGTTGTCACAACAAAGTACCACGTACCTCAATCAGAAGATGGTATATCTTAGGCCCGCTTCGACTCTTACAGTTAGTAGGATACTACCTTAAAAAAAAAAGGAGTAGAGATGGAGAGGACATAACAGGCAGAGTTGTCGAAAGGGACGAAGAGACGCGGAAAAAGGTTAGCGAGGGTGAGATACATTGTACAGAAAACCCAGGGATGGTTATGGGGTTGAAGGTGGGAGTGAAAATTCTGGAAGGCGGGTTGGAAGGGCTCTCTCTCCTTCGGTTCTGTTGAGGGTTGTGAGCAGAGGGGAGGACGCGTGAGTGCGTGGGTGCGTGCGCGCGCGCGTGCCCCTGGCGCCGTTCCGGCGTTTGGGGAGGCTAGGCGGGACGAGAACGGGGGGACAAGGGGGACGTGAAGGGAGGATGAGCTTCAGCGAGGGTGAGAGTCGGATGGAAGAAGAGGAAGAGAGAGGGTGGGAGATGGCCGAACGAGGGAGAACGAGGGTAGGCCGCGTGGCCCGCATTGGCTGTTGAATTATAAATGAATGGAGCGTAAGGGCTGTTGCCTGGCAACCCTCGTGCGCCGCGCTAAGACAAAATGGAGGGATCCGCGGTACTATCCAGCGCAGCAGCCCTTGTGCGCGCCTCCACGCAGCCCCACAGCTTTCCCAACCACCCAGCCGGAACTACCCCAGCCCTCCTTCTCTTTCCCCCACCCCCCCCCCCCCCCCCGCCGGGTCGTCTCCCTCCCTCGACCCCCACCGCCCTCGTGGCCACACCGAACCCTCACATCGACGTCCCTCAATTTTGTCTCCTCGTCACTCTCTCAGCCCGAGTTCTGTCCACGGAGTGAAACCAACCCTCGGCTTCCGGTATCCAACGGTTGATTCGGCATTGTGATCCAGGCGAGACTTCGACGGAGGCTGTGGCTGTAACGAAGAACCGGATGTGGTGCAGCTGTTGGCAATGATTATGGTTTTGGATTGGTTTTTTTTTTTTTGGTTTTTTGTTTTGTGAGGATTTTTATGTTCAGTTTGGATTGAAGTAATGGATATAATATGAACATACATAATTTATATGAATATTAATGACAATTAATATAAACATACATGAATCAAAATTACCTGCAATTTTGCCGGTAATTTTGAATTATGTATGTTTATATTGATTGAGTCGATGAGGATCTTATTTAGGGATGGAGATAACGAAGAAACGGAAGTGACGCAGCAATTGGGAATGATTATGGTCTTTTTTTATTTTTTTATTTTTTTTTGCTGTCACAATTTTGCAAGTTATTGTGGGTCGTTTGACTTTGTGACTGTTGAGGAAATGAAGAATCTTATTTCAGGATGGAGAGATCATGGAGAAACGGAAGTCACGCAGCTGTTGGCAATGATTATGGTCTTGGAATGGTTTTTTTTCTTTTGTTTTTTTTTTTTTTATGGATTTTTATTCAGTTTGGATTGGAGTAATGACAAACGTGTTGCAATTTTGCAGATAATTGCGATTTGTGTAACTTTTAACAATTGAGTCGATAAAGATCTAAAAAAATATTATAAAGACGAAATTTTATCATTACTATTTTCTAAATTCCAAAAAAAAAAAAAAAAAAGTTTTGTACACTTTGCAATTTTTTATTCAAGCATAATGGTTGAAATTTGAAATATATTTGGTTTGTTTTTTTTTTTTTTTTTATCGTTGTTGGATTTTTATTCAGTTTGGACTGAAGAAATGGCGAACGTCTTACAATTTCACAGGTAATTGTAATTCGTGTAACTTTGTAAGAATCGATTCAATAAAGATCTCAAAAGATATAATACGTTCGATATTTTCTCATTTCAGACTATTTTCTAAATTCCAAAAAATGAAACAAAAAATTGTTTTCTACGCTCTGCAATTTTTTCATTCAAGCATGAAATGGTTGATATTTGAAATGTACGTGATGGCCAGTGAGTGACGAAGAAAAAAAGAAAGCGACTGTATTTCTGGAAAAAAAAGAGCTGAGCGACACAATCACGAGAAAAAGAAGACGAAAAAAAAAAAATTAAAAAAAAAATAAAAAAACATGCAACGAGAGTACAAAGTGTCGACGCGCTGAGTTTCCAGACGACGAAGAGACGGACCAAGTGGAGAGTGGGGATTACGGTTTCATACGGGTTAAAAAAAAAAAAAGAAAAAAAATGGAAAAAACAAAAAAAATATATATAAAGGTAGAGAGTGAAAGGCAAGAAAGCACAGGGGGAGCGCGAGAGAAAACGAGATTGGTAAGGGTCGCTGCGGACAACTTGTCGCAACGCATGGACCTCAAGTGGCGCGATCCTCCCTTCGTCTTGCTCGTCGCTCTGCGGTCCACACTTCCATCCCCATTCAAACACCGTCCCTCTTTTTTTTTTTTTCATTCGTCATTGACATTCATGATGTATTTTGAAACAAGTAGAATGGAAAGAAAAAAACGAAACAAAAAAAAGGAAAAAAAAAAACAAAACAAAAATGTATTCACTGAAAGTAAAACTCAAAAGCAACGTATAAGTTAACTTGGTTGATTCTTGGACGAGTCGGGAAATTTGGAATGCGAGGTAAAATAAATTTATGGCAGACTATTATTCAACTGAAAATTTTCTGTAAGTACCGACATCGAGTTTTTTTTTCATTTTTATTGATTTTTGCAATTTTTTACAGAACTCAAAAGTCAAGATACAAATTTTTCATCAACTCTTTTATTAGTATTTTTACTTCTGTACTGTAAAAAATTGAAAAATGAATAGTGAAAAAAAAAAAACTCGACGTTCTTATCTTGAAAAACTTATCAACTAACAAAAATAATTTTGGTTATTTAAATTCAGATGGTCCAGAGATCATAATCTGAGCATAATCGAAGTGAAGCAATCAATTTTGTCGAATATCAATCGAAATTAAAACGTTCGAATTATTGTTCAACGAAAGAAAGAAGAAAAATTCCGGAACGTGATTCGAGTATAAATTAAATTCATTCAATAACTGAGAATTGAAATTTATACGAATTGATACGATCGACTCTCAGCCCCGAACGACGAAAGGACAAAATATACTTCGATGGAAAATAATGAAACATGGAAAAAATAGTTGGAAAGTTTGATTGAAAATCCAGAACGTATGTGAAGCAATTGGAATCACCTTGTCGGATACATATATATATATATATTCGAAAACCCTTTAAACCCACCAGACTCGAACAATGACTGGCAAGTTTAATCGAACATTAATAAATTCCTTGAATCGTTCGATCCGCGAATTCCCGGTCTAACCGAGTCGTAAAATTTGTGGGTCACGTGCCAATTCGATCGGTGATAGTCATCTCTCTGTATATTTCGGAACCGTCCGTGTGGTTACCTCGTTCGCGTCTCGTCGCGTCGTTCGAAAATGAAAAATCCGATAAACGGATATACGACGACACGGTGTGACAATCCGCAACCCGTTCCACGGTCGTTGCGACAGCGAGGAAGGAAAATAGGGTCAGAGAGACTAGACGCTCGAAAAAAAAAAAAAAAAAAACCGACTGAGTCTCGAAATTCAGAACGATCGATGTTCAGAACGTAAAAAAAATTCAGAACGCCCAGTGCTTCGATAGCGAACACTTCAAAGAGAATAATGTAAAGTTTTTAATCCAAATTGACTTTCAAAAACTTTTTATCCAAGTGGAATTTTTTAAATTTGAATTTATTGCGAGAAAATAATCAAAACAAAAGAAAAATCGCATCCCAATCTTCCCATCCGCCTGCTGGCTAAACAACGCCACGCAGCTCAAAATCTCACATGAACAATCTTGCAGAGAATCGAATTCCCTACAAAAAACGTTCCCGACGACATCTACCCAACATCGATGGTTCACTCGTGGCCAGAGCTCGAAAGTCGAGCAGCGTGAAAAACCTCGCGACAGTCGGACGTTAAGATTTTTGTACGTTCGAATCATGTCGCGTTCTGAATTTCGCACCCCTGACCAAAAAAATCGAGATGAGATAAGAATCAATCGGGGGGATTGAAAAAAATCTTTCGTCACCGGTGTCGACCGATGGTGCAAGCAAAAAAAAAAAAAACAAATCAAAGAAGAAAAAAAACTGGTAAAAGATTCACTGGACCGATGAATTTTGGTGATGCTGTCGGATAAGTGACTGACAGCCACTGGGGCACGAGCAATATGTTTATATTAGCCGGATAATGAATTCATGGTGAGCTCTAGGAGTGAGGAGGGGGGGGGGGGCCCAAAGTATTTGCGAACAGGTTGCATCGAGGGACGGATACTCGATCGGGCAGATGCTCTTTTGTCGGCAGATGAGCCCGAGAGAAGCCCGGGATGAGGGATGCTGCTTGCTCGGATGACGGGGTCTGGGTTACGCGCCAGAAATCGTCGGTAAGAAGGGGGGGGGCGGAGGGTGCAGGGGGCGCGAGAGACCGAGGGATCGAAAAATAAGAGTCGGGGTGGGTTATCGGCTCGGGGGCAACGGGACAACAGTCGAGAGATATCCCACAGGTCCCTGGACGCCCGGGGACCACGTGGGGGGTTGCAGGAGGTAGAGGGGAAGGGAAAGTGGGAGGGGGGGGGCACCCCGTGACAGTCGTGACCATTCGATACCGCTCAAACGCTCGTTTGCCCTTGTTTGTACGGATTATCATAGCTTGTACTACTTATACACTCAACATCCACCCCCCCCCCCCCCTCATCCCTTAGCGCCCTGGATCCACACTGCGGGAATTAATGAGATAAAATGGGTGACAGTAAGATCGGGAGGACCTGCAGAGACAGTTGTCTCGTTGAAGCCACAATGGCCACGGATTAATTTTATGTTATTATTGTTGTTATTTCTATTATTATTATTATTATTATTATTATTATTATTATTATTATTATTATTATTATTATTATCATTATTTCTCGTTTTTACGGTTATATACATTATATTTTCAGGACCTAAGCCTAACAAAAATATAACGATTATTATTATTGTTGTTATTGTTGTTGTTGTTGTTATTATTATTATTATTATTATTATTATTGTTATTATTATTATCATTCTTCTTCTTTTTATTAATATTATCGATAAGAATATTTTTAATAATGATTACTATTATTATTATTATTTTTAATTTAAAAAATCTATATTATTATAATTATTAAACGTTTTCCAAAAGATGTTAGAAAAAAATAATAATAATACTGTATTGTCGATAAAAACTTATTGCTACTAATTTTCAAAGGCATCGTTATCGAACGTATGTGTGTGTGTGTGTGTGTGTGTGTGTGTGTGTGTGTGTGTGTGTGTGTGTGTGATACGTATGTGGGACTTCGCAAGTCGCGAACGAAACGAATCGAATGCGTGAATAAAGTTGAAAAAAAAAAGAAAAGAAAAAGAAGAAAAAAAAAGTGTACGACAGAACCGAACAGTGAGTACAGTTGTGTGGCACGAGTCGCGTTTGTGTATGTGTGTGTGCGAGAAACGTTCGCGGACCTCGTTTGTTCCCGGGGGATGGTAAATCCCAGGCGGTTATATCGACCCTCATAATATTTACGAGCCGGCACGACGACGAGTCGAGTCGAGTCCGTCTAACCCGCAGACGGAACTGAAAAGTACTGAAACGGCAACCGGCAACAACCGTGAGTATGACGGCTTCAACCCCCCCCCCCTCCGAACGATCCTTCGATCGGGGCAAATGTAGTCTCGCGCACAAAACGCGTATAAAATCACACTTGAAAAAACGAAATATTGGAATTTATATGCAAGCGACTCACGCCAGTTTTCCTCAACCCCCCCCGACTACCCTCCATCGGCCCCGATGGCCGTGGTGCTGCCGGTGCTCGATGTGTTTTTCCTCAACCCCTACGTTACGTGCTCCCCAAGGCGACATTCTTACGCCAACATTACTCTCACCCGCGCGTCACGGTACGATCGGGTGATGTCATTACCGGACAGTCGAAGGGAATATGATGCACGTCGAAGCCCGTGAAATACTTCTGCCCTTATCGTCTCGCCTCTTCCTGGTTTTCGTTCTTTTTTTTTTTTTTTTTTAGTTTTTTAGTTGTTTTTTTTAATCTCAACGATGTAAAATTTTTGGAAAAACAAGGAGTAAAAGATTTTTGTGGTTATTTGGTTGTTTTACTTTTGTGATATGAGTTGATTATTCATTCAATTTTGTTTTTAGTTTATCCGAACGATGTAAAATTTTCGAAAGAGAATGAATAATGAATTTCTGTGGTTATTTGGTTGTTCCATTATGATAATAATAATGTACTATTTTTTAAAAATATTTTCGATAAATACAAAGGGTGAAAAATTTGCATTTCAATTTTTCAAGTCAAACAAGGACCACCCTACGACACAAACATATATATCCCACCCACGAATCTCGGTTGTTCACGGTTTCGCATTATCGCACAAGTTATGCATCCGGGAGGGTGGTTCGGGGGTTGATTCCTTTGGCTTTCATGTGCAGACTCATATCGTCGTGTCACCGGTAATGCAACTACGATTTTTTTTATTTTTTTTTATTTTTTTTTTTATTTTTTTTTTTCAAGCACACCGAGATTTTCCGTACGCCGGGTCTATCGGACAGGCACAAGAGTAGACTTGGACGAGAACCATCTGAAAATCTTAAAAGCTCGCAAAGCGCATTGAATTGGGGATTATGAATAAGGGATGGTCGAGGGGGTGGAGGGGTTGGGGGATGAATACCCGAGGGGGCGTCGATGGATGAGATGGGCGGGTGGTGTGTCGGTGAGGGAGACGAAGAAAGGGGTTGAAGAAGAGAAGAGAACGGAGGATGGAGCGAAAGAGAAGAGGGAGAAAGAAGGAAAGGGGCGAGAGAGAGAGAGAGAGAGAGTGAAGCTGAGGGTCGGGAGGAGCCCAAACCCCGGGGGAATAAACATGCTTGTTGCTCGAGCTATGATACGCTCAACATATGCGATGCATTGTCGTCATATGCCACGACGTACACGGTCCGATACAACGTTCTTCGGGTCTTTCTCTACCCTCAACAAACTCCCTTCCTTTCCTTCCATAACCCCCCCCAAGTCTTTACCTCATCCTTTCCTTCCTCGTGCAAACTTTCCCTCTCCACGGTTGTGTCGACTCGCACCAGGGTGAGTTTAGGGCGAGACGAGGACGAAATAGTTTTTTTTTGATTAAGAGGAAGAGGAAGAGGAAGAAGCAATGTGGATAGTAGGGAGGGGGAATGAAGAGATGATAGGGATGAGTGAGTTGGGACTCGAAATTCAGAACGAGCTGAGTTCGGAAGGTTGGAAATTTAGAACTCGTCGATGTTTCGAACGTGCAATGTTTGCGAACGGTCGCGGGGTGGAATGACATTGCAGAGAATCTCCAAAAAATTCAGAATGACATTGCAGCGACTGTTCATTTAACTTGACATTTCCCGACTTTCGAGTCGCCCCCACGCGTTTATTATTGAAGTTAGGTGGCAGCCGTCGGGGACCTTTTTTGTGGGAAATTCAATTCTTCGGAATATTGTTTATGTGAACTTTTGGTCTGTGTGGCGTTGTTTGTCCAGCGTTTGGTCGGGAAGGTAAAAATGCATTTCCTTAGTTTTTTTATCTTTCCGTCCAAATGCTAGATAAACAACGCTATGAAGACCAAAAGCTCGCATGAACAATGTTGCAGAGAATTGAATTTACTATAAAAAAAGCTATTGTGATGCATAACATTGTTTTTTTAACTTGTGAGGAAAAATATTTTTTTTGTAATTTTCTAAACATTAAAATCTAAACGCAAGCGATTTCAATAGCATCTCCAACGTATGAACGTTGGATGGAATATGAAAAAGGTTTCATAACTTTCGTTATTTATTTCATAACATTTTTATTCAAAATATTTCTGTTACACGTGACGTCAACAATTTTATTTATTTGTTAATTTTTTTTTTTTCGTATATTTGTTTTCCAATCAATCTGTAAATCGTTCGAACACTGTTTGTGCGTTTGTGTGTGTTTATTATATCGTGAATAAAGTTTTGTGAGAGATCTTTATCGATAATGACGATGAACAGTGAGCAAATGAGACAGAGAAAGAGACAGGGAAAAAGAGCGAGCGAAAGAGCGAGATTTATCCTTAAAAAATCTCAAACTTGTTAATTTACAAAAAAAACAAGCTTCGATTAGTTTAAAAAAAAAAGAATAAATAAAAAAAAAGAAAAACGACGATAATAACCGATTAACATAAATTTTAAATAAAGTAAAATTACGATTAAAATATTCATAATATTTTCACCAAATAATTACCCCCAAAATCGTGAGGTCCACGACGTTAAAAACGTTTTACGTCGTTGTGACACACGAAATTGGTCTTTCGAAGGGTGAACGATCACCATCTGACGTCGAATATGGAAACTACAGGGCGGGACATCCACCCTGCGAGACGCGAAGCTCTGGGGGGGGGAGGAAGGGGTTGCACGACGCATCAAATATTGATCAGGCCCGTCTCGTAACTGACACCTCGTCTCTACCACCCAATGCTGGAATTATTTCCCCGAATAATTCGATTTTTCAATTATTTTTCTTTTTTTTTTATAAATCTTTATCCAAATAATTTTTTTCCTTTTTTCTTACAATCAATTCGATACCAAAAATATTGGAATTTTTATTCATCGTCGCAACTTACATGCATTTTACAGAGGCGTCACGGTCGTGATTATTTTTCGACAATCCATTTCGAGCCCGATACAATTTTTTTCCATTTATTTAATTTTCTATCTCTTTAATCATTTTTTTATTTTTTATTTTTCACCGATTTCCAATCATACTTAAAAACGTCTCGCCTTTCATTTCCCACATCACTGTGTTTTCAGTCCATCAACACTTTTTTTTTTCGAAAATTTTCCCAATTCGTTTGTTTTTTTTTTCCTTTTCTCTTCTTCTTCTTTTTGTTTTTGACTCTAGTCACATTATTTGATTTATTTACACATTATCGTCGATACATAGATCGTTAAAGACTACACACTATCTTTCTCTCTCTCTCTCTCTCTCTTTCTCTTTCTCAGTATCCTCTCACTTATCTTCTTGGTTTTTTTTTTAATCTTGCCCCATTTTTTTCATATTTCTCATCATGCTTTACATTTTGGGGTGCTAAAAAATTTCCGAAATATAAATGTGTGTGTCTTTGTATTTGTTTATTTGTCCCCCCCGTGTGTGAGGTCTCGATTTTTCGCAGACGGTGACGCGTGTAATCGGATAATAATAAATTATCGCTGAGCAATTGGCGCGAACGTGTGAAATCATCGACGATCGTCGTCAACTTGAAAACAGTGTCACGCTCGTGGGTGAAATGAAATGATTCGTTCGACGACGATAATCAATGGAACAAAAAAAAAACAAACAAGATTGAACAACTAAATGTGAAAAATAATTTGAACTAAATAATACGAATTAAATTAAATCGGCGAAACGCTTTGGTTTCGTAAATACAACGAGGAACTCGCCGACGACACTCGGAGAATGTTAGAAAAAAAAATGTATTTAATTTATTTTTATTTTCATTGTTTTCATTTTGTTTTTCAATCTCCATATCAAGATACATAAATCTATGTAAGATTTTTTTTTTTTTTTCGTATTTACATCGCTTCTCGGGGCATCGTTCGAGGCTCATCAATCGCGACGAGGGTACGAAAAAAAACTCGTTAGATGCGATTATCGCTCGATAAAAATTAAATCGATGATTGTATTTACGATAATTTTTTTTTTCTTTTTTTTTCAATCACCGTGTGCCGTCGACAATTCGCTCGATCGTCGCGCTTTTGCGCCTCACTAGCGAAGAGAGATTGAACAAATTTGTCTTGATGCGATAATCAAGTTCTATATATATATATATATATCTATTTTTTTTAGATTTTTTTGATTTTTTTTTTTTGAGAACAAAAAAAAACATTAAAATTCATCTCGTGGCGCGAGTGCGGTGTGGTAGCGCGATCGAAAAACACAGAACCGATTGGTATTCATTCAACTGACTTCGAAGTCGCGAAAAAAAAAATGAAAAAAAAAAATATAATTTTTTTTTTTTTTTTTCAAACAAAAAAAAATATTTCATAGCGTCTGTACGATACGATGTGTTACAACAGTATCGTGGGAGACAGGTCATAGTTCGTGTAATCGAATAGGGATGTTAAATGTTACTTGGCGATCGGATCGAGAGGCGTGGCGCATCTTGTCGGTAGCGCGTCCGGATCCACGTCCGGTACCGTACTCGTTTCCGCGGCCGACAGACTCTCGTCCGTCGACGCTGCGTCCAACGGTGTAGCTGCATCTGCAAAAATAGAAAACGTAAACAATCCGTTGCACCATTTTTTTTTTCGTTTATTGATTTATCAATTTATTGATTTATTAACTTGTTTACTTATAAATTTGTAAATTCGTACGATTGTAAATTTGTTAATTCATTAATTTATTAATTTATTAACTTGGTAAACGATTAATTTTTCGATTTATTAATTTGTTTATTTGTTAATTTATCAATTCATTAATCTTTTAATTTATTCATTTATTCATTTATTTATTTACTCAAGTTACACCTGTCGAGTGATTTTTTTTTTGTTTCGTCTTACCTGGACACGCCGGATCGGCCATGAGAGAAAACATTTTTTCCTCGGGCATGTCCTTCGTCAATTCTTTGAAGTGCACAACCTGATCCGAAAACGATTGCCAGAACGATTGTCCCTCGGGAATGGTAAACATAGCCTGGTAACAAAACGATCATAATAATTATTAATAATTTAAATCTCGACGATTACTTTCCGTTAATCATTTTCGTTGAATATTGCCAAAAAAAAATTTAATGTGAACTCACTTTGAATTTGTTGTATATGTGTTCAGCTTTTTGTCTTATGTGTTCGGCTTTTTGTTTGAAAATTGTCTGAAAACAGAATTACAGATTTTTTTAATACAAATAAAATTAAAAAAAAAAAACTCAAATTAAAAAGAAAATTAGATTAAAAACGTACAACTTCATCCTCGCCGAGTTTCCAATCCGCCAGATTACCGATATAACGTCGCAACTGAAAAAAAAATTATAATTACGTTAGAAAAAAAATTGTCACGAAAAAACGCGTTTGGGAAATTATCGTTGAGATAATAATTGTCAAATAACCCTTTTGACCGTCTCGACGATGTGTGGATGCTTCTTTAGCATCAACGGATCAATGGGAAGCGCCAACATATCGTCCATCGCTTGCAAACATTTGTCGGCGTCGGCTCGATCCAGACCCAAGTTCGATTTTATCTGAGCGTCCAGTTCCAGCAGCTGGGACTCTATGCGAAGCCATCTGCGATGAAAAAAAAAACTCATGAATTTACGTACAAACGATTAAGAACCAAATACATTATAAATAATTATGCATAATTAATTATATTTAATTTTTTTCATTTCTTCATTCACTAAATTGATTATAAATCGATCATTATGTTATAAATCTATTTTTTGAAAATTATTTTGGGTTTCGTACGCGGTTCAACGTCGATATAAATATATGAAACCCGTCATGTAGTCGATGATTTTTTTTAATATTTTTTTTTTTCCAAATTTTGAAAAAAATTCGAGTTTTTTCCGAAAAATCAATTTACGATAATGTTTTCCTATGTAGAAAAAAAAAAGAAAAATAAAATCTATCTCGCAAGAAAATCGATATTCCAATTATTTTCGATGAAAAATATCGAAAAACCATTTTTTTTTTAATTTAAAAAAATCGAAAAATTTATTTTCCATCGAAAATAATCGAAATATCAATTTTTCTGTGCAAGATATTTTTCTATCGACATTGAAACAATAAAACAATTTTTTTTTAAATTGATTTATAAAATATTAATCAATCAATAACTGATTTTTAGTGGACGACAGAAATAAATGAAAATAAAAATAAATAAAATATAAATATTGTTCGTAAATTTACCTGAGTTTGTACTTTTTTCGCTGAATGGCTCCGTCCTTCGCAAGGAGTTTCTTATCGTCCTCTGTAACACGTACATCGAAGTCTAGATAATCTTTAACATGTTCCGTCATTATTTCGCCGCTCTCAAGGCGGGCCTTCATTGTCATAGCGCTTCTCGTCATCGTAACGTCCCAACGGGCCCGTGCCTTTTCGCTGTCAAACGTTTTCGGTCGATCTATATCTAGCTTAATCCCTACATATTCCCCGGCTAATGTGCGAGCTAGAAGTACGCGGGCGGACGCGGTCGCATCCGAGGATGGTGCAATTGGTTCTAAATAATCCTCCGCCGCCGCGGCCGTACGTCCGATCCCGTTCTTTTCTTGAAAATTAGAGAATTTCATCGACTCAGCAATGTTACGTTACAAAATCGTTCGGTTTATACCTAAAATCTTTCGAGGAATCTTTGTTTCTTCATTTTTTTAAATTATTTATAATTTTTTTTTTTTTAGTTTTTAGTTTAGTATAACTTTTTTTTTCTTTCGGACGAATTACCGTCGCGACTTCTCGACACACCACCGGATTAATTGAACTATCTATGTGCGGACATATATATATATAAGAAATTCCATATCAATTTAAACAGTCAAAATCCTGACCTCCGCCGATTAAGTTTATGTTTTTTTTTTTTTGGCTTTCATTCCACCCTAAAAACATCCCTGATTTTTTTAAAAGAATTTTCGGATCCCCTACAACCCTTAAAAAAATTCAAAACTACCCCGAAATTTGAAAAAAAAACGTATTTCGAGTTTATTAAAAACTTTTATTTTTTTTCGTGATTTCTGGAAGTCAAAAAAATAAAGTTGACCGAAAATTCGGAGTGGGATCTGTATTGCAACAATTTTTATAAATATTTTTTTAAAATCAATCAATTTTTTTTTTTCCAAATCGGACAGTCAAAACCTAATCCCTGCTGATTGGTCGTGATTTTTTTTGGGACGAAATGGAAGCCAAAAAAATTAAATAAATCGGCGGGGTTCTGATTTTTGACTGCCTGAATTGATATGGAATTTTTCATATATATATGGATATATAATTGTATATTATGACGATTACTTACTCTCGGTAGCTGTTTTTTTACGATTAGGCCCACCGGACGGTGACGCTTGATTATCGTTGGTGTCGTCGATTTTACTTTTTCCACGAGCCCTCGATGAATTTTCTAAAACACAAATATCGGGGAAATTTTTTTTTTAATACAATCAAAACAACACTAACTAATTTCCCTGAAATCTTCGAAATGTGTCGGAGCAGTGCGAAAATTGTCCTTCGATTAATCGATGTTTATCCATATGCATGACAAAAAAAAAGCGAAATAGCACACTGACTCACTGATTCACTCATCCGTCACAGTATCTCTGGAAGGATTATAGCCAGAGAGCTGAAATTTTTCACAGAGGTACGGATCACACAGTAGATGCTCGCTGAGAAAGGATTTTTTGATCGATCGACCGAAAGTGAGTTAAAACTATTTTTTTCTTACGCTTTTGGAAAAAGGACGAATCCAAGGTGGCAGCAAAAAATTGGTTCAGGGTACTCGTTATATCGGTTTTTGGTCATTAAAAATCGAATGCAACAAGTCCGAAGTCGATAGGACGAAGCGTTCTCGAGATACGATAACTTTTTCATAATCGCTGACGAAGAATCACGATTTTGAAGACTTAAAAAATAAAGTTTTTGTTGAAAGACATTTGTACGAAAAAAGTGCATGCAGACTGACATTTTTCATGATACAAGTGATCGTATCATAAAAAAATATCATTCAGTTATATCGTAGAAAATAATGAAGATGAATATTGGAGACAAATCGATCACTTACTAATCTTATTTTGGATGGTTCAGAGAAAAAGAAAGTTAAAAAAAAACAGAGATGTCAGAAGTTGCGAAACATTGGATGTACAAATAAGACTGAATAATCGCAATTTAATAGTCGAATGAATTTTTTAATGATATTTCAAAACGATAATTACAGAAAGATATGACAAAGAGAAGTGTGACAATGAAAAAACAAAAAATAAAATAAATAAAAAAAGCAACGGTAGAAAAAAAAACAAACAAATAAATCGAAACATTGTGATCGTTTGAGCGTTTTGATTATCGTTCAACGGAATCGCGAATAAGACGGGCGGTCTTCAAACGCAAAAATTGAAGCTGTTCCAATAGGACCAGTCTTTTCAACTGTTGAGTCGTCAAGTCCCGTGTCTCGTCGGTTTCCGATGCAGCGACCACGCTAACTTCGTAATCCGGCGATAATTCACGATCGTCCACCGGATTATCGAACGACGCGACCGAAGAACTCTCTACGATGCTCGCACCTTTAAAGATTCACATGAAAAATCGTGAAAACGAAAAAAAAAAAAAAAAAAAACGAAAAAAAAATAATGGAAAATATAAAAATATTCTTCGGAATTAAAAATACCCATTCTGCCTGAAAAAATCCTATCGCGGTTCATATAAAAATAATACACGACGTTGTCGGAAAAAAATAAAAAATGTTGCCTCGTAAAATTTGCATAGCTTTCGAATTTAATCGAACCTGCTGATCGTTGCGAATTTTTTTTTCTTTCAGATTCTCGCAATAAACGCAAGAGACACGTGATTTTTTTATTATGCTCACCACTTTTTTCCCCGATATCCGCTTCCTCGGAGCTCGAAAAATCGGCGAAACGTTTTGGCTTTATTTTACGTCCGCTACGACTGACGACTTCTTTGCTGGGCGAAGTTTCCTCGCCCTGTGAATCACCGGCCGTTTCCAGCTTGGTCGTGCTCTCGCTGTTCGTACCTTTGCCACGACCACGTTTTTTCTTCAATTCTGGCGTGTCCTGCGCCACAAATAAAATTCAAACATTGATCATCGTGTTCTCGACGAATTATTTCGATCTGTTGGGAATTATCGCACAAACCCTTTACTCTCGAGAAAGGCTTATCGGCTTGTTCCACAATTTTCATATTGGGACGTTGTTAAAAGCAACATTGAAAACTACGTGCAATTTTGCAATTTTTGACGTCCCTGATTGCAACACGAAATATGAATTTTATTTGTTTATAACATAAAATTTTTATAAAAAAATTTTTGCCGATAGTTTGCAAGTAAAAAAAAAACGATGAAAAAAGAATGATGCGCGACTTCGACTTACCGGATTACCGGGAGTAGTGTTTGCGACGGATTTTCGTTTGAGGGGTTTCTTTTTGTCGCCCTCGTCGATGACCAGGGGTCCGCTCTCCATGTCGCTGTCCGCGGCGGTCACCGAACTTGTTTCCGTTGTCGCCGTCTCGGAGGCTTCGCCCGAAAACGCTGGCTCTGCGTGAAAGACGAACATTGATATTTCGCGCAAAGAAATTATTTTGTACTTCGGCGCACGCGCTTTCGATCTTACCTTTGAGATCTTCCAACGAAGCCACCTTTCCCTTGTCGCTTCTCAACTCTTGTTCCAACTGTTGCAGACCCTCGTGAAATATCTTTCTCTTCAAGGGTTTTGTGAATTTGTCCTTGTTGTCCATGTACACGAATAACTCTTCCACTTTGCATACGGCGCTGAGATTAGAGACAAATTGCGAAATCATGATAATAATAATGAGAATAATGGGGTCGCTTAATATTAAGGAAAAAAAAGGTTATATTTACGTCTCTCCGGTTCCGTAGAAGTATACATTGTATTTGGCATTTTTAGTATTAGCCTCGGTAACTCCTTCTACCTGCGAATGATGAAGAAAAGAGAACAATTGCACAATCTCTGCTTTTTCACATTTTTCAAAAGCCAAATCTGAGTAACAAGCTTTCTCTGAAACATGAACGACTGTTGTTTGTTCAATGTTTTGAGGTTAGGGCCTTCTCAGGATAGATTCGATGATAGCGAGAGCACGAATAGGTGTCGAGAGAGAGGTTATAGCGTAAAAAGATATCACAGCTTTTTCCCACATTGTGTTCAAGTGAACAGCTTGAATGGAAACAACTCATATGCAAAATCAAATCAGCAGTTAGCGCTCTGACATTGCGACACAAGATTCGATCCACGATACTCCGCAATCACAAATTTGTGCTCATCGACGCATCGCCCAAGCCTCGTCGTCATCGTCAATCTACGCAACATCCTAAATTCTTTGCCGGTCGGTTGAAAAACGACACCGAAAGAACAATCCCTCTCGTAACAAACAACGCTGAGTTAATGTAAGTTACCAAAAATCATAAATTCTACATTTCTTCCATGTACGTGACGTTTGAGACATTGCGATGCTCGCTTGGACGACGATAATGGCGGCTTTGAAAACCCAAAACCTCCGAAACTTGTTAAAATTCGCAACCGAATAAAATTCTACAGCTGAAAGTTAAACTATCAAACATATAGGTTATGTTTACGGATTCATAAGTTTCGGATTATATGAAATAACGAATAGAAAGAAGAAAAGAAAAGAAAGAAAAAAAAAACTTACTCTGGCTGGCCACGCTGGGTAACCTCGAACTTTGGCAAACACTTTGTCGCCCGCGAAAAACTTTCCCTTCAGCTTGACCATGATTCGCAAAGCGTTGCGTCAAAGCTACGTGTGCTTATGAATCGTACGTGTGTGTGGGCTCGGTTATCGCGATTGCTACGTAGCAATGGCTGATCAACCTCGTAATCAACTTTCACAAATAATCGCGCAACAATAACGCAGCAACCACCATTTGCACGATTGAAACTCTTTTGTGTGTGCGATTGTGTGTGCGAAGGAAAACATTCACAACACCCCCTAACGTGCAACAAGACGCGCAACGGTGGCGGTAGCGTTACTACGCTTCTTCACCGCGGCTCACCAGCGCCACGAGTAACCGCGCATTTTCGCGTCTCTCATTGGTCGACGTTTGATCCTCGTACGCCAATAGCGTTGTGTTTGAAACGCGGGAACATTTGAACGACGATTTACAAAAATTCAAGAGCAACTCGTTATTTTATTGTCAAAATTTTTTTTTAATATTATTTACTTATTTACCGTGATATAGATAGACATCTGACGGTCGATTTTTTCACTAATCCAAAGTGTATCGACCCTCGAAATTATTTTTCAATCATTCACATTGGATTTATTGCATGAAACTATTGAAAAAAAAACAGAAGACAAACAAATTTCATAACAATAAACTTTATTCGTAAGGTACAAAGTACACGAGATTTTCTCGAATAATAAATATTATATATATATATTAGTAAATAACCCTTCCATCCAAATAAATAAATAAATATCTCTGAGGGAAACTTTAAGTTTTAAGTTCATCAGTTTGACTCCGAATGAGTCGTCGAGGTTGTTCGTGCTGGCTAGATCAATTTGGAAGCTTTGGTGATGACATTGACAGCCGCGAGGGCCTCCTTAGCCGTGGGAACGATGTACTGAGCCGGCAGAATGAAGCCATGCTTGCCCTTGTCCCGTAACTCGATAGTGTAAGCGTACTTGATCTTGAGCATCGCCTTGGCCCAGTCGTCGGCACCGCCGGAAGCCGCGTACAGGGTTGTCGCGCTATTGCCGACCGTGTAAACGCTTTTCGCAGCCCCCGCGCTCTTCATCAACGTTGCCGCTCTGTGACCCACTTCGTCGAGGTCGGCGTAGTCCGGTGGCCTCTTGCGATCGTATCCCCAGGGATAGAGGATGTACTGGCCGTAACTGTGAAAGGTCAGGTACGCCTAAATCCAAACAAACAAAAAACGAATCAATTGAATTCTCATTCATCGAAATAATTGAAAGCGACAATGCTTTAGTACGAAAAAATGTGAGGCATATGTGAAGTTGTGAAAATTCTTGCAAAGACAAATAGATCGGCTTGAAAGGGAATAAACAGTCTTCGACCTTTTTGTCCTAGGACGAAAAATGGCGAACTTTCAAATTTTTAAAACAAAGGACGTAAAAAAAGGGTAGCAAGACAATAAATAAGGATTCCATTTTGTTTTTAAAAGAGTTATTATTGCAACTGACCTTGAAATCCGCTGCGCTTATGGCAAAGAAATTTTTTATGGCGTTGGTTTCCGGTTCGGAGAAAGGTCCGGTACCGGCGAAAATTTCTCTGCAGGGTTGTTTGCTCGTGCCCAATTCGCCCCAGTGATAACCAAAGTTTCGGTTGAGATCCACTCCTATGCAAACTCCACCCTTTTCCGGGCTGCTACGATTCTTTCGCCACAGACGATCGCCACGGAACGTGTACTCGTATCTGCGAATATCACATGTCGGGTGATTTTTATTTTTTCACCCCTTTTTACACATAAAGTAAAACACAAAAGTTATTTATCGTGAGAAATTATGTAGGAATGTCTTGAATCGGGGTTGATTTCGCTTGGGGTCTTTTTGGCCCCCGTTTGTCAGCTGAATGAATTATTAAAATGAAATAATGTGAATGATAATACACTTACCCATCGGGATTTACCACCGGTAGGATGTAATAGTCCGCCTCGAGTTCGTCGCTGTTTTGAACCAAATGATTGATTATGTACGTTACCGAGGCCGGGGAGATCCACTCGCGAGCGTGGATCCCACCGTCGATCCAAATCGCCGGAACTCCGGGTTCACCTTTGCTTATACGAATTACCTGTCATGATTGTAAAATTTCGTTTCAAGGATTTGTAAAAAAAATTGAAAAAATTGAAAAAAAAAAAAAAAAAATATAGCGAACACTAATTCAGTTCCCGAGAACTCAGATCCCGAGTAGAATTTAAAATCTTAAGAATGTAACAATATAAAACAAATATGTAAATAATATATACATATAATAAGGTCGTCATTGCCAAAGCTTGAAAAGGAACAAAAATAAATCATTTTCGTTGGGTATATCGAGTTACCTTCAGGGGACGGCCTTCTACCGATTTTCCGATGGTCATTACCGAACAAAGATCGGGATAGGTTTGCGCGAGATAGTCGAGAAAACCGTGAATGTCTTTCAATTGATGATAACTCTGCCACTCCATCGAATGACCTGAAGACGTTGTTTCAAAATCGATGAGACTTCGAAATACACCACGAAAATATAGTTCTCCACATTGTAGAAGTTAAATCATAATTCGTTACATATACATATGTTTGAAAACGACGAGACAATTCAATGGGACATTCACTCGTATCGTAAAGCACAACGAAGCGATAGAGATACAATTATTCATTATTATGTATCTTTTATGTTTTTTTTTTCTTTAGAAAAAAGCTCACCCCTAAAGCGCCAAGTGTCACCTTCACCATCACGCACACTAGCTACGGGATAACGAGGAGGACGCAGAACGGTACGTCGATGATAATATTTGCGGTGCAACTTGACCCCAACTCCCTGCCACCAAGCGTAACGAGCTAGAAAATTACTTTGATCATTCGTGTTTATAACTCAACCCCGATTGCCCGATCATTCCCTAATTGTTGCCATTTTTTTTTTTGCTTCCGTAAAATTGCACGAGCACGAGAGATTAACCTTTGATCGTCGCCGTGGGTCAATTCGACCCGGACAACATTTTCGAATAATAATAAAGAGCATTAAGCATTTAAAGATGTTGTACTAGTCAATGCAGTTCGAAAAACAATAAATAGACGAAAATAGACAGAATCGGACATTCAAGATATTTGTCGCGCATGCGCGTGAAATGAAAACTACGATTGGTCGAGCCCTCGATCATCAGCTTCGGGTCTGAGGTCCCGGCCAATCGGGATTCCGAACGTTCGCGCATGCGCGACGCGCTGACCAGTTAAACGCGATTCTACGAAGCACCTTTTTAGAAGGAGCAAAATTTTATTTTCGATTGAATGTGGATTCATAAAAAATGTGAATAACATTTTGCGATAAAAATCGATGAATATTTTTAGAAAGATCCATTTGGAATATATTATCCCAATGAATTGAGTATATTATAGATTAGATATATATGTATACACATATATGTATATATATATGTTGACCGTTTGGATGTCGTCGGGTCGGTCGGGATCCCGAGTCACGCGTTTTCGCTTTTCCGCACGTTCGTACATAACTGTTATGTTAATCACGATTGTCGTGCACACGACGGAAACTGGGTTAACCGAGTTGAGCCGTGTTCCCGAGGCCGATAACCTCGTCGGATACTCGAGTGTTTCTCGGATCCAACACTCCATTCGATGGTAATTCGCATTTCCATGTGTAAACAAAAATTAGCCGAATTAATTTGATGCCAATTTGTTTTTTTTTTTGATCACTCATTTTTACATTTATCGAATAAACTCATAATTGTTAGTAATTGCTTGAAAGTAGGCAGAAGCGTTGATAGCCATACAAATTTTGTTGCAGTTTCGTAAAATTAATAATTCATCGATTTTTTTTCGTTTTTATTGTTCAAAAAATAATAATAATTGAAAAAAATTGAAAAAAATAATTAATGATGCAATTTCTGTGCAAAAAGCTTTGGATAAATGTTGAAAAATGCTTTATAGGGTTTTATAGTGAAGCTCCACGCGGTTCACGATGAATTGACCCGAATGACGCATCCAGACGGATATATATATATATATATATATATATATATATATATATAGATATATATATATATATATATATATATATATATATATATATATATATATATATATATAATATATGTCCCATATAAAAGTAAGCGAGAGAGCACAGCCCAAGACCGCGATAATGCGACTGAACGAATTGCACACCAAGCACTCGGCGAAAGAGTTGTTCCATCGAGAACAATGGAAATACTCGACGCATCCATTTTGGGATGCATGTTATATACATCTACGAAGATTATACCGACCGTTGCGACCCGCAAGCTCTTCCGCGTCTTCGGCCGAGGGCAAAGGATTTTCCTGATCAATCGCTTGCTGAAGATCCGGAATTATCACGTCGTAACTTACTTGACGCTCTCTCAAGAATCGCGAAACTCGCGGAATTACATCCGGACGGACGAGAACGTCGACTGCCGAATCGTTTCCAGACCACATGGAAACCTCTGCGAATCATTATTTTTTTTTCATGTGTTTATTTCTAATGGTAATAATTTTTTTTCGATTTCGAACTTTTTGCGTCTAGTGATTGGTAGAGTTTGTTCGATAACAATAATCATTATTATAATAATTTTTTTTTCCTCAAACTTTTTAATAATAATAATGATAATGATAATGATTTTTTTTTTCGACGATTTTTTGCTTTTAATTGTCACAGTTGATATTTTAACAACAACAACAACAACAACAACAATAAGAATAATAATAATAATAATAATAATAATAATAATATATTTTTCTCAGATTAAAAAATAATAATAATAATAATATATTTTTCTCAGATTAAAAAAAATAATAATAACAATATTTTTTCTCTACGATTTTTTGTGTCCAGTATTTGTAAAAGTTGGTGCATCAACAATAATAATAATGACAACACAAATCCTCATATTTGCAGAAAGAAAAAACAACAATGGATCCGTCTGAAATTCCCAGCAGTACGATTTTTTTATTTCAATTATTCATCAACGTTTTTTTTTCAATTTTCTTTGTTTTTTTATTTTTCGAATACGTCGATTATTAATAATTATTTTCTATTCTTGGCTGGCTGTCTAAATTAGAATTCAACATTGCTTATGAAAAAAAAAAAATAACTGATCGATAACAAACTAAAAAAAAACGCAAATTGACATGAAACCAGTGTGAGAAAGTAAATTTCGATAATTAAAATGCAATAAAAAATAAAAATATAAGTAAAAAGAGGTAGAAAAAAAAAACTTTTGAGCTTAAAAAAAAAAAAAAATCGTGATAACGTTCGAAGCAAGGCTCACCCCCGGTGTCCTGCAGATAGGACACGAATTCGGCGTGTTCGCCCGCGGCTACGACCCTCCACAATTGCGCGCCCTCGTAAGTAACCCTTTCCTCGGGTATCTGAACAGCCCGAACGACGACGTAATCGACGGGTTCCGTGCCCTCGATGATAATTGTTTCTTGGGGCGATGCGGATTTGTTGCAATCCCGTGAATCGCGACCTCGCGGTCGAAGATCGAGTGCCGAATTTCCGTGAACATGAAAAATGGCGATTGTGAGAAAAATTGCGATTATACGACGGATGATGGGCCACGACCGTTTGAACGAGCCCATCGTGACAAACTGATCTTCGTGAGGAACGTCTTCGCACCTTTTATAATATTCCTTCACCTCTGCCAGTCGACTACGTTTCTTGCCGATATAACGGTACGATTCCCCGTCCCCCCTTCGCCCCCCGGAGAGCCGACCCGAACC
The DNA here is from genome assembly GCA_963662125.1 of Diplazon laetatorius. NCBI lineage: Eukaryota > Metazoa > Arthropoda > Insecta > Hymenoptera > Ichneumonidae > Diplazon > Diplazon laetatorius. Next base: position 3,262,225 of record OY759164.1, read on the forward strand.
TTCTCTCACGCGCAAAACGCGTTCTTATCACGATAAAAAAAAAAAAGAAAATAAAAAAGGCGAATAAAGAATTCCACTCACGAGTTCCGACGTTCCGAGTCGGTTAACCGTTCGATTTTATGTAGTTAACGAAATGTATATATATGTATGTATGTGTATTAACGAAAGAGTGGCAAAAATGCATCTGCTTGGATATCGTGTCATCGAGATTTCATTTTTTAGGTCGAATGTGAACCTGGCACGAAAAAAAAGTTGTGGGACTTTGAAAGATTGTTCATCCCCCCAGTTTTGACGAAACTCGAATCTAACGGTTGATTCACATGTATGTAGGTTTGTATGTGATTCTGGTAAGCAAATTTTCGTTTGTAATTGGAAAAAAATATGGTTTTTTAATGAAAAAAAAAAAAAAATTTGACGAAAATCGATGGGTCATGAAAATCGATTCTTATGCGTTAATCTTCAAGAGTTGGGTGTCAAAAGGTTTGTAGTGAACGTCGTTTCGTTTGTAGCGAAGCCGGAAGAAAGTTATTTGAACTTTTAAAGGTTTTTAGACCCCCAATTTTGACAAAAATCGAATCCAACGTTTCAATCACACGGAGATGGCTTTGTATGGGTGATCTAACGGTTGATTCACATAGAGATACCCTTGTATATGTCTCTGGTAACCGAATTATCGTTTGTAGTAGAAAAAAAAAAAGATCTTTTCATGAAAAAAAAAATTTATTTCGACGAAAAAAATTTTTTTTTTGGGGAAAAAACGATGGGTCGGGAAAATCGATTCTTATGCGTTAATCCTTGAGAGTTGGGTGTGAAAAGGTTTGTAGTGAACGTCGTTTCGTTCGTAGCCAAGCTGAAAGAAAGTTATTTGACTTTTTTTTTTTAATTTTTATTCATCCATTTATTTTCCCCAAGTGCACTTGATTCATTTGCTCAGAGTGATTCAGAAATAAACCAAGAACAATCAACTCTCTTCAAAATCGTTTGTGACAGTCTGTAGTTCCATAATTTTTAATTGTGGTCACTCACAAATCAACTGTCAACATTATCGTTCACAACTATTAAATCATTTTTTTTTTTTTTTCAAATTCAGAAATAATTCACGTATTATTATTCTAAAAAAAAAAACTCCAAAATCATTTCCCAAATCTCAAAGAATTTCTGACACTTTTTCACATATCCATCCGGTAACACCTTAAAACCCAAAAAGTTTCAACCCAGAAACGAAAGAAAAAATACAAAAAAAAATAATACAAAACCTCGGAAGAAGAGAAGCAAAGAATAAAACGCGTTGGCGAAGAGTGCTGCTTTCCTTCCCTCCCCCCGCGGCCCTCGAGGGTGTAGGGGGCGGTTGCCGGTCGAGTTAACGCGCGGCCCCCGAGCGTCCACTGTCCCCCGCGACTCGCCCGCCGCAGCATCGGCGGATTGATACGCCGTATCGTCGTCCACCGGGCTCTTCTTTCACGACCAGACGAACAAGCGTTGTGCCACGATCCCCCGCGTAACGTTCCTCCTCGGATCTCCACTTTTTTCCGTTCGCCCCGTCTTCTTGCTCTGCCGCCTCGTGTCGCTTATACTGCCGCGTGTTGCTCCAGCTGCAGTCCCCATACACACTTCGAAACTCTCATTGCCCCGTAATTTCTGTGCGTTACATTCGTTTGATAAAACACACGGTGACCGGGCGTTTCACATCATTCACGTTTTGTACGCGATAAAACTAACACATCATGAAATTACAACTGGCATTTTTCGTCGTTTTTGCGGTCGCAATAACAAATTGCAAGGTATTGTGATTTTTAGATTATTTTTAATGATAAAATTCGGAAATCGTCGAAAATTTTTATTTGTTATTCTAATCGTTGAAAATTTTTATTTGTTATTTTAATCGTCGAAAATTGTAATTAAAATTTGGTTTGATTGTATATATCTATATGTATGTAGATATGTATAATACTTTATATTGCTTGCGACTTTAGCTGGTGAAATTGTTTTCCAAAAAAAGAAGAAGCCAATTGTTTATTCCAATTGTAAAAAATAAAAAAATAAAGAATTTTTTAAAATTTTTTAAAAATTGATAGCACGATTCCTGATTAAAAGCCACGTTTAAAAAGAAACTGATAAAAACGCAATTGTGTGATGTGTTATAGCGTATAAAAATCCACAAAAGTTAACTAAGTCTTTAAAAAAAAAACAGAGAATTAAGTATTCGAATTGCTAAACTCGTGATTTATTTCGTTGGATAATAATATGGAAAAGGCATTCGTCGCATCTCGAGAATCCTTTGTCCTCTGGCGACTTTGGACCTGTTGCACATGATTTTAAATGCCTGAAAGCTCAAACAATTATTAGCACACTGAAATCTATTTTACTTGTAGATAACTTGGATTTTTTTGTTTTTCCAATTTTCTTGAACGTAAAAAACAATTGATTCGTCCCACTTCCGGTTGGTCGATTTCCAAATGCTTTTCTTGAAGAGCATCTTCTGTATGATCGGAATTTACATTAAAATCTGTATAACATATATATATAGGCCAAATCCTATATATAGTTTATATATAATTTTTTTTAACTTAGGTATATATATATTGATATATGTAAATGGGTGTTGTAGGGCGCATGTGGGCATAAATGTGTCGAATGAATTGTGAGAATGCGAGGGTGTGTGTTTGAGGCCGAGTGACGTCATAGAAGGCGCGTAAGAGACCATAAGCGTTCAGAAGAATTCTAATTCGAACGTTTTGTAAAAATTAATTTTTCTCGAATTGATTCGATTGCATTAGGGTGAAGTGTTGATATGCGATAAACTGGTTCGAGTGTTGAAGAAGATGCTTCGTTGTGACCATATCGAGCATTGACCGAGATTCATCAGCGAGACGATGAATTTTTATTGGCACGATTGATTTATTCACCATTGATATAAATATTTAGATATATATTGTTTGGACTGGCTGGTTGAACTCAATTCGATTTGCATAAATATCGGAATAAATTTGCCAACAATTTTTATACAAAAAAGATAAATAAAATAAAAATACAATAAAGAATCAATCCAATGGCCGTTGGTGAAGAAGTTTGATAGCGAAGAGACGGGAACTCGAGGTCACGATGGGTTTATAATGTAATTCGATTGTTGGGTTTCCACTGTTATCCGTCACGATAAATCCAAAATCAATACGTATTCCAATACTATTTCTCATATATCACGTGTATTAAAGTTTTGTTAAAAAAAAAAATAATAAATAAAAAAATTCGTGAATGTCCATCGTTCAATCGATCAAAAACATTCAATAGATATAGTTCAACAGAAATGTATTCTGGATCAAAATTATTGTCCAATTATTGATAGATATAAAGTAATTGGCGATGAATTATAGACAACAAAAATGATGCATATCAAAAATAATTTATGATAAATTATAGATAACAAAAATTATAGATGTTAAAAATGATAGATAACAAAAATTGTAGATACAAACAAAATTAATCGGGTTTACAATTGATTAAAAAAAAATGATTTTCAAAAAAATAAAGAAATTGGAGCAAGTGGGTGGGTCAGTGGAGTTTATGTGAATCAAGGGGGTTGAATACGCGCCGGAAATGAGATTAGCTCGAGCCGAGCTGGCGCGACGATCGTAAAGGAGGCGAAACGTTGCCGCGGAGGGCGATACGAGATATACCAGATACCCAAGATATATACATGTATATATAAATGTATCTCTCAGTCCACCAACGGCGATGATAGTCGTTTATATATATATTTATACATATGCTACGTAAGGTTTCTTCTCACACGAGGCGACGTTGCCGTTCTGTGTATATGTATGTTACCACATAATTTAATGTCCGACCATTAAAATTCTAATTTTTCCATAGTTTGATGAATAATTGAAGAAGACAATTTTTTAATTAAATTTAATAAATTAAATTTTTTTTCCAGGCAACAAACCTTAAGGTGACCGACAAAGTTTACATGGACATCATGATCGACGATCATCCGGCTGGCAGAATAGTCATCGGTTTGTTCGGCGAATCGGCACCAAAAACGGTAAAGAACTTCGTGACAATAGCGACCGAGGGTATCGATGGGAAAACGTATTCCGGATCCAAGTTTCATCGGGTCATCAAGAAGTTCATGATCCAAGGTACTGTTCAATCAGAAAAAACTACCCTCTTCATTTGATAGAATCATAAAATAATATTTATAACCAGATTTGTCAATAAAAAAATTAATTCATTCGTAAAATCTAAAATCGATTCATTTTATTATTGTATAAATTTTTATTATCATCGATTTAAATAGCTTGAAAATTCCATTTTCAACGCTATTCAATGGTTATCGAAGAATATTAGCTTCAACAGTTATAGATAACGAAATAATTCATTCAAAGATATTTCAATTGTTTATAGCTTAAATTAAAAATTAATAGATTTCTGAAAATTAATTTTACAAACTTATTATATTATTTTTTTGCGATCGACTTTGATAATGCGATAGACGCCCGATAGGTGGCCATGTGTGGTGCGGAAGAGATAACAAAATACGATAATGGACCCTCTGCCTGCGAGTCAAACGCCCACTTGACCAGTTTTTCATTTTTTTTTTCAAATAATTTATATGTTTTTTTTTTTTTTTCATTTTGATTTTTTTAAATTGTTATTATAATTGCAGGAGGTGACATCGACAAGGGCGACGGTTCGGGATCGATAAGCGTCGATGGAAAATACTTCGACGACGAGGATTTCGACATCAAACACACGGGTCCTGGTTTCGTGAGCATGGCCAATGCCGGACCGAACACAAACGGATGTCAATTCTTCATAACAACCATTGCCACTCCTTGGCTCGACAATCATCACACTGTGTTCGGAAAAGTAATCACTATGAAATATGTTTTACCCTTTGAACGAATTCTACGGTCAATCGTTATCTCTTCAGTTTCAAATTTTTTTTTTAATGTATAACAACTTGATCCGAGATAACCTTTCATCAAACGCATAAATTAAATTTACAGTTGAAATTATTTTTATCGTTAATTTTTTTTTTTTCAAATGTCGATTCTTAGTATTCGGTCGAAAATATTTTTCAATCTTTACGATTTTAGGACGAAAAACATATATTTTTACTCATTTTAAAAATGCATTGATGGACGATAAAAAAATTCGTTGAAAAAAAAAGTTGAAACTTGAAATTTCTTTTGCTTCCTCATAGAGAAATTTTCGTTCACTTCTCAAGATTCAGAGGAAGTAATTTTCGGGATCAAACTTACGAGGTTGATTTGATATTTTGTTATTTCGATATGGCGTGAAGATGTCGAGACAAAAAAAAATTCCCACCATAATAAACATAGTTTCCTCCATGAGGAAGCAAAAAAAAATGTATTGCGTGTCTGGTATCGATAACGGTATTCGAATTTCAAATAATTTATGAATCGTGATACTAACCAGCTGTTTTTGCTTTGCCAGGTCATCGAGGGCATGGACGTGGTCTTCAAGATCGAGCAGACGAAGACGGACGTGGACGACAAGCCTGTATCGCCGGTCGTCATCCTCGAGAGCGGCTCGCTTCCCGTTACCGAACCCTACTTCATCTCCGACGATCCTTACGAGTAAATCGTGACTTATCATGTCGATAAAAAAAAAGCTTATATATAGATCGTAAAATTTTTATTTTTTTATAAACACACTCGAGAAATAATTTATCCTTTCACAAGCCCCATTCAATTTTCCATTCACGTGGAAATATTTCTCACCAAAGTACTCGATAGTAGTTTGAATTTCTAGTTTTTTTTATTTTATCGAAACTTCTTTTTTTATTGGACTTTATTTTATTTTTATTATTCGACTTTATTGTTTTTTCTTAAAACTTATCAAAGCTTCTCTTGTTATTGAACTTTATTGTATTTTTATTATTCGACTTTATTGTATTTTTTTAATTCGACTTTAATATTTTTTTTTAATCTGTATTATTATCGACAAAAATTGATTGCGTTTTTATTCTAATTCGTTTTGATTTGTCGAGTAATAAACACTCGGTTCGACTCGGCAAATGGCGGATATGCAGAAAAGACTGAAACGTAGAATTCCGTAACTGTGTAGTTTGTTAGTCAATTGCGATTTGTAAATAGATTGTAATTCTCATTGTTTTTTAACGATTTTACGACGTTATTATTTTTTGTTGTTTTAATTTAACATTTTATTTTTTCTACGATATGTATATAATATATATACGACAGATGTAGATTTGTGAATTTTTTCTTCTACCTTTTAGACTTCGTTGACCTTGTAGCGTTGTTGAAAACCACAAAAGAAAAACAGAATATTGATTATCATTGTTGTATTGTATTATTGTGTAGCGAGCCACAGAATAAATTTTTTTGCCACCAACATTTTTTTTTTTTAATGTTTCACACTTTTCTTTAAAATTATATTTTAGGTGCTGTCTGTAGTAATTCTTGTGTTTTTTTTTTTCAATTTTCATTTTCGTACATTTAGATTTAATCTGTTTGAGGGTAAAGAATACTTTTTTTAATTGAGAAATGCATGGTTGTGTCTTGAAGAAAATACTTTAATGTGTTTCCAGTAAAATTGTTTAATTTCATTTGTTAATTTTATTTCGAAATAAGATTAACGAAATCAAATTTTTGTTATAATGATCATATTTTTGAAAATTCGATTATCAGGTCTTATCGTGGTGCGTGGAGGCCTTTGAAAAAAAAATTAGTTTTTTGAATGTGGACCATAGAAAAAAAAAGAAAAAAATATATGTTGATCGAATGATTGCAGTCTGTGGGGTTGGATCAGAGCAACGGCCATCCCATTGGGCTTCAGTTTTTCGATTCTCGGTTTTTTCCACTGGATGATGAAACAACTGGACGTCTGAATTATCACAGCAACTCTGCAACGAGTCATCGATCGTCATTTCGATTTCTTCGACGAAACTGCACGAGCCACACGAAAGCAATTGATTTGCACTTTCGATTCTCGTGAAAAAAAAAAACGAAAAAAATGATAATAATAATAATGAGACTGAAATCAGTGAGTGCTCCAAAATCATCGACGAGTGCTCGAACGCTGACAGCAGAAGTTCGATGGTTGGCTGGTGGGATTGTCGATCAACCTTTGAAAATAATTATAAATACTTATTGATAATAAAAATAATTGAACGAAAAAAAAACTATTCGAAAAAATATTTGAACGAAAAATAATAATATTTCACACCTCAAATGTTATTATCTCCTTTATATTCTATCATTTTAATTATTCCTCATCTTCATAATTGATTATACCATCCGACGATGATCAACATCACATTCACAATTTTTGGTCGTTTGATAACACATCATCAGACTGTAACAATCATCAACTTAAAATATTGGTAAAAAAATTCGACAGTCGACAAGCAAAATTCATTCTTTTTATCTTTCGTCGGTAAGCTAGATCCCGTTTTGCATTTCCGTCTATAATAACGAAAATGCCATTGACATTATGTTCTGTGAAATTATAATTCGATTAGACACTACGAAATAATAATTAAAAAATTCAAAAAAAAAAAAACACATTAAATCCGTGATTATTTAACGGCCTCCTCCCCGATTTTCTTATCTCGTGAACAGTAAAACCTCTCTTGATAGTCCAAAATCGGGGTCACGAATTAATGGTCTTCTCTCGCTCTACAACGAACAAACACTTTTTTTGTCCCACGGCATCCACCCAGCCCCACATCCGCACGTCGATGGAATCCATTGAGAACCCCTGACCGCCGCGCGCACACAAGCGTGCACAGACGCGTTTCGTTGCTGAATGAAAGTGGTGGGGGAAATCGCGGTTCGCACGGAGTCGGAGTCTCTCGCGCAGCGCGCAGCCGCATCATTCTGCTATATCTCACAGCTCCAGTGGTCGCAGTAGTAATGCGGCAGCCAGTCCGTACGTAGTTGGACCGGTTTCATTCGGTTTCACACATCAATCTCACGTTTCATTTCCCCCCAACGAACCGATTCTCCCCTTTCTTATCTCCAATTCTTCTTTCCATTCGTTCGTCTTATCAGTCTACAACATTATCACCAAAAATCGAAAACACAATTCCGATAAATGACAAAAATAAAAAAATAAAAAATGTTTTTCACTACGACGTAGCGGACGAAAGTCGAAATAAAAAAATAAAATCGCGCCGGTTCTCGGTGATTGTGGCGCCAGTGATCGAAAAAGTAATTAAAAAATAAATAAATAAGAGTATCGATGATGACAGTGACGTAGATGTAGAAGTGGTCGATGTCAAGTCGTGAAAATCATAACCTCGATGATCGAAACAAATTTTTCATTATAATGTTTGCTTTTTTTTTTTTAAAGTGACGAACGGAGCATCGAGAATGGATGAAAATTGTTCGAAAATAATTTGCGAATCATCGTGACCCGCATATGTCGCTCATTTCGAAAGTTAAACGAAGACAATAATACGGCTGTAGAGCCGCGCACGAGGGATATGTATTGAGTTTGCACATCGATCACCAGTTGCAAGGTAAAACAAGTCTCTCACTCTCACACACTGTTGTCACTGTATTGGTTTAAGCAAAAGTTTTTTTTTTTCAAGCACAGTCGGGGAAAAGTCGTGAAAAAGAAAAAGAAAGAAAAAGAAAAAAGAGTCGTTGAAGAATTTTATAGTTTGAAGGTTCAAATGGCATTAATCTGCGAGAGGGGGCAAACGGCGCGGAGGGGCGATGGAGGGGAGGGAGGTTAGGTTTTAGTAGGTATGAATGAATGAGCTGTGTTGGACGGTTGATGTTCTTTTGTCCGTTTGCCAATGAAATTTTTGATTATCGAGCGGTCGTGAAATATGCTTCGACGTTTAAATTATCACGATTACAGCGCGGAGCGCAATGTTTGTGTACTCGGTCGGTAATGAAGATCGTAAACAATGAGTTTTTTTGTTTGTTTTTTTTTTTTACTTTTTCGTCGTGAAAAATGTGTTGTGGTGATTCTTTTTTCGTTTTGATTTATGGATGTGCGTGATGGAGAAAAATTGAGACTTTCGATGAAATGAAAATTCGAAAAATTCTTGAAATTTGAAATTTTTCGTGTGTGAAAAATATTCAAAGTTTCGTGATATTCAAACTTCTTCGAAATTCTAATGTGATTTGTGTTTGCCAAAGACTTGTGATTATCATTGATAAACACTTATTCAGATGAATATTAGGATCTTGATGTTAATTTTAATTTTTCCGAATAATTTATTCGTCAGATTGGATTTTTGTGATTATAAAAAAAAATCAAAAAAACATATAGCTTTTCACTCTCACATTCGTAAATTTTGAAAAAAAAAATGGTAACATAATTAAATTACTCAAAACTTGTGTGACAAAAAATTAGAATACTAGTAATTTGACTTTTTTTCTAACAAAAAACCTTTGGCATTTAATTTTGCTGGTTTAACTTGAGGTTATTGTTATCAAAGGTATTCATCATTTCGATTGGTCCTTGATAATCATGATACACGACTGTCGTAACTCACACAGCTGTTATCCACGATGTTTCACGCATTTGGAACCACGTGGCTGCCTCTAACCTCATGTACGAAATACACGTGTACGAAAATCCATTAAAATCTAATTTGAAACGTAAAAACCTGTTTTATCGGCCGTTGTACAATTTCTGATAATTTTTTCAATACCATGGTCGGTTTGATGTTCAATATCACACGTTTTACCCCGTGGATTCTCTCTTCGAGCTATTGTGATTGCGATGCTATTTTTAAACGTGACACAATTTCCGGATTGCGTCACGGTGAATGTTTATTTGTTGAAGAGTCGATGAATCTGGTAGGCAGGATGCCGAGACGCTTTCAATGTCCTCCGAGTAGTTTTATCACGCTCGTAATCCTGGAATAGCGTGAAGTCGACCTTCTTCTTGACCATTCGCAGTCGATCGCGAACGAAAGCCATAGCAAAATCGCGAACCATTTCGATGAAAAACATTAATTTTATTACATTCAAACGATCGAAGATCGAAACCGATTTGAGCAGATCCGTTTTGTCAAAAATTTTAAATGCAAATTTTTATATTCGATCGAATTACCATAAAACTTGACATCGTAAATTTCAACATAAACATTTTCAACTTACGAATAAACAACTTCATTTAAATATTAATCAATTTCTTGATTAAACGACGAAAAACTTTTTTTTGAGTTTGATCAATTCTTTTCGTTTTTATTATATCAAGATTGTCGTTAAAAATTATCAAACATTCGATGTAGAAAGATAAACCAATGAAAAAAATTAATTCCTCGTTAAAATAATATTCAAACCACATGAAAAATCAATATAAATGTATTTGGCATATTTAAAAAAAAAAAATTTTCAAATAAATAACAATGATTTATTATCACGAAACAATTAATTTCGTAACATTTATGTTACAATTATGAATAATTCACACGAATTATTTCATCACAATGGATTGTGATATTTTAATAAGCTCTCGATAAGCCGGATAACGATAATTCACTCGAAAAAGTATGTAAAACCACGATTTTCATTGAATTTTCCCATTGACGACCATCCGTGGTACTCGAGGCAAGTTTACAAAGATAATAATGTTCGTTTTTAACACACGTACGTCGATTATCGGAAACCATTCGCTGGCGCATGAATTCTTATCGCTTTATATTATCAATTGTGAGAACACGTCAACCGGTGTTGTAACGCTAGACGTTGCCTTCTCCCTCCACACTGGGCATGAAGTTGCACCAGTTACATATATATACATACAGAATTGTCCATTAAAGTTGACACAACGGAATATCTTTATATAAAAAAATGTCAGAAATTATTGAATTTAAGAAATTAATTATTAAATTCGAGAAATTATAGTTCTTGTTGAAATTAAAATACATTAATTATTTTAAAAAATTTCACTAAATAATTTAGAAGTTATATTAATATGATTTTATAAATTTACTGGTATTTGGCTCTTGAAAATTTTTAGAAAATGTCCGAACGACAAACAACTCTCCCCTGAACACGGTCGATTAATTATAATAATTTATGTTTTCAAAACAAAAAAACAAAAAATTAATGCTCAAGCTACGTTGGGGTCACGAAAATAATTATTCGTTGATAATAAGATGCGTTTGTTTAATTAAATGATTGTCTGGCCGGGGGTGGCGTGTTGCACGCATCGCAAAGGGGTGCCACGGGGATTTCTTTTTCTTCTTCGCGTGTCGTTATCATTGTGCATATAGCGTGTCGCGTCGGTTGGGTCAACCGTGAAATTTGAGGGTGTGTACATGTGAATCGGAATATAAACCTCAAAAATTGAGATCGCACGATGTAGATCACTATCTGGGATCTTTGTGATATTTACACAGCTTAATGTGCATGTTGATAAAACGAATTTCCATTTTTCTTCTATTATTTTGGCAGTTGTCAATTGAGATATTTTTCATTAATCACGTGAATTTTCATTAGTCACGTGAAATCGTCTCAGCTTTCCGACAAGAGTATTGAAAAAAAATTCGAAATTTCGGCAACGTCCGAAAACCAGTTTTTTACGTTTCAAATTCGATTTCGATGGATTTTCGACACTCGAAATAAAAAACTGATATCTTCATCAAAAAGCTGAGACAATTTCACGTGACAAACAGATTTTTAATGTATTTTTTTCCACAGCCCAAGCACATGAAAAAAAAAATAATTGAAAAAAAAGACGAAATGAATGAAAAAATACCTTAATTGACAGGCTGCCAAAATAATAGAAAAAAAATCTAGAAAAAATTTGAGAATTTGTTTATCAACATGCACATCAAGCTGTGTAAATATGGTAAAGATCCCAGACAGCAAAGCCCGAAATTGTCCGATATTTGATGAAATGGTTCATATATATATGACTTAGAGACATTTCTTCTTCAATTAGAACGTGAGAAAGTTTCAAAAAATTTTTTTTTTCAAATGCAAACTATAAGAACGTAAGCGATAACTACCGAGCTTGGCATTGTTAGTTCGATAACCGAGTCCGATTGACGGGCTCCGGTGAATAATCGAGTCAAGCTAACCGAGAGTATCGACCCGAAGTTCAATCGCACACAACACACACAAACACAAACACACCTACACACACACAAGAGTCCTAGCCGCACCGGTCACGATATACGACACCAGATACACAATCAAAGAAATCGGTATGGTTGGTAATTGGACTGATGCGCTCGAGAGAGGCTAACCCTCGCTTTTTTGTTTTCACTTCCATTTACCTTCGTTTACGAAATTTCACTGCAACATATTCCATTAAGAATTTACTATAATATCGCCCCTCGGTCCCTCGCTTATCGCCGGTCAATCACATCCGGATATCCGGTCGACCGAAACCCATCCCCCATTCCACCCTCCGCCCCCAAGTCAAGCCCATCAAACCAGTGCACGTGTATATATATATATTATATATGAATCAAACGATCTACGATACTTCCGTCGAATCAAACGTAGTGCCTGATGAAAACTAACGACCCTGTGACGATGAAGGACCTGGCACAAACTGATTCATCGATCGATCATTCAAATAGTTAAAAAAAAAAAAAAAATTCATAAGAAATAGAATTTTTTTTAAATTAAACTTTTTTTTTAAGACGGGTCGATCGACTCTGGTGAAGCGTGTATAACTTCGGTGAGAGGGTCATAATTGCTCGGTAATTAAGATGGGAGCGGCATGGTCGACGTGTGCATCGCGAAGGGGGGGGGGGGGGGGGAAGGCCACGAAACAAAATGTGAACTGAATATTAAGGAACATAAAAAACTATATATATACACAATAGTTGTTCAACCACATTGTAGAACGTCGTGATTTATAACTCAAATTCATCGGTTATGTGTTTGCAAAAAAAAAAAAAAAAAAAAAATTGTGTCCGAAAAATAGTCTAAAAATTTCGAAAAAAAATTATTTTCGAAATTTCGGAAAAATCTCGATATCTCGAAAACCTATGGACCGATGCGATCGGTTCTTCTACGATTTTCAGCCTTCCATGAGACTTCAATTATATATAGGACTATTTGCGTATTCAAATGCTCTTTTTTTCTTAAAAAAAATCGGCCGAGTTCCTGTGGAATACCTCATACGAATGTTTATAATTTATAAACATAAATTAACGAATGCGGTAAAATAAAATTCAGCAATTATAATACGAAACAGTTTTAAACTTTTATTCGAAAGACGTAGAATTTATTTCTGCGTCCAGCGTAGCGAATGTAGTCTTCAGAACGCTGTAAAGGATAACATCGAACACGATTAAACAATTGGGATCGGTGTAATGTGTGCAGATCGTTGGTAAAATGAAAAATGTTGAAGGGCGAATATTGTAGCCATCTATGCACGAAATGCATTTACGTTCCGGGTCTCGAACGGCTTCGACCGTGAATTGCGTTAGATCGTTTCCTCTTTAACGATATGTTATTGTTCCTCGAATTCCGCATCAACGACCGGCGCCGACTTTTCATCGAGTTTTTCGGCAACAGCACGCTATACCTGGTCTCGGAAGGGCTTCTTTCCGCAAGAGCCTGGACCTTGTGAAACGCAGACCTTCAACGTCACGATATCCCTCCGTGATGCATCGATTTCGCACCGCATGGCGCTACCGCAATTGCATGTACCTAAGAACCAATGATAATAAGAGTATACAAGCGAATTACAGTACCACGCCATCTCTCGGGTTGGGCTCGAAACTCGGAACGGCCGAAAGTTGGAATATTATATATATATATAGGTATAGGTTGGCGTACCTCGTCCGCCGGCCGCGAGACTACATTGCCCGACTTTCGAGCTTTCCCACGCGTAAACTATCGATGTTACACATATGCCGTCGCGGACTTTTTGGTAGGAAATTTAATTATCTACAACATTGTTCATGTAAGCTTTTGGTCTATATAGCGTTGTTTAGCCAGCGTTTGGACAGAAAGACAAAAAAATTGAAGAAAATCAATACATTTTCACCTTCCCGTCCAAACGCTGGCTGAACAAAACTATATAGACTAAAAGTTTACATGAACAATTTTGCAGAGAATTAAATTTCCTACAAGAGAGTCCGCGACGGCATATATCTAACATCGATAATTTACGCGTAGGAAAGCTCGAAAGTCGAGCAATGTAGTCTCGCGGCCGGCGGACGAGGTGCGCAACTATACCTATATATATAAAATTCCGAATCTTGATCGTTCCGAGCATTTTCGTCCCGAGCATTACGCGTCCCGAATTTTGGCCTTTCCGAACGTTGCTCGTTCCGAGTTTCGAGCCCAACCCGAAAAAAAAAATATAGAAAACCGAAAAAAATAATGTCGGTAAAGTAGGGTTCGCGCTCTCACGACCAAGAGAGAAAAATAATCTTACGATTTACATCTACGAGGTCGATTCGTCAAAGCACGTTATAAACATATAACGAGAAATAAGAATTAGAATTAAGATTTTGATGTAAAAGAGATGTACACGATGCAAAACAAGTAGCGAAAGCTAATAGACACAACATCAACGAAAAATCTCTCTCTCTCTCTCTCTCTCTTTCTCCCCCTTTGTGAACTTTGAAACTCTTACCGTTTATTTCCGCAATCGTTGCGTTTGCATTCAACCGATGATTTTTCAAATCAAATGCACACTTCAAATCCGTTTGTAGCCAAATTTTGTCCGACACCCATTTTTGCCACGAATTCGGTTCGAAATTTTTCATTTGAGACGCTTCTCGTCGAGTGTACGCCTTCGGCGGTTCGAGAAGAACCGTAAATTCGTTTTTGTTCGCTGTGATGACAAAATCACGGTCCTCGTCAACGCTGGCAGTACTTTTTTTCAAATCATTAGTTTCGTCGATCGAAGACGCGCAGCTGGGGTTGTTCGAATCGAGTTTCATCGGGCCAAATATAAATTCGCGGATGTCTTTTCGACACATCATCGAATACAACGTTTTACCGGTAATTTGACATTCCAAGTCCATCGAAATTTCGTGCCATATCGGGTCCAACTTGGACTTTAGTTTGTCGTTTTCGCGACGAAGCAAATGTTTTTTATCATTGAGCGCGCTTAAAACCTTTTCACGAGGAACTTTGCACGGACGTCCGGGTCGTCGATACATCGTGCGGAAGAAAAATTTTCCAACTGATTTGGATTTGCTTTTTTGAGGTACAACAAACCGATCGAGCGCACAGTAAGCAGCGCCGCGGTGACCTCTACGGAGCAGTTTCGAGTCGGGACAGGGATCGGTTTTTTTTTTTCTGTTGTTATCTACAGTACCATCCGGAAATATCAGGACGCTAACCGCGCGCGCGCTAACACGAATTAGTCCTGTCTTCGAACCACGACAACGCCGCGACAAAAAAAAAAGCTACATATAGTTTGTTTTTCGATGTTGGAAAGCTTGTAAAATTCATGAATATAATTATCTCTGTTTGATATTTTGTTTTTTTTTTATCATCCAGAACTGGGATTGCGTGTGAGATTTATCGAAAGAAAATTTGAATCACGGATGGGCAAATTTTATTCAATACAAAAAAAAAAATACTAAGTGATTTTCCACTTGTCATTTATTTCGTTCGGAAATTACAAATTGATTTTCCCACTTGTTATTTCGTTCGAGTCGAAATATCAAGTTGTATTTATCTGTTTTTTTTTGTTTTCGTCTTTGGATTTTTTTCAGGTTAAGAAGACGGCGGGATATAAAAAAAAATGGGTTCTTACTGGCTGAACGTGGCCGTGCTGAGGGTCATTATACCTGTGACTTTTGCAGCTTGTAAGTAAAACGACACGAAAATTATTTGGTAAATTTTAAGACCCTCTCGAATAATACACCCACAATCTGCGTTCGACAAGAAAAGATTTTCCTTTTTTCGAAACACTATTGAAGATTTTTTTTTTTTTTTCAACTTTTGTCAATTAATTCGGTTGAAAAGTTTCGACTTACATCTCACTGTCGGAAAGTTCGAGCGACACATTTAATGAAACTCGACATTTGCGTCCTAGTCCTTCGAATGTACATTATTGCAAAAAAATGAAAATTAGTTTTTGGACAAAATAAGGAACGTTTCTTGTTGACACGGATTTTAGATACTGATTCGAAGTTCATCGAAGTTTGATGCTCCGACGAAGCGGGAATAGTGAACCAACTAGTATAACTATGTATATATGTATGTATACGTATATCTCGTGACCTATTACGCCATAAAGCGGATTTTCGAGTTGTTGGATTATTTTAACGAATTTCGAACGAGGTCGAAAATGTCCTATTCGATGCCCGATGAGATCACGGTTACGAAATTGCCATCTTCATTGATAAATCCACTGAGATATAGATATATATATATATATATACACATATGTATATCAGTGGAGACTCCTGTATACATATATATATTTTTTATATGCTATTGTTCGAATGACTCATCATGTGTTGATCACCAAAATTATATCAATCAGCTTATCGCTGATCAATAAAATTCCGTGAAAAAATATACACTGTGTATAACACATTTTTTTAAACATAACGAATCATTCTAGAAGTTGAGAGCATTGAAAATACAAAAAAAGGGACACCTTCAAATGGTATCGAAGTGTTACACTATGTATAACACTTAAATATAATAATTCAAGTGTTATGAACTATAAATATGAATAAACAAAGTGTTATAAACGATAAATATAAATAAACAAATTGTTATAAACGATAAATATAAATAAACAAAATGTTACAAACGATAGTTATAAATAAATGAAGTATTATTAACAATGTACGTATAATACTTTATGGACATATTAATCTTTTACGTCTTATAAGTCAGGAATGTCACGATAGACGATAGACGAAGAACAACAGATAACGGATAAGACGGTGACACGTGTGGTCGAAATTTTTACAGTGATTATAATACTGCGTTGTCGAGAAATTGAGTCAACACAAAGTCGAAGAGGCTCTTGTTCTGACGTACCGTTCCAAAATTAGCGGTGTCGCCTCTCTTCCTCCTTTTCTCTCTCTCTCTCTCTCGCTCTCTTTCTCTTCGTCTTTCTCGACTAAGCCTGGAATCTAAGCCGCCACTTTTTACCGTCATCACACATGTGCTTCGGACACGTCTTCGACCCACTTGAAACGCATCGAAAACACATTTTTTTTCTACCAGACGAACGTAAATATAACAACAAGTGCTATCACCAACGTTTACTTTATTAAATCAATTTATTCAATGAGATATATTGACTGATTGACTCGAAGACACTGGGCACACGTTTTGTCAATGATGTGAACAAACGTGCCGCCCCATAGTTCCTCGAACCTGATGGTCATTCAAAATTCATCGCACAATTACGATTCAAGAATGTAAAATAAATAAATCATATTTCATGTGATTTGATTGATCACAATTAATTCTGTGAAAAGTCGGTCAAGAGCAATTTGAGTAGGCACATGATAGGATTTCGTAGCCATTATCACTGACATTTACACTTTTTGTCATACGTACTTTTTAATAAATTATTTGACCTTGAAAAATTTGCTTGTTGAAAAAAAATATAGTTATTTCAAAATTTTTCATAAACTATTTTTGGTACAGCGATCGTTATGATTATCGTTGAAAGTACTAATCGAGAGCTAAATACTGAATTTTTTTCAGATTTTTCGCATCGATACTTTAGAATTTAGAAATTATAGGAGACTTCAGTAACGACTTTGAAAGCAATTATCTCGTGACCAAAGGGTTGGAATCAAAAGGTCCTCACACATTTTTTGTTGCATTTTGAAAGACCTATTGAAAGACACCCCACTCAATGGGGTGAACGAAAAAAAGAAATCAAATACACTTTTTTATTTTTTCAACCCTCATTATTTTTACAACCCTAAAAATTTCACAAAAATAGTAACCCGAAAAATGTATCATTGTTGTTCGAAATATCGATAACTTAGTAGTAGTTGTTGTTGTTAGTGGTAGTTGTTTCATGACCCACGTCGAGATTGTATTTATTTTTTTTTCTATTACATTTTTTTTTTTTTTCATTCCATTTTTTTTTGCTCGACCTTTCGTTCGGTTCCTCATCGTCCCCACGGGTTTTTCCAACATTGTCGAAGTGGGTCACTGTGCCCAGTCGATCCAGAATCGTTGACTCGAGCCAAGACCTACCCCCAGACGTGGTCTCGGTCTTGCCCCCCTCCCCCCAAACGCTCGCCAACCCGGACGACGTGGCCCATCGTTTTATTCGCCTTCCTGACTTAGCGTCTGCTCACGAACGCATCGTAACTACTCGAGGTTTACGACAGTCACGAATAACCCAAATTCCTCGATTCTCACTTTCTCGTTTTGTGGCGTTTGATTTTGAAAACATTCGATCAAACCATTTTTTACAATATTATTTTAAGATCCCACTCGACATTTTTTTCTTATATCCATCCGGTATGACCTTGAATGCGACATTCGACGTGTCCGGAAATAATTAGCGATGATTTTGTCGTTTAAAATTAATTATCACGTGCTTGGGTAACGAAGAAATATTTTTTTCTTGTTTTGTTTTTCATATTTTTCATTCGGTTTGTTTAGAGAGCTTTTGCTAAAGCAATTTACGTAGGTGTACGAGATAGGAATGTGACTGGATGGGAGGGGGGAGGGTAAGGGAGGGGAGTGTTCTGTAGGGATAACGAAAAAAAAATCTAATCAGGACGAGGGGGAGGAAATGTCACCGGTGAGGAAATTTATTATTTGTTTCAGGCACGCAGAGGTGGGGTAGCTTCACAATCGTCGTTTTTTTTTGTCTTTACCCTCGTCATACTTTGTGCGACCTTTTGGAGGGTGCAAGACACTCCCTGGATTACGAATTTTCTACTCGTGTCGAATTTTTCATCGGTGACCTTTTTATCAATGTTTTCGATTATCGTCCACAATAATTATTCTCAATAGAAAATGTTGCTGTGATGATTATGTTTGTTTGATTTTTATTATAATCATCAAAATAAGACCACTGTATGAAGGAATTTTTCATATCAAATTGAATTCTCATCGATTCATTGTTTTATTGTTTGATTACATTTTCACATAAAGTTTCAAACAATTCAGAATAAGTGTGCACACATGAAAATCACAGATTTATGTTTTTCACAAAAATAGGACTTTCTGTTTTTTTTTTTTTTTTTGTAGAAAAGATTGAGGAACAATCGGAAAATGATAATTTATTATTACAAAGATCGGAATAACTGAAAATAATAATTTATTCTCACAACGATTAGAGACGATATTGATTACCAATTCTACTTCATTCGTGCAATTAAAATACTAATCGAAACTCTTATTTTTTTATACCAATTGATTCTTCAGAACCTTCTAAAAATCTTTTTCTTTTCACAAAATTTTTTCGCACGCAATTATTTTAGCAACGAAATAATTTCATACGACGAGACTTTCGACGTACACGATATATACATATATATATAACACGAGACTGATATTTTTTATGGCCTCCCCATGGTCGAAGGGTAATTCGACGCCGGTTCGTTGGACAAGCCTTCGTCGATCAATCGCAGTGTCGAATGACCGAGAGACTTTTTGCAATTGTTAAAAAAAATGATAATAATAATAATAATAATAATAATAATAATAACAATAAAATAACTAAAAGGAGAATAAATATAATAAAATAATTTAACGAAGAATAATTATAATAACATAATTAAACAAAGAATAATTATAATAAAACAATTAAACGAATAATAATTATAATAAAATAATTAAACGAATGATTAATTCTAATAGAATAATCAAACGAAGAATAATTATAATAAAATAATTAAACGAAAAATAATTGTAATAAAATTATTAAACGAAGAATAATTATAATAGAACAGTTGAACGAAAATTTTATATCTGATGGAACAATTAAATGAAAATTGAAAATACGAAAAATTGTAGCAACCTGGTTTTTTTTTTTTTTTTTTTTTTTTTTTTTTTTTTTTTTTTTTTCAGGTACGATATGGAGACCAACGGGTTTGTCGTTGGTTTATCTGGCGTTGATGCTGTACTCGCCAATGGTGCCAATTCCAACCCACGACACGACGAATCGCCATACCGGACGTTACCTGAAAACATGCATGGCACTGAGTTTTCTCACCGCCCTCACGCAATTCACATTTCACGTGGTTCTTCTCGTTCTTCCGCCCTACGGACACTTTTTGGAAGCTTGCACATTTTTGGAGGAACTTTTCCGACACGTGGGCCTGGTGCGAATGGACGATGCCACTCCTTGGGAAATATTTTTTTGGCTGTTGCCGGAAGTCGTTGCGCTTCCGATTTCCATCGTCGTGCATTTCGTTGTGAAACGATTGGCCGAGACAAACGTTCGGGACGATGACGAGAGCTCGAACGCGAGGACGGCGATGAAAGTACACGAAGATGGCAAGGCCAAGGTAATTGATGAATTTTTTTTTTTTTTACGACGATTTTTTGTTGTTGTGTTTATGAGTTCAAAAATATACATTTTTGAATTATCAATTAGGCTTTTCTCGTCAGAATATTGGATTCCGTTTATTTTTTTTATCAATTTATTTTTTATTCATTTATTTTTTCATTTAACATATTTTGTTTCAGTAGAAATTTTTTTTTTCGCAATGCCGACAGCTACTCGAATTTTTTCTCTCAAAGTATATGCCTTTGATTACTTATTTCTATTAATTTCCAACCTTGATATAAAAAATCTTTCACTCACAAATAAAGCTTCTTACTCAAAATCTTGGATTTTTAAAAAATTATTTATCTATTTATTTATTTATTTATTTATTTATTTATTTGTTTATTTATTTATTTATTCATTCATTCATTCATTCATTTGATGATTTTTTCATTTATTCATTTAAATTAATCAAAAATTGTAAAATAAAAATAAAGAAAAGTAAATATTTTTTTTCATATTTTCAGATAATAAACGTTCTCGGTACAATCGGAACTTACGTGGTCCTGGCATCGTTGTGCTGCGTTTCCTCGTTGACACCGTCGGTCGAGGGTTCGTTCTACTTCCTCATCTTCATCGTCGCGTCCACATGGTGGGCCTGTCATCGTGAATTGCTCAAGGGTTTCGCGTTCGTCTGTCGATTGGTCATGATCGTCGTCGTGGCTCACATAATCACCATAATGGCTTATCAAAATCAGTGGCCCCAAGAGTTCGTCACGGTCAACAGCACTTGGGCCAGATACTTCGCTCTCGAACCCTATTACACGAGCAACTGCACCGATCCGAGATACGTCGATTACGTCGGCGATTCCGAATTGTTGAATTACGCACACGCTCTCGGTCTCTTCTGGTTGTATTACGTCCTCGCTCTGCAGTCGCAGTTTCTCTTTAGAAAACCGGTGAGTCTGGCCAAAACACTCGAAATTTTTTTTTTTTTTCGAAAAAAAAAAACATTTTGGAATTTGAGAGAATGTACGGGTTGAATAACTAGATTATGCTGATTGGGAAATATCACTCACTCGTTTGGCTGCTGATATCGTAAACGAAAAATGTTTTATCATCGAATCATCGAAGAAAATAATTTTTTTAATTAATCGAAAGCAGATTATCAAACATTTTTTATAATGAAATAATTTTTTTTTTGCCGTCTGTGGAATGTGGTGATAAAACTGGTGATTCAATCATTGCCCTGATACTTCAATCTGTGCTTGGAATGAATTCCATCGAACGTGAATGCAGCTTTGATTTTTTCAAATTCAAACATAAAATTATGGTTTTTTTCTTAATAATTTCAAAAGTCTCTATTTGAATTAAAAATATTTCCTCGTGAAAAAAAAACCTTTGACTCAAAAGATAATGATAATAATTGACAATAATAATAATCAATAACTAGTATATATTTTTTTACGACTCTAGCTGCCCATAACGAGTGACCAATTCTCAAAAAAAAGAAAAAAAAAGAAAAGAACTTTTCCGAACTTTTTCCAACGATCCATCCTCGCCAACACGTCCGACATACAATTAACTAGTTTATAACGTTAAAAAAATAATAAGAAAGTTCATTTTTATTTCAGCAAACGTTTGATTAACTTGTCGATCGCCTAGTAATAAGCTCTTCTTTTTTTTTTTACAAACCGAATCTCGAGAGAATCGATAATAATAACTAACTCCAGTGACTCTTTTTTTTTTGTTTTTCATTTTAAACAATAGTTATCTCGTAAATACGTTGACAAAATTCCATATCATCATATTAACGACCATTGGGCGTCTAACGGCTGTCTCTTGCTCTTCTATCTTCACTTTTAATCTTCCCCAACCCCCTCCAACCCCTTTTGTCTTCTTAATCGATAAAATTTCGCCGCCACTCGCTGTCACTGACGGATTTCACTCACGTGAACGAGCTTACAGACTGACGACGATGCCGCGAGATTGAGCGAAAAATTGAAGAACATGGACACAACTCTGTCGCGACACGTTTCCATCAGGCGAAGGTCACCCTCGCAGAGGTGGCAGTCCGCAAGACGAAAGGCTCGCGTAAGGATGCGTTGATACGACGCTCGACAATTTGGAATTCAACGATTTCTCGATGTCTCGCATATTTGTTTCTTCGTTTTTTTTTGCATTTTCGTGAATTATATATGTACATTTTTTTTTACTCCTTAGTTTCGCGTAGATGTGGCCGAATGTTGCACAATCAGCTGAAAAAACAAGTGTCCTGCAACCCGATTGTTCATTTCACATTTTCGTCAATTTTTTTCGCACGACCGGTTCGATCGTTTTTATTATTTTCAGACGCCGTTTTTATTATTTTCAGACGGTGTTTTTATTGTTTTGAGATTATAGTCGAATTTATTTCAACGAGTAACCATTCGACAGATTTTTATGACCAAGATCCAACTTCCAAAATCCTCAACAATAAATAATTCGAACGTTTCCATCGCCTTTCAGACCTGCAACTTTCTTTGACGATTTCTACTTCATCCATTTTAACCCATCTGCACGATTATTTTCCGTTTATTTCCTGTTCTACGATTTTTCGCTGTATATAGAAAAAAAAATTATAGAAAAACAATTTTTTTTTATTGCGTTACTTGACGTGAGCTGAGCAGCCGCTATTGTTTAGTTTGCCGAATGTTCTAGAAGCCGATTGTACCAGCGTCGAGTCAGGCCGACGAGAGAACCCCCGTACGTATTAAATAAAAAATGAAGAAACCGAAAAAAAAAAACAAGAACAGAATAACATTTTCTAAAAGAACGCTTGGTCTTAGTCTGCTAGTCGGAAATGGGAATCCCGAAGCTACCCGCATGCTCATTTCAAACATACAAAAAATATATATATATATCGCCATAAAGTTCTAAAGTTTTATCGAAAAAGCTAGAAAGAACAAAATAAAAAAAAAAGATAAAGGGCAAATCTTGTTAACATCAGGCTCAAGGTAAATCCATGTTAAATGCATGTTTAATCGCACGTGCTTTTCGATCATACGCATTGTTTTTCTGGCTTTTATTGATGTCACAGTTTCATTATTTTCATTTCACCTTGACGTTGATTATCGTCGTTGTGTCACCGTTTGGTCATTTAATGTTTTGCGAAAACACTTGGACATATTGGAAATGGGATGGTGGCCACTTAACTTCCGGCCAGCTTGCCTCGTCCGACGCGAGGGTAAACTGGGATAGTTTGAGATAGGCTAAACTGGGAGGAGGTAATCTGACGGAAGTTGAGTAGCCACCATCTCCTCGAAAATAAGTATTTGAAAGAATAGAATAGAAAATAATAGAATCAATCTATGGGAAAAGTGTAAGACGAGATTTTTGATTATTGTTTTTTTTTTCTTTTGGGGCATCAGTTGATGCGCTTTGGATCCGGACGCACGGGTCTTCTTCAGGATTCCACGGGAAGCGTCATAGTTCAGGATGGCCATCAGGAGGACAGCATACAAATGCAATCACTCAGCGAGGGTAAAATAATTGTTATCGTTATCATAACATTCCTATCGTCCAACGTCTTTCCACGACGTTCTCAGACGGTGAAAAAAAAAGAATAATGTCTCCTTGTGTGCACAACACACGTACAAAAGTCCAACTAAATGTCGCAAATACAAAGTGTGTAAAAAATTAATCCTACAAAGGTGTTCCAGAAGATAATCCGGGTATCGTGGAGCAGGTCATCATGGCCGTTTATTCGATATTCCAATTGATAGTGAGCTCGTCCTACTTAGCGACGAACATAATAATGATGGTAAGTTAATTTAAAAAACAATACAAAAAAAAAAAAATAATAACGAATCTATAAATTAACAAACAATGAAACAAATATATAAATTCAAGATAAACAACGAACAAATTATTATGTGAATAAAAAAATGAATGAATACATAAATTGACTTATGATTAATGAATAAATGAATAAACTCATAACGATTTCTTTGTTTTATTTATCGTTGAAGGAATATACTCGACTGTTTTTTTTTTTAAATATATTTTTTTAACTTTTTCAGACTTGGAGCATAATGTATCACAGCTGGACGACCTTTGCACTTTTGATGTGGGCACTCGTTCTGTGGATGGTCCCGAACAAACGCAGTTCGATGATGAAGTGTTCGCCCTTCATAGTTTTTTATTCGACGCTGCTCGTGCTTCTGGGTTACGTTTACAGCATGAATCTGACCGAGGACGAACTGCCGACCGTTCTTTACGGCATAAAAATGTCGGAGATTGGTTTCTCCAAGCCCGATCAGTTGGGCAGCTGGCATCAGATCGTCAAAGTACGTGAAATCACCGAACGTCTAAAAAAAAAAAATAATAAATCAATCTCTTGCAAAAATAATATTTAGTCCGAAAGCTACGACAAGTAAAAAAATTCGGGATACATTTTACAACGTTCAGATAGTTTTTCATGGCTATGAAAAAAAATTGAAATGATAGCTGAGTATGGGTATTCTATAAGGGTAAAATCGATTTTTAATTTAGATCGATCGTTTGACGAAGAAAAAAAAATTCCCAATTTTTTAGGTGACTGAGGAATAAGTCGATGTTAAATTCGATAGAGCGATCATTATTGTGATTTGTATTTTCAGTGCGCCTTCTTATCCATGTTTTGGGTAACAATGAGACAATACATGGCCGAGAGAAAGAATCAGAAACGATCTACGACCCTGCGTGACATGGTTGCGCCTCTGCACGTGTCCGTTTCCGCCGCGACGACGATGATGAATCATCAGGCACCGGAAATCAAAAGCGAATTCATGAAAGACGTTGGCAGAGTGGTGAAGAAGCTTCTCGTTAAATTTTGGATCGCCGTTGTCGCGATAATGCTTTTCACCAGTGGCATAACCGGCGAACGCATGACCGTCTTCCGAATTGTTTACATGTCGCTCTTCCTCTTCTTCGTCATCAGTTTTCAGGCAAATTATCATTACAATATTCAAAATTCAAATATTTACTATGCTTAAATTTTTTAAACAATCGTTTCCGAATAATTTTCAATAAATCCTTTTGTTTTCTTTTGTTTTGTTCGTTTTTTTTTTCTGATTAATTGCGAATACAGATATCGTGGACCGTTTGGCGAAAGATGATGTACGGTTTTTGGATCACCGTTATCGCGTATTCCGTTGTCATGTTGATTCTCGTTTACACTTATCAGTTTGAAAAATTTCCGAGCTATTGGAACGACACTTTGCGGATAAACAAAGATCTGTGAGTATGTTTTTTTTTTTCGCACGGTTTGAAATATTTGCCCTATTTTTTCGTGTTACGATGATTTTATTTATTTATTTATTTATTTATTTATTTATTCATTTATTTTTTTAAATCTTTTAACAGACAAATGGACATCGGCCTGGAGAGTTACGAGACGAAGGATCTGTTCGTACGTTTATTGACGCCCACGTTCTTCGTGATTATCACCGTTGTACAGATGCATTACTTTCACGACGAATTTCTTCGTGTAACAAACTTGGAACAAATTGGGTGAGCATTTGTTTTTTTTTTTTTTCTAAATTTGTTGAGGGTTTGTTGTACCTTGAAAGGGATAAAAATAATGGAACTCTTGTTTAGATTTATTCGTCGGACAATTATAACGAAAATCTTGGGTCTTGTAAATTTATAGAATTTTTATTTTATTTTTAAACTCTATTTTTTTTTTTTTGAGGAACGTGAAAATCGAGGATTATTTTTTCTTTGTGTTCCAGACTGGACGCTATAGCTAGACGAGGAAGTTTGGGACAGTCGTCGAGTGTCGTGCCAATAGTTTCACCCTCGGAGGCACTTTTGTCGGAAAAGCACGAAAAATCGACAATCTACACGTTAAAACAATTGAAACGTAATTAAAATTGTTACAATTAAAAAAAAATGTATTCGCAAAGATTGTTCGGTTGATGGACGAGAATAATTTTGTCGCCAACATTTTTCACAGATATGTCGAAGATGGAGAGAATCGCGTTGTTTCGCAAGACGTTGAATCACTTGAAAAATTTTTACAATCATATTTGGCTGATATTGGAGATTCACATGCAAAAGATCGTTTTCGTCTCGTTCATGCTTCTCTGCATAAACGACGTGAGTAATGCGAAAAATAAATCAGCAGTAGCGAAGAAAAATTTCGGGGGAAAGAATTTTGGTATAAAAATGTTCGTTTTTATTTTGTTCAGGTCTGTGCGATAAATCTTGTCTTCGTTATCGCTATTGTCGTTGCGATAAACTTTCATCGAAACATGCAAATAATGACGGTCAATGCGATGGCGGGAATCATAGCGTTGCTCATGGTCACGAAGATGCTCTATCAGATTAAGTACAATCCGCATGAGGATTGGAACGTCAATTGCACGGTAAGAAACCCCCCAAAACATTTTTATTTGAAAATAGATTTTACGAAAAAAATTACAGAATTAAAAAAAAAGGAAGAGGATATAAAAAAATGAAAAATAAGTCAATGACAATTCAAAATGATTAATTTTCGTGGCTATGGTTATTTTACTTTTTATTTGAGTCATCGATTTATATTTTTGTCGTTATAGATAAAAATAAATGAATTAAAAATGAAAAAGTGAATGAAAAAAGAATAATAAGAGCTCGATGAAAATTCGAAATGTTTTTTTTTTTACGAATCTATTTTATTTTATTTTATTTTATTTTAATCTTCAAATTAAGAAAGAATTTATTTTATTTTATTTTATGTTATTTTATTGTATTCTTCAAATCAATGATTCGTAATATTCTGATTTTAGAGAGACGGTCAGGACGGTCCGATAACGACGGTATACAACGCAGCCGAATGGATAGGAATGCGAAAAGTTCCCCCATCGGAATTGGCAAATCTGTTGAAGGGTTCGATCGGTATAGTCGCGATAACGACCGTTCGAGCGATAATAATGGTTCGCCAGTGTTTTCACAGACACGAAAAGGGCGAATCGTTGGAAACACCGTTGATAATGTTTCCCGGAATCGTTCGAGCGGACGCTGACAAAGGCATACCCGAGTGTCTTAAATTTCTCTTCAACTATGGATTTTACAAATTTGGATTGGAATTTTGTCTGATGGCTCTCGTGGCTCTGGTCGGCACTCGACTCGATTTCTTCTCCGTTCTGTACGGCATGTGGCTGCTCGTACTCTTCTCCACCCGAAGAACCACGACCGCGAGAATTTGGCCGTTTTTTCGACTTTTCGCGATCGTCGCTCTTCCCGTTCAATACGCTTCCGTCGTTGCCCCACCCACCTGGCTTTGCATCGGTAAAACATTTTACGAGTATCGATTAACGGTTGTCGAATTTCGGGATCTCGAAATTCGGAATGAACAAAGTTCAGAAAAGTCCGAATTACGAACGCGCAATTTTTTGAATGACAATTTTACGAACGGGCTTTCTTACGCCTAAATTATCCAAGTTAGATAAATGTCGTCTATGACTTTTTTGTAGGATATTCAATTCTCTACAACATTGTTCATGTAAACTTTTGGTCTATGTAGCGTTGTTTAGACAGCATTTGGACGGGAAGGTGAAAAAGCATTGATTTTTTGGTGAAAATTCATTGTTTTTACCTTCTCGTCCAAACGCTGCACAAACAACGCCACCTAGACCAAAAGTTCACATGAACAATGTTGCGGAGAATCGAATTTCCTACAAAAAAGGTCCGTGACGTCATCCATCTAACTTTGATAATAAACGCGTGGGAAAGCTCGAAACATTGCTCGTTCTGAATTTCGAGCCCCACCCCTTCGTTAACATTCTCGAAAACACAAAAAAGCTGTGTGAAATAATAAACGAATTCGTTTTAATTTACGCAGAGTATCCTTGGAGCATGAACGGCACACTGAGACGACTTCAGGAATGGATGTACCTCCCAGATCCGGATTATCCACCGAATCCGAAAAAGCTCATTTGCGATTTCATTCTTTTGATGATGATCGTTCGTCAGAGTTTGGTCTTTCGCATCGAGGCGCGACCGCGCGAGCCCGGCGAAGAATTTCCGGCCGGACACAATTATTCCATATTTCAAGACATGGACAAACCGAATTTCGTTAATCCGGTCAAGGATTACGTGTCGAATATTTTGTGCTGGTTGGACGTTGTCAAACGTGGCACGATGATGAGCCTCATGTGGATAACACTGTCGATCATGTTTCTCGCGGGTACCAAGAGAACCAACATCTTTTCGCTCGGGTATTTGATCGGTGCTTTTATTTTCCTGTGGCAAGGCAGCGATTTTTATCTCAGACCCATTAAAACCATTCTCAAGTGGTGGAACGTTCTCATTGGTTACTGCGTCGTTGTTATAGTCGCTAAATCGATTATTCAAGGTGTCGGATGCGTTCTCATTATTGATGTGAGTGTGAAAAATATTTTTCTTACATCATTTTGTTTTTTTCGCAAAATATTTTTTTCGAAAGAATATTTTTTTCGGAAAAATGATCATTTTCGTTAACCGATTTTTTTGACCGATTTTGAGACGAGCAGATTTTTTTTTGTCATGGAGAATCTTTTGGGCTTTTGAAATTCGTTTTTGGAAGATTTTTTTAAACAATTGAAGATAGTTTTATTTTTTTTTAGGTTGAATATATCGATATAATTATTTTTCGTATATTGTTTCAATCATGGATTGAACTTGGTCTGATATTTTTTGATCCTTTTTAGTCACACTGTAATTAAAAAACGTTTACTCAAAGAAAATTGCACCTGTGGCGCCATCTATCGGCAGATGGAAGCTTTAACTGTAAATTCTCACGAGATTTTCATTCGAGATTTTTTTAGCATACTAAAAATGACATTTTGGCTATTATAAAAATGTGTAATTGTAGAAAAAGGTTTGAATTATGTTAAGAATTTTTTTTGAGTCACCAAATTGCATCCAACTCGGTCAATTTTAACAATTTCTCAATGACAATTCAACGAAAAAGATTTTTAATTGTCATTCGAAAAATGAAAAGAACGAAAAAATTGATTTCGAGCTGTTTGTGCAATCTTAATTGTTTTTTTTTTTTTTTTGCCATTTGATTTGATCGACCGATCGTTGATTCAGGAAAAGCAAGTCTGTTGGGCCGTTCAACTTCTGGGAATCGCTTGTCTGAAGAAATTTCAAAGTTCGAGCGCGGACATAACAGATCCGAACGACGATTGGTGCGAGGTACCGCGCGAGGACATCGGCATGGTTTGGGACGGATTGTGTTTTGGCTTTTTGTTGTTGCAAAAACGTCTCTTCAAGAGCTACTACTTCTTTCACATCGTCGACGAGACGAAAGCCATGAGCATTCTGGCTTCGCGGGGTGCCGAGCTACTCGAGGATTTGCATCGCAAACGCATCGAGTATCAGGACAACGTTGAGAAAACCGTTTTGCAGAATTTGAAATTCAAAATGGACAAGATAAAGGCCGATCAGCAGAGGATACAAGGTCCGAGTTATCGCGATCCGGCTGATCACAAAGTCGGTAAGAAAACGATGATATTTTTCCGACATAAATTGTTAGGACAAATTTTACAATTACTTTCACGAAAAAGAAAAAAAACTTTCTTTCGGCTTTACTACGAACGAAAAGACGTTCACTAGAAACCTTTTGACCCCCAACTCTTGAAGATCAACGCATGAAAATCGATTTTCATGACCCATCGATTTTCGTCAAAAAAATTTTTTTTTTTGTCGAAAAACATTTTTTTTTCATCAAAAACCCAATTTTTCTTCGACTCCAGACGAAAATTCGGTTACCAGAGACATATACAAGGGTGTCTGTATGTGAATCAACCGTTAGATAACCCATACAGAGCCATATCCATGTGAAAGAACCATTTGGACCGATTTTCGTGAATTTTGGGGGTCTAAAAACCTTTAAAAGTCCGAAAAAATTGTTTTCGGCCTCGCCACAACCGAAACGACGTTCACTACAAACCTTTTCACACCCAACTCTATAAGATAAACGCATAAAAATCGATTTTCCCGACCCATCATTTTTCCCCAAAAAAAAAATTTTTTTCGTCAAAATAAATTTTTTTTTCATAAAAAAATCGATTTTTTTTCTACTACAAACGAAAACTCGATTACCAGAGACATATACAAGGGTGTCTGTATGTGAATCAACCGTTAGATAACCCATACAGAGCCATATCCATGTGAAAGAACCATTTGGACCGATTTTCGTGAATTTTGGGGGTCTAAAAACCTTTAAAAGTCCGAAAAAATTGTTTTCGGCCTCGCCACAACCGAAACGACGTTCACTACAAACCTTTTCACACCCAACTCTATAAGATAAACGCATAAAAATCGATTTTCCCGACCCATCATTTTTCCCCAAAAAAAAATTTTTTTTCGTCAAAATAAATTTTTTTTTCATAAAAAAATCGATTTTTTTTCTATTACAAACGAAAACTCGATTACCAGAGACATATACAAGGGTGTCTGTATGTGAATCAACCGTTAGATAACCCATACAGAGCCATATCCATGTGAAAGAACCATTTGGACCGATTTTCGTGAATTTTGGGGGTCTAAAAACCTTTAAAAGTCCGAAAAAATTGTTTTCGGCCTCGCCACGAACGAAACGACGTTCACTACAAACCTTTTCACACCCAACTCTATAAGATAAACGCATAAAAATCGATTTTCCCGACCCATCATTTTTCCCCAAAAAAAAATCTTTTTTCGTCAAAATAAATTTTTTTTTCATAAAAAAATCGATTTTTTTTCTACTACAAACAAAAACTCGATTACCAGAGACATATACAAGGGTGTCTGTATGTGAATCAACCGTTAGATAACCCATACAGAGCCATATCCATGTGAAAGAACCATTTGGACCGATTTTCGTGAATTTTGGGGGTCTAAAAACCTTTAAAAGTCCGAAAAAATTGTTTTCGGCCTCGCCACAACCGAAACGACGTTCACTACAAACCTTTTCACACCCAACTCTATAAGATAAACGCATAAAAATCGATTTTCCCGACCCATCATTTTTCCCCAAAAAAAAATTTTTTTTCGTCAAAATAAATTTTTTTTTCATAAAAAAATCGATTTTTTTTCTACTACAAACGAAAACTCGATTACCAGAGACATATACAAGGGTG
Source organism: Diplazon laetatorius (assembly GCA_963662125.1). Taxonomy (NCBI): domain Eukaryota; kingdom Metazoa; phylum Arthropoda; class Insecta; order Hymenoptera; family Ichneumonidae; genus Diplazon; species Diplazon laetatorius. The sequence continues at coordinate 3,293,709 of OY759164.1, forward strand.
TCTGTATGTGAATCAACCATTAGATAACCCATACAGAGCCATATCCGTGTGAATGAACCGTTCGAGTCGATTTTCGTCAAAATTGGGGGTCTAAAAACCTTCGAAAGTCCGAATAAATTGTTTTCGGCTTTGCTACCAACGAAACGACGTTCACTACGAACCTTTTGACACCCAACTCTGTAAGATTAGTACATAAAAATCGATTTTCATGACCCATCGATTTTCGTGAAAAAAATTTTTTTTTTCGTCGTCAAAAAAAATTGTCACAAAGTTCCATGTCATTCAACCGTTATATTACATATACAAAGGTAAAAGTACATATCCAAAAAATCAATATCACATTTCCACGAATTCTTGAAACTACCGCTTGACATCAATGTGTCTTCTCGACGATCGCGAGAGGATCGTCAACCGGTCTCTTTTCGAAGTTGAGAGAGCATAAACACCTGGAAAAAAAAACGAAAGTAAAAAACAATCGCAAAGGTCCATAAATTTCCTGTTGCCAGACGAATGAAGATATCATATCAATATTTGAGAAATATCCGTTTCAATGAGTTATCGAACGATTCGATCTCAAAATTTTACTCTCTCGAGAAATGAACAGCAAAAAAAAAAAAATTCCCAGGTGCATATGTCTCCCCCCCTTCCCCCTCACATTCAATGTCACACTCACAAAACTGTCCCCTAAATGTCCATCAACGCACCGATTTACACAAAACTTTTTCTAAAACAAAAAAATCGTTTTTCCCCAAAACCGAATTACCGATGATTACAACAATTGCCAGATCAACCGATATGACAATACCGATGTGCCAATCTTCTTCACTCTTCTTCACTCTTCTTCCAATCAAGAAAACACCAAAATCAAAAAAAAAAAAAATTTCAAAAACCGAATTGCCAATAATTACAATGTCAGATCAACGTTAATTCCGATGATGCCAATCTTCTTCATAATATGATCTTGATCTTCTTCATCTGCCGCACGCAAACCCAAAAACCAAACGAATAAAAATCCGTAAAAAACAAAAACGGAAACGAAAAAAAAAAAAAAAAAAATCAACAACACGACAAAAGGAGAGGCTCCATTGGCGCGAAGTTCGAGCATGGGTTCCTGCATGTCTTCGGGACACACTCCGCCTCAGGGTTACCGAACGCCGATTGACGAGGACGACGACGACGACGACGACGACGAGAACGCGAACGAAGACGTACCGGAAGTGGACGGTCACGCGCCCCCGTTGAGACCGAGAACGAGATCGCGTTTGCAAGCACCATCGCCGAATTCGGCGATACTGACGGTGAGCCTGGAGGGTTATCTGGAACCCACTCGAATATCTTTCGGTTCGCCACCGAGCAGCGAATTAAATCCGCGCGGACCTTCGCCCGACGAGACGTTTCCGGTTTTTTCACCGGCCCCGTACGATCGCGCGGTCGCGAGCGATCGTCGTCCGAGCGTTTCCAGCCGCGGACACAGACGACAATCCAGCTACATAAGCGGAAATTGGCCATCGGAACTGCGAACTTACAGAACTTCCATCGTCTCCACGACTTCGCGATCCGTTCGATCGCATCACACATGTAAAACCCCCACAGGCGTGATTGGAACGTCGAGTTTATACGCGAAATCGCCTGCTAACGATGTACATGGGTCGGGGCTCGGAAATGACGAACGGGTCAAGGTCAAAAGGGACGAAATTCCGAACGCGCGTAAAAATTCGTCGATTTTTTTTTTATCTTCTCGTGCAAACGCTGGACAAACCAAGCTATATAGAGCAAAAGTTCATATGAACAATGTTGTAGAGAATTGAATTTTCTATGTAAAAGGTCGGGAAGGTCGTGGGTCTAACTTTGATAATCAACGCGTGGGAGAGCTCGAAAGTCGGGGAATGTTGAAAACCGCGACGACTGTTCGGAATATTGCGCTTTTGGAATTTTGATCATTTTGAAAATTTGCTCGTTCTTAATTTCGAGACCCAAAGCTGTACATGTACATAAGCTTTTCCACGCGACTGCGACCGTTGTTGTCCCGTAGGCACCTCGTTGTCTCTCGACGGAGATTTATAATTATTTTTTCGTTCGACGGATTGTGTTTATTCGTGGAGTTCGTCTTACAGCCCGACGGGATCGGATTGGGATCGTCCACTTTCCTGTTGAGCATGCTAATTTGATCGGTGTTGACGTTGTTTCGTTTCAGATTTTATTTTTATTGTAACCTCGAAGAGAGGGCCAGTTATGTACAAAATCTCGTTTACAATTACTTCGTCGACCTTTGATTGGTCACCATATGTGACCCACCCAAAATCATTGCTATAACTCATTGGCAATCATTTTCACGGATTTTAACTCAAAATTGAGCATCCCAGACAATTGAATAAAGTTGTGAAAAAATCAATTTTCTTCAGAAAAAAAAATGAAATGAAAAATTTCTTCAGAAAGAAAAATGAAAGAAATGAAAAAATGATGAAAAAAATCTTCTTTTGGATTAATTATGACAAAATAATTTTTTAATAGATTACTAAAAAAGAAAAACGTATTGAAACACAAAATAGAATCCCCAAGAAATATTCCAGAATTTTTTTTCAGATTTTAGGAATGCTTTTTACATAATACAAAAAATATCATCGACCAAAGTTTTTGGGATTAGTGTACAGAAGGTGTTATTGAAAAAAAAGTGTACATACAGAGAGTCAAGACTCGTCGTAGCCTCGTCGTCTGAAAATCTGTTTTCAAACCAGACTCAGGCGAATTGTTGATTTAAAAAAAATATATATTACATATTCTTTCGAATTTTTATTTTTATTATCGATTATTATTTCAATTTGTTTGGAAAAAATTTTGAAGATTTTTGATAAAAATCATTATTTTGTACAAAATTTATAATTGAAATTGCATCGATGAGTTTTTAAATTATTATTATGATTATCGTTATTTCGTTTGTGCATCTCGATCACTTGGAAAATCGAAAAAAATCCAATCGCCGATGGAATAACAACGAAGGAAGATCGAATTTATAAATAATCATCGCCTACTGAATATTTTATTTCATCAAGAAATTTTATTTGAATCATATTTATTTATTTTTTAATTAAAATATTATTTTGATTATTATTTTTCATTCATGTGTAAATGTGTGTGTGTGTTCTCGTTAGATACGCTCTATCCACGCGACCGGCCGTTGTACAAACATCTCGCGCCAAAAACCAACAGAGAGGGTAAATCAAACTTTCTACAGCTTTCCAGCTTCACGTAAAAAAAACTAAAAAATTAAAAAAAAAAGTCCATCCTCAAAATCCGAACTAACAACATTTTTTTTTCATTTCCTGTGTCTTACATTCCAGATTGTTGATTCAACATGTAAATTACGCTGTATATAACGACCTTTGTGATTTTTTTTCCCCGTATTTTCAATAGTTGCAATAAAATGTTTATTCCCAAAATTAATTCCCATTGACTCGTTCCCCGTCGTTTGTAAATAAGTTGATGATTTTTTCGTCGATGATAAAATCATCGAAGCAACCTAATCAACCAACCAACCCTTCCTCGTCGCATGGCTTTCCCACGTTTGTGTCGTTTCAATCGAATTGCCTTGATTCTTGTTCTTCGACTAATTTTTTTTTTTTTTACGTTTTTTTTTTTTGCACAGCCGTGAGATCAGGCGACTACTACATGTTCGACGATCTCGACGACGACGACGTGACCGATTTGGTTCCCGATTTGGACGAGCAACGCGAGGACGAGGAACGTCGTCGTCTGCAGGACGAAAAAGGACGCAGAATGACCGTGGCCGAGGTAAATTGTTAACCCAAAATTACAATAATCTCAGACTGATATTGATGACTCTGAAAATTTGTTCGTTGAGAACATTATTCGTATCCAAAATGAATTGAAAAAAAATATTCATCAATATTTATCAATTTATTGAAATATCATAATTTCTGCAAATCAATGAAATCGTGACGTCCATTATCACACCAAGTCATCGAATCAACGTTATTCGTTATCCAAAAAAAAAAAAAATCATTAAACTCCATTGCTGTTTTTTGTGTTTGCACCGAACGTTTTCGTGAATAATTAAACTCGTGAATTATACGAACAATCGTGCAAACTGGGTGTTGATTGGACTCGAAAAAAAAATGTTTGTGAACCCACAGTTGGGTTTGCAATTGGCTACGGACCCTTTAACCCCAGATCGATCACCGTATGAGGGAATCTTTCCACGCATCTTTTTTTTTTTTTACTTGCAAAACTATTTTCTTCAAATTCTACATATAATTTTTTCTATAAATTTCTATAAAAATGTCTATAATAATTTTTTTCTAAAAATTAGATATTGTCTTTTGAAGCTTTTGGCAATGAATTATATTTTTTGAAAAATCTTATAAAGCGTTCAGGGTGGGCGTATAAATATATATATATATGGTGACTGATCTGCGGTTAAAAAAAAAGGGGTAAATCATCGTCGTCGTGAAAACGGTCATCGAACGGTGATTGATATAGCGAGTGAATGGAATTCCACAGCTGATGACAACCCTGTTAAAGACTGATATTGAGATCGCGACCCACGTCGCCATGTACGGAGGAACGCAAAAGGATGCACTACGGCTAAGACGTCAAAGCGTACCGCTCACCCGCAAGAAATCATCCATGTCCTATCTGAGCGCACGTTCCGAAACCGAGACTGCCGCGGCTGCCGATGTGAGACCCTTCCTTAAGCCTGACAAATATAACAACAATCTAAAAAAAAAACCAAAAGACAACAAACAAAAAATAACCGAACCGACGAAACGTAACAGCGAAAAAAAAAAAACAAAAAAACTGCAGATGCTCATTACGCCATTTTTTAATTATTTATTTTTTGTATATACGGTTTTTTAATTTCGTTAGCTCTCTTCGACGTTCGTCTTTTATCGCTCTGCGTCTATTAACTCATCGTAGTTAATTTTCTTGTTCGTAGTTTCTCTTTGTTGACAACTTTTCTCATCTTTTGCAGGAAGAGGGCAATGTGGATTCTTTATTGGCTTTGGTGCGACGATTTTTTTTTTTTTTTTAAATTATTTATTTTTGTTTATTTATTGTTTCAGTCGTTCGCTTGACGTTTAATTGATTTTGTTTTGAGGTTTGATAACGGGTTACGATTGATTGTTTATGCCAGTTACAAATGTTTATCACACGAGTAATTCAAATTCGTTGTATCTGTTCTCTAATTTTCATTTTAATACTTCGTTCATTAATTAATTTTTTTTTTTTGGGTCACAAAAAAAGAAAAAAATATATTCAATTAAATTCGTAATGTCATAAAAATAATGTTTATGAAACTTTGGTTTTATTTATTTACATAACACTTGAGTATTTTTTTCAGTCTTATTTTAATTTATTGAAATAAAATAAAATATTCAATAAAAAACATATAAAATTATTTATTAATTAAAAAAAAAATGTATTAAAAATGGCAAGGAATAGTTTTTATCTCATTTGTTATCAAACCTCCGAAATATGTACATAAAGAATGAATAATCGTTGTCACTCGTTCGTTGTCACTCCAAAAAATGTCATCGGCAGCGAATGGAGCCATTATCAGTGCCATTTGCTTGTTCTTCATTACCCACTCATGCTCCTCACTCAATTCCATCTCCCATACGTGGTTAAATCCTAAAAAGTCTGACTGCGATTACTAAATATGTCGCCAGTCCATCAGTCATCCATGCCTCGGGTAGTGGCTTTGTTTATATATTTTCTTTTAGCTACTTTTCGTTATTATTAATCAAATTTTTGTTTCTTCATCGTTAATTCCAATGTAGCTGAACGACAGGTCGTACGACCGCGTTTTTCCGCACGCTTTCGTAGTACGTTGGCTGTTGTAAAAAATGTTCGATATCATTCGTAACCGATTATCTCAACGATGAAATTTGCATTATTTTTCACTAGCGTGAATTTATTTATTTTTTCGACGGATAATAAAACAGGCGCACGATCGCACGAGTCTGGATTCGAACGAGGTCGCGAATGTCGAACGTGAAATGAAAACCGACGATCTTGCAAAAACTCCGGAACCTTCGGACGACGGTGACGATCTGACGGAAGACGCGGCCGACGACATAGACAGAGACGGCGAACCCAGAACCGACGAGGACAAGAAAAAAGTTTCGTTTCTCACTTATTTCAAATTCGTTTGGGTCATGCTGAACAGCTCGATGGTATCGATGACGAAATATCTCAACAGATTTTCGAGGGACTACAGATACATTCGCAAAGTACTTTCCAAGGAGAAGAAAGTCTTGAAAGTGAGGAAAAAACGATTTTTTCAAATATTTCATGGTTTATTAATCAAGAAAGCATAGGCAGAAATTATTTTTTTTTTTTTTAGCGAGATGATTGAAAATATAAATACAGTTTTTATTTATTTATTTTTTATTTTTATTGTTTTCAATAAATAAATTACCAAATCCCTGTCAAATAAAATTTTGCTTTCGAGTGTCGGTAATGTCGATAATGGGACCTTCTTTTCTCTTTCGCTCTTTTTCCAACCTGAAGAGACACTCGATGACCAAATATTTTTTTTCTTGCGAAAAATAACAAAAATGATTCAATTCGAAGGCCAAACCAGACTTCAGAATGGGCACGCGTCTGGGAATAAATCAGATATGGCAGCCGATACCGATGATGAAGCAGAGGTAAGCACAACCGAATTATTTACCGATCGTCTCAATCCCCCCGAAAACATTAGACGTTGGAATTATCCCTCAGCAATGCTCGAGCGACGTGGTTTCACTTTTAATTATTTTTGCATTTCACGTTAGGCCACGTGATAATTAGAAATTGCAAAAAAAAACTTTTGGGACTGCAAAAAAATTAAAATAATTGACCGAATGAACAATTTCGTTGACTATCATTTATAGAGTGCATTAAATTGCAGTTATCAAGTCCCAAAAGTATTTTTTCCGTAGAGATTTTTATAGTCGAAGAACCTGACCATGAAGACCTGGCCAAGAAACTCGTTCGAGGATCATTTTGCGAAGAAAATGGAGATTGAGTTGTTTGAAGATGAAAACAGAATTAGAAAAAAAAATTTAGAAAAGTAGTCCCTTAGGGTTGCCAGTTGCCATAGATTGTAGATAAATGTGCTTGACCTGGCAGATCTGAGACCGAGGGAACCTCGGACGAGACTTCGGATGCCGGCGAAGGCACCAGTCGGCCTCCCAACGACCAACAGAGGTAGGACCATTGCTTCCAGCTTAAATAGTTATAGAGCGAGTAGAATAAAATTATATCATGGCTCCAAGTCGCCTGGCTGTAGTCTCCATCCAACCCTTCCATCCATTCTCCCCTGTTTTGTTCCACCCAAGTCCAACAATCCAATTTGATCCAATTGTCTGTTTTCATCCTTGAATTTTCCTATTCCCAGACACAAACTCCTGGCTTCCTGGTTCCAAAATCGTCTGCATCGCTCATTCAGTTTTGCCACGAAGAGTCATACGTGAGTCTCCCATTTCATCATCATTATTATTGATCTTCTTGCAATTTTTGTACTGATGAAGGTCTGTGGCGTTCTTTTTTCATTTTTTCAATGACTGATCACATCAAAACCTATAAAGGGTTAATCCCGTTGACCTTGAATCATGAAATTTGCCACGAAGGAAAAGTCTGAAGGCGAGAAAAAAGAAAAGAAAAAAATCTGAAAATCATTTATTTCTCATTCTATTTAAAATTATAACGTAAAAAACTTAACTTTGCGGCTTCTTTCGTGCAGAGCTTAAGTAAAGACGCCTACACACAAAGTCGTCTTGGGACGATAATTGAGTTAGCGTTTTTTCAATTGTCAAATTGCCTTAAACATTTTTTTTTAAACATTAACTAACAAAAATTTTGAAAAATTGTTTCGATTCAACTTTCTTTGTAAAAAATCGTGAGTAAATGAAGAAACCCGAACAAAAAAAAAAAATCTGTATCGAAGTGAATGTAGAAAGAAGTGGTGTTGTTTGTGCTAGGAAGGAGAGTTCGCTGACAGTGCCACACATCCGAATACTGGCGCCAAGTTTGGAGCGAGGATTGGACATGTCCTCCTCCAGGTATAAACGACGATGTCGTAACGATGTTCATTTTTTTTTTTTTTTTTTTTTCCAAGATTATAAATATCGTCATTCGCGATATTTCATGGTCATTGTGTTATTCACGATTGAAAAAGTCGCTTGGCACGCCCGCAGCCCGAGTCTATCATCCCCGCATGCAGCACGAAAAAAAAACAACAACAAAATAGTTTATCATAAATCCAATCAAACCATTTTCTATCTTATCTGCTCATAATTAAAAACTTTTTTTTTTTTTGCTAGGATTGTAATATACTTTGCATTAATATTTAATGTACTTTCATGGTATTCAAGTATCTTCAAAAAAACACATTTTCATCCAACGAATGTTTTTTTTCTTCTCGATGTTTATCATTTTAAAATAAATTTGTGATAAAAAAAAAACAAAAACAAAAAAATTTATTCTACTCGAACTTTGCAGGAAAATGATTGATCGCAGGTTCGCCCGGCTCTCGAGCTGAGCTTTGAATGTGCTTTCGTGATTTCGTCGTGAAACGAAATATCTCGTTTATTTATTTTTTTTTTTCATTGATGAAATACTTTTTTTTTTCCAACGTAGCTCGATGTTCTCGCAAACGCGAGTAACGCCCCAGCCGGACGAAGACGTCGAACAATCGGCCGAACTTTCGGAGGTCGATCAACCTCCGATAATTCAATTGGCAGCATCGATCTGGTTCGGAATACTCGCACATTCGACTTTTCTGTGCTACTTGTTCGTGTTCATTCATCAAATAAAAAACGCCTCGGTCATATCTACACCGTTGCCCCTGATGGTGTTTCTGTGGGGCTCGCTGACCATTCCTCGACCCTCCAAGACCTTCTGGGTCACCCTCATCGCCTACATAGAAGTAAATATTTAAAACAATCAAAAATATCAATTTTTGATTTTTTAAATTTCTTCGGTGCGAATTAATAAAATATTTCTTTTTCCCCAATTCGCAGATCATCGTAATTGTGAAATGTATCTTTCAACTGGAGCTCCTGCCCTGGAACAGATACCCCGCACCCCCCAGCAGACCTCTGGCTGCCGCCAGAATCATCGGAGTCGAGAGGCAAGCCAATTACGCCATGTGGGATCTTCTTCTGCTTCTCGTCATATTTTTCCACAGGTTACTATTTTTTTTTATAATCAAAGGGGCAGTAAGATTAATTCTGTACAAAAAAAACATATTTTCCCTAATTTTTTCACGACGATATAATTAATATATATTTATTTGTATAATTATTTGATGATGAACTTTTGAAGATTATTCTATGAAATTTTTATTAATTTTTATGAAGAAATGCAATTTTTTTTATATTAATAATGATGTTGGTCGACAGATTCATGCTCAAATCTTTGGGTCAATGGACGACACCGGTGAAACCGAGAAAAATCATTCCATCGAAAGTGACAATCGCGACTATGAGAAACTCGGACGGTCGGGAAACCGGTCAACCGACGAGATTTCATTGGCAGAACGAGGAAACGAAGTGAGTCACGAAGTAACAGCTTTTCGAAAGCTTTTTCGATCGCAATAATTGTGCCGAAAAGTTTCGTCGTGGAGTCATTATGGATCGACTCGACAACTTCTAAAATTTTAATTTGAAAAAATCAAATTTTGTTATCGTTTATGTTTTTTTTTTTTTTTTTTTTTTTTTTTGAATTTTTGAATTTTTAAATATTTCTGCGTTTGCAGTAACAAACCCGAACCGGATAACGGTACGACGAAAGGACCGACGGTGACGCTTCCGGCGGAAGGTGAAACCGAGAGTCCCAGAGCGGAAGTGACTGATTCGCAGGAACGACTCGTGGCCATCAAAGCCGAGGAGACAAGCGCGTGCAACGAAGATTTGAAGACGGCAATGAACATGACGTGAGTATCCAGTTTTCATTATCGTCTCATTGAAATTATTCGTAAAATTATTTTTATAAAATTATTCGTAAAAAAATCAGGAATTGGAATTTATTCAATAAAAATTTCGTTAAAATCTTATTCAATAAAAATGCATTTGAAATACTTTCAGGACTAATTAATAGTAATAAAACACATGTTCATCTGAATTATTCATAATTATTTTTTTAAATGTACAAAAAATATAATTTTTGGATGATTATCAATTATTCGTTTGAAAAAGTATTTTAAATACGTTTTCATTGGATGAACGCCCATCTCTAAATATAAATAACGTTTTATATTTTAAAAATTTTTTTAAATTTTTCAAATAAAAAAAAAAAATTTCAATTTTTTTATTTTTTTATTTATTTATTTTTTATTTTTTACAGAGTACAAAAGTACATCGAGCCAGCCAGAGCGTTCTTCAACAATATTTTGAGCCCCGAGGGCAAAGAAAAGACAAACGTCTACGCTTACATGTTCCTCTGCGATTTTTTCAACTCGATTTTGCTCATCTTTGGATTTTCAGCTTTTGGGGTACGTGAAAAATCGATTTTCAGCTAAATATATTCGAACACTTTCCATCCTGTCTGTTCAAATTTCTTCTCAATTCAGGATTAGACTTTTTATTCGATAAAATTGCAATCAAAACACTTTAATGGCCCGAATTCGTGAATGACAGATAAATAAATTATTCGATGTAATTCCAATGAAAAAACAAAAATGTATTTTCCAGACCCAGCAGGGAGACGGAGGAGTGACGGCTTATTTTTCGGAGGATCGAGTGCCAATTACTTTTCTGATGATGTTGCTCGTGCAATTTGCTCTCATTGTTATCGACAGAGCGCTTTTTTTGAGAAAATGGATTTTCGGAAAACTCGCGTTTCAATATTTTCTCGTGTTCGGTGTTCACATATGGATGTTCTTCGTTTTGCCAAGCGTCACCGAAAGGTCAGTAGCAACGGTTAATCCCACCCTGTATAATCTCCGATCGAACGATGCACGATAAAAAAAACAACTTCTGTTAAAATTATTATTATTATTATTATTATTATTTAATTTTTTTTTTCAAATAATCGTTGCAGACAATTCAACGACAAACGACCACCGCAGATATGGTATTTGGTAAAATGTTTTTATCTATTGCTGTCGGCTCATCAACTTCGTCTGGGTTATCCGACTCGAATACTCGGCAATTTCTTGTGCAAAAAGTACAGTCTTCTGAATTATCTTCTGTTCAGAGGGTAAGCATACTAAAAAAAATAAAAATAACAACAACAGCAACAACAACAAAAATTTACTCGAACTGATGAAAAAATTGGAAAGTTGAAATTTCGAATAAACAATAAGCGTAATAATTATATTTTTATTCACGCATTGTTTTTTTTTCTGTAGAAGTGTGAAAAATTTGTTGTTATTTTTGTTGAATGAATTTTCATTGAAGATTCATGTACGTGCCATTCCTCTTCGAGTTGCGAGCGGTTATGGATTGGATTTGGACGGACACGTCGATGACGATAATGGACTGGTTCAAGATGGAAGACATATTCGCCAGTATCTATCAAATCAAGGTGCGTTTATGGTCGAAAATCTTTGATCATTTTTTTTTTTAACCAAATGAACAATGTTCATTTAGATTTTTATTGGATAACAATTTTTTTTTGTGAATTACAGTGCATGCGAGGAGTGGAAACGGATTTCCCGCAACCGCGTGGAGTGAAGAAACAGCAGATGAGCAAATACATGACCGGTGGAGGTTTTCTGTTCTTCATGATCGGTCTGATTTGGTTCCCTCTGCTGCTGTTCGCGCTCGGCGGAGCGGTCGGCGTGCCGAATCTTCCGAGCGAAGTGTCGATGAAGATCAAAATCGGGCCCTACGAACCCATCTACGGAATGTCCGCTCAGGAGAGTTCGATATACAAGTACACCGAAAACAATTTCAAAGCCCTGAAAGGCGTTTATTCGCACAATCGGGCGGCTCTCACGTTTTTGAACAATTATGGAAACGGAGATGTCGCTGCTGTTCGACTGAGCACGGAGTCGCGCAAACTTTGGGACATATCACCGCCCGATAGAAAAAGGTAAAGGCTACTAACATTATTATCGTAGTTTTGTTTCTTATATTTTTTTTCCTTTTTTTAAAAACATTTTTTCTATTCTAAGCTTCGACTCACCTTATTTTTCTTTTTTTTAAAAATCATTTTATTCGTTTTATATAATTTTATTTGTATGTGGATTTTATTTATTTGACGTATTTTGATGAAGGAATTTTTTTACCACAAAATATTGAATTCTTGATAATGTAAAAAAAAAAAAAAATCAACCGGAAGACGAATATCTATCGTCTGAACTATGATCGTATTTGAAAAATTATTTTTACAGAATGGTGAAACTATTTTGGAAAATAAAGCTCGAACATTTTTTTAAAATAGTTTCACAATTCTGTCAAAGAAAAATTTTTTTACACATAAGATTGACATATATTGAGAAGGAAACAGTTCGAAACATGATTTTTATTTACTATCAAGTTCTGAATCATTTTTGTATTTATTACTGGAGTTATAATTCTAAAATTATTACAATTGAATTGATTTTTAATTATCATAGACCTCCAATTTTTTCTTATTATTTTATTTTTATCAAATAATGCGGTATAAAAAATTGAAAAAAAAAAATTCATCACATTATAATTATTTTTTTCCCCCAGATTGATAGAGGAACTTAAGTCGAACAACACGGTGACGGTTCACGTCGAATGGACGGTTTTGCGTAAAACCGATGTGAAAGATTTCGACGGTAAAACGACGAAAGGACGTGACATAAAATTACCGGCTTGGGAAAACGGTCAGTTCAATCCCGTGCGAACGAATCTCGTGGATTTGCTCATGGCTGGCAACGACACGAACGCCGGTAACGGAACTATACTGCTGAAATACGCTTTTCCAAAATATCTCAAAGTAACCGGTCGGACGATCGACACGGTTCCGCAATTGATGAAACCCGGTGAGCATCCAATACACTTTAATAATTCACACAATTTGTCGAATGGCATTTTAATTTATTTTTCTATATACTTTTCCGATATTTTTATCACTCCGTGATAAACAATGAATTTTTTTTTTTTTTTAAATTTTCGTTTGTTTTTTTGCATCAGTGGCTCACGAATTCAATCCGTACGACGAAGAAGACGAGAGGCACGATGAATATCTGTACAGAAACGTTAGTTTGCGATTGGACACGAATCTCGATTGTTGCGCCCATCAACAGTGGTGGATAGTCAATGAAAAATGCGACGATACGTTTTTCATCAACACACTGCAAAATGTACCGCTCAACGATTGTTCGCGAATTATGATGTTTTTGTTCAACGACAAAGCTTTTCCAAAAGGTCTCAGCTACATCAGTGGTATTGGGTAAGATATATATCAATTTACCGATCAGTTTACTAATTTTTTAAAAATTATTTTTCGATTTTTTTTTTTTTTTCATTTCTAAAATTCTTTCAGAAATTTGAAAAAAAAATTTCAATGCAAACAAACCGCAGCTCATTCCCAATCTAAGAAAAAAAAGTTCCTCTTTTATCAACAATTTACAAACTTAATAATTTCACAAATTCGAAATTAAAAAAAAAAAAAAAATTTATAAAATTTTTTTAAAATTTCAGAAATTAAAAAAAACTGCCGAGCCTAAATTCAAAATACACCAAGAAATAGTTTATCAATGAATCGTTTCAACATATTTCCATATCCATGCGTTTTGTTACGTTATTTATTATTTTTCATGTGTTTTTTTTTTCTTCTTTTCAGAATTTTGGGACTGTACACGACGGGAGTGATATTATTCAGCCAAGTGATAAGACGTGCGGTGAGCGAAATGGCCCCCAAGATAATGTTCGAAGATTTGCCGTACGTCGATAGAATAATGCGTTTGTGTTTGAACATTTATTTGGTTCGCGAGAGCGGTGATCTTTGTCTCGAGGAAGATCTTTTTGCGAAATTGATATTCCTCTATCGATCACCGGAGACCCTGATCAGGTGGACGCGACCGCCTGAGCCAGGGTCACGTGGCGACGACGACGCCGACGACGACGACGATTTGGAACCCAGCGACGTGAACGATCTGCGCAACGCTTGAATTTTCATCGATCGATCGAGATGATTTTTCGGTCGATGAAATCGTGAAAAAAAAAAAAAATTCTCCACTAGTCCGATGAACGTTCGCGGATTATCGAACCGCGACTAATGGCAGCTTCGGAACTGAAGAATTTATAGATAGATAGATATATATTTATTTATATATGTATATATATTAGGGTGGTCCTTATTTTGAATATTTTTGAATTTTGGCGCTTCGAAAGGATAATATCGTTCGAGATAATTGAAAAAAAGATTATCCATAAAATTTGAGGTCCCTATCTCGATATTGAATGAATAAGGGCAACCCTAATACATATATATATATATACACAAAGCCTGGCTTATTTTTTACAATGAGAATACGTGCATTTAATAATGAATGAATCGAATGCTTAACGTTCATAACGGAAGATTCCGTTTGGTTAGGATTTATCGGGCGTGAATTAAAGTTTTGCTCGTTCATCAACGAGCACAATCATCGTTTTCTTCGTTTTTAACTTTAAAAAAAAAAAAAAAAAAACGTAAATTTTTCTACATTTATATGATAATTTATGTGAATCGTTTAGAGATCTGTATATCGTGATGCCCGTTGTTATCGTTTTGTCATTGTACCATTTGTTTCGAGCTTTTGAAACTCGTCGTTAATTATTATTATTATTTTTTTTTCGTATATTGTGTCGCGCGATAAATTGAAACGTCGATTGAATCGTCATTATAATAATTCATCGAATATTTGTGTATTGCAATTTTGCATATACACGTACGAATAAATTACGTAAAGTTATCAAAGTTTCGTTATTTTTTATTATTGCGAATTATTTTACAAAAACGAAAAAAAAAAAAAAAACTTTTGTTCAACCTTAAGATATATATATATAAAAATACTATGCTTGCTTAAAAATAATTTGACAATAGTGCGAGGAGACGATGTTTTTTTTTTAGATGGATTACATTATTCGATTGTTTTTTTTAGGAAGATTTTTTAGTTCTGGAAAAACGCGATAAGACTCTTTGAGTATCTCGTTCACGCGGGTTCCAGTGGACGACGGTGAAGCGATTGTTATGTCGAGTTCAACTCGTTCAATCGAGATCGGCCGATTTTTTTTTTTTTTCACGATTAATGCCATCGATGAGATATTCGTGAATTATGTTATTTCGGATTTCGGCAAAGTTCCATAAATTGTCGGGCTCTTGTCTTTGCAGACGAAGGGCTCACCTTCGACAATTCCGATGGGCGACTGTTTTCTTTGCTCGATCCATCCGAGCAGCTTTTCATCTGTTTAGTTGCCCCAGATCTGTGTTTTTTTTTTTTTTTGGAAACATTTATGAGACGATTAATGATTGTAAATAAGCATCACAAAAGATTCAAATTTTTTTTTTCTATTGATATTTCAGCCACGATAAATAAATTCGATAAAAATCTCGTGTTATTTATTTGTAAAACTTAAAAATTCTACAGAGTTAGGGAATTAACGAACGAGAGACAAAAAAAACTTACTTGAGTAACTCTTTGCAACGATTCTTAAGTTGCAAATTTTCTTCCTTCATTTGTTCGTACTCGTCGACGGTTTTTCTGAGTTCCTCGTTGCGAGCTTCCAAAAATGCAATATTTTCCTTTAGTCTCTCGTTCTCACCCGCGAGCAATCGTAACCTGGGCGAATCTTTGCCAGCGACGGTTGAAATATCGTCGGTCTGTTGAAGCATCATTTTGATCAAATTCGATTGCGAACTTATGTAAAATTCTTGCATGGCTCGTAAAATCTTCGTGCTCTCGTTCCGCGTGTAAGTACTGACAATCTCTTTGACGGAATTCAGCATGGCGATTTCAAATTTTTCGTCTGACTCGCGTCGACGTGACGTGGCGTCGCCGGAGCCGCGAGAGCGTTCCTTGGCAGTTTCGACTTGGGTCAAACTGTCCTTGGAAGAGTCGGAAGGTCGACTGTTCTCCTTGCTGGAACCGTCCGAGCATCGACTGATTTCTTTGTTGGATCCCGCGGACCAACGAGCTCGATCTTTTCTGTCCGCGTTTGTCTTGGGCTTGTCCGAATTTTCCGTATTCTCCACGGGTTTCAATTTAACCTCCGCCGGCCTGGATCGTCGATCCGTCACTCTGGACCTCGCGCTTTCCGTCTGAATTTCTCTAACGCCCGGCTTGCGCGCCTCTTTGGCCGCGTCGTGACTGTCCACCGATCTTCGGTGAGTGATTTTCGGTTCGGCGTTCGTCGCAACCATTTTTTGTCTAACATTTTGTCTGACCATGAGATTGTTCAGCTCGTCCTGTTCGGGAGTCGGTCGCACTGGCGAATGTTGCGAACGACGCCTCGTTATGTTGCGTTCCGCATGATGACCCGTGCTAACCGCTTTACGCTCCACGGTCACCAGTTCCAGATCCTCTAAGAACGAATCGTTCATTCTAACCGCATTTGTTGGCTAGCTGCGAAATGTTCGAAATAAAAAAGCAATTTCGGCAAATTGTTGTGGCTAACCGCAAACAATTGTATTTTTACTTTGTTAACCTATTTGATGGATCGGAATGAAATATTTTGAATTGTATCGAATAATTACAAGTCTTCAAATTCTTCGATGCATCAAAACCAATTCTCACAAGCTTTCCGAGTTTCATTTGTTTTTAAATGATTCTTTTTTTTTTTTTTTTTAAATATAAGATGCACGAATGGATATTGATGCTTGATGTCACAATCAACATTTCACTATCAAATTATCATTCCGTCACAAAGTTTTACATTGAATTCGATCAAATTCGAATATTCGAGTTCAACGAGTCAAACAACGTAACGGAAAAGTATATGAAACGAAAATTGTTTAGTTGTGTTTACCTTTAAAAACAATGATTTCGCCGAATTCTAACCTAAAACCAGATTGCTCCGATCACTCTCGTATTTCTTAGGGCGGAAAGAGTTTCGAGTTTTCAAATAAATTAGTCGTTTGTCGATGAAACTTATTTGGAGGATACGAGGGAAGAAGAAAAAAAAACTAAAAATGACTATCCGCAGGCAATGGGACAATACCGACTGAGGCGCAGTGAGCATCTGCCGCACTAATCGCTTTCCTCAGGACCCGTGGTTCGACCCACTGCCGTCAGGGGTCAGTACGAGTGGCGCGAGATTAGCAGGGAGGTTAGGATGAATCAGTCTGTCTCATAGTGCGCACTAACAAACACTTGTTTCGACAAATGACGCAAATCGCGTAGGGCTCTCTAGAGTATCAATCTGATTATTTACCAAATTGTCACGATGGACGACCAAAGCTGTGAAACTAACGACGATGAAGTTACACTCGTACTGCGTGATTTTCGTGTCAATGCGAACAGGGTTAACCTCGCTCGTCATAGCCTTTATTTCGCATCGTTGTTCTCCGAAAATTTTAAGGACCATCGACAAAATGAATTCGTCATAAATTATGAAATGTCGCTGGAAACATTACAGGTTGGTGGTCATTTTACGTTGAATTGCATTATAACCGTTAGGATCGCACCAAGAATGATGACAGATGACAGTTACCATACTCGTAAGCCATGCTCGGTAGTAGTTCGAGTGGTGACACCACGCGGCCAAAGTAAGCACTAATCGTGAGCAGTAAGATCGTTCTACGATATAATGACGCTAACATAATGTGCACGCATTTAAAAATGTAGGAAAAATTGTAATTGTAAAAGAGAGATGAGTCGATGGGCGGTTCTAATCGTTCTAATCATCCTCCGTTTATTAACCTAAAAAAGGCATTCGACATACATATATATACAATACACCATATTACACCCGAGATTATACCGGGTATGCCAATTTTCAGGCACAATCCTGTACCCCTTCTATTCCGAATAATTTCGACTAATCAGCTTCAACTGAAAAGAGATAGATTACATAACGACATAATAACAATGAAAACTGATCGATCGTCGAGATGGGCTCGGGTTAGGTTAAGACGGACGAGGCAAACTGGAATGAGCCTGACTTGCGAAAGTCGGACTTTCACCATCCTAGCTTAACGACTCGATCTACGATCTACAAAACGATCGATGTATACCTTCAGGTTTTCGTTGATTGGTCCAACGACAATGGTGACCCATCGAACAGCATTGATTCCGTAAAATATAATTTAACGGTGAAGAAATGTTTGAAAAAGTTTCTCAATGGAAATAAATCGTCCATGTTGGAATTATTGGAGCTCAGTAGTGTATTCATGGCTGAGAAACTTACCGAAGATATAACGGATATGATAATATGCATGCGCCTTCGGCCCGACGAAATGTTGGAAATATGGTTGCTGGCTGACGATCTCGGTTTGAAAGCACTAAGAGACGAGGCTCTGGCCTTTTGTTTGGATCGATTCGACGAGTTACCTGTGTCCTCCCTCGTCGAATTGTCATTCGAAAATTTGACCAAACTCTTGTACAACGTCAATGTAAAAACCTCGCAAGAACGACTTCGTAGCGTCGTAAAAGCTTGGACGGATAATCAAAGTCTGTCCCCTAGTACGGCCAATTCTCAACCACAGGTATTGGCCCTCTTCTATTTTTCTTATCCGTAAAAATCCTTGTTTCTTCGGACTATCCTTATTTTGGAAATAAAAACGGTTTGAAAATGTGCAACACCTTCCAGCTTGTGCATGAAAACGCCGTAAACGAAACGGGACCAAATTATTTGCAATGTGTGGTCGGTCACAAGTTGAACAAAGCTCAATTTATTTACACTTGGAACGGCGAGTGTCTGCAGGTGCTCACCGAGATCAGACGAGATATAATAGCCAGGCAAGTTGTGGCCGAAGGCGAGTATCCCTTGATTTTGACATTTTCAAACCGTCCCGATTATTGTAATCAAACGCTTATACGTTATCTTTCAGGCTTCAATATTTACGTCTTAGGTCGCAAATCTAGTACGAATGCCGAGACTTTAGATACGACGATTTGGCGTTACAGTGTTTTCACGAAAAAGTGGTACATTGAAACTGTGTAAGTGGGCGGATCCAGATCCGCGCTGCTAGACTGTTAATCAATACTTTCAATTGAGTTTTTAATGAGTGTACTCTCAATAGAGATGGTAATTAACGCGGTTGTAAAAATAGTACATTTTTCAACGTGAAATGACTCTTGATGAGCATTGTGAAAAGTTGAAGAGAATTTTCGCAAGAATTCCCATTTTGTTTGTTGTCCTGCTTGCCGACAGATTGCCGCGAAGACGACGAGGCGCGACCGTCAACTTTCTAGGAAGTAAGATTTGGATTTTTCGCGGGGTTGGTTACGACAATCAGCCAATCAAGGACATAGATATCTACGACGTTCGTACCGGTAATCAAAGTTGCCGTTTTCGGCAATCCGAAGAAATAACACCCGAAAACCAAATCCCAAACGAATATCCAAATGTATCAAAAGTCAAAAGTTTTCATGAAATTTCGCTATATCGAGTCGGCAATTTGACTATATCTGTTGATTTATTCCGATTATGGATGATAACGGTTGACAGCATTAGTGTCTTCCCGTACATTTTTAAGATGTCGGGCTGAAAAGACTTTAACAGGGATCGTTGGAGTCTTCCTTCAGGCAGCCTTAGATACTCATTTAAGCCTCCCTTCCCTGAGCCTTACTTTTCTCAGCTTTACTCGGCGACTTTGTCTTCTTCTTGCACACGAAGAAGAAGAAGAAGTGGCTGCCGAGTGAGGCTGGGAAGGTTCTGAGCCTTAGTAAGGCTGCCCTAAGGAAGGTTCCTTGGCTACGCGACAGAAACAAAGACCTTTATGTCGCAGGTGCATGGTCGACAACCAGGGGTCTTTCCCGACACATGAGATTATCGGAAACACGTTCGTCCTGCACATCCCGTGATTGGATATTTCATCGAGGTCCTGATATATTGATGTGGCACTCGCCATCCGGTACTTCGTTCGTTCATACGGTAGCTCGCCCGATGTATCCCCTGAGACCTCGGGAATGGGCTCAAATTCAATTACTCATTGGTTCCCGCGAATCCCAAGATGGAAAAACGATTTTCATATACGTACGAAGTGAGTGACTCTTAAATTAAGTAACGGAAAAAAGCTACCAAATTTTTCGTTGCATTTTTTAAGTCGTCGACGATATCGTTCCAATTGATATTCATTAAAATTGCAGATTGGCTCCCCATGTCAAGACGCTCGAGTTTGGGAGTATTAGCGTTCCGTGAAAAACCATCGCAAACAATTGTCCAGCGTCCTGTTTCTTGCGATTGGGAAACTGTGATTATCGATCAGCAAGTCATGAATGGGCCTTATATCGTGAGTTTCAGCTATCAGAACGGAGTGTGCACCGTCGAAGTCGGTAAAGTGAATGAGCCGAACGCACGGGAAAGTCCAATGACTTATGAACGTTTGAAAGTGCACAGTCGCGAGCTACATGACGTGCCGGAAAATTGTTTCAAACTCAATATGGGACGTTTCAACTTGATTGAACCGGAATCACTGCACACAAAGATATTGCCCATGGGATTCGTTCGATCGAGTTAATCGCAAAATTCTCGATTGAGACTCGTGCTCAGCGGGAAAGAACACATCGAACACAGCCCTGCGGAATTTCATAGATTTAAATGGGATGAATTTTATTTTTGCAAAGGTTTGTTATACAGCGAATAATTTTATTTTACGCAATTTTTAATCGCCGTCTTGAAAATTTTCATGTAAAAAAATGTTAATAAAATATAAATGAATTCATGAATGCATAATTTTTAAATCTAGTTCATGTTCTTGAATTATTATTTTTCACGACGATCAAATCATCTATCGGTGTGTGACATTTTACGAAACGCTGTTCAGTTTGATATTGCTGTAGAGAAACGCAGAGCTAGACAAACGTTGAGTGTGTCACCCGGTAGAAAATCTGCACTCATTTTAATATAACTATATATATATATATATATATATATACTACGTGACGCTACAAAATACCAAGCGTTAACGCTAGATGTCGCTCGCCAACAGCCTGGCGATCGAAATGACAAGCCACAAAAAATGTTGATCATTGTTTCGATCGATATTACAGATCCCTCACGAGTCCGACCAAAAATACATTCATCTTTCCCTATCGATATTACAAACCAAAACAAACTCGAAGCGACATCTAGCGTCAGTATCTAGCATGCATAATCGGTAAGGTGGCTCGCCGCGCGTCTGCAAAATCAAAATGGCGACCACGATCAGCGTCTCCGTATGCATAGCCCGTATAGCCCACATAGCCACGTCGTCTCCTCTCTCGCTCCTAGACAATCGCCCGTAGCCCCGTCGCACTCGCACTCATGGCGATCAAGTAGATACGGCAAATAATTCCAACACCAAGCACAACAATTTCCCATTCACCTTTTTCGTACATTTGCAATAATATTACGCCCATTGAAAAATACAACAAAAAAATAAACAAATAAAACAAGTCACTTCACAAGTCGTGAATCATTCTAATCTGTTAATGAAAAAAAAAAAAAACAAAAACAATAACAAAAACAATGGCGTCTCTCATGAAATAACGATCCAGTTATGTAAAAAAATTAATTTGTATGATCGAAAATCAAAAATACCATCTCTTCGTTCGTACCTTCGATTGTGTTTTATAAAAAACGAAAAAAAAAAAAAAAAAAAAAAAAAAAAATCGTATGAGAAATTGTTGAATTTTCATAAATTCTAAAATTCATTCTGTATGGTATATCGGTTATATTTCTCGATTCCTCGGAGACTCGCCGTAGCAGTCTGGTCGCAATAATAATGATTCCGGTGGGGGTGGGGAAGCCGGGCGACCGAGAAGCGAGAGGGAATGGCGTCGAGTAGAGACGGCCCGGGCGTGCACGGTCGAGCAGAGAGAGGAGGCCCACAGGTAGAGGCAAGCAGGAAGGCGACCGGAGAGCCCCGAGCCGAATGCCGATGGTAACGATGTAAGTTTGCGGCCGTACGTGAGCTCGAACGGAGGCTGTCCAACCGCCTGCTGCTCGCTCCCACAAAAATCCTCGCCGCGGTTTACAAAATAATCGACCTGCAACCTCCCCCCTCCAAAAAACGACCCCCAACCGTCCTTCACCCCCGCCCCCCCCCCCTCACAATTCACAATTCTAACCAACAAAATTTCAACAAAAATCACATCACCTCAATAATCCAAACCAAACACACATTTTTCGTCCCATCAAAGTGAATTTTCATTCTTAACGAAAACCGTATTCAACAGTTTTCGATTATTCGCGAGTGTTTCGAAAATAAAAATTTAGAGAAACAAAAAACAGAAAAAATAAAATGGCGGAGCAAAATTTTTATAATCGCGAGTGAGCACGAGTTTTTTCTTTTTAGTTTTTTGGTATTCCACGAGGTGTCGTTGACGTTTTTTTTTATCTTTATCTTTTTCTTTTTTTTTTTTTTTTCGTCGTGAATATTCGAGTGTGTTTGTGCGCGTGTCTGTTTATCAGTGTCTGTCGTTATTCGTTCTATATATATTTGTATATACAGATATATATGTTTGTTAGGGAGTATATCGTTCCGTCTCTGTTCATCGTTGTTTCGTTGGGTCTGTGTGTACGAGCATAGCGAGCATCGTACTCGTAGGAATTCGTGCGTTGCACCCACACACCATAACGCGATGGCGTCGAGCCGTGCCAGAAGCGGTGGACAGGTGTTACACTAAAGCGGAGGGGGAGGGGGGACGAACAACCTACGAACGAGCTTCCGTTTGATCTTTCGAAATTCTTCGTGACCTTTTTTTTTTTGTTTTTCGTTCGCTGAGTAAAAAAAAATCTTCGTGATCGAAGTTGAAGAATCCGAGAAGCGTTTTATAACGCAAATTGGGGGGAGGAAATGAGAGTTTCGTTCGTTGAAAGGATTGCAGGATCATTGCCATGAAGAATAAGAGGAGCGTAAACGCCATCGGGAGCACCAGATGCACCAGCGGGAACGAAAGAATTCGCTATAGCGGGCTATGAGCGGTGAAAATGGAGACGACTCCTTGGTAAGCTCATTCTTCTTATTAAGAAAAAAAAAAAAGATAATGATGATGAATGAATGGATTCGAAAGACAAGGAGAGATTAACATGGCGAGTCTTTCTATAACGGAACGACAGCTGACGCGCCTCTATCACGAACCCACGGCAAATACCTATCGTCGTACACGACATGCGACACTGTACAATTCTATATACACGTACATATATATATATATGTATATACATACACAGACAGTCTTAGCTCATTTCCATTCAACCTCGACTGTCCGCGTACTCCTCGAGCCTCGATGTATCAATTATATTATTATACTTGTTATTTATTTTGGCTCGTATCACCAGACACCGTTTGTTTTTACGTTTTTTTTTTTTGTTTTTTTTTTTAAATTATTTTCGTAAGCTATGCGTCATTTTTTTCAGGATGCAAACGAGGGACGATTTCTTTTTTTTTTTCTTGGAGCTCGATATTGGCGTTCTTCGACAATTGTTCGGGTCTTGTAGCTCAGAAGAAGAAGAAAAATATTAAACCTTTATAAGACGTCTTATATATATTTTTTATAAATTAATTTTAAATGTCATATTTGAAAATATATTCTGAAAAAATATATATATTGTTTCAAATAATT
Organism: Diplazon laetatorius; assembly: GCA_963662125.1. NCBI lineage: Eukaryota > Metazoa > Arthropoda > Insecta > Hymenoptera > Ichneumonidae > Diplazon > Diplazon laetatorius. The sequence continues at coordinate 3,317,386 of OY759164.1, forward strand.
TTCAAATGGCAAATTAAAAAAAATATTTTGGAAAAATATGCGAAAATAAAGTCCAGGAATGTCCATCAATTGCTGATTGGAACACGCATTTTTTAGTTTAGCTGCGAGCGAATTTTGGTTCGCCAGAGTCTCGCGCGGTCGTTCCCGCTTCCTTTTTCGGCGTAGGTTCTCACACGTGACGGCTTCCGTGACCGCACACGCGTGTTAACTTCGAAACTCATGATGGACAAAAGCCCAGGGGCCCAACGAAAAATCCTGGGGAAACGCGAAATGAACACAGGACCAAATGAGACGCGGACTCGCGTCCTCGAGACGACAGATTCATCCGGCTCGTCTATATAATCACGTCGACCCTCATTTCCCACGCTAATAAAATAAATAAAATAAATAAAATAAATAAAATAAATAAAATAAATAAAATAAATAAAACAAATAAAACAAATAAAATAAATAAAACAAATAAAATAAATAAAATAAATATCACCGAAAGTTTTTCAATGTTTCGAAAAAATTTTCAACACGTTTACATCAAAACACTCAATAACATTTTTACGATCCCCATAACTTTCTCCATGAGGAAGAAAAAAAAATTTGAATCGACAAAAAAATCGACAAATATTTTTATTCTATCCAAACTGATTCGAATAAAATTATTTCGACGTTAGTGTGGATTGGGATTGTGGAGTCTTGGACTCCGATTGAATTATCATCGATACAAACGATGTATATAACGACGTCGCGCGGAGACGGCCGAAGATCGGTGGACCAGAGAGCGCACCATCCGTGGCTTCTGGGGGCTTCTGGGGACCGCGGAGTACCGGAGCTCACGTTTCTCACTCTCTCGACCGTTCCAGCATTTTCTCGTACAATCGCCAGACCATTGCGATCGAGACGAGCCCCAACGTGGAGGTTGTACAGTTACTCGTTGTAATTCGTGACTTTTTTCTCTCTCTTTTTTTTTTTTTTTTTTTTTTTTTTGGCGTCTTCTTCTTCTATCCGCGAGAACTACGAGGTGCAGCTACGCGATGCGATGCGCTCCCGTACACCACGGTTACATTGCATACTACAACCGGAATTGTTCTCAACCATTGTAATTTATTCGTCGCACAATTGTAACGGAATTTCACGTCGGCAGCAATGTGCGAAATTCTTTTTTGCATTATTTATTATTATTTATTATTATTTATTATTATTTATTATTATTTATTATTATTTATTATTATTTATTATTATTTATTATTATTTATCATTATTTATTATTATTTATTATTTTTTTTTATGTTCGCCATTTTTCAATCGGAAGATCAGATCTGTTGTGAATTTTCTGGCTGACCTCGATTGAAGGCCGTTTGTCATCGGCAATGTCAAAACGATGGCTCGTAAAATAAGAATGTCAAAAACGAAAACAATTGGAAAAATTAAATTTGAAAAAGAAAAAATAAATAAATAAAAAACAATTCAAACCCGTCACGACCAGACGAATTTGTTTCATGTCATCGTTGATAAATTCTCATTGGAAATATTTATGATTCACTGGGCTGTGGCTGGTCCTGATGCAAACGTAAAATAGATAAATAATAAAAATAAATCAGAATAAACAAATGGATAATTTAAATTTGGAAAAAAAAAGAAAAAAACAATCCAAAACCGTCACGAACGGACGAATTTTTTTGATTTATCTATTGTCTGCATTGGAAATATATGATCTACTGGGCTGTGGTCGATCCTGAGCAAACTAAATGATAAAATAAATAATAAAAATAAATAAACAAATAAATAAAAATAAATAAATGGATAAATACAATTTAAAAAAATTAGAATAAATTAAATAAATTAAATTAGAAAAAGTGATCAAATTAAATAAATAAATTTGAAAAAAATGATTAAATTAAATTAATAAATTTTGAAAAAAAAAAAAAAACAATAGTAGGTGTCACAAAGTTGGGAAGAGTTTGGTAGATGTAGTATGTTCAAATGATTATTATCGCTGAGGAAAAGAAACGGTTGTTCTTCATCGCTCGCACAGTCCGGAGTCTCCTATTCATACGCGTTAAAATCGTTCCTTCTTTTATTGCTCGAAATACGGAATACCCTGTATACATATATATATATATATAGATTTATACGTTGTTTCGAGAGTGTGCAGAAGTCGGTTCGTTTCGTCGTGGGAAGTCGCACGATTGAGCAACTCACATCACCGTTGTATATATATACACGTGTGAAGCGAGATCACACCGTTTCGGAACGACGGATACCAACCAATCGAGACTCACTCCCATCACCATCGATGGTGAACTAAAATCTCAAAGTTCACAAAAAAATTACTTGTCCGAATTTTTTTTATTTCCACATCGTGAAAATAATTGAACGAAAGGAAAATAAAAAATAAAAATAAGCAAGCGGTCTCGTGGTGCTCGCGAGTCGCAACAAATTGTGTAAATCCGCAAAAAAAAAACCAACCATTGTCGTCGAGTCGCGAGATTACGCGTGACTTGGTTGCAAATGTGTTATTGCAAAATAAATGAGAGCTGTGTCCCACAGAATTTGTGAGGGAAAGCTTGATGTCTGTCTCGTATGCCATATATTTCATTACACGCAATTTCATGCGTTTTTCGATGAAATGGTAATTTATCAAAAGTCATCGAAACGACTTTCCTCCTAAAAAAAAAAAATAACAAAAAAAAAAAATTGTCCATCGAATTGTAAATATAAACGTAAAATGCGAAACAGTTTCGGAAAGCACACTTGTGACAATAACGCTGGGTACGTCGACGACGATTCAAGCCCGCTCAGAGTCCTCATCGTTCGGGTTGTATATATTACGAATCGAAGTTCCGAATGTTCGATGTTCCGAAGGCCCGGAAAATCGCCGAACGCGCGACGGTTCCGTCCCGTCGATGTTTCGACCGGGCCAACGGGTACCCGAAGACAGCTCGTGGGGTCCGAACGGCCCCAAGTCTCGAACACGGTCGTAGTTCCGAAAAAAAAAAAAAAAAACGAAAAAATTCCATTCGTAAACGCCATTGGTATCCGAAATTACAATTTTCCCGAAGGTCCACGACAGCTGCGACGCGCCAATGTTCCGAACGGCAATGTCTCCACGGATCGAAATTTAGAAAACTCATATATACATATATATATATATATATATATATGTATATGCCGGTATAGCGGGGGTGAGGATTGCAGAAGCTGCAATGTTCACGCTGTTGAACGATCTGGCTACGCCCGCTATACCTATATACACCACATTTTTTTTTCCACATTTCCATCGTTCGCGGCCATTGGACGTTCGCAAGTTTTTTTTCGTGTCGGAACATTTATTTTCGCCAACCATTTAGATTCGGATCAATCGACTCAGTCGGACGTTAGAACGGGGGCGGGGGGGGGGGGGGGGAGGGTTTTCTGAATTTCGCTGCATCGTCGCGGTCGGAACGACGGAAAAATTTCCGGAGATTTTGGATTTTCGAGAAAATAACAATTCGAATGTTTTTTTTTTTTTGTTTTGCGTTTTGGGAGAGTGCATCGAGCGCTTGGGTCGCCCGTGGTTATCGGGCGAGTCGCACCGGTTGACACTCGCGCACCGGGCAAACGCAACCCGGTGCGCGCGGCCACGATGACTCACTTTTGCTCGTACGAGCGAACCAGCTTGACTCCCACGCGTGGCCGGTTCACGCTAGATCCGTTCCGCGTGTTCAAGGACCTCGGTCGAAGCTGTAAGGTCGAGCTTCGTGCATTCGTTCGTTAATTATACGATAGCGATTAATCAGTCGCTTATTACACGGACCGATGAGATGTCTTCATATCTTAAAGGGGCATGACACATAGACACCAGAAAAAAAAGAGAAGATTTCAAATTTTTTTGTTTTTTACGAGATGAAGGAAAATATCAATACCATTTTTTTTTTTTCAAAACATTTATTTCAATCATTAGTTCGACTTTCTACCAATATTTTTCAAATTGAGTAAAAAATGAAAAATTGCAAGGCTACGTAAATGTTTCTAGAACCGCTATAAATTTTATATTATGATTTTTTTCTACATTGCTTTCAAATAAATTATTTATATTGTTCGTACTTTGCTTCATCAATTCATTAATAATTGACGAAGCAAATTATAATAAATATCAATTATTTTCCAGAAGAAATAAAGGAAAAAAAAATATTAGCCATCCAACAACATCGGTAATGTAGGTTTCTCTCAAACTCGAACCAAAAGTCGAAACATCAGAAGTCTCAAGAACGTATACAATCATAAAAATTCGATCGTAATCGCCGGAGCTTCAAAAAAGAATCGATAAAATTGAATTTCCATAAATCCTAAGATTATTTAATTGTCAAATTATTCGACGATCGATGGGTTATCGGCATCGCCGAAAGCGACGATTATCCGAATTCCAACGTTTGTAGATAACCGGGTGCGGTTGTCCGGGTGAAAATAGGCGCCACAGCGAAAGTTTCGAACGGATCCCGAACCGTGTCGAGCACAGCCGGGAGGGCTTTGGCACTCTCGTTCGTCGACTTGTCCCTTATCGCTCGCGCGACCTGGCCATTTACCTCGAGAATCTCTCGGCCTGAAATTTTAATTAAGTAGAAACGACGAATAGAGCGACGAGGGAGAACGAGAAAGAGAACTAGAGAGTGAAAAAGAGACAGAGAGAAAAAGAAAAAAAAGGTTGTGTATGACGAGATTGCGCACCACTGGGACTGCGCAGTGGTTGTGAAGCAGATCGAGCGGAGAGAGAGAGAGACCGTGGCAGGTTTTACACACTCCGGTTGGAACTATCTCACACCGGGTCCTGTGTTTACCCAGATCTCCCACGAGTTCTCATTCAACGAGTTCTCTCGCTCTTTCTTCTTGTCTCTCTCGCTCTCTCCTGTTTTTTTTTCTTTCTCAATTTCCACTCTAATTTAATTTTTATTTTCACTACTCTTATTATATTTCACTTTATGTTCATAACTATCATATTATTTCGTTTTATTTTATTCTGCATCAAGTTGCTCAATCCTGCTGTTACTTATTATATTTTATATTAAATTTGCCATCTCATTATATTGCTTAAATTCTGTATTGAACTTTCAACTTTACTGTTATCATGTCTATAATTCACTTTTGTTATTATTTTTGCTAAATTAATAGTATTTACTTGGCATAATACCAATCAAAATCAATAATATATAAAATAAAATAATAATACCAAATCAAAATCGATCTCCCTCTCTCTCTCTCTCTCTCTCTCTCTCTCTCTCTCTCACTCTGTCATACTCTCGCAGCCCATATTCCCCACGGTCATTCCACGATGAAAGTGGAGAAAGCCTTTCACGTACGACAACCTCAGACGAGAATCTAATCGTATCAAACAATTTTCATCGTCGCGTGTCTCGATCTTTTCTCATTTTAAAAAAATTTTCTTTCCACTTCCCCCCCCCCTCCCTTCCCCTTACCTAAAACTACGTTTTTTCCCTTTCGCCCATTAATTCTCGTTCAAACCGTGAAAAAACCGTAAGAATATTCATGGTTGTACATTTTATATGATCCATCGAAAAATGCGTTTGACAACGAATATAAAAACGCACATTGCGATAAAAAAAATAATAATAAAAATAATTTCAAAAATGATAAAAAAATATTTAAAAAAAGAATAAAAAATAACCTTTGGGCTACGAAAACAGAGTGAAATGCATTTTCATGTGAAAAGTCGGTCGGAGGTCCGCATGGTGCGTCTGTGTGTCATACACAAACGTCCAACGAGGCTCGTGGCTGGTATATAGTTAAGTTACGCTTGGTGAACGAACGTGGAAGAAGAAAAAAATTGGCACACGAGGAAACGAGTGCGTTTAACCGCGTACGTGTACGACTGTTTAGTACGTCGGTCCTCCCCCCCCCCCCCCCTCGACGATATATCGACCTATCGACGAATTCTTCGTTCCTCCATTTTTCATTCCTCGTCCGTGTGTCTGAGAAATTCTGCGTTTAGTTGCTTGTCGTGTTTTTTTCCTCGTTTTTTTTTCTTATTATTTTTTCCCCGCCCGAAATTTATATCCCGTAGCGAATGATGACAGAACGGACGTGAAATATTTACATATTTATTTTTTTCATGGTTGTGCGTGTTGTCACATCGTCACGAATTTTTTTTGCGTTATGTTTTTCACGTCGAGCAGTATACGTGACTTTTGGACGTAATTGCTCGTGCAGCATACGTGGAAATTTACAAAATTTCGGACGATTCATGCGGGCGGTGAACCAACGATGAGAGATAACGTCGATGGGTCGCGGAAAAAAATTACGTTTCATCGGCTTCGACACGCCAAAGCCTGAAAATGGAAAAAAAATTATTTTGTTCATTGATTTCGTATTCGATCGATTCGCACAAATGTCGTTACTCGACTTTTCAATTATCAAATTTATTCAATTTATTTCAATTATCAAAATTATACCGTTCGCAAATTATTTAAAAACAAAAAAAAATTATTTCATCGGAGTGTTATTTTTTTTTTTTTTCGCTAAATCACTTTGACTCAGCAAAAACTGCATTGCAGACTGCACAATATAGCTTTCTTCGTGAGAAACCAAAAATTCTATCGAACCCCTCCTCTCATTGATAGGGGCTTTATCCCAAATCAGCTTTAGGGCTATTCGTGCGTGCATCGAATGCGATTATGGCTTATGAAAAAAATTAGTTCCCCCCCCCCTCCCCCTCCCCGCCTCCTCTACGTAGCAGCAGCTAGAATGCGACTGGCACAGCGTCAGCATTGTAGAATCGGGGTGCGGAGAGAACCTCGACGACGAGTCCCCCGCGACGTTTAATCGATACTCCGACAGCGCAACGTTCACGCGCCGTAGTACTACTACCTATCACTACACAGTTGTAACCCAATGTCTACTACATATACATAGACATTAAAAAAAAAAAAAAAAAAAAAGTTTGAAATAATATTTTTATTTTTTGCAGGAATGTTCGATAAAATATGTATGTATATATATATATAATATATGTTTATGTTTATCAGATATATGTTTTATCGAACATGGCTGCCACAGAAAAAAAAAATACTATTTTAAATGAAAATAAAAAGAAAAAAAAAAAAAAAATAACGATCCCACATTCGTTTGAAATAATATATTTTTTTATTACTGTGGCAGGCATCTTCGATAAAACACACACACATATATATATATATATATATATATATATATATATATACAAATATATGTTTTATCGAACATGGATGCCACAGTAAAAAAAATATATTATTTCAAACGAATGAGGGATCGTTATTTATTTATTTTTTTTCTTGTTTCTTTTTTTTTTTTTTTTGTTCCTTATCGAAACCCATGAAATGGGAAATTTCGTGAGTCTCATGACTGTTCATTGATTATTCGTACATGGGCGGTGAAGATTAAAAAATTGAAAAAAAATAAATAAAAAAAATCTAACACGTGATAGCGATGCGTTCCGCGGGGTCTGATGACGTAGTCGCCGGTGGGCGTTGTGACGCTGCACCTCGCTTGGCGACGTCATCGGAGGCTTTCGTGTAGCTGCTGCCTCTTGCATCGATGCGCGTTGTCCTTCGTCACTGAACGGCTGATAGCGTCGACGATTTATTTGCGTTTGAAATTGTTTTTTTTTTTTTTTTTTTTTACTTTTTTTTATTTCCCATTAATCACGACTCGGGGTTTTAATTACTCGGACGAGATTAATTCGATGACGTTCGGTTCGTTATTCAGGTTTTTACGCAGGCTGATTGTAACAGCCATCAATGAATCAGTTTTTTTTCCAGATATATTGATATCGATATTTTTAATCCTACTACTCATGACTTTATTTTTATTTCGAGCTTCGCTTTGGAATTTCGAAAAATTAACGAGCTTCAGATTTTTTTTACAAACAATCTTGCGAATGGATGGAAAAAAAAAACAACCTGTGTCAAATTTTAAGTTTTGTCTTTCAAATAAAAAAAAAAAATACCGAGCTTCTGATTGTTTCACGAACAATTTTATAAACAAAACAAAAAACGTTGTCCCAAAATTGCAAGTTTCGTCTTTGAAAATTTCCGAAAAAATCCCGAGCTTCAGATTTTCAAAGCAGAGCTTTCAGTCTTGCAAACGAAATTTTACAAATCAATGAAAAATAGATTTAAAAAAAAAAAAAAAAAAAAAAAAAAAACAATGCAATCTTGAACGAAAGATTTGCATTACCGACGACCGGACAATCGTCAAAGTTCGAACTCAGCTGGCACAGTCGGTGATCGTGATTGTCGGCTTTTGAGTCGTGGTTGGCGCATATATATATATATATATACATATATATACGAGCGTAATCGCAACGCGACAGAGATACGTTGCGTTTTACACCCACACACGCGTGCACACGTCTTTCTCCACACGGACGGATTTCGCTCACCGATGCAATTGCCGTGACGTTCGTGTGTGTGGTACGAAGACCGTCGTGAACGTGGTCATTAAGTCGAGGTTGGAGCGCGTCTGTGTGTAAGTGTGTGCGAGCAATTCGTAACCGCTTGGAACACGGGCGCACGAGGAAAAGATAGTAGTTACGTTCAGTGTCGTATCAGACGTTCGACCGTTGACAACTGCATTTTCGTTTGTTTGTTTTTTTTATTTTTTTTTTTTTCAATTTTGTCCGGCCGTTCTCATTGTTATACATATATTTATTATCATCAATAATTGTTTATTGTCGATCGATCGAATCGAGTTTTTTTATTTTTTACAACTTTCGAACAAGCTTTATTCCCATAAAAATGTTATTTTATTAAATTTAATTAATTTAATTGAACTTTAAATTTAAAAAATAAACTTTTCGAAAGCTTTAATAATTTTTTGAGATTATTATTGTCAATACTGTCAATATTGTCATCAATGTTGTTTATTTTTCATAAAGATACACAAAACTCAATATATATGTATATATATTTTTTTTGGTTTTCGAATAATTGAATATTTGAATAATGAATAATAATTGTATCAAGTGATTGGGATGGTGAATTGCTGTGAAATTGTTTGGTGTGTCGAAAAAAAAAAATAGAAAAACGAGTAAGTGCAACGTGCGGGAGCGTAGGTTCGGAGGGGTTGAAAGAAAAAATGTATTCATATATATACAAACGAAGAGGGTGACGTAGGGGAGGGTGGGCGGGGTTGGAAGTGAGCCACGGGGGTGCGAGCGTTGGCGTAGGTCTCGGGCCGCGTGCTGGCTGGCTGTTCAGTCGGTCCTTCGACCTCGATCGGTGAGGTACCACGATACATTCATGTGAAACATATATCTGTATATATAAAAAATCACATAGATATATATATTGTGCGTTCGTGTCTGAGTGTTTCTTTATCTAAGAGACTGTGAAAAAAGCTATCGATCTTCGTGATACGATGAGTTTATCGATGTAACAAGATTATATTCATTGTGTCGTTTTTACAACGCGTGAAAAAAAAAAAAAAAAAACAAAATCATGAAATACAACGTCGTGAGTTGACAACAACGTTATTTATTCTTTATTTCTTTCTTATCAAATTGCAATTACGTGAACACGAGGCTGGGTGGTAGAAAAAAAACATTATTCGTATATCACGAAAAATAATAATGAAAAATATTAGCCGTTAAAAATATTTGACGTTTTGATGGACATATTTTTTTTTTTTTCGAATCTGCGAGCAAGAGAGAGAGAGAGAGAGAGAGAGAGATTGCATTCGTGAAGGCAACATCGAATGCACAAAGTCGGAACTTCGATCGTCGAGAGACACGCGAAAGTCCATCGTGCACAATGTACACATGGCGTGTTTATTATTTCCTCATTAAATCGATTATCATCGAACCCCATCCGACCGACAAAATTTTTCGTTATCTCGCGTTGTGGTTAATCGTTGCGTTGGAATGTTGCACGGGTGCACCGGTGTGGACTCTCAGAGTTTGCGGGCCGAGCGAATGTAATTGTCAGGCACGTTGTGGAAGAAGGGGTGGAGAGGGGAGGGCGGGCGACTTGGTGGCCACGTGCGCGAGACACTCATTAGCGATGACGAAACGCGAACGGGTCGCGCGGTTGATCGTTCCCCAAGTGAAAATATATATATATTTATACATATATATATATATATATATATATTGTACATGGGACCGGGCATATATAGACTATACACATAAACCACACAGTTTTGTAAAAAAACTAATAAATTATGCAAATGAAACCGGATTGATTGATACATGAACTATATAGTCTATATATAGTTAATTATAGCATATATAAACTATGCGTAGACTATATGTATAAATACTAGACTATATATGTATATAGACGATATGAAATTAATTTTTTTTTCATTCATAAAAAATAATCGCGAAATTAATAGAAATAATCGAAAATTGATCTTCTATCGAAAATAATCGAAATTCATTTCTATATATATATATATATATATACATAGAAATCAATTTCGATTATTTTCGATAAAGATTAATTTTTGATAATTTTTAATGATTTCTCGATTATTTTTGTGAATGTGAAAAAAAAAATTAATTTTATATCGAAAATAATCGTAATATCGATTTTTCGCATTATAGATTTTTCATGATAGTTCGTTTTATGATAAGTTTAATGATAACTCGCTTGGACGAGAACGAGAAACCCACATTATTCGTCGAGACGTTGGGTTTGTTGCTGTACGAATTCTACGACGACCTGGATTACGTGTTCCACATGCGTGTTTATGCATAACGCAGATATTGCACACTGTTCGGACTTTACTACGATATATATGTATGTGGATATCGTTACGCGGTGACGCGAGTGATTCACTCGAAACGACGTCGTGTCAGACGCTGATGTGGCGTTTATCGTTTTCACATTGACCGTGAATTTTTTTTTTTTTTTGCAAAGTGACACACACACGTGTTTTCCTCGTTTTTGCGAGGATGTTTTTTTTTTTGGCTTTTTCTTCAATGGGTTCTATAGGGATAGTGGCACGTTGCCTTCGGGCTGTCTTACTTTTCCCGGTTTTACTTTTTCCAGTTCTACTTGTCCCAGACTTGCTCTCCTTTGTTTCTAGAAATTTCATTTCTAGAAATGAAATTCCTAGAAATAGATTTCTAGAAATTTCAAGAAATTCCATTGATAGAAATGAAATTTTAGAAAGAGAAATTTAATTTCTAGAAATGAAATTTTAGAATGAGAAATTTCGTTTATAGAAATAACATTTTAGAATGAGAAATTTCGTTTATAGAAATAAAATTCTAGAATGAGAAAATTCATTTCTAGAAATGAAATTTTAGAATGAGAAATTTTATTTCTAAAATGAAATTTTAGAATGAGAAATTTCGTTCTAGAAATAAAATTTTAGAATGAGAAAATTCATTTCTAGAAATAAAATTTTAGAATAAGCAGATACATTTCTAGAAATTAATCTTACAAACTCTGCACTTGACCAATTCTTTTTTTTTCAATACATAATCTTGCGACGCAATAGGATCTCGATCGATGTTTTTTTCATTTTCTTTTTACAATTTTTCTTGCGAGTTTGTGACGAGCAATTTGACGTCTAATCGATCGAGCCACGAAGGTCGATTGACTCGATGGCAAACGAATGTCATCCCGTTGATCAACGTTCATCGTTGCGTCAATATGGTCGATTCCGTCGATTGAATCGATCGATCGATCGATAAAAATTCCGCCGCAACTTTCATCTCTCGGAAATTTTCATATCGTCCGATTTTACATTCGCGAAAGGGCCTTGAACCTCGGAGGGCTCGCGCCCTCGTGCTCCAGACGACGATAAATCGTTCCAAATTTATGCCATTCGCGCCACGCGATGCCGGCCACGCGGCTGCTCCGAAGTGCGCGAAATCTAAATCCGTGCGTCGCGGGGTCGTATACATAGCCGCGCCCGTTGCGACGTCGATCATTATCATCCTCGACTGCGACTCCTCTTCTTCGTTTTTTTTTTTTACTTTTTTAAACTTATTTCTTTTTTATTTTTTTTTTTTCGCGCTCGCGACGTTCGAAAATGTAACAAGACCAAAAATCTCGTCTCCGAGGTTTGTTCAACGTCGCGACGACGAAACCCTCGCTCGACGACCCCGGGCAATATAAAAAAATATATATATACATATGTATATACATATGTATATATGTGTGTGTGTCTACATTCTACATACGACTGGGGGCTCTGTCCTCGTGTTGCCTAGAAATTTATTATTTATCGAATAATAAATTGACCCTATTTCCGAAACGTTTTTTTTTGTGTGCACCTTATTTCTCAACAGGAAGGTCAAATCGACCCGGCCTCTTCACAATTTTTATCCCAAATATATAGCAAATGTAGGTAGCTTAAAAAAATCTGAAAAAAATTCATGCATCGTGCTCAACCCTTATATCGATGGGATATCATTATGCTTAACCCTTTTATCGAAACAATATCATATCGATGATCATTTTACTTTATCGATAATTAAACAAACTCATGAAAAAAATTGTTTGAGATGAAAAAAATTCATAACCTTGCAGGAAATAAAAAAAGAGAAGATAAAATTTGATGAATAAAAGCTTCAGATTCAATCTCAGGCCTTATAAGAGAAAAAAATCTATTTTGCGTAATAAATTATCAGCTCGCCAAAACTATCGTATTGTAGGAAAAAAAGAAAAAAAATTGCATCTTTTTTACGATACGACGGAAAAAAAATTGCAAATTTTAATCAACGACACGACTGAAAAAACAAATTCCCAAACGTTTTTGGTAAAATAAGGACGGATAAAAAACCAAAAAAAAAAAAATGTTCTTCTTCGACCGAAACAACGAGGCCGATTTTTTTTCTTCTTCCACTGAGCCAACAAGGCTGATTTTCTTCCATCGTAAAAACAATTTTGTCCACGGTGTAGACGCAGAACGAGCGTGGCTATACAATCTTCCTCGATGATCTTTCTCACTCGTTCGCGGTACGAGTTTGAGTTGGCTCGCGACCGTATAGTCATCGGTATATACATCGGCGTACTCGCGAGAGTACCTCCGCGGAATTGACGCAATCGCGGTACCACACGACGGGGACCGAGAGTGAGATATATATACCCATACATACGGCTGTCGCGGATTACGCAACTTACCCACCGTGAGGTTCTTGCTCGTGTGTGTCAGAGACGCGGATATCTATTGTCCGTGTGAGATCGTCGATGCGGCACGGTGTGGCTGCACGGTAGCGGTACCACGTTCCAACCACAAAACGTCGATTCTTCGGGGCTCTCGTTGTTGTTCACGAAACTCGACGACAATATTGCTTTCTAAGAGTCTTTCGATATTTTTTTTTTCTTTCGTTCTTCCATTTTCTTTGTTGGTCTTTCACGTATTGTTATTTATATATAGATATAGATATATAGATAGACATATATATATATATATGTATGTATGGATTTAGAAAATGGATAACGGTGTGCAAACGGTGCTATCGTAATAGACCGGAAATTACGGTGAATTGTGTTTACAGAGATGAGCGTGGTGGAGATGACGGAACGTGATGTGTTGACTACCGGTGACTGGGCGTTAGCGACGCGACCAAGTGAGATGTGTATATACAGATACACAATCATCGTTATCGAAAACGCGACGTGTGTGCCGGCCTCGGTATCGCTATCTCTCTCTATCTCTCTCTCTCTTTCTCTGTCTGTCTAGATTTTATTCTCTCTCTCTCGATTTCTCTCTCTCTCTCTCTCTCTCTCTCTGAAATGATTATATGATCGAATCTTCTGCACTTCCGTAATACCCAAGTAAACAAAATATATATATATATATATATATATATATATCCATGTATAGTATTTATATAAGCTGTATATGGGATTGGGATATGGGATAGTTCATGTATAGTCTATATATAGACAAGGGAGAAAAAAACAAACAATTTTTGACCCGCTTGCAAGTAAAAAAAATGTATATATATGGTAAATATAGTCTTTATATAAACTATTTATGGAATTCACCATATATAGTTTATGTATAGTCTATATATATATAGATGAGGAAGGGGGAAAAAAAACTATTTTTGACTAAGTCAACATTTAGCAAGTAAAAAGATTAGTTCATATATATATATATAGACTATGTATAAACTTTTTATAAATATATATAAATATTCATAAATTGATATAAATAAATGTATATATACATTTTTTGACTATCACTTCCACGTGAAAAAAAAAATAAGTCCATATTATTTAAAAAAATTTTATTATTATTATTTTCTTTTTTATTATTTTATTCCATTGGTAGACCACTGAATTATCAAAAATTATTTCTCGGAGATAATAAACAATCAATCAATGAATCAGTCACGGTCTCGAGCTGTTTCCACTCTCTCTCTCTCTCTCTCTCTCTCTCTCCCTCTCTCTCTCTCTCTCTCTCTCTCTCTCTCTCTCTCTCTCTCTCTCTCTCTCTCTCTCTTTCTCCCTCTCTTACTATCTCTCTCTCGTCAGAGTTTCATCGATTGCCACGCTTCTCCCCTCGTATCATCCTTATCGCTAGTTCCACAATCTCGCTACTCTTCTCAGTCTGACTCACTCGAGACTGTCTCCTCTATTTTTCTCTCTCTTTCTCTCTTCAACCTCAGTGATCTCTTTTAACCATTCTCCCTCTCTCTCTAGCTCTGCATCGAATCTCGTTCCCCGTCATCCACATTCGGCACATCGACATAAAAAAAAAAATTGGTGGGCTGCTTTTGGTCGTTACCTTATCTCGTAACGTTCCTCGTATCGTTATCAGTCGTTGGGCTCGATTTCACGATGCGAGACACATCAAACACGCCAGGCCTCGTTCGAATGATAAAATTAAAATAAAAATTCGAATGATAAAAAGGTGTCGAACTTACGAGCCTTCGAAACATCGAAGATTCGAAACCCCGAGACGATCAGCCCCGCCACACCGAAATAAATGTTATTCGCGATTTATTCGGGGGTAGCTTCTGTCCGGATTTCGACCTCGTCTCATAGTTCGCGAAGGTTCAACCTCACGGTTGAACGTTCATGGCCGTCACGAGGCACCGCGGGACTCGAGACACGATCGATTCTTCACCGTACGAACACTCTCGTCGAGGGGTGCGTTTCTTCGTCATGTGCACACCCACACGAGACCCTTGGACCCTTGAAAACTTTCCAACCACTGTGACCGTCCTGACGGAATGCAATCTGTGCATGGTAACCCTCGAATTACAACCCTAAACCTCGGAACGTGTTATTCGAAATTATTTACGAATTTGGTTAAGGGTGCAAATACACTAGGGTGGTTTTTATTTGTGTCATGTCGGGATGTTAATTTTGCCGGAGGCTCAATCGATTTCGAAAAAAAAAAGAAAAATTTCAAGCTTATCATGAACCTCATAGTCCAATTCTAATTTCCGCCAAAGATCAGGTGAAGTTTCCCATTTAAAATACATGCATATCTGAAATGAAAAACTTCACCTGGTCTTAGGCAATAGTTAGAATTGGACTAGAAGGTTCATGATAGTCTTCAAATTTTTCTTATTTTTATCTGCATCTATTGAGCTCCCGGCAAAAATCAACATTCGGACATGACCCAAATAAGGACCACCCCAATCGATATAAATCGAAGTCTATATTGAATTTCTCGAAAGCTAAAATTAAATCCATGAATTGACCGACGCCTGACAGTTCGAGCAATGGAAAAAAAGGGGTGACAATGGCTCAACGATTAGTCCAATGTCAGAGGGAGGAGAAGAAGGGGAAGGGGGTGGGAGGGAGCGAGGACAAAGGGGCAGGTGAGGTCTTTCGTGTTCCACGATGAAAGCACGTGGAACTTTTCGAAAAACCGTTACGTTGACGAACTCGGTGACCTTTCCGCGGGGTCGGGCGAGGCAAAATGTCGAACAACGTTTGTATCTGACCCCCCACCCCCCCCCCACACCTCCCCCCCCCACCTCACCTTCCCCCTCATCCATCATTTCTCCTTGTCGCTTGACCCGTTATTTCCGTTCGTCCCGCGGTTCCGATCGATTTCTGGTATCCGTAAAGCTTGCACCCACGTTCGACGAACCCTCAGTGTCGCACACTCTCGCCTCCGCCCACCGAAGCTCTTCCGAGTGCCCGAAGGGGCTTTGAGACGACCCGAGAGTACCCTCCGCAAGCTCGTGCCATTATTACCGAACGAAATTTCCGGTAAAGTTTTGATCGAGAATATCGAACTTCGTCCTTGAACCGCGTGGGCGAGGGTGAGGGTGGAGGAGGTGGGGGGAATTTCCGAACGATCAATGTTCGGAACGATCCAAATTTAGAACGCTCGATGCTTCGCAGGGACGGAATTCAGATATCTATGTATCAGGGTGGTCCTTATTTTGGCTTTTTTAATTTATTTTCGCGATTTTGGAGAGTAATATGATTCAAAATGAATAAAAAACGAATTATCCTTAATATTCGAGGTTCCTGAGGCAATTGTTGACCCTGCCTCTGGCCTCCGGAATTTTTTAAAAATTTATTTCGAACCATATTATCATCCGAGAGCGACAAAATTTTTTTGAATTTTTGTCTTTCCGTGCGAACGATGGCTAAACAACGGTATATAGACCAAAAGTTCAAATGAACGATATTGCGGGAAATTGAATTTCCTACAAAAAAGTCCATGACGGTATGTGTCTAACATTGATGGTTTGCGCGTGAGGAGAGCTCGAAAGTCGGGCAATGTTTCAAACCCATGAATTTTCAATCAAGTAAAAAATCAATGAATTTTTGTCTTCCCGCGCGAACGCTGGCTAAACAACGCTACATAGACCAAAAGTTCACATGAACAATATTGCGGAGAATTGAATTTCCTAGAAAAAAGTCCGTGACGGCATGTGTCTAACATCGATGGTTTGCGCGTGGGGAAAGCTCGAAAGTCGGGCGATGTGGAAAACCGCGTGACTGGCAGGCGTTCGGAATTCCGTGCGTTCGAAACATCGGCGTTCGGAGCGTTTCGCGCGTTCCGAAGTTCGACCCCTACCCTCAGGCGCGTATGGCCCACGCGCGGGGAGGAGGGGGACCTGAATTTTCGACCTCGACGTCGTCGTCGACGACGCCGGAAGCGAGAGAAACGTCGGCCGACAAGTGCGTAGGTACGCGAATGAAACACTCCACCGCTGTGTCTCTCATTGTCCGGGCAAACATTGAAATTGCTCGTCCGTCGGGGAGGAAATGACAATTTACCCGAGCAACAAAGCACCACAGCTTTGTCCCTCGACAGTCTCGAAGCGTTGCTTTCGCTTCTACCACGATGAAAACAAAAAAAAATGAAAAAAAAAAAAAAAACAGAAAATAAAATTACGCGACGTTTCCGAGTTATGTGCACGTAAATTGTAGTTCACGTTCTCGGACACTATTATATATATATATATATATATATATGTGTAATATATATATATATATATATATATATATATATATATATATATATATATATATATATATATATTACACATATATATATATATATATAATAGTGTCCGAGAACGTGAACTACAATTTACGTGCACATAACTCGGAAACGTCGCGTAATTTTATTTTCTGTTTATATATATATATATATATATATATATATATATATATATATATTACACACTTGCAAAAAAAAAAATACTCGGCAGAAATGAACTTGGCCATTAGCCTCAATATCGCGGAAGTGAAAAAAAAATTTAAAAAAATAAAAAAAATAATAATTATAATAATAAAAACAACAACGAACACAAATGATTGCTGTTCCATTAAATGTATAGTTGCTACCACTCAGCGTCGCGCTTCCTCGACTCGTAAAAAAAAATAAGAATGAAAATAAACACACATTTTTTTACGACGATGCATAATTTTGTTCAATGATAATTGCATTTTTATATTTTATTTTATGATCGTGGTTAGAAAAATATATTTCGGAGCAAATTGCGAAGCAGCTTGAGGCGACGAGCAATCATTCAGCAAGAGAAGATTGATCACCGAATGGGATCGACGACGATTGATTGATCATCGCTCGATAAAATTATCGTGGCTGCTTCTGACGATAATTCAACAACGACGAACAGAAAGACGAATTTCGCGCGTCGCAGCAAAGTTCGTGAATGCTGTGGCCCGTATTGGGGGATGACGGGCTGGGCCCTTCGTCACCCCGTGGGCCAAACAATCGTCGCAAGGGTGCGAACAAGCTCGGCCCGTTGCTTCTTTGCGCTCCTTGCAAACCGGCCCAACGAAAAAATCAAAATACCACGCAGTGGTACGTGCAGCAGGTAAACCAAAATAAACAAAAAAACAGAAACAAAACAAACGAAAAAAATACGCGAAATACATTTTATTATATTATTTTCAATGTTCGTAATCGGTGAAGCCAAGTAATGAATTTATATATAATGTTTTGACTTGGAAACATGTCATTGAAAAATATATATAAAATAAAAATATATTTTCACGCCTCTCAAATGAAAGTTTTTTTATTCCGTGAACTTTACGACATGTGAGGGGCCCCCAAATTTGATTTCAAAAGTTTAGATATTTGTCCACAAATAGATTCTTCATAAATAATTTTATACCCACCGATGTTTGTTATTGACCTTTTTACCGGATCCATCGAAAGAATTCGAATATTATAAAATTTCGAAGTTTTCGAAAAAAATTCATCATAATCAACTATCCTGCACATCAAAGTTTGAACTATTGTCACCCAGAAAAATTCAAATTGCGAGTTTTAAATTGCAGCTTTCACATTTTTAAATAAAATATTATATTTTTTTTTTTGTATAAATATAAAAATATTTATATTTTTGTAATATTATATTTTTTTATATATATTTTTTGTATATTATATTATTTTGTATACAGACATATTATTGTCTATAATAAAATAAACATGAAAAATAGAATATACATATAAAGTAAATATAAAATAAACGCCATAAGAGCATGGATGAATGAGACTGAGATTAATTGGTGGGACAGAAAGAGAGAGATATAGAGAAACCAGTCGAGACACCTCGAAAGAATACTTTTCGTATTTGGATCAATGAACGACCTAGAGGTGCCGGGCTATTCGCTGAGAGATATGCCTTTTCTACTTGCGCGTCTGGCTCGCTCGTCCGACTTGATTCGTGGTTTCTAGGTCGGTTTCCCGGCGTCCGGTTACCCCAGACGGACCAAGTAGAACCATCTCTCGACGTCTGTCTGTGCGGGAGGGGCCGGGAGAGATCCACGGCGTGCCGCCACGGTGCCGCTTCCGTGCCGCTCCCGTGCCGTCACCGTGCCGGTCCATCGATCACGAATGATCTTTCGCTCGGTACGATGCGACAAATGGCCCGGTAGGATTACTCGTGGTGAAAATATCTACGAGTTTTCTCGTGAAATCCGAGTCAGGATGATACCGGTGTGGAAATACCAATCTCACCGGTTTTTTTTTTTTTCATTTTTTTCTTCTTTTTTTTTTCACCGTCCATCGACGGTTTCAATCGAGATTGCGATAACAAATCGTTGTTGGAAAAATGGTGACGGACCGAGGTCGTGGAGAGACCTCGCGCTCGGTGCGATTGCTCCAACCTGCGGTCTATGAAAAATGTAAATGGCCTCGGGGAGGTTAACGACCATTCTCTCTGAGACTGCAATCGTAAATTTCATCGTCGGTCGTCCCTGTAATTTCGTGACATTATATATATATATGTGTGTGTGTGTGTATATATATATACATCGTTGCTTTGGCCATCGTTCGCGTTTTGAGAAATTTAAGATTACAAATGAATATTGCGAGATCCTGTAATTACGAAGATTTACCGACATTCGAAATTTTCGTCTCTGTGATTTCAGCCCACGTGGCGTTTATGGGGCGAGGAAAGGTGCGACGGAGTCATATACACGGTGTACCTGAAAAAAGTGCGTTATCACAGACCAACGAGGAGTCTCTCGGCTTCGGTGAGGTTCAACAAATTTTGTTTTTTTTTTTTTTTTTGCAATTTCTTTGATCAAATTTGTTTTAAGATTTTGGGAAAATTGACTGAGGAGACGAATTCGAAAAATATGTATGTCCTGTAAAATTTTCTCAGCTTTACGATAGGATTATTGAAAAATTTTCCAAAATTTGGAAAACGGCCGAAAAACAGGTTTTTTATGTTTTAAATTCGATTTTTCGGGATTTTTGAGATTCGAAATGAAAAACTGATATTTTCATCGAAAAACTGAGACAATTTCACGTGACAAACAAATTTTTAATGTATTTTTTTAAGCGCAAGCGTGTGAAAAAAATATTAAAAAAAAGAAAACGAAATAAATGAAAAATATATTAATTGACAGCTGCCAAAATAATAGAAAAAAAAAAACAATCTGGAAAGAATTTGGGAATTCGTTTTTCGACCTGCACTTTAAGCTGTGTAAATATCATAAAGATTCCAGATTTCATTGAAGTGATTTTTTTTTTAATTCAATTAAAGTGATCGATGAACCGACGATGATTATTATTATTTGATTAATTTTGTTGTCAAGGATTCGGACGACGAGATATCGCATTTGGAGTGGGAAACTGTGAGGGTGCGTTTTTTAAAAGCCGGAACTGTTCAGAGACTGGTGGAGAGTCTCGCAAACGATGACGGTGAACTCGAATCGACGTACATCAACGTATTCCTGGCTACGTACAGAGCATTCACGACGCCTCGCGAGGTGCTCGAACTCCTGCTCACGAGATACGATGCCCTCGATGAGAATTCCATTGCGCAAACCGGTGAACAACATCGCAAGACCCTCGTGCAGGCGCTTCACGTGTGGCTGGACGCCTATCCCGGCGACTGGAAGTCATCGCCGAGTCATCCGTTGCTCACCCGACTCCTGGACTTTACGCATCGACGACTGTCCGGCTCGGAGCTCGAACTCAAGGCCAGGCATCGCCTTCACCGGTTTCAACGCGAGGATCAGATCGGTAAAAATTTACGGACATTCATTTTTAAACGTGAATTGTGTAAAACCTAACGAACAAAACTATCAAATGGTTATCAGAAAACATAAATATGGATAAATATTTTATTAGGAGATGTTATATATATATATATAACATCTCCTAATACTGATAATACAATACATCAGATGATCAATCATTTTATTATACAAATGTAATTTTTCATTGGGACAACTTTTAACATCACTTTTAATCCAATTCTAAATATTCTAAATGTTCTAAATATTCTGAATATCCTAAATATTCTTGAAATTCTAAATATCCTAAATATTCTGAATATTCTAAATGTTCTAAATATTCTAAATATTCTGAATATTCTGAATATTCTGAATATTCTAAATGTTCTAAATATTTTAAATATTCTGAATATTCTGAATACTCTAAATGCTCTGAATATTCTACATATTCTAAATATTCCAAATATTCCAAATATTCTAAACATTTTAAATATTCTAAACATTCTAAATATTTTAAATATTCCAAATATTCTAAATATTCTAAATATTCTAAATATTCTAAATATTCTAAATATTCTGAATATTCCAAATATTCTAAATATTCTAAATATTCTAAATATTCTGAATATTCCAAATATCCTTCATATATCAAATATTCCAAATATTTTAAATAATAAAACGATTAATATTCGCAGACTCGTGCATCGTTTACGACAATGGCCGATTGTCGTTGCACGGAACGACCGACATCCTGGGTGACAATTGGCCGGGTTACACGTTTCCGGAAGTTCCACATCGGCAATTCGCCGAACAGCTGACGCGAATGGACGCGGAGGTGTTCAAAAAATTGGTGGCCCATCAGTGTCTCGGTGCGGTTTGGTCGAGACGCGATCGTTCGCGAAGTCACGATGCCGCGACGGTTTTGGCCACCGTAAATCAATTCAACGCCGTATCGCTACGCGTGATATCGACGATACTCGTGGATCCGACGACCAAGCCGCAGGAACGCGCGAGAATACTCGAAACTTGGATCGACATAGCTCAAGAATTGAGAATATTGAAAAATTTCAGCAGTCTCAAGGCCATTGTCTCGGGACTGCAGAGCAATCCCGTTTACAGGCTCGAAAAATGTTGGCAATGCATGCCCCGTGAAAAACACGAACTCTTCATGGAACTCGAGAGAATATTTTCCGAGGAAAATAATGCTTGGACCCAACGTGAATTGCTCATCAAGGAAGGCACTGCCAAATTTGCCGACACTGCCGGTCGAAGCGACAGACATTTGCAAAAAATTTTTCAGAAACAAAATACTCATGCTGGAGTGAGTTTCATTTATTTTGTACATTTTTTCATTTTTTTTGCACGATTTTTGGAATGATATTTGATTTGAATGATATTTTTCGGAATATCTTTTTGAAAAATTTGTAATAATTTTTTTTCTAAATTCTTATGATTCTCCAGAATATTAGTTATGGAACTATACCGTATCTGGGAACGTTTCTGACGGATCTGACGATGATCGACACCGCTATACCCGACACGATAGCCGAGGGTCTGATAAACTTCGACAAGAGACGAAAAGAATTCGAGGTGCTCGCCCGAATAAGGCTTCTTCAGGGTGCAGCCAACGCTTACAATTTTAGCACGGATCCGCGTTTCGACAGATGGTTTCACTCGATCGTCGTCCTCGACGACAGGGAATCGTACAAATTGAGCTGTCAGATCGAACCACCCGCACCCGGCAACACCCTCAACAATCGTGGAAAAAATAAGAAACAGGTATTTTTTTTTTTTTTTTTAAATATTTTTTTTCACAATTATGCCTGAAGTAGAAAAAAATTAATATAAACTGGTTCACAGACTGTAACTTTTTTTGTGGAAAATTGAATTCCCTGCGAAATATATTGAATAAGATTTTTTCGTTTTTCCAAAGTTTTTGGAAATATTTGAAAAAATGAATCGCTTCATTTTTTCGAATTCGAATTTGAAAAAAAAGTTCTATTTTAATAATAATAATAATAATAATAATAATAATAATAATAATAATAATAATAATAATAATAATAATAATAACAACAATAATAACTCGTACATAATTTATATATTTAATATTCACAACACCGAACATCGTTGACCAAAATTCAATTTTTTTTTCCAGCAGGGTCAACAGCAGCAACAGCAGGGTCATCGAAAAAACGATTCCCTGGCATCGACATCGAGTTCAAGTAGTTCACAATTTTACTGCGACCTCGATTCGTTGCCCAGTTCGCCTCACAATTCCCTCGATCGAAGAACATCACCCTCGCAAATGTCGAGTTCGTCTTCCAGTTCTTCATTGCCATCGCTCGACGTGTCCTTGAGTTCCGGTGGTGGAGGTGGTTCCGGCATGGCCAATCAATCGCGACTCGTACCGCCAAATTCCATCGCCGCTAATGGCACGAGCACTCCTAACATCGCCGGACTATCGAGTCCGTCGCACTCGCACAAAAGTTCACCGGATTTTTATATCATAAAGGTGACCATGGAAAGCGACAGCGTGGAGACCGAGGGCGTTGTCATGTACAAATCCATCATGCTTTCGAACAACGAACGCACTCCCCAAGTCATTAGAAACGCGATGTTGAAGATGAATATTGAAGGCAATCCGGATCAGTACACGTTGGCTCAGGTGCTGCCGGATCGCGAAATGGTATTGCCGAGTTCGGCCAATGTTTATTACGCCGTTAATACGGCCCACAATCTTAATTTTATTCTCAGACCGAGACGAGACGTCAATGAGACGACCAATGAGGGTCACAAGGCCAAGGGAACGTCGAATCACAATAATAAACGATAATACGAACCTGGAAACGGTTTAAGAGAACGACTGGGGGTCCGATAGTACCCCGGGCACGAATTTTGAGAATAAATGAGATTTTTGCTGATTTCTTCGGTTTTTTAGGGTTCAAATGTTTTTTTCTTCTTCTTTCATCGACTCGAAAGAGAAGAGAAAAGCGTGGGGTGCATTCGGACCCCAGTCTGAAACTAGAAATGTTAAATTACCGTCAATTGATTTTTTTTTTGTTTTATTTTTTTATTTTTTATTTTTTTATTTTTTGTTTTTTTTTTTCGTGTGCCGATAACAAGCTGACAAACTCGCGTATCAGCGAGTGCTACGTGAAATTTTTTCATCGATGATTATTATTTAATTTATTATCGTAATTGTGTAATTTCGTTGATGATACGTTGGAATGAAAGACATTTTGCATTTTCGAAATGTAGACATTTCAATGTTTAGGTGAAAAGTTTATCCGATGAAATTTAAATTGATTGGACAGACTCTCGATTGCAATTAGGACGATATTATGCATTGTGAATCAACATGACAATTTACATTCACACGCGACGACGGAAAAAAATAATCGCCAGCGAAACAAACATTTTTATTTCGACGATAATTCGTCATGTCCATTATCCTGACGAATCACTGCAATTTTTCTAGTAAGTTAAAAAAAAAAACGAAACAAAAAACAAAAATATGAAAATCTATATTAATATTTAGAAAAATATAAAAAATTCGTGTCTTTTATTTTATTTATTTTTTCGACGAAAGATGAGCAATACAAAAGGACGAATTTGAGGTTCAATGATTTTTCGATTTGACCACATGGCAATATAATCTTTGTTTTTATTTTTGCGAGGATCTTGAAATTTTGATCGTTTGAAAAATGTTCAATATATATTATTCACGTAGAATTTTACGTTATGTGTAATTGTTAGAGAGTGGAGTGTTGTGTAAATAAATTTCATGGCAGACTAAACTGTATGATAATTAATGATAATAATGATGATTTATAATAATAAAATAATAATAATGATAATGATAAGGATAACGATGATATTAAAATCTAGATAGTAATGCCGATAAAATAATATGTGGTTCGGTCAGATCGGCCATGATATTATATTATTCCCTAAGTTCTTCGGTTCGACCCTTGACACGTGAGAAAAACAAAAAAAAAAAAGACGAATTCTGTGATACTGGAATCTCTCTCTTCGTTCGGCCTCAACAAAAAATAATGAAAAAATATAAATATTACATAGATATAAATATATTAAATAAAATAGAAAACATTTTTTTTAAACGATAGGCGATTGAACTATTGTACGATTGTGCGATCCAAAGCGTGTGTATCGACTCGTTATAAATGAGAATTAGTTATGATAATAATAACTCGAACGAATGAATAATCAACTACGAAAATTCAATCAATAGTTGATAAAACTCCGAAAAAATGTTTTCACCTGCGAATTCATCTAATTTTCAGTCATATACGATTGTACGGCAATTTTGTACTTATATCAACAAAGAACCCAAGAATAATTGTTTCCTTCGATGATTAATTGAGCAAAAAAAAAATATACATTAAAAAAAAAAATTCACGTTGTGTCCGTTGAACAAAATATAAAGATGATAGAGAAATAGAAACGAATGATTTATTTTTCACCCGAAAACCATTTTGTCAAACGTTTCTTCACACGAATTCACGAGTTATCGTCGACGAACTTTCTGGAATGATAATTTTGAAAAAGCTGAGGAAGCATTTTGAATTATCATTCCAATCGAAAATTACTTAATTCGAATAACAACATTTTTCGGAATTTCGAACTGACAACTTTCTGGAATGATAATTTTTCAAATAGCTGAGAGGAAGCATTTTGATTATCATTCCGATTAAAAATTACAATTCAAATAACAACATTTTTCGAAATTTCGAATCGACAATTTTCTGGAACGATAATTTTTTAAAAAAGCTATGAGAAAGCATTTTGAATTATCATTCTGGTCGAAATATACAATTCGAATAACAACATTTTTCGGAAATTCGAACCGACAACTTTCTGGAATGATAATTTTTCAAATAGCTGAGAAGGAAGCATTTTGAATTATTATTCCGATCGAAATTATTACAATTATTACAATTCGAAATTCCAAAAATTTGTGTTATTCAATTCGAATGACAAAAATGTTCGGAATTTCGAACCGATCAGACCATCGAACATTCGAAATTTATATCAGCATCCCTGATAGATTATCAGCAATGAATTTTCATTGAAATTTCCAGCTATAGTTATTTTCTCGACCTACTCTCGCAATTTGCGTGATATTCCATCAGTGCGATGCCTATCAATTCCCTGATTTACATTCTCGATGTTCTCATGCCGACGAGCCGTAAGAAACGCGAGACCGGAGTGGGGCGTGAATCGCGATGAAGAGCGACGAAAAATCAATCGATCCGACCGAGAGGTGATCATCGATCAACCTCGATCGCTTCGGAGGCGGACGTTCCAAGTGGAGCTTCGCGAGGTGGAAAAGCACGACGATGGAAAATTGAAAATTGTCGGTTGTGTGTGCGATACCGAAAGGATCGGATGTAACGATGTGGAAAAGGTTCCGGGCACACGTGGGCAAGGTGAGGGGGGAGGGAGGAGAACAGGCTATCGCTCCGTATACGCTTCGTTGATGAGTGGACTTCCGGTACCCGCGAACTCCCGTCACGCGAGAACCTGTTGCGAGTCCAGGGCGTTCGCGAGGGCGAGTCACCTTTCGATTTTACGTACGAGGGCGGTTGAGCACGGGGGCGTTAACCACGTGACGCGATAAAATACCCGTACTCATTGTCAGCTATAGTTACAACTTTTTTTTTACAGCCCATATAAAGCATCCGAACGCTGTGAGATTTGTCACAAAATGTTTGAACTCGTCGTGGCTTTTGGGGCACTCGACGGATTTTCCATTCTGACGTATTTTTTTAGTTGGTGACGAACTAAGTTGTTGAATGAGTTTGGGAATTTGGGACGGGAGGTGAAATGGAATTTTTGGTGAGTGATTGTTCAATTGTTTGTCCGAAAACATAACAGAATCTTTTGGTTCGATATTGAAAAATCGCTTGCATTCTTGGTACGTTCGAATGGGGAGAATAATGTTGAAAAATGATATTTTTTATTGAATATAAGATACAATTTTTTGATAAAAAATAGAGTTTCAGCAGTTGGTTGGTATTATTGAATAAAAAATACAATTTTAGAAGCTGGTTGGTTTTATTGAATGAAAAATACAATTTCAGAGGTTGGTTGGTTTTATCGAATGAAAAATACGATTTTAGAAGTTGGTTGGTATTATTGAATAAAAAATACAATTTTAGAAGTTTGTTTGTTCTATTGAATAAAAAATACAATTTTAGAAGTTGGTTGGTTTTATTGATAAAAAAATACAATTTTGAAAGTTGGCTGATTTTCTTGAATGAAAAATACAATTTTAGTAGTTGGTTCGGTTTTATTGAATGAAAAATACAATTTTAGAAGTTGGTTCGGTTTTATTGAATGAAAAATACAATTTTAGAAGTCGGTTCGGTTCTATTAAACAAAAAATACAATTTTAGAAGTTGGTTCGGTTCTATTAAATAAAAAATACAATTTTAGAAGTTGGTTCGATTCTATTAAATAAAAAATACAATTTAGTTCAATTGGCCTGGGCTCCATTGAGCCCCCAGGCCAACTTAACTGAAATTGCTCACCTAATTCCTCAATTCATAACTCAACTTTCCAATTATCATCTCAACTAAGCACACACTTATGAAAAAATAAAATAAAAATTCTAGGGAAATAAAAAAAACTTCCCGAACTGGAGATTTGAATTTTTTTTTCATCCCCCAATGACGTTGGGGAAGGTTTGGCTCGAGGTTAGGTATCAGGCGCTATGCGGTACCGCGAATTGACGTCGGGTGGCGCCCTTCGACCGTGGCAACCCTGGTTCCGGGTGTAGGAGCTACAACTACCCTCCGTGTGTCGCCACCCCGTTTCCCCGTGAACGCGGTGGCGTTTCCTCGTCGTCGAGGAAACCCCGCCGTGGTGGTCCCCAGCCGAGGTAACCCTCGCAACCCCTCCCCTCTCCTCCTGCCCCTTCCCGAGGTCGTTTCCACGGTCGCGAATAGCCATCAGTCGTGAATTCGTAGCCGGCCGGAGGCGATGCGCGTCGATCGTGTGCGCTCGTCCGCGCTACTGCTGCATTTTTTTTTCATCACGAAATCGCGAAATTCATTAAGTTTCTTTTATTTAATTTTTTTTATTTTTATTTTCGTTCGTTTGTGAAATTTCACGGTTCGAATGTGAATTACGTGAATTGGGAAAAACGACGAAACTTTTGTTGTCACGAAACGACGATTATGCGAGACGTGAGTGTCTCGAAAAAACGACAGAATTTTTTTTTTCAATCTTCTTTTTCTATTATTGGTTAGCTATATCTTCGTGTGTCTCTTTCCGTCTCGCTTGCACGAGACTGAAATCGAACCCCTTCGGACCCTCCATCAATCCCCTCGAGTTTTACATTCGGTTGAGGTAGTCGTCGTCGTCGTCGAACGTCGTTTTCCATTCGTTTACCGATCGAAATCACGAGCGCACTCGTGAGCGCACTCGTCAATGTGCAATTGGGAAATTGGCTCACGTGAAAATTTTTCATTTTTTTTTTCGAAATTTTCTATATCTCGTTTATTCAAATTTTTTTTGAAACAATTTTTCTTTGTTTATTCATTTTTATTTTTCGCCGTTTCGTTATTTATTTATTTTTATTTTTTTTAATACGTTTTTTTAAATTTATTTATTCGTTATTTTTTTATTAAAAAAAAAAGTATTCATTTGTTATTTATTTAATCGTTATTCATTTCTTTGTTTCAAATGTTTCTTTGTCGTTTTATTTTTTTCATTCATTCATTCGTTATTTATTTATTTGTGTCAACTTTTGTCTTCGTCCCTTTTCTAAATTTATTAATTTTTTTGTTTTTTTTTTCTTTTAATTCACGTGATTTTAATTTTTCTTCAACGACAACAAGTGAAAAAAGTCGCGACCTACTGACCGTCAGGGAGAGGGTAGAGGGCGGGGGTGCAGGGGTTGCGGGGGTTGGATCGAGATTGTGGCTAAATAGTGTCGTTCGATCGTCTCGCACGAGATTCCGATGGAATACGTTGATATTTTTTTTTTTTTCGTGATAAACATCGTTTCAACGTATCACGTTCACGAAATCACGAAACACGAGAAGAGGTGAGGGAGGGGGTGACTACGAAGAGGCGACCTCTGGAACACGAAATTGTATCGAAGTTTCCCTCATCTATCATTCCTTTGATTATTATTTTCTTTTTTTTTCTTTTTCTTGAATTTTCGTGTAAGCTTCCACGATTCAGTGTCTGTCGTGACGATATCGTTCGGGTGGAGAAAGAAGCGAGGGGGGGGGGGGGGAATTGGGATCGCGAGACTCGCCACACAATTTCCAAGGACTCGGAACAATTGCGCACGCGAGCCCAGCACACATATACACACACGATCAGAGCTTCTGCTCCAGGCAAACGTGTGCAAACGTTTTTAGTCACGAACGTGGCAATGCCTTCGTTGACAAAAGAAAACATATATATATACATATATGTGTGCATATATATATATAAATATGTGTATTCCGAATCGACGAACGATTTAATACTGCAAACAAAATGAACGAGCAATTTTCCCTCTCACGTTTTTTCTACTTCTTTATTTCGTTGTTTTGCAAGTTTTTTGTTATTATTATTATTATTTTTCAAATTACGAGCACATTCTTCGAACTATCGAGGGTAGCGTGAGTGACACATTTTTTCTTTCTTTAGCTTTGGTCTTTCGAACGTATTAAAAATAGTAATTGCGATGGGAAATAATGAATTCCATAAATTATAATTACGATGAATAATATTAATTTTCTGATAAATTATAATTACGATCAAGAATAGTAATCACAAAAATAAAATAAAAATAATGACAATGAAAAATGGTAATCACGATGAAAAAAAAAAATAATTTCAATGGAAAAATAGTAATTTCGATTAAAAAATCATAATTTAGATGAAAAAAAGAGATAACCATTGGACGAACGAATGGTGCAAACACGTCGTCACGAATATGGCTTTCCGACACCGCTACACGTGCGTTACAGTCTGCATTTGCGTTCCGATGCATTTGTGCGGAACAATCATAGTCGGGAATTATTTTTAAATAGTCGGGAAATATATTCAATTAGTTCATCTTGTCTTTCTTCTCGACATCACCAACACTTTCACTTTTGTTTGTGCATATCGATGTAATAATCACAACAATCATGACAAGCGATTATTTTCCCATTGTGTGAATAAATCATCACTCGGAAAAATTCGTTTCCTCGAATAATTGTTCCTGAAACCGACAATAGGGCACTTTGATATGATTAAAATTGCTCGTCCATTTGAGCTTATCGGTGCTCATCCGATTATCTTTATTGTTCGTATTCATCATCATCATCATCATCATCATCATTACCATCATGATTATTATTGTGTCTCCTCCATGACATTCCATTTTTATCATTGTCTTCAAATTCCTCTAGTCGTTGATGGAGAAAGAAAAAACAGAAAAAAAATGAATAATAATAATTCTTATTATTAAAAATAATAATAGTAAAAACGAAAAAAAAAATAATAATAATAATACGGCCAAAGCAACTAACTAACAAAATAATAATAATTACTTAATTATGGGGAAGTAATTTATTAGAAAAATAATAATAATAATAATTACTTAATACTTACCTCATAATAATGATAATAATAATAATAATAATAATAATAATAATAATAATAAATTATATCTATAACAAGGTCGATTCGTCAAATCACGTTAAAAACATCATACAACGAAAAAATAAGATAATAATAATAATCGTCGTTGTTACGAAACTCGACAAGGCCAGACTGAGATTGATCCAGGTATCGTGTGATTGATCGTGGGGTACCTGCCGGGCTTGGGTCGTCGATCGATGGGCAAAACCATCTCGAGAATTATTTTTTTTTTTTTCTTTTTCCGTCAGCTCGTTATTATTGCCCGTGTAATCGTTGGCAAACTCGTGACCTCGGCCGGGTCACCCGTCGCTTCGCGCGAGACCGAACGTTTCGCACCGTCAGGGCGGCGGCGTCGAACCGACGGACGTGGGGGACGGACGCCTCGAATGCCGTACCTACACGAGGACGATCGCTTTCGATATTGGAGCATCGGATTCTGCGGGTTTAGTCGCTACATCTGGACCGAAAATTTTCCAATAATCGCACGACCGCGAACTCGTGCGGAATTTCGTCGACGACATTGTCGTGCAATCTTCATTTCGCTCGGCTGCCTGTTATCATCCGGAATACAAAGATTTTTCGAATCCTGATTTGAAATTTTCACTTTATGTACATTACAACTGTATTTCACCTCATACGTTCAAATCGAAGGACGAAGCGAGGTTAAATTATTTTTTTTCTCCGCTTTTTTTCAACCTCAATGAGGTGTCGACATTATTTTTCTTTTTTTCACCTTCGATAGATTTTCGTGTTGGCTTCAAGGTCATGCGAACTTGTCGACTTTCAAAGACACACTGACTTCAAAGATTTTGTGAAAACGCTGTTTATCAGTGTCCTGATACTGATCAGGCGGTTGAGTTATTTTTTTCATTAAGGTAACACCCTCGTTAAGAGAGTTCCTCGTCAGATTTTCATGAAACTTGGCATACTTCTAGGTATTGATGAGAAAAAGGTTCGGTTAAATTTTTGATGGCTTTCCGGAGCGTGAGAAAAAATATATCAACACTTTTATTTTGCACACGTTTAACATGGAGCCTTATGGAGAATCACGCTCAATTTGATATAATACAAAAAGTCCTCGTCAGATTTTAATGAAAACACTTGAGCCGCAAGTTGAATATTCGGAGAACATTTTGGGCACTTGACAGTAGAGATCAGGAGACTGTGATGATAATAATAAGCAAATAAACATCGGGAAAATACTGTTTATATGAGGAGTTGGTCGTGATCCATGGCAACGTTGCGCGTTTGTTTCCCATCTTCTCTCTCTCTCTCTCTCACTAATCGACATCATAACACGCGACGTTGTCACATCAAAGTACTGCGTACCTCAATCAGGAGATGGTATATCTTAGGCTTGCTTCGACCCTTACAGTTTGTGGGATACTACCTTTAACAACACTGTTGAATGAGATGAAACGTCGAACTGTCAACGCGATGTCGACTTGACTGTCGTGTACACACATACACACACACACACATATTCGCTTGAACGGTGGAGAGCTTAGTTTCTAATCCGGCTTTGATGGGGGGGTTTAGCTTTGGTTCGCACGATAATTCAATGTACATATCGAAGCCAATTTATACGTTCGTGCTTCAGCAAGATTCGATGTAAATCGTTGTAATCGCGAGAGACCCCGAAGAACCGTCCATTGTAACGATCACTGATTGCTTCTACCATTCACTCCAGGTCTGGCAAATCAACTCAACCCTTTTAACCCTTTCAATATTGTTGCCGACGTTGACGTCATTCGAATCTTTTGCCTGGGTCTCAATCATTTTATGTCTCGAAATAGCAATAAGCATTCAATTCGTAAAATGATAATCCTCATTGAAATACTTTTTACCATTGAATAGCTGTGTTGACGTCATTCGAACCTTTTGCTCGTCTCTCAATCACTTTATTATGTTTTAAACAGAACTTGAGCATTCGTGAAATGAAAATTGTATTTGGAATACTTTTTATCAACGGATAATTCTGATTAATTATCGTGTGACAATTGATGTTCAATTGTGTGACAATTAAT
Organism: Diplazon laetatorius; assembly: GCA_963662125.1. NCBI lineage: Eukaryota > Metazoa > Arthropoda > Insecta > Hymenoptera > Ichneumonidae > Diplazon > Diplazon laetatorius. The sequence goes on from OY759164.1 coordinate 3,349,970, forward strand.
ATCACGTGTCTGTAATAGTTGTAAATAATTCGCACGAATTATTATTTTATTGAACATTTTGATATTTAATGAGTGTTTTAATTCTTAATATCTCTTTATTAAAAAAGTATTTCGAAAAAGATTTTCATTTTATAAATTCCTCATCTCTGAAGAGAGAGGGAGAGAGAGAGAGAGACAGAGATAGAGATGAAGATGGTCCAAAAGTTCAACGATCGCTGCAAAAAACGTGCTCCCTTCAGAAACACTCGTCGCACAATGAAAGATGATATTTTCGAGGCAATTTTCGTATACCAAGCCAACGTTGGTCAACGAAAGTTTCACGTTGATGTTGGTCGAAAAAAAAAAAAAGAAAAAAAAAAGTAGGCGAACACGAAGAAGTGTGTATCGTATTTCCCGGCCTCTTATCCACGCTTTCATCGGGGTCTGCGTGTGCCAGCAAGACCGGTGGGAGTCACACCGTAACTCGGACGTGTGTACAATTTGTCGGGGACCATGGCATCGTTGCATTTATTTTAATTTCCCACGTGTTTCCAACGAACACACATTTTTTCATCGATGTCCAGACATAGCGGTGCTAACGGTGCTGCCAATTGCAACCAAAAAAAAAATAGAACAGTTCAGAAAGAAAAATGTCTGATTATTCAAAGACGTCGATTGAATTTTGTCAAGATACTCGGTGCCAGTGGAACAGGTCGCCGTGTGGTCAGACGCAGCCGTAACTTCGCACGAGGACGTTCTAATAATAGGGACTTCCCAATAAGGACGATATTGATAATTTGAAAGAAGAAAAAGTATCTTTATTCATTACTATATTTAAAAAAAAATTACTTCTCTTTGCTTTAATTAATAAAATATATTAAATCACCATTTTTTCTTTTTGACTCAATATTTTTACAAATTTATTATTCTTTACTTAAATTGATAGAATATATATCAAATCATCATTTTCTGTTTTCTCCTGAATTTTCGGTTCTACATTTTTTGTAATTATTGGATTCCACGTAATTAATTTTCTAATACCGTTTAATTACCGATTACCATATCTGACTGACTTGGAAAGTCGTTCCAGCCGTCTCTGACGGATTGACAAAGTGACGAAGTGACCGCAGGACGGCCGGACGAACACGCTAGGGTTGACTCACTGACTCACTGACTGACTGCCTTCGTAGCCGACTCGCCTAACGCAAAAAAAAAAATAGTGCAATACAATGAAGGGCAATAAGAAAAAAATCGATTCGACACACAAGCCACGAGTCGACGATGGTGCGTGAGCGGATTATTACGCCTCGCGAACCAATAAAACCAAAAAAGAAGGAAAAAACAAAAGGGGGAAAACGTCGCAGCCTCGTTTCTCGTATAATATAACGACGCCGACACGCGTTCACTATCGTTGATTAATCATTTTGTTGGCTACATTACAATATTTCGTGTCGTGACACGCGACTCTAGTTTTCTGCATTATGCTCGCATATATATGTATATATATAACAGCGTCACACGTGATGGCGAGTCAATCGTTGGGAGAGTTTATACAACGAAACTTTATTGCGCAGTGGATTTAGCCGCATTTGCTGACTTGCTTATTCCTTCAGTGTTAAAAAAAAAAAAAAAAAACCATCGATGAACTTTTCACGATCGTATTTGACGTTGTTGACGTCAGAATATAATATCAATATCCATTTCGCCCACGTGAATGATTTTTTTTTTGTTCTTGTGTGAGAGAGAAAGAAAGAATGAGTGAGAGAGAGAAACAGCAAGCGTGTGATACGTAAGAGGATGAATTGTAAATGGGATTATTTCCGGATTTGGTCAAGTGGTCGATGGGCCTCAAGGTCGTCGAAGGTACATTATTCTGGATCATATTCGGTTTGGATATTTCCGATGGGGCATCGTGTGTCCATGCCCTTCGTGACCGGTTTATCACGAGTCGGTGATCGATCGACTTTCGCGATGACACGCCGAGTTTTTGGCAATCAACCATTAATGACAGCGGACGTCTGCCAAGGCAACGCGATCAATGATACGCACGTAATCCGAATAACAAATTCCATAATTCGTTACGAATAATTTTTTTGGAAGAAAATAAAAATTGTCTCGAGTGGAAAAATTCACGAATAGTCAGACGGGACTGATAAATGGTCGAAACGAACTATTGGTCAATTCCACGTGACGACAACTTTTAAAATAATATTCCACGTGATACATAAAGTAAAATTTCCAAAAATTTGATTGCTTGATTTGCGACCATCTTTAATTCTTAAATAAATATATTTTTAATTCTTAACTAATGCTGAAATTATTCTTGTCCAAAAATTCAAGTTTCCTCGTACAGACAGACAGACACGTGAGTGACCCTACAAAGCATCTCTTTTTTTTTCCTTCCTCAAAGATACGAAACCCTAAAAAAATATCACAACCCACGAAATCTGGATACACGATTCGACATTTCATTTCCCAAGTCCGTTTGAATGTCGATATCAATCTTGTTCGAATAAATCTCAGACGTTTGAAAAGGAAGAAGAACAAAAAATAAACCAGGACAGAGAAAGCGAAGCTTCGGGCACGAAAAAAAAAATTAAAGGGAAAACTGGTAAACAACGAGAAAGACCGACGTTGTCAGGAAGAGGGATGATAACGGAGGGTGAGAGAGAACGAAATTTGGTTCGATAAAATGTTGCAAGTATTTATAGTCCACGTCGGTTGGAACGTGAGTCCCTCGCGAGTAAACGCAGACTCGCGCCAATGTCGTATATATATATATATATATTATACATATACATATATATATATATATATATATATATATATATATATATATATATATATATATATAACGAACGAATGGTATGCGAAGCGGCAATAAGGACGACGAGGAGTGGTGTCATCGATACGGCCGTGGAAGCTTCGAGTGAATATCGCGTACAACAAAGGAAAAAAAAAAACGATAGCGTGTTACCCCGCGGCGTAATGCCGACGGGGTGGCTTCCACATTTGCCCGGGGGATTGTCGCTTTTATACTCGTCCTTCGTCGGTGATTGCCGATCCGTGAAAATATCCCCGGTCACTGTCTCAGCGTGTGTCCCAACCTTTCGATGAGATTGATTTTTCGAGGCCGCAACGAAAAATCGCTAGTCGTATCTATGTGCGACCGAGAGCTCGCGACCGTCCAATAACGACCAAACGAAGAATTTTTCCGCCCTCGAACGTGGAAAGACCATCCCCCTGTCTGCCCACCAAATTGCCAAACTCGTTGTAGCAATTAATCACGCAGTCGGGGTTGATTTTTCATTAGTTTTGGGGTTCTCCGGGGTTCAGAGGGGCGAAAAGAAACCCTCGTTAAATCACTGCGTGTCTGTCCGTTTGTCTCAGTTGATTATTTATCGGAAATCGTGCGACGTAGAAAGTTAATATTATTTTTTTTTGTATTTGTATTTGTTTAGACTTGAGAATATTTGTATAAGAATTAAAAAGAAGGCAAATTAGGCTCTAGAATTTTGGAAATCTCATTTAATGTATCGTGTGGGGTGTTATTTTAAAAAAGCTTGGAATTGTGGAATACAAGAATATTTTTCTTTTCATAATTTTAATAGACATATTTAAAGAGATGTTCCAAAAATATTCTAAAATATTCAAACCCAAACCAAACCAAAAAATATTCTAAAATATTTATATCCCAAACTACTGTCCCTAAAATTCCTAAAAAATCCGGAGATATAACGCCTCACTTAAAGTAAACATCAAAATCGTGAGAAAACTCCCAGACCCTCTAGATCTTTAAAAATCAATTTTACAAACTAATAATTTCAATCACGATTAACTGCATTAATGCGTCAAACGTCCGATTGGTGGCCACGTGGGGCTCCCAGAGAAGAAAAAATAATACATTATACGGAACCCTTCGCGCGCTAGTCGAACTTGCCCTTGACCAGTCGTTTTCATTTCTTCTTCTTACATTCCATCGTTAAAACCAACGACATTATCATCCTATCACATTTTTTTCTAACGCGGCAATTTACAAAATGTTTCCGCATTTCCGACATCATACCGACAAAGAGTCACGCGACTATGAGTTCTCCGTCGTTCAACCACCCTCCGAATACCACCCTCGCTAATCTCCGTCGTCGTAACAACTATTGGTACGTGCCAAGCCGGACCGCACGGACGGATTTATCGCACACGAAAACTCTGGACATTGAACGGCGAATAGATTCCGCGTTGCCGGGAGAATCAGAGGATGACCGGGGATAGCAGTGACGTTGGCTGACCAAAACGAGGCATGCACTACTGATTGGATTTGCTCGACGGCGGGGGGGGGGGGGAATGCTATTGTTGCAATCGGCACGTAGTGGAACTGCCATGTAGGGGTGTTACAGTCGACAGGTTGTAGCAATGGAGTTGGTTTGGAGAACACGTTTGGCTTGACCACGTTGGCTAACAGAGAGAGAGAAAGAGATAGGGTGGGAGGGAGGGTTAGAGTGGTTGAGGATAAATTTAGAGTCGGTGGTCAATATACGTTGTACGTCGGCGACTGTGCTAGCGAGGAGGGGGAGGGCTCGCAGGATTCGAACGTAGTAGACCAAAGCCAAGTCTCTGGATTCTGAATGAAGCTGGCTTCGTTGGTTCTCTTGGATTGGTGGGGTAGACCCGTTCCGTGCAGTATTGATCGCCCCACCCTCGGCTACAGTAAACCCCCGAGCTCGGCGGTGCGGCTGTACGTTGACGGCAGTGGAAGGCCACCTTGTGCTGCCTGGTTCCCAGCTACTATTCCGCCTCACGAGTATCGACGCCTCTTCTCCACGTCCTTTCCGTTTCTTCGCCTGGCACAGCTTCCAGGCGGACTCCGCTTCGTCTCCCATCTCTCACTCGCTCACTCGCGGATCATCCTTTTCTCGGATTCCAATGTAGAGCCAACCTCAGCCAACCCAGCCGACCGACAACAGCACGACGGGTCCGCAAGTCCCTGTTGCTCTTGTTGTCGGTTTTCTTCTTCGTCTTCTCTAGACCCGCTTGCAATGTCTCCCGGGCTTCTCCACCCTCTTCGTCTACCGTCGCCAGTCAGTGTCAAGGTTGGTTGAGCCGTCAGTCGCTCGAGTAAAACGAACCCCATTCCTCATTGCCGTCGTGTCTTCGCCTCTTTGCGTTCAGGATTGTTGGAATCGTCTAGAACGATGGTCCTCGTCATCCAGGAACTTGGGGAGAGAGTTGCCTGGAATGATGACTGTAAAGTGGAATGGTTATACAGTATTTCAGAATTTTTGCGGAATTTTTGGTAGCTATTAAGTAGCGAAAGAATCCAGGAGACACAAGTTACCCATAGATCATCACCTTAAGTATGTCAAAAAATGCAATACGGTCCTAGGGAAAAAAATGTGCATCACTGCCATCAGTGAGCGAGATATCGTCGCAGCCTCCGTCATTTTTTTGCGCGAAAAAGCGTTTTTTAGGATAATCATAAGCACATCGCGATCGAGCCGAGTAGAAAGCCAGAAAAAGAGCGCAAAAAAAAAGCTTCGATAAGAGATAGAATCTAACAAGGAAGAAGATCGCGTCACTCACCTGACTCGACACGAGGCCACTCCTTAACAAGCATCATCGGCAATCTTGTTTTTTTCCGTCTCGTTTCTCCCCGGCGAGCCCTCATCGTTATCTCCAAAGCTCTCACTCTCAACAGTACCAAAAGGTCCAAAGACAACTCGCTGAACATTCACGATGGCATCCTACGCTGCTATCTCAGCAAACCGCCCCCGTCCTTATCTCCACTCGGTGGGACTCATCATTTGCGTCATCCGACCGCCTTTCCACTCTGCAACCAGACAACCCTCGCGCTTCTCTTTGTCACTGTCAAGGTTGACGCCGCACAACGCTCGTCCTCGAGCAAACACCCTCCCCGCCCTCTCCCCACCTCCCCAACACCCTTCAGCATTCCCAGCCAACTGTGCAAACTCGCACGAATTCTTTCGTTTTCCAGCAAACAACCAATCCACACTGACGTCACTTGTCTCGTGTGTTGAATGGATATCTCGATGATTTCCCGTGGCTTGATAACGCGTTTCATTGAAGTGACAGGACATCATCAACTTTTCGTATCGTCGGGTCAAAAGTAGGATCGTGGGAGAACTCGCACGTTGGCGTGTCGTCATGGAAAACCTACTGACAATGGTTACCGGCGGGTGTTCAACGTTCACAGTTGCTGTGAATGCATGCATAGGACACTGTACGTGGTTACGGAGAGTGGCTCCTATTGTGGGCACGATGTTTTCATTCAGTGGTGACCCCGCATTCCGATTTTCCGACAAAGAGACGTCGTGAAAAGAATTTTTTCGGTCTTATTCAACCTTGTCTTGTCGTGTGGTGTCATCGGGGAAAGCTTGAAAAATGTTTCTATTGGTGAAGCTGTTGGGGACCTTCGTTGGGATGTTGACAAGGATGTTACAGCAGATAGGATAGGGGAAGATTACGTGGGGGATAAGATGGAAAAATATGAAATGGGATTGAAAATGAGAAGTCTAGGTAGCTTTGAAGTTTTTGTTCCTTCTTTATTGTCATTTTTCAACAAAATGAAACAGTGACCCGTCAAAAATTCGGAATGATTACACGACATAGTTTTACTAGGAGTTGATTGACGATTACGCAATCTTGAACCAGTCTTTCTGATCCTCCATTGAAATTACCGTAAATTCGACCGCCAACTTAAACGCGTTCGAACATCCGAAAGGCTTCGACCGCAGTTCGAACGATGATATCGGGCTATTTTCACGAACGTTCGAAACCCGTGAATTCACAAACGTCGAGCGCGAGACCCTGAGCCAGAAGCCAGCTAGTTGGATCAGGGCCGTCGACTTGCCCGATTACGACTTTGCGGCGGGAACCAATAGTCGTGGGATGATGTTCCATTCCAACCCAGTTGATTTACCACGCATAACGCTTCGCTACGTTCGTCGTAGGGTTTTCCATTGCCGTGAGGGTTGTGCATAGTGGCTTGCTAGTCGCACGTTCCAAGCTTCATCGCATACGTGTGAACGTGCCAAAAGCGCGTGAGTGATATACATAATTCGGATCACTGACCGACGGACCGAGCGAGAAGCTTCGGAGATGGAGAGAGAGGCAGAAGTCAGAGCGGGGTCGGTATATGGACAGTGGGGGTGAGCAGCCGGGGGAAACCTTGCGTTATAGAGCCGAAGCCGTAGACGGACAGACCGCGTGCCAACAAGGCAATTGCTCGGAAGCTTTTGCTCCGTCTACTTTTGTGTCGATATCTGTTTTAACTCACTTTGTTGTTCTTGTTTTTCTTCTCTTTTCACCCATCGCGTCCGGGCATCTTCATCGCAGAAGCTATTATCCACAGGATAAGGGAAAGGCACGATGCTTTCCTTTAAATTGTCGCAAGAAAACGGAAGAATGAAAAGTCAATGAATTTTTATCTTAGCGTGCGAACTCTGAATAAACGACGCCTTGTCGACAAAAAGTTCATATGAACAATTTTGTAGAGAATTGAATTTGCTAGAAAAAAGTGCGGGACGGCGTGGTTCCAGCTTTGATAGTTTACGCGTGAGAAAGCTCGAAAGTCGGGCAATGTAGGAAACTGCCAGACTAGTTGCACGTTCTGAATTTGGTCCGTTCTGAATTTCAATTCGTTTCCAAAATAATTGATATTCCTGCTTCTCCTCCTTAATTACGTAAACCGTAAACGGTTTTGTGTTTCTAACAAAAGACCGTATGTCCTTTGTTGGGCGACAGGTCTGACCTTGAAGCGACAAAAGGTTCACGAAAATGGCGAGTAGCACCGAGGATTACGGTTCGGAGCTTCAGGAGCTGCAGTGGGGAGGTGGTGGCAGCGGTTCACACTTTCTACGTAGTTCGGGAACGAATTTTTTGCGAACCGGAGGCAGCAGCGGATGTTACGAGGCTGAGGATCTCGAGCCGGGTGGTCGTCATCAAGCGAGTCAGCATCGGGGTTATTACAGTCCACCGGGCACGAGTTACACCATTGTCGAGAGGCCACCCAGCGCTCTTCATCATCATTCCTCACACACGACGCCCTACAGGCACAGCAGAAGTCACGCTACCAGCGTTACCACCGGAGCCGGTGGCAGCAGCGGTGCTATATCACCCGAACAAGTTCTCAGGTGATTTTTCCATTTTTTTTGTTGCAATTCTTGCAAACCAATTTGACATTTTTGTTGGATGTTTTTTTTGTTTTTTTAATGAATCGGTACTCGAAATTCAATGATTGAACGTTGCGACGAGGTAGAAACAGTTTATCGTGGCTTCAACCCTCGCTATCGTCACGAACAACGAACAACTGAATATTTTTCGAGTTTTACTCTTGTCATGGAGGAAGCTATGCGACTGTCCATGGATTTTTTATCGGGATTTAGATGGAAATATTAAATGAGAATGGTTTGAAATATCTAGAAGTGACATTTGCAGGAGTTGAATTTTTTTTTGAAGGACCATATTGGTGTAGAATAGTTTAGGAGCAGTCAATGATGAAGTTGGACGTAACTCGTGCATTTTTCCTGCTTGTAACGTGTCGTAGCAGGCTTTTTGGAAATGGAGCTCCGAGCGAGGGACGAAGGTCGAACGACCGAAGAACTCCAGCTTCGAGTCCGGCGAGCGTTTCGGTCCTCAGGGGCTCGAGCTCGTCCGCCTCCGAGCAGCAACAACAGTCGCAACAACAGAACGTTCAAAACTCGCAGGCATCGCCGGGACCACAGGCCCTGAGCCTTCAGGAACTCACCGTGAGGACCATCACGATGACCAGGGATCCTCCGGACTCTCATCACGGATTTGGCATATGCGTCAAGGGTGGCAAGGACGCGGGTGAGTCCTCGTTTTCGTGTATTTTTAATTTTTATTTATTTATTTTTATTTTTTCAATTTCAATTCAAGTTTCGTTGCACAACGATTAATAATTTAACGGTATTACCGATAAATATATCCGATTTAATCGTTCGTGATGTCTTTTTGTTTTTTTTTTTTTTTTTTCATCGAAACACGTTCATAAATAGTGTGAGTCACTCACATGTGCGAATTATGTCTTTCTGTCCTTCTCTCGCTGTACCGCAGATGCGCAGTCAGGTAAACATGACTAAAAGTAGAAATTTAAAAAACATGAAAACCAAGTGTTCGAGAAAACGAAAAATTAACGGAGAATGAAGGATCGGATCGTCCTAACGCAAAGAAAAAAATAATAATAAAAAAATAAAAGAAAATCGTGAATTCGTGAGATCATGAAAAATTTGTGAAATAATGTAATCATGATTATCGCGATCGATGCGAAATAATTTTTATTAATTGTATATTATACATGTGGGGAGAGACGTTTCGAATCACCGGATTGAAATCCGTCTATCGATGAAAAAATCGATTTAAAAAATTATTTTTTATGAAAAATAACGAAAGAATTGATTCTTTAATATTTTCCACGACAATAACCGAAATATCGATTTTTTTCGCAAGATAGATTTCATTTTTCTTGTCTTATCTTGGTAGGAAACTATTATTATGATATTAAAATTTCGGAAAAAACTCGAATTTTTTTCGAAACTGAAAAAATAAATTTAAATATTAGAAATATTATGTCCACTTGAATTTTTCGACAAAAGTTCCTCAATTTCGATAAAGTATGTGGAATAAAAAATGTTATCCAATTAAAAATGGTCTGAATAGCGGTTACCTCTTGATAAAAAAATAAAAAGTGTTGGGGTGGAAAAGGGGGCGTCTGGAAAATCCAAAAAAAAAAATCAGTGAGATTGTAGGATCCAAAAGATACTAAAAATAGAATCATCGACCATATCGAGTGATAGAAGAGTTTCAATCCGGTGATTTGGGTCGTCCCTCCCGACATCTATAAATTGTATAGTATAGTAATAACACATATTATTATATAATATAGATGATTAATAGATTTTTTCGCTCTTTTCACGCTCCGTGGTTTTTCGAGTACGTATAATATATCACGCATGATATTATCGTGCATGACGTGTTGAATTGTCGTTGAAGAGTTAACACAGTTGGAAAATGAATTGAAATTACCTCTTTTTTCAATTTTTTTTTATTTTTCGGCGTGGCATAAAAATTCTAAATAACGAGTCATTATTGCAATTGTTTCTAGCTGCGTGTAGATTTATTTCCTTAAGTTTATTCTTTTTCGTTCAGTCATTGGCACAGTTGTGGAACTATAGCTAGAACGTTTGATAGATTATTGATTTTTTTCGTTCGTCTTTTCTAATTAATTTTAATTGGTGCACCGAATGACGATAATACGACACTTTACCTTCCGCTTAACAAGCTCATTGTCCTTGGCCCTCTCAATCGTTGATTAATTCGTACCAGCTCGAACGGTCTCTTCGCCCATCGACGAGGAAAACTAATTAATTCAGTTGGGTGATCCGAGCAGCAACTCGGATACGGAACTAAAAATATAAATGCAGTATTCATTTACGACGCAATGTAGTCTTGTGGCTTATTGAAATCTCACGCTTGCCAAAACCTTCGTCGAATCCTCAGCATGCAAAAATTATATACATATATATCACTCGATAATGAAAATAATTGTCACGATCGCATCCACGAATGTTTAATTATTTCTAGCTGTCACGAAACAATTTTTTCGACGTCTCAAATAATTTATAAAAATCATTATTTCAATTTTTTTGTAATTATGCTGTATCACGGTAATTTCCAAATTTTCAAGTTTTTTGGAACTTTGAAAAAAAAAATCCAAAAAAACGATTTAAAAAATATTCGGATATTTCAACTTGAGGACAAGCCACGCACTCTCAAAAAAAATATATTTTTTTATTTCCCCCAAAAATCATAAAATTCATTAAAAATCCGTGATACCGCATAATTGCCTTATTCTTTTTTTCAATACCGCGTGTTAACCGTCGATTATGAACGGATGGTTATTATCCTTGAGCTTTCTCCAACCAAGAACCGCACAGCTGGTGCTGCTCCGTGCAATATAGATTAAAGTGCATCGTTGCCCGTGTGGCGGCTTCGAGGAACACTCGGAAAGGTCGGGATCTCAATTAAACCGTCCAAAATTTCGCTACTGGCCTGTGGCCAAGTTTTCGTCGCTCGTCTCCTGGTAAGAATGGACGAGCACAAAGAGAGAGTGAGAGAGGGATAGAAAGAGAGATGGAGGAAAGTAGACGAACAGAACAGCCACAAAGTCATAAGGACAAGTTTCTCGTTACGAGCGGTGACCGGATGTGCGACTTGGTTGGAGGATAGACCGGTTGGCAATTAGCGTACGAAGCTCGGAACAGTTGGGGGTGACCCGGGGGGGGGGGAGGGGGGAGAGGGCGCAGGAGGCTCGAAGCCCAGTCGCGGAGATGGACTTCCGTCTCTCGAACTCATGAAAAGGTTGGAAATTGTTCTCAGGTACAGGAGTCTACATTTCGAGAGTCGAGGAAGGCTCGGTGGCCGAACGCGCTGGACTCAGGCCAGGCGACACCATCTTGGAAGTAAACGGCACACCCTTTCGCGCGGTCACCCACGAGGAAGCCCTCAAAGTAAGTGGCATGTCCGTTCTATAACTCGTTCACGAGTATCCCAATTTCGTTTGATGATTCGACAAAAATCAAAATGTCGTTGTACTCTTCATATACACATGTTGGACGTACATAAATTCGGGTGGGGATTCAAATTCCGAAGGATCAAACTTCAGAATGGTCAAAAATACAGAACGTCCAATGTTTCGAACGTCACAGAATTTCGAAAACCTACCAGTCACATCGTTTTCTACATTGCCCGACTTTCGCGCCTCCCCTACGCCTGAACTATCAATGCTGGATAGAAATCGTCATGAACTTTTTTGTAGGAAATTTAATTCCCTACAAAATTGTTCCTATGAACTTTTCGCCTACACAGCGTTGTTTGGCCAGCGTTTGCATGACAAGATAAAAATCTATAGAGGACATTGGACGATGTGCTCGGGGCGCAGGTCACCGTATATACCGATACACACACGTCCTGAATTTTGTCCCTTCTCAGCCGTCGCCTTCGTAGCACGGCACGTTCTGAATTTTGGTCCTCCTGAACTTCGACTCTCCCTAACCGTGGAATAATCCTTGATATCACTTCACTGTTCCTTGTATATCTTCGGCCCATGTAAATTTGCCCCGACCGGAGCCCGGATTATCCGACTCTATTGACCCTGCGACATATCGAATTTCTATACGCGCCCGCGTCGGGGTAATATTTTTGAAACGAGGCCGGTGTATATCGATTGATCGACTCAAACGTTCCGTGGAATTGTGCCGTCGAATCTATAGAATTGCCCGGACGGACGACGGCTTCGTCCGTGTCTGACCATAACGCGTTTGTTTCACTGCCCGACGGTGGTAACTTCCTCGCCCCTCCTCTCCAACCCCTCGACGTAACGATTCCGTGACTGAGTTTACGTATCTCGCACTCACTCGCACGTTTTTATTCAACACCCGTGGGCAGGGGAGGGGGGAGGGTGTTTCTTACGCGTTTACTTGCCAAGAATGAGAGCCAACTTGTGGAAAAAAAAATATAAACCCCGTCGTTTAATGCATGAAACTCGATTGTAGATGCAGAACGCACACTTGGCTTTACGTTCGAAACTTTTAAATATTTAAGGGAGACCACGAAGCGAACATCACGACACGGTCTCACGTTCGGTAAACCACATCGATGTATATATATATATATATATATGAGGATGGTTTTTATTTGGGTCATGTCGGAATGTTGATTTTGCCGGAGTCTCGATCGATTCCGAAAAATATTTGAAAAGTGTTGAGTCCATCGTGAACTTGCTGGTCCAATTCTAATTATCGCCTAAGAGCGGGTGGATTTTTCCATTTGAAGAACATGCAATTTTCAACATTTGGATGTGACCCAAATAAGAACCACCCTAATATATATTCTTCGGCGCTGGGCCATGAGAACTAACGCCACCTACGTTATCCCTGGTCACCCCTTTTCCATCTCTGTCTCACTCACACGTTTTCGAGTGTGATCAATTATTTATCGGAGACCCAAGTAACATCAGGGCGCCTTCTGCGAAATGGTGGAGCGCACGATTGAATTTAAAGCACACGAAAAAAAAGCCTCCGAGCCTTGGGGAGGCCAAAAAATTTAAGCCTCCGTGACCTTACGACCCTACTTATATATAAATATTATACGGGTACCGAGCACCCAGTTTTCCGCAGTGAGAAATTGCCATGTGAAAGAAACAATTCTCGTGAATTTATCTTGGAAAGAGCAGCAAAAATAAAAATAAAGAGGGAGAAAGAGTTGAACTATTACGATTATTTTTGTGGTTTTAAACGGTGCATTAATACAGCTTCACAATGATTCTTCATCAGAGACAAAAGCCCCGGTCGCGACAATAGGCCATCAGCTCGAGAAAGCAAAGTGAAAAAAGAATAAAGAAGGAAGAAAAAAAAACAGATTGTAATAAAACCATGTTGGAAACTGTTTCTCGGTGATTTATAAAAATCCCTCAGTTGCCACAGCCCTCGCTGCCATCCTCTCGTGGCCTTGATTACAAAACCAAGAAAAAAACACCTAAAAATAATAATGGTTGCATTTTATCGTCCAAATTTACTGTAGAATTTTTTTTTCGTGAAAATAAAAAAAGCATCATACACAATGACGTAGACACGTTCGGTAAATGGGTTTAAACGTCGGGGACGGTCGTGATGGGTACATAACTAGACCCTCGAATGGTTCTCGACCGAGCGCCCGGAGTGTTCCGCTCGAGAAATTCCAAAACTCGGCCTTCCCCGAGGCTAGAAGGTTCCATCTTCCCGGCAATTCACATGTGCCACTTTTCACTCCCCTCAATACTTAATCCCCTTGACATCGAACGATGCTGTTACGTTGCTGCTGCTTCGTGTGTGGTTTTTTTAATATTTCATGTAACGAACAGGGATAGGGGTTGAAAATTCAGATCGCGCAATGCTTCGAAGGGTCAGAATTCAGAACGTGTATGTATATATGGGTAGAATAAAAAATTCAATGAATTTTCATCTTTCCGTGCGAACGCTGGCTAAACAACGCTACATAGACCAAAAGTTCACATCAACAATATTGCAGAGAATTAAATTCTCTACAAAAAAGTCCAGAACGGCATACATCTAGAATCGATCGTTTACGCTTGGGAAAGCTCGAAAGTCGGGCAATGTGGGAAACCGTGTGACTGCCAGGGGGTTCGAAATTTCGCACGTTCGAATTATTACCCGTTCTGAATTTTGGCCGTTCAAAATATTACCCGTTCTGAATTTTGGCCGTTCAAATTATTGCCCGTTCTCAATTTTGTACCTTCAAAATATTGCCCGTTCTGAATTTCGGCCGTTCCAAGTATTACCCGTTCTGAATTTTGGCAGTTCTGTTTATTGACCGATCAGAATTTCGCGTCGTACCGTCGAACACACCGGATTCAAAAAAAAAAAAATGTAGAAAACTTTCAAATTTGTAGCATATAAGTTGACGGAGTCGACGAAGCCCGATATTGGAATATCAGAAATCGTTTGAACGGCCCCAGCAGCCTGTCCCCCATCTCTTGGCCCCGCGGTGCCACGTCTCACCGATGCTCATCCGTGAAGAACGGAACGGAGCACGTCGTCCGCCACGTCTTCGTCGTTGTCGTCTCGAATCGATCGCGAAACCCGGTGCCGCTCGGCGTCATGAACAATGCACGTTGTACCAAGCCGGATTTCTTGGCTGTCACGGCTGAAAGCTCCTTTACCCCTCCCGTGCCCACCCCCAGCCCCTTTTCCCTTTCAAGTACGAACGAGGAAAACCCCGTCGGTGGTTGAAGCGGAAAACGCTTACCAACAGCTGCTGCTGATGCTTCGGGGGGTCGCTTGCGGTCCCGAATAATACACCACCTGCAACCCCTTCTTGTTCCAAGACCCCCGGTCGCAATTATTCATCCTTCTGTCATTATATACCTTTGTGACTCCACAAAAGCCACGGAATTATTTCATCCTCGTTGTCTTGTTTGTTTGTTTTTTTCTCTCTTTTCTTTTGTTTTCTTTCCAAGTTTGAATTGGTCTTGTGATGTAAAATCTCGAGAATGATCGCTTATCGAGCAATCCGACGAGTACCAGACGCCATTTGCAAAAACGATGGAGGGTGAAATTTGAGATGCTAGCGAGCATAGAAGATATTGCCTGTCGGGCGCCAGTCATCTCGGCGCCCTCAGTAAAAAATTCCAATCCCTCGTTTATGCTCGACCTTCATTCGTCCTTGGGTTATTTGTTGTTTCTCGTGTGTTTTTTTTTCATGGCTATTCTCGGAGTACAATAATCCGAGTGATGTGGAACGTGGGGCCTTGGCGAAGGCGTCATCGTGGGGAGGGATGAGGGTGATGAGGTTATTTTATGGGGTGTCGAGACGGTGAGGGAAAAATATGGGGAGATGTCGGTTATCATGCCGGATTCCTAGTAAACAAAAAATTTATATGGCGATTGTATGGAGAGACTTTATGTGAAATTTATGGATAAATTATTTATACAGTCCATAAACATTCCCATAAATACACTATATAGGTATATATCGTGTTTGTAGAGTTTTTACATATATTTTTGTTTTACCGGCGGATTATTCGCTTCGCCTGGACCAACGATTACGACATTACGTGACACTCGTTCGATTCCTGAAAGATTTTTTTTTTTGGTTATGTCGTAGCGCGCATGCGCGTATGTAGTCGGATGTCGAAGCGGCTAAAAAGCTACGGGAACACGGATACAAGGGATACACGCGGCAACTACGAGAGACCGAGGACAATAATGTGCCAGAGGGAGAGATAGTTGGGTCAAGGATAGTCGGCGTGTGACGTCACGGGGCCGGCATCGTGATCGATATCCCGATGCTCTCTCTGTGCCCGCTACGACCGGTAGCGGTTATAGAAAGTAGCCTATCTCGTTGGTGTAGATACAGTAGAACCTCTCGATAGTGAAAAGTCCGGGGGGTGGAAATGGGCGGGATTGTACTATTGCGAGGTTGATCGATTGGCCAATGGCAAAACAGTTCGATGTATTTGTGGTTAGTGTCTGGCGACACGAAACCCAGTGACTATCAGATCAAAGCACTCGATAGGTTCTGCGATCGGCTGTGAATTCACCGGAAAACAATGATAAACCGTTCGAAGCGATACGAAAATGTGATGGGTAAGGTAAACCGACCGAAAGCTAATAGGCCAGAGTTATGAACAAAAAAATGACAATTTTACATAATCGTTCCGAACTGTCCTCATGTTGTGAGAACCTAACCTACAAAATTGTCAATTTGAGAAAAGTCAACTGCACGAGCACATTGAAAATATATAAATAATGCTTTTGAATGTATAACGACACTCTGATTTTTTTATTCGAATCCATAGCTGTCCGAAGTGACAATTGCTCGAAATTTGGAAAGAAATGAATATTGCTGAATTGGGATTTTTAAATGCGAGGCGTTTTTGAGATACATCTTCGATTTGAGCATCGCTATTATTCAATCACCAGATCAATGGATAATCCGCCAGGGGCGCCACATTTTCCATTATAGCGAGGTCCATTGTTGAGAGGTTCTACTGTACGTAGGTTTCAATGCAGACGTGTGCGAGAGCACACGTCTGAATAATTCTATTCAATCTATAGATCCCCCGACCAGGGCTATTATGATCCGTACGTAATTGCAAAACGTGTCGTCGGGGTTGCTCTTCCGTGTGTTCGTTCGTTGCCCGGACTAGGATGCTGTACCTTGTAAAAATCCGAATAAACGATGACGTACATACACTTCAATTTTTCTCAATCCGTCATAATTATTCGAGCCCAATGGCACTCGTGTCCATCGAAAAAATTACAAGTTTAATCACTTTTAACCCATACAAATTTTTATTGGGATGTAAAAAACATGTTTTTCTCGAATTTCTTGACAAAAAAAGCATTTAACAATTTTTAAAAATATTTTTTCGATTCCGTTTGCCATTTTTTTTAATAATGAATTTTTGAAAATTTTGTTACAATTTTTTTTTCTTTAAATGCAAATATTGCAAAAACGACAATTTTTTAATCTTATCGCAAGAACGTGAAAATGTGCGTTTTGAACTTCTCTTTCAGGGTATAAACATCCGAAAGATGGATTGAAAAATCTTTTGATAATTTTTTTTTTTTCAGGTTTTAATTTATTGTTGAGATGGAATTTCTGGTTTCTTTCCCGGCAGATGCTCAAATCCTGTCGTACGTTGAGTATGACGGTTCGGGGACCAGCGTTGGATCCTCGTTGTCGCGGCGGACATCCAGTGTGGTCGGGTTCGGGACGTCAGCAATCTTGCAGCTGGATGGATCGTCAGGGACGGCCGGCGTCGCCCCCGCCGCTTCATCCGCGGGATTCCACGCGTTACGGTCCGAGAACGAGAAAGGTCGAATTGTGCATCGAACCCGGTCAATCCCTCGGACTCATGATACGCGGGGGTCTCGAGTACGGTCTTGGAATCTACGTCACTGGGGTCGACAAAGACAGCGTGGCCGATCGAGCTGGACTTCTCGTGAGTGATTGGATTCTTACCAACTTTTTTCTTCTCCCGGCCATATCGTAATTTCGCTGTACACATCATAAGAGTAATTGTCCGAAAATTCCAGATTTTTATATAAATTTATACAACCTCCCCAACGCTTTTGAACTTGTCCCATTTACGTGGGATGATCAAACTTTTTTCGAACAAACACTTCCATTTAGCCATTTTTGAAGATTGAACTTTGAGCCCGGGAAAAATTTTGTAGGATATTGTCTTACCTTGAAAAATGTTTACCAGAAATTTTCTGTAACTCGAGTTCGTTTTGGTGTACAGCCTCCGGAACTCATTTTTATCGAAAAATTCAACCATTCCACCTTCATTTGAAGATAACATGGGAACTGCTGATCTCCCGGCAAAAGTTTATGGAGCAATTTTGTAGGAAATTCGTTTCTCTACAAAACACCTCTCATGTAAATTTTTTGACAGTCCATTGATTCCTGAGATATTTGAAGAAAACCATAGCTACAGTGTCGTAGAGATTACAGAAGCTGCCAATCTTCGGATATTTGGATTTCCGGGAAAATTACAATTCGAACGAAACAAATGACTTTCGTGATCGCGGTTCAACGACGCGATTCCCAATGCCCTCCCTCCCCTATCGGGACAGATCCACGACGCTGATAACAGACTTTCGCGTGGCGATTTATCGCCAGGGCGTCGAGCCATTCTACCTGTTTCGAGGTCAATGTTATCGATTGTACGACATAGTCCGGGTTGAGGATAACGGTTTTCGAACCGGGCTAAGACTTTGTACACGTGAAAGATCAAATCTTCAACTATATCGTCACTGTCATAATTATTGTTATCACGATTGGCTGTTATTATTATTTATCGAGTCGTTGCACTTTCTCAGCTTCGTGAGGTGGATAGAAATTTTATCGATACTTGGATTCGGCTCAGGAACTTTGATGAGGACTCTGGCATATCTTGAAAAATCTTCATTTCGTATTAAGGTTTTTTTCATTTTTTTTTTGCTGCAATATTCATTTGATTATTATTAATATTAATTTTATTATTATTACTATTATAATTCCTATTATTATTATTATTATTATGCGTGTTTGGAGCAGTCTGCATTTAAATAATACATATATATATGTATATGACGTAAAATAAAATAGGTAGGAGACCAGATAATAGAGGTCAATGGCCAGAGCTTCGAGGAAGCGACCCACGACGAGGCGGTACAGATACTAAAGACCAACAAGCGTATGAGCCTTGTGATACGGGACGTCGGCAAGGTGCCACACTCGTGCACAACCAGTCGTCCTATCGTCGTTTCTGCGTCGAGGTATCAGGAACACGACGCACAGATACTTCTCGAAAGTCCTCACAGCAACCACAGGCCACCCAGTCCTGCGTAAGATTATTTTATTATGTTTTTTACTTTTTTCTTTTTATTTTTTTTTTTTTTTTACCGAGTTGAACATTAATGCACGAGCCACCCAGCGACTACGTGTCACGATCAGCATATCGTTGGAATCCCAATCATTGATTACTAGTAATGACGAATTTGTTGATGAGAAAAGAAATAGTCGTCTTGAATTTTTTTTCAGATTTTTTAAATCATATTTACTATATTTAGTGTAGATAATTTGAAAAGGCAGGGTCAGGTTGACCCCCCCCCCCTTTTCGTTACTGTAGACAATTTGAAAAGGCAGGGTCAACCTGAGCCCCTTTTTCAGAAAGAAGATGCAAAAAATAAAAAGCGTTTGAGAAATAGGATAAAATAAATTGATAAAAAAATAAATAGTCGTCATACATTTTTTTTCAGATCTTTAAAACTATATTTACTATATTTACTGTAGACAATTCGAAAAGGCAGAGTCAACCTGAGCCCCTTTTCCATAAAGAAGGTGCAAAGAAAAAAAAAGCATTCCAAAAATATGGTTGATAAATTAATTTAAAAAAAAAAATGGTCATCGTTGGGTGAATGATATGACCCTGTGACTCAGAAGCAGTACCAACGAGTGGAGACAGCAGCAGCAGCAACATCGGGGAGTTCACGCGGTATCAGCAGCCACGGCAGCGATGGTCGAGGAAAAAGCTCGAGTGGTTTTGGCTCGAAGCGAACGCGCTGCACTGTCGCAAATTTTGGCGGACTATAGAACCCGAAGACTTACGGTCGAGGATCTCGTGTCGAGTCTCGGTGATCTTCTGAACACGCACGAGAAGCTCACGCTTCTGACCGAACTTCGTGAAATAGTGGACAGCAAGGACAGGGCTGCTTTCGACGATCTGGTCTACAGGCCACGTGTCACCATCGCGAGGGTAAGATTTTTCATCGTTGTCGGGTTTTTACTCGGAAACAGGAATCACGATAATGCCAATTTGGTGAAAACTTGGCAAGGGGTTGGAGGACCTTGAAACCTCTCCTGATCCTCACTCTCTTGATCTTGATCCACTTGCGCAGGAAAAATCTGGCTCAGACGAAATTTACAGCGATAATTTTTTTCATACTTTTTCGTTATACAATATTTATAACGTGCTTCGACGAATCGACCTTGTTGTAGATGTAATTTCGTAAGATTATTTCTTTCCTTTCTTGGTTGTGAGAGCGAGAACCCTACTTTACCGATATTATTATTTATTTCTTCGGTTTTTCTATATTTTTCAAATTGAATTAATTTTCCAGTTAATTCGTGAGAATTAACGAAGCAATATTCGTCTATTAATGACGTTCTTGATTGATGAAAATTAAATTGTGAAGAAAAAAAATTAAATTATAATAAAATTAAATCGTGAAAAAAAAAACAAATAATAATGATACGACTAAATCAACTAATTTACAAAGATATATTTTTTTCATTACAGCGGAAAGGCGATCGGGCACATTCGGACCTCATCGTGACACCCTCGCTTCACGATCTTCCGGTAAGTTCACGATGAAAATTTTGAAATAATGGGTCATCCCATTCGAGACCGAATTGATTTTTTGTTTTTTTTTTTTTTTTGTTTTTTCATGCTATACGTAGTATTATCGTAAATCACTGCCGGCTGACCACTGAACTTGCCTCGTTTACATGCCCAACATCATGTTCATTCGTGAATCATTATAATTAATCCGATAATCCTGGCACTCGGAGAAATAATTGGACGTGACACCCACGAATTTGTTTTGGTATCCAATTTAGTTGAATTTTTTTAGAGGGTCCGAAATTCGGGGATCGATCAATGCTCCAAACGGATGTTCTGACCAACTTACTTCTTAACCATGAAAAAAAATGATGGGCCTGCCAACCTTTTCTTTCAGTGTGGGATTATGTGTGTTTCATTCTTCAAACCTTTTTTTTTTTTTTGTCACATTCACACTGATGTAACGCTGTAGATACTTTTTCGTCAACGAAACTGCTTCCATTCATA
The DNA here is from genome assembly GCA_963662125.1 of Diplazon laetatorius. Taxonomy (NCBI): domain Eukaryota; kingdom Metazoa; phylum Arthropoda; class Insecta; order Hymenoptera; family Ichneumonidae; genus Diplazon; species Diplazon laetatorius. Next base: position 3,370,881 of record OY759164.1, read on the forward strand.
TTCTTCATACTTTTCAATTCTTCATGTACATTCTTCATATTTTTCAACGCTTCAATCTTGGCTTCATCTTAACGTGTAGGCCTTTTTCTTGTATGACTGCCGGCTCTTTTATTGCGCCTTTAGATGTTCCTTTGTACCCACATGTCTTGCTGCTTGTGTTTGATCTTTGGTTCTGTGCAACGTTCGTTGACCCTCGCCAGGGTCAGATTCAAACCCTGACGGATTGATGAAAAAAAAAAAAATAGAAAAATAAATAACCACGGAAGCATGAATGGCACTTTTGTAGTTCTGTAATATTTTAAATATTTTTAACACACACTCACACATAAAAAACATGCACACAAATGGGTCCTGAAATTTATTCTCTCACTCCAATATTTTGCATCTTTCTCTCTCTCTCTCTCTCTCTCTCTCTCTCTCTCTCTCTCTCTCTCTCTCTCTCTCTCTCTCTCTCTCTCTTTCTCTCTCTCTCTCTCTCTCTTTCTCTGCACATTACGCTTATATGTTATTCACACTCTTCCCAAGTCAAATTTTTTGCCTTGTGTTCAAACTTATTTCACCTTATCTCACCTAAATTAGAGGGCAAAGTGAGGTTGAAATATTTTTCAACCTTCGTTTCAGTCCAAATGTTGTGCCAAAATTTCCTTCACCTTCGTTTCACCTTCCAAATGAAAATAACATTTTTTTTTATTCATTCGTTATTTCCACCTTCGTTTTACCTTCCAAACTTGAAAAATGGGAAACAGATAAGAATTATTTAGTCACCTACTTTCCACCTTCTTCACCCTCAAACGTGATATTCAAAAAAAACTGAAACAAAGGCGAATATTTCGAGTTGGGTTGACATGTAAAATTATTGTGATCGTATTGTGAGCCCCCAGCAAAATGATAAAAAGTGTAGATACGGGAGTCAGTGGGAAAAGGGAAGGCGAAAAAGGAGGAAGAGAGGGGGGGGGGGGCATCAGTTCGTGCAATTATTAAACCCGTTTTAGTCAGCCAGCAAACCCGACAGCCTGTCACAAGCACATACGTGCCCGGTCTACCAGTCGCAGTCGCATTATACACAGACAGTAACCTCTCTGCACGCTACAGACAGACACGTGTGCTCGTTCACCGGAGATGCCACAGAATGCTAACACACTAGTATGCGTGTGTATGTACGTGAATGTGTGTAACGTGTGTTATATTGTTGTAGTGAGCTTAAGAGCGTGCAAGCATATGCATTCGTGTTCTGTCTCTTTCTCTCTCTCTCTCTCTCTCTCTCTCTCTCTCTCTCTCTCGCTTTCCTCTGCTCCCAAGTAAAAAAATTATATGTAGACTATATATAAACTATATATAGTCTATAGATTATATAAAGACTATATATAGATTATATAGAGTCTATTTATAATTTTCAGACTCGATAGTCTAACTATATACAGTATATATAAACTATATGTAGTCTATCAATTATATAAAGACTATATATAGTTATATATAGTATATATATTATCTATGGACTATAAAGACTATATATAGTTTATACATAGTCTATATACAATCTATAAGCTATATATAAACTATCTATATAGTGTAGATTATATATGGACTACATAATATATAAATATAATTTTTTTACTTGGGCTCTTTGCATATATCTTTCCCGAATCGCCAGTCTCTCGTGGTCCATAACGACTCCAAGTCAGTGTGACGTGCCAAAAAGCAGATTGAGCCGCCATGATCGCCGCGTGACAGTTGTCCACAATTATTCATTACTTGCTTTTTAATACATAATTTTTTTTTACATTTTTTTTTAATCACTTGTATATTGTGTATCAAGGACGTAAAGAAGGTGAATTTTGACGAGCGGTCAAGTTGCTGCCCTAGCGAAGAAACGTCACAGATCGGAGAAAGCTTCTACTTTCATGAATTCGATTTTGTATTTGAATTACACGTTTAAAAAATCGTTTTTCTCGTCATTACTTGCCATCGTGTTACGTCCATGATGCACACGATACTCTTTGTCCGACCCCCCCTAAAAAACCTTCATTTCACGCGTGCGACAAGCTCCGGACCAAAATTGGTCGCTTTGAGTCCGCCTCGCGGACGTTAAATGACGCATTATCGAAATCGAGGCCCCGCGGTCGGACAAAGAAAAAACATATCGTTTGTTATTTTTTTTTTTTAATTTCGAGTTCGCCTGAGCTTTGCTGAATTTTATTATTACGATTGATAGATAGTTGTAAATTAAAAATGATTTAATTGATTTTATTAGTTTGCGGCACAAATGGAACGATTGAAAATGTAACCCGCGATAAATATATATAATATTATATATATATATATACGACAGATGAGTCGATAAACGCGAGGGATGCGTGAAAAAAAAATTTTGTTTGACGATGGGTGGGTCGTAAGGGCCGAAAGAACGACGAAGAATATTCGGTAAAAAAAAATCAAAACGAAAAATCCATGTATATGGAAATATATCTGTATATGTAATTAACGAAGCACACGACAAGGACGATCGAGGCTACGAAGACGCGGGGGGAGTGTCAAAGCTCGGGCAAGCTCGATGATTAATTCATTAATCAATTATAGCAAAAAATAATAACAATAATTAAAAAAAAAAAAACAAAACAAATTTTTAAAAATAAAAATTTAAAGAAATTTGAAAGCGTGATACGAGGGGGTTGATGGAGCAGCGGCCTCTGGCCTTACCTTGGATGTTTGTAATGATTTGCCACAGAGGGGCGGGGTGCCGGGGTCGTGTTGCCGACCAGGACGACTCGTCGACGTCGAGGGAGATCCCCTGGGCGTAACGGGACCTCTAATGCCGAGGGATAACCAGGAGTATCGGTCACCGAGCGAAGACAGCGGTCTCGGGGTGGATATGCCCAGGACCAGGTCAACAATATTAAGAATAAAATCAGTGACGTCGACGATTACACGCAAACACAAACACAAACACACAAACACACGTGCATAACATAATACATAAGTTTTCTCAGTCATTCATACACACACACACACACACACACAGACACACACACACAAGTGGTCTATAGGATGAGAATCAATGGGATTTTGAGGGTTGACGACGATGAAAAGGGATGATGATTAATTGAGGGACTTGAGAGCGGACTTATTCAAGCAGTCACAATTATTTAGATCAATTATTCAGGTAGTGGAGTGGCTTTGGGTACAATTTAATTTAATTTGAACCAATTAATAATCCATAGATGTGTTTACCGATCTCCCCCTCCCCACGTGTACACATTTAAAATGTGTGTATAGGTGTACACAATTTAATATTTCCTTATCAACGTTGATTAATTGATTCGTAAACATTTTTTTTTATTCCAAATAGATTTTTTAATCATTTTTTTTTGTCTAATTTTTTTTCTTTCTGAAGAGTCTCTCGTTGGGTGTTCTGTGTCCATTCGTATCAGCACTGCCATGAAAATCGATGAAATTTGTTGTTTTTATTTTATTTTCAAATGTTAGACATCTTTTGTGTACATAGAGCTCGATAGGCGTGTGTACATCGAATGGGTCTCTCGAAGTTTCGAATTTTTCAATGTTTCGACGGTTCACAAATTCGCAAAATTCTTATTTCGACCGTGCACGGTGTCCGAAAGTCCGATAGATCCGATACATCCGAACGGGCAAAGTCCTCGAACGGTCGTAGTTTCGAAAAATCGAAGAAAAAAAATTTAAAAAAACAAATTCGAAATCCAATGTATCGAAAGTACGAATTTTCCGAAGGCTCACCGACTCCGACTCGCCAATGTTTCGAACGGCCAATGTTTCGACGGATCAAAGTTTTGACAACGTATATACATACATACGTATATATACACATATATATAGGTATAGTGGGCGTGAAGATTGCAGAAGCTGCAATCTTCGCACGGGCGAACTTGCCTGGCTACGTCCGCTATACCTATATACACACGTTGTCGAAACTTCGATCCGTCGAAACATCGACGCTCGGAACATCGGCGAGTCGGAAACATTTATTTTCCGCAACGTTTGAGATTCGGATTTATCGACCCTGTCGGACATTCCGAACGTTCCGGGGTTGTTTTTTTTTTTTTTTTTTTTTTTTTTCAAATTCCGTCGCATCACCGGTCGTAATTAAAAAAATTTCGGAGGTTTGGGATTTGGATGGAAAATTCACAATTCGAATGAAAACAAAATTGTCGAACTTAGGAGCCTTCGGAACATCGAAGATTTCTGAACTTTCGAGACCCACTTTGTAGTTCGAGTTTGGCGACCATTGGAAAAACCTAATGGGCGCCAAACTCCTCGCGTACATTGACCGGGTTGGTCGAAGGGTATACATATATATATATAGTAGGGACACACACACACGCTCGTACGGCCCCCAGGTATCCCCGGGTAACCGTACGTAACAAATGGACAGTCAAGGATTATTCGCGCTAGTCGAGTTTCAGTTTCGACGTGGAAATTCAACCGGGACTTTGTGCCGGGCGGTGCTCCGACAAGCCGCTCGAGGAGGACTCGAACACGGCTGTTGGTTGTCCGATAATTGCGAATGTTCCGCGGGGGGGGGGAGGGGGGATAGGGCCAAGGGAAAAATAACCAGGAAAAAATCGGGTGCGGAGACAAAAGAATAAAATCCGGAAAAAAAGGGTTGTCACGATAAAAAAAAAGTTATCTTTCTCTATCGCGCGTAAACGGGAGTCGGACTTTCACGTTTTATCGTCACTCCGGGGAAATTCAATTACGACGTTGGTCCCCTGTTGCTCGTTCACCCACGAAAAGTACGTCGACTATTTCTTTTTTCTTTTTGTTATTATTATTTTTTTTTTCGTTTACACGAGTCGTACTTAACTCTTTTATTTTTTTTTTTCATTACATTTCACGTCCCGGCACGTTCGTAATGAGAAAAATTATTCGTCGTTCATTTTCACGTTTAACACGTCGTCGAACATGCCGTCGGGTCGATCGATATTCATGACGTGGCTCGGGTAAGCTGACTAACGAAAAAAAAAAAAAAAAAAAAATACGTGAATACAATAAAGTTCGATGTAACTTATCATCGTGTGGACCCTAAAATAATTGCGATAGATTTTTTTTTTTAGTTTTTTATCGTGACGATTGTCAGCTTGGCAATTTTTTGCGAAATTTTTTTTTGTCATTATTGAATAAAATAATAACGAAAAATAATTTATAAAGAAATTTAACCGAACGAAGGATGTTTAACGTCGTTGGTTAATTTTCAATCATCACCCAAAGTAATTGAGATAATATTTTTTTGGTTTTTCATCGTGACGATTGTCAGCTTGGGATTTTTTAAACAATTTTTTTTCTTGTTATTTTTTATAAAATATCAACAAAAAAAAATTATAAAAAAATTGAACCAAACGAAGGGTGTTTAGGGTCGTGAGTTAATTTTCAATCATCATGTATGAAAATGGGGATGAACACGAAACACACACGGACACAATCAAACATGGAATTACACGGGAATCGAATTACAACGATGATGATGATGATGATGATGATGATGAAGGAATTACGTGAATTACACCGATGCTGTTCGATGGTTGTTGTTGTTTTTTTTTTTTTTTTTTTTTTCGTCGGGTAACTTCGGTGTGACAACCGAGGGATTTTGGAATTCCAGAGTTGGCTGCAGACGTGGCGGTCCTCAGCATCATCAGGTCGCAACATCCGACCTCGCTCTCTCCAACGATGACGAGTGTGACAATCAGGTACTACACACGCACACGCACGCGCACATAGACATACACTAACACACACAGAAATACAGTCACCCTCACGCATACGTGTATATTAGGGTGGTTCGAAAAAAAAAATGTTCTCCGATTTTCGTGGCCACTCTTCATGTACATAGTAGGTCCATTATATTAATTAGTGTTTGGACGATTTTTGGACTGATCTGGTCTGCCACCCCAGATTCGCTCCAAATAATTAATAAGTAACTCATTAAAATGAATAAGTTACTCTACTAATTTTTTATTAAAAAATTAGTGGAGTAAAAATTACAGAAGGCTTTTCTTTTGATATTTTAGAAATATTTCGAGTCACTCTATATCTACTATATCTTTGAAAAATAAAATAAGAAACTCATTAAAATGAATAAGTTACTCTACTCATTTTTTATTTAAAAAATCAGTGGAGTAAAAATTACAGAAGGCTTTTCTTTTGATTTTTCAGAAATATTTCGAGTCACTCAAATAAGCATATCTTTGAAAAATAAAAAAAAAATCGTGTATATCTCAAAGGGAAAATGCAACCCTTACGAATAATGACCAATTTCTAGAGATGGAGGGATGAAATTTCGAGGGCACGCATTTTTAATTGTTTGGGGATAATTTGGAGGGTGGCTCGGTCGAAATTCGACCAAATCTAATATGAGGATCACCCTAATAGACAATCATACGTACACACACACAGACACACACACACACACACACTCGCGCATTGATATGGGTTCGGCGAGCACTAAAACAAACGAATAAAACGGAGACCAGCGATGAGTGATTAAATAAAAAAATACGAAAAGATGAAAAAAACAAAAAAAAAATACAAAAAAACGGAGAAAGATCGTCCAGCGTTAATGGACGAAAATCTAATCGTGACTTAGGGGATGATTGAGCCGCGTGGTTCGTAGTTTCGCTTGAGTCTTTTGCAATATTATTTATTTATTTTTTCCGCGTGCCGAGAAAGTAAGCGAAAGATAAAAAAAGAAAGAAATAATGATTCCGTGAAGAACGTGACGAACGTGTCGGTTATGGACCAACGAAGATTGCATAAAATTTCGGTATTGCTTGTATGTTTTTTCAGGACTACGAGGACGACATGGACAACGAACGAAATGGACGTAGACACAGTTCGCCCGGTGGTTCCAGAGGAAATCAACGCGATCACAATCATCATCATCTTCATCCGGATAATTTGGTGAGTCTCGAACGAATTATCGAAAAATTATCGATATTATTATATTATAGTCTACGTATAATCTCTGAGAGGTTTTTTTTTTTCTTCTGATTGATGCCCTGTTATGAATTACGTATTGTTCGACATTTTTGTGCGAGCCTGACGCCTCGAGTCAGATCCTCGGAGAAAATTATGAAAATGATTAAAATCACGAAAATTATGAAAATTATTAAAATCATTTAAATTATTAAAATTATTGAAATTATTGAAATGATTAAAATTATGGAGATTATTGAAATTATTGACATTATTAAAATTATTAAAATTATAGTAACTATGAAAATTATTAAATAAAACATGCGAAATAAAATGTTTATTTTTTCAATTCTGAGATTCGAATTTTTGACGAACAAGTCCGAGGATCTCGATTCGTGCGATTGGTTTCGTGAGACTTAGATCAGTTGCATATATCGTGAAGGTCAGTTGTAACAAAATCTTGCCGAGTCGAAATTTCAACCCTCCTTACAGCCTCCATGACTCCCAGAAATTTAAGTATGCCGGTTGCCTCAGTCTGTACGACGTACAGAATCTGCGTTCAAACTTCTCAACCTCCTCAATAATTCTAGTGTCTAATAATTCGACGCATTAACTCCGCGGAATAAAATATCGAAATTTGGGATTGATCAGGGTAAAAGGAGGGTCAACAAAATTTCGACTCGTTCTGTAGTTTCGACAACTGACGCTCTCGGATTTATTATATTATACTACGACCTGTTTCACCATCCACGTTGTTATTAGGTTAGGTTATATAGCGCGTTACAAAATGTTCTCGTAGCTATTGTACAGGATGTGTCTACAGTCCAAATATTTCAGCACTGTTGTGCGGACTATTAAAATGTACGTATTTTTTTTTCCAATTCGATGTGTTTGAATTAGGCGAGATAGAAAGAGATAGAAAATTGACAAAGAGCGCGAGCGAGAGAGAACAACCGTCGGCCCGTAGACCGATCGGCGTACATATTATTAGTCACAGTCATTAGTTGTTTCAAAAATAGTTAATAACTGTTTAATTTGTTTGTGCCTTACCATCACAATTACTTTGAAAAATCAAAAATAGGTCGTTGTTCGTAGATTTCGCATCACAAACATACATTGTAGGTAAATCTAGAACATAATCATTCAAAGCTCCATGATCAATGACATCTCGATTAAAATCGATAATCAATGAACAAAAATTCCCGTAGAATTTTATCAATTAAAATGTTCGAAAAAAATTCAATCAATACTGATCGATGTTGCTAATTTTTAAAGACTACATTTTTTTTTCTTTTTCTTTTTTTTTCATCTTCGAGCGCTTCTCGCTTTCACGATTCGATCGAGTGAAATTCGCGATCGATCTGACTCGTTCACGCACGCGTCCAAGATGTCGGATCGTTTGTGTACATTTATACACGTAAATGTAAACGTTAACGCATAAACTGGCAATCCGTAAACCGCGCGACAGCGAGAGTGGTCCCGAATAAAACAACGAGCGAGAGAGAGAGAGAGAGAGAGAGAGAGAGAAAGAGAGAGAGAGAGCGAAAAGCGAAGCCGAAGCCGCGAGAAGGTGAAAACCGGCCTTCTGGACGCTAAGCGCTCGAGTGAATCGAATAAGGAAAGCAAAGTCGATTATTTATTCGTGCAGAAAACACGAACGGATACCGTCAGAGTGTGTGAGAGAGAAAAAAAGAGAGAAAGAGAGAGAGCAAGAGAGAGAGAATAAGAGAGAGAAAGATTATTTCCAAGATGGAAGTCGACACTTACGAACGGTGCTGCACGTTGAATTTGTGATCAAAGCGTCGCAATTAGTCGCACGCTTTTACACTCCGATGAATTTTCGCAATTGCCCAACATCGTTATGATTATCCGACTTGTCGTTAAATTCATCAATTCACACCGATGAACGCAGCATTCACAATCAAATTCGATTAAATATCATAATTCACACTATCGTACAAATTTTCAGTTCTTTGGGTTTTTATTCGGTTATACGATTATATTTTTCAACCCTTGAATGGGGCACTGGGGTCCAAATATGGTCCCAAACGAAATCAACTCTGATTCAAGACATTTATTTTTCATTCCTTAAAATTTACATCTTTTTTTCCAACCGTCACTATCGGGCTATTTTTTTTATCCGGAAAGTAGAGTATCACGAGAGTATCCAGTTTAATTTGCAGATCAAAATAATAAAAAATGGGGGAGTTTCAATTTTTTTTGGTGAAAATCGACAATTTATCGTTTTTTTTCATCTTCAATATATATATATTTTTTTTTTTTTTCGAAGTAAATATTGAATTTGAACGGAATAACCTGTGGTAAATCTTAAAGGGAGTATCAAAGAATATATGAGAATTTTTGCAAGTGAAAAAAAAATCCCAGAAATCAAGTAACCCAGGCTACAAAGTCAAGGTCATAAAAATAACATCACAAAATTCGGGAATTAATTTCGAGAAATATATTTAACAACAATACTCGAATCATTCATCGTACAATGTAAACACGGTATAATATAGATATACATATATAATATAATATAATGTAATATATAATTTAATACAATACAATAACGCATAGGGAGCAGTGAATTCAGGAAAGGCTCGTTCGTTATGAATTTTTGAGTGATTGGTTGTGAGTTTTCGTTTATGTACAAATAAGACCGACTTTTTCGGGTCGTTCTCGCGAAGGATGAGGGTGAAATAAAATCGTCGTCACATAGATACGGAGACTGTCGATGATGTAGCGAGATAAGTTGTGATCGCTCGGGAGACAGAGAACCCGATAGTCGGTGGGATAGCCGATATCTTTTTATTTCAAAAGCGTGACAAAACTATCAGAGACTTTGGTACTTGACAAAAATGGTTGTTGACCATTAAAAAGTGTTTTCTCTAAATAATACTATCAACAAATGAGTTGTTTTTTTTTTTTTCAATTCGATGGATAAAATATGAAAAATTATATGCAAAACAATCGGTTTTTTTTTTCGTCACACACGACGGTCAAACAATTTTGAAGTTAGAATCCGGGATGTTACTTTTCGACATTACTTTCAAACTTTTCGTTACCCACGACGGCTTTGAATTACGAATGTGCGTGAACAGCACGTGGACACACGCAGCGTGTACCCGACATTCTTGATTCATCATAATTTCTCAACTGCAACGAAAATTATTTTAATATCGTGCGAACGCGATGCGAACATCGGTGATTGCGAAGGATTATAGGAGCCAACTCTCCCATTGAGGCCCACCCTAACATATATATATATATATATATATATATATATATATATTCCCTCAGCCTCCGGTTCTTTGTTCCTCGACGATTATTACACGTTTTTGCCGCCGCATCATCTTCCCTCACATTCTTTATCCTCTCTCAAAGAAAGTGAAGACCCTCACTCCACATCGTTCCGTCCGATATTCATGTAACGAAGCGGTAACTCTTTTTTTTTTTTCTTTTTTTTTTTTTATTCGTTGATGAATCGTCGGCACGATTGATTGACACGCGATGATCGAGGAATTCGATGCATCGGAACCTCGTTCATAACGAGGTCCCATCTGATATGTTACGCCTCGGCACGAGGGTAAAAAAAAAGTCATGATTCAAAAAAATAAAATAAAATAATAATTATGGGAAGACGAAAAAAAATAAAATTAAAAAATAAAAAACGACATTATCGCGTGGATTCACGGTCATAGTTTATCCTGTATCGCCTGGCGCAGTTCCTCCGTCGCTTTGGCCACTTCTTGGGCGGCTTGACGGGCGTGCACATGCGCGTCCGGTCTAACGTGTTGTACCACTGCGGAATTCGATCTTCGTACCGAATTACCACTGCCGAATTTCGGTCGGGGAATCCTCACGCGTTGCACGTCACTCAACCACGATTCCATGATGAACAAATTTTCCGGGGAGAAGAAGTTTATCCGACCTGTAATGCAGCAACGAAAACGTTGAATTATTTTTATTATTATTTATTATCGTTATTTTTATTTATTCATTTATTTATTTATAATAATAATAATAATTATTTATTATTATTAATATATTTTTGTTTTTCAACTGAATGATTTGTATCGGTGAATTAAAAATTATGAGGTCACTCGAGACCTTATCGATAATTTTTTCGAGTAAATAACTTTTGAAAAATAAAGATAGTATAAAAAAAATAAAATAAATAACTATAAAATAATAATAAGAAAAAAAAATAAGGACGATTCGATAATCGAAAAGCCGTCGTAATTTTATTATAATCCGTCACGAGGATTTATTACGCTCATTGGTGTATCTGGGTCTCGTAGAACGAGGAAATTCGTCGTTACGACGACAAAAGAACCTTCGTCGCAAAACCACGAACAGCCCCTCACTTACGTGCATAAGTCGTGCGTGAAACTGTCACGAGAACGACGGATTCACGCGTTTCGCGAGAGTCATGTCTCAGCGATGGATCGGAACAACGGTGTCGTCCGCATTACAATCGCTGGCCACGATTTCAACCGCGTTGGCCGTGTTCGAGCAACGTTGGAATCAAACGGCTCAGAGACAATGACAGACAGAGAGAGAAAGAGAGAGACAGAGAAAGGAAGAGAGAGATAAGAATGAATCAATGCTAACAGAACAGAACGAGACCAAAAAACAAAAAAAACAATAAATAAAGAATAAATCTGTAAATAAGTAAATAAAAACGTATTTTTTTATTAATAAATGAATAAAAATGAATTTTTTATATAAATGAATAAAAATAAATGTTTAAATAAATAAATAAAAATATTTTTGTGAAAATGAATTCTTTGAATAAATGAATAAAAATGAATGTTTGAAAAAAAAAATTGTGAAAAGCGCGACAACAATTCGGCCACCTCGTTCGACGAACTGAGACGCGTTGGTCTTTTATTTTCGCGTTCTCGTTCTGTTCCTGTTCGGTGAAAATTGGTTGAAAGCCATCGTCGAGCGAAGAGATAACGACGAGACTCCGAAGTCCGAATCGAAACGGATTTATATGCCGGAACAACGTGAAAGACAAGACGACTCGGTAGCATTACGGATGCACACGAGTGCGTACAACGAAGGAAGAGAGAGAGAGAGAGAGTGAGAGAGAGGCGAAGAGCGAATGGGTCGGTCGCAGCGGTGGCAACTCCGGGGACTGGTCTTCTTCGGTCAGCGGAGCAAGTCCAATTAGCGCCGGGCCAAATTGGGTCGTGGCATGACGCGCGCACGAAAATCGGCTACGCCGCTATATTTTTTTTTTCTCGACACAGAGAGAGAGAGAGAGAGAGAGAGAGAGAGAGAGAGAGAGAGAGAGAAAGAAAAAGAGAGAGTAGAAATGGCAACAGAAATGTTCCGTCAACATTTATCAACGGATTCGACAAACAGCGGTCTTGCATTGCGTTGTTTGTCAAATTGCAATATGCGCGATCGTAGCGATGCAGCTGTACTAACGTTAACCCACGTGGATCGCGAGTCCCCGACTCCTCGAGCTATATGATTATTTTACTCCCAAGGCCAAGGTTATCCCAGCATCTTCAACCGCTTTCAAATCACGTTTGACTCCACATTACATTTGATTAATTATTATCGCAAATAATGATAGCACCATCAAATGCAATTTTTATTTTATTTTTATTTCATTTTTATTTTATTTTATTTTTATTTTATTTTTATTTTATTTTTATTTTATTTTTATTTTATTTTTATTTTATTTTTATTTTATTTTTATTTTATTTTTATTTTATTTTTATTTTATTTTTATTTTATTTTTATTTTATTTTTATTTTATTTTTATTTTATTTTTATTTTATTTTTATTTTGTTGAAATTTATTTTTTATTTTCAACCAAACCTTTGAGTTAATAGTTCCACAACAAATTACCCTATGGGCCATCGACCTAAGTCCCTCAGCCCTATTTTTATTTTATTATTTTATTATTTTATCGAATTTGTTAAAATTTCAATTTCAGATTATCGCCATAAAACTTATCTCATTCTCACCCATGGCTTTAAACCGTTTTTTCTACCTTTGAAATTCTCACAAACACGTCAGTGAGAGAAGCAAAGAGAAAGAGAGAGAGAGAGAGAGAGAGAGAGAGAGAGAGAGAGAGAGAGAGAGAGAGAGAGAGAGAGAGAGAGAGAGAGAGAGAAAATGAAAAAAAAAACGTCACAATAATTGCACTCCGAGTTTGGGCAATCCACGAAGCTCGAAAGAGATAAGACACAAACAATTTTTGCGATCCGACCGGGCATCGTTGAACCGGTTAAAATCCATAAATTCCCACAGCCCCGAAGACGCGAAGACGAAGTGGATAAAGAAGAAGACGAAGACGAAGACGAAGAAGAAGAAGAAGAAGAATCGCCGACGCCGACGACGCATGAGTAACCGAGCGAGCGTGGTACCGTATGACGATATACAGTTAGCCGCAACATCTCGCAAATATATTACACCCGGCAAAGACCTTCGCACGCGGCCCAACGAATGATGATCATCAACCGAACCGAAGACCCCCAACTCGGGTGAGAATCCACCGGTCCGAATCGATCGCGATCGTCGTTCCCACGACTCGTGGTCGATCTCGTTTCCAAGATCGAATCTCCAAAAACGGACTTTGATCAGGGGCCGATCGAATATTCAACGACACGAGCACGACCGAACAGAGGCCGTCATTTTTCTTTCAAACTCGATTATCGGCTAACCCAGTAACATCACAATGAACGAGTCAGAGTCTTATCAACGACTTTGGCATTGTGAGATTAGATCCGATTTGCGAGATCACGAAAGACCGTGAGAATTGCCTTATCAGTCGTGATTTCGCGATCAGTCGTCAGTTCCTGCATTGTCCGTGATAAGGAAATTTCTTCCTGGACTCTCTTTAACATGATTTTTTGAAAATAGGAAACTGTCATGTTACGAAAGGCTTGTCAGATGGATCAGGACTGCCAAACCTGATAAACATCACCAACTGCCAAGCTCATGATCATCATCCAGGATCATGATCATCATGAACTGCCAATCTGATGGACATCATGATCATCATGAACTGCCAAGCTGATGGTCGTATCATGGTCATCATGAACTGCCAAGCTGATGGTCGTATCATCACCACGATGAACTGCCAAGCGAATGATCGTATCATGATCATCATGAACTGCCAAGCTGATGGTCTCATCATGATCATCATGAACTGCCAATCTGATGGCCTCACCAATGATGAACTGACAAGTTGATGATCATATCAACGATGAACTGACAAGCTGATGATCATGTCACGATCATGATAAATTGTCAAGCTGATTATCCTATCGTGATCATGATCAACTGCAAAGCTGATTATCATATCATGATCATGATCAACTGCAAAACTGATTCTCATGTCACGATCGTGATCACTCATAAGCAGTTTGGCAATCGTTCGAATGTAAATAAATCACGAATGGAAAATACGACGAGAAAAAAAAGGAATTCGAATTTTCAATGAGGGCCGGGTTGAACGCCGTTTCTTCACGGTCGCCAGTGGAAACCGTAGTGTGGACGCTTCTGTGTGTGACGCGGAACAGCAGTAGACCACGACATAGTAGACGCGGTGAACGTTTGTCCGAGGGCAACGAGGCAAGAGAAACTCACTTCCCATTTGAGAAACTCTACTCGCGGGCCGGGCCGGTTGCTCAAACCCGACAATGATTCAGTAACGTGCGCCACGAACCAGTAATTGTTTTTTGTTTTAATTTCTTTATTTGTTATCATCATTATTATTATTATTATTTTTTTCTTTCATTTTTTATTCTTAGGTCCTGACAATTAAAACAGTCTTACCAACTAATTAACCGATCGCACGTTAAAAACGTATACGAATGAAACATCGTACTCACTTGATCAGTCCCAGCTGGACAAAGTCCCAGAAATTAAAAAAAAAAAAAAAAGAAATTTTTTTTTTTTTATAAATCTCGTTCGATGCTAATTATGACGATTGACTTGTTCTATCATCACACTGAATTCGTCAAGCACTCGAAGATAATAATCAACGTTCAGTTGTTGTTGGGTTGTTCTTTTTTGCTTTTTTTCTGGCTTTCGTTGCACTTGTTGCGGTTAAATAACCGAATTATTATTATTATTATTAGACGATGACAAGGATGATTGTTATTAACACTGATCGGTGGAGCAATCGGGAATGAGGCGAGAGATTTTGTTTGTGTGTGTGTGTTCTCGCCACGATGCCACTGGCTCGACTGATTCAATAATAAAAGTTGGCTGAGTCGGGGAGTCGAGGAACAGGGCCCGGGTTTACGTTTTACCTGATCGAAGGAGCGGAGGAGAGCGTGGAAGGCTGAGTCGGAAGAAGAAAGAGTGAACCGAGAAGATCACCGCGGGGGGATAAGTGGGAATGGAGTGGGAGAGATGGAGCGAGAGAGAGAGAGCGAGAGAGGAAGGAAGGAGCGAATGAGATCGGGAGGGGGGAGGGACCGGAGAATCGTAGTTGTGAGCAGCACGACGTTGCCAAGTTGTGAGCAGCGGACGACGAATGCAGGTTACGACGTACACGCGTAAGTGCGTACTAACTCAACGGTGGTACACGCTTATATGTTGGTATACATGTGTTTATGCATCGGGGTGGTCCTTGTTTTGACTTTTTTTATTTTATTTTCATGCTGCCGGGGAATTATGTGGTTTGACATGAATTTTGAAAAATATTCATGAAATTTGAGGTTTGTATCTCTATTCTTAACTCTGCCGCCGGGATCCCAAAGTTTGCCATTTGAATAAAAGTTTTTGTTTTTTTGTTTTTTTTCAGAATTTTTTTTTATTGCGACTAAAGTACTGCAACAAAAAAATGTCATCGCTCGTAAGATTTTTACCAATTGTATTAACAACAACTAAAATTTGTTATATGGATACTAATTTTTTTTTTTCGTAACATTAGAAATAACAAAAAAAATCTTTTTTTCATGTGTTCATCTGTCTTTTAAGAATCATTCGAAAGGAATAATTGTATAAAATCTACAGTATTGTCTACAGTCCAGAACTTTAGTCGTGATAAAAGAAAATTCTGTGATATGAAGAAAAAAACTATCTTATTCGAATGGCAAACTTTGGGAGGCTGATGGCAGAGTTTAGAATTGAGATAGGGATCTCAACTTTTGAGAATATTTTTTAAAATTTATTTCGAATCATATTATTCTCCGGCAGGGCGAAAATTTGAAAAAATCCAAAATAAGGAACACCCTAGTACATGCATATATATTTGTACAGACTCACGCATATTGTGCAGTGAGTCGAGTGCCGTCAGGCTCACGCACCGGCCGCACCGATGATTCAGAGTCCGAGATGCGCTCGGTTGAGTCGCAGTAGAAAACTTTGCTGCCTGACGAATTTTTTTTTTGTTTTTTTTTTCACCCGCATCGTCATTTTTATTATTTTCAAAATTTTCAACTCTGAGATAATCAAACTATAATTCGATTAAAATGTATATCCAATTTTTAACATATTTTTTTATGAATCCAAGAGTTGAGTGTTCATGAATAATTATTTGAATGTGTCAAAACATTTTTTTATTTATCGTTGATAGCAATTTCTTATTTTTTTTTAATTTTATTCTTTTCAATTTTCTTCCTTTTTTTAAATTTTATTCTTTTCAATTTTCATCAAAGTTTGAATTTCAAACGATTAAGCTTCATCGGAATTGAGTGAAGCTGGATTACAAATCGAAGATGTAGAAATGAATGAAGAAAATAAAAATAAAAACAAACAAAAAAACGAAAAAACAAGAAAAAATCGAGACCGCGAGTAGATCGGTGGGCTAATTCACGGTGAAACTCGGTCGAACTTCTCCTTTGACCTGAACTGGAGGCGCGCGCGCGCGCGCGCGAACGGCCGGACTCGCTCGCCCGCCGAGACTCTCGGGCTTGTGCTCTCGCTCGTGTATGGCTACCAGGTCACCTGGATGACTCATTGTGGCTTGACCCATTCAGGTGTACCCACGAGAGACGGAATAGAAAAGATAAAGAGAGGACAAAGAGAAAGAGAGAGAGAGAGAGAGAGGAGAAACGAATGGTCGAGGCAGTGCTAGCGGTTCGAGAATCCTTTCGTCGTTGATGCTACGAATGTTTTTTTAAATAATTTTAAAAATTATTTGTTCTATCTTTTAAATTATTTTCTTAAAATAATTTTTGAAATTTTTTTATAAATTATTTTTTTTATTATTTTTTTTTCATTGTGTTCGTGAAAAGGTATTTTTTAGCCCAATTTGGAATCGCTAAAAACGGAAAAAAACTGTCATTTATTTTTCCAAAGAAGCTTTATTACAGATTTGAATCGTTATAACAAAATAATAATAATAATAATGAGATAACCATTCACCTGCAATCATCAATTCTTCTCTATCAATTTATAAAAAATTGATAAAGTAGAGTACAGTAAACGATTTTATTACATTTTATTAATTTTTTTATGAAAAATAAAACAAACATTATTTTTACACGAGTGTATCTAATCTAATTAATGAATTATCAAATTAATCAATTTCTCACGTATACCGTCAAATTTCTCCATCCTTTCTCTCGCGCCCGTTAGCTATATCAGATACATGAATACAATACCCACATCCCAGACACGCGCGTCTGGGATGTGCAATGGGCTGACGACGGTAGTGAAAAAATAATTTAATCGCCAATTAAGCCACGAGAGAGTACAACGACCGTCTGACCGGTACGGAATTTTCCACTCGTTGCACCTGCGGATAATTTTTTAAAACGTCTATCGCGCTCGGTTGCATCTGTGTTATGAAAAAAAAAAAAAAAAAACAAAAACAAACAACAACAAATTAATGATAATAAAAAAATAATAATGATTATAATGATAATAAGAGACTTGTGTGGATATCATAGAGATCTGGGGTCTCTATGATATTCACACGAGTCTCTTATTATCATTATAATCATTATTATTTTTCAATTTTTTTTTATTTAAAAAATTAATGATAATGAAAAATAATAATGATTATAATAATAATAAGAGACTTGTGAATGCGAAAGATAAAGATCTGGGGTCTCTATGATATTCACACAAGTCTCTTATTAATATTATAATCATTATTATTTTTCATTTTTTTATTAAAAAAATTAATTATAATAAAAAATAATAATGGGTATAATAATAATAAGAGACTTGTGTGAATATCATGAAGAGACTACAGGATCTCTATGATATTTACACAGCTTAAAGTCCGTATATATATATATATATATATATGCCCAGTCCCATATATAGTTTATGTATAGATATATATATCTATTTATTTTTTTATTTTTTATTTAAATCGGAAACACGTACATAAAATAATAATAATAATGATTATAATGATAAGTAGAAGCGATGAAGGTAAAGGTGTCTCTTATTGTCAGGATTATGCCCAAGGTCGATGTACAGATGAAAAAAAAAAAAAAATAGAACAATGATGAAATTAGCGATTATACACGGTGGGTTGATAAACACGTGGTCTAATGTGGGGTGTTGGCGTGTGTCTGGTGGGGGGGCCCCCTCCTGTTGTTGTTGTTGTTGTGCTAGGAGAGCGATGGAGGTTGCGATGGTAGCGACGCCGAGATGATTGGTAATGGTCACAGGGGCGTCGGTGAGAGGGATCGCGATACTGAGGATGATGACGAAGGCAGGGAGGAGAGGAGCTCGGAGAGTGGAGGTGGTGGAGGAGGTTTCGGTGGTTGGCGAAGCCACCTTCTCGGTGGTCTTACCCAGCGCGTCAAGTCCTGGTACTGGGGCGCCAGACCCCTCGTAAGTTTATGATCATTCCGAACAAGCAAACAATAACGATCGAAAAAAAAAAAATTAAATGAAAAAAAAAAAATTTTTAATCGAAAAAAAAAAATTGCAAAGACAATTAATATTTGAATAGTTGAAAACACGAAATTTGAGAGCTAAACTGATGCTGCATCGTGTTCTTCATTGATCGCGATGAACGGCAACGAGATTATTATTATTTATTTTGTTTATTATTATCTATTTGAGAATTTGGAAAAAAAATAAAAGTAAAACGAACTAATGGAATAAAAAAAAAGGAAAAAATAATTATCGACGAGCTTACCGATAGATAATGTGCATATACGAGTCGTCAAATGCCGTAAAATCACGTGAAAAAAAATTTCCGATAACGTTATTTTTTTTTCTCTTTTTTTTTGTTTTTTTTTTTTTTTTGTGGCATGATTAAAATAAATTTTTTATATAGATAAAATCACATGGAATCTTACGATCAATGTTCATCACTCTCAACATCTTCTTTTTTTTCGATACCTCAAGTCTCGTTGAAATTTTTTCCGTACTTTTTTTTTTTTTCTTTTTTTTATGCTCATTAGCTAGAAGGCTAGTCTCGATAGGCGTGTGTACGTGTTTTTTTCTAAAATTAGATGTCTTGCACTTGCTCCTCTATTACATTTTCACATATCGATAATATATATGTGTATATATAAATATTATATATATATGTATGCATATATATACATAAATCTCCTAAGTCTTCAAGCACGATAACTATAGATGTCTTGGGCATGCACGAATTTTCACAACTCACATCGACAATAGGCCAAAAAAAAAGTTTTAAAAAAAAATTCATTCAAAATTACAATCGATTAATAAAAACAAATTCAAAGTCATTCGCTAACGGAAAAACAAAAAAAAAGCGAAGCACACACGCTTGCGAAAATTCTAAACTGTGTTTAACTTATGTTAAATTCTTATTATTATTTTTTTTCAATTTTTTTTTAAATTTAGTAAACCGCGTACACATACTTTCACCGGTTTCCTCCTATCGCGTGCCCCGTGACACGCACGAAATTTAATGGAAAGATCTATCTGTGAAGATGTCATCTCGTGACTTCTCAAGCTCATGTATATATATATAGATATATATCTATCGCGCTCGATAGCAATAACCGAACGACCTACCTCTGCTTAATAGATGATACATATATATATATATATATATATGTTTTGTGATAATAACGCGACACCACCACTCTCCGAGCACCACCAACACCCTACCACAGGCAGCCTATATCAGCAACGCATGTCTTATTTATTATCATTACGATGAATCATAAATTATACATCTATATATATGTATATTTAAATATTTAAATATATATATTTTTTTAATATTAAAATATTCACGTACTATTTCGAATTTGTTGGTCATGAATTTTTTGAAGAATTCGTAAATATATATTTTTTCAAATATTTAAATATTCATATACTATTTCGAATTTACTGTTCATGAATTAAAAAAAAAAAAAATTTATTTTCTTGAATTTTTTTTTTTTAATATCATAATTTTTTTTTTCTTCTTTTCAAATTTATGGCGTTGAGCCGTTGGAAGCACAATGCACAAAATTTATGAATAAACGAAAAAAAAAAAAAAAAAGTTTTCGTTCGTTCATTGATGAATTTCTGGATTGTCGAATTTGATCAGGAATTGGCGCACAAGCTATCGCGAAGCTTCGACATGCAGGAGGCCCAACTGTTGGAGGAAGGCGGTTCGGGAAGCAGCGGAGCAGGCACGACGGGACAGGGTGGACCACCCAGACGTCATCACAGCGCTCAGAGATTGGCGAGAAGCGAGATAACCGAGAGACGGGAGGAGGACGGTGCCCTGGTTGTGCCCGATCATCATGGAAATCTTCGTATAACCGTGAAGAAGACGAAATCGATACTGGGCATCGCCATCGAGGGTGGAGCCAACACGAAACATCCGTTGCCCAGGATCATCAATATCCACGTGCGTTCAGACTGTCAGACGACTGTGATAATTTTTTATTTTTTTTTTTTTTGGAAAAAACTTTGTTGAGGACGAACATTTTTTTTGTCGGGATTTTTGTGGGACGGGATTTTTTTTTTTTATGGAATCGTTTTGGAAAAGGTTTTTTTTTTTAGACAATTATTCAACGAAACGTAATTTATTATTATTATTATTATTATTATTTTTTTTTAAGATTAGTTTTGATTCGTACTCTCGGCGAGGATCTGCCTTTATCTCCTTATCTGTGATATTGATATGGATAAGTCGTGAAACGAGGGTTCGAATAATCGAGATTGATAGTTTTTTTTTTTTTTTTTTTTTCGTGCTCGTCATCTTTGATTTTTATCGTTGCAGGACAATGGAGCGGCTTTTGAAGCCGGGGGTCTCGAAGTTGGTCAACTCATACTCGAAGTCGACGGACGTAAAGTTGAAGGTCAGTGACCTGACAATTTTCAACAAAATCAAGATTTCGGAATGATAAATTATATCGATTTATGAATTAACATTACATCGAGGGGGCTGAGTCATCTTAAAAATTGGAAATTTTTTTTTATCGTGACGAGATCGATCGAAATTTAAAATCGATTTTATCCTTATAAGATACCTATACTCAGATATCATTTTAAATTTGCATTGATCATGTCACGATAAAAAAAATCCAATTTTTTGGGTGACAACAAAAAATTCCACTTTTTTGTATGACAAAAAAAAATTCCAATTTTTCAAGTGACAAAAAGAAAATTTCAATTTTTTAGGTGACAAGAAAAAATTTCGATTGTTTAGGTGACAAAAAAAAATTCCAATTTTTTAGGTGACAAAAAGAAAATCCCAACTTTTTCGGTGACAAAAAAAAATTCAAATTTTTCAAGTAACTCAGCCCCCTTAAGGTGAAATACACCAAATAAGAAGAAGAAAAAAAACGTCCCCAACTATAATACGCCTCTCAACATAAATTTTTTTCATTGATCCAAAAAAA
This sequence comes from Diplazon laetatorius, assembly GCA_963662125.1. Taxonomy (NCBI): domain Eukaryota; kingdom Metazoa; phylum Arthropoda; class Insecta; order Hymenoptera; family Ichneumonidae; genus Diplazon; species Diplazon laetatorius. The sequence goes on from OY759164.1 coordinate 3,392,594, forward strand.
TTCAAGAAATAAAATTTTCCAAAAACAAAAATGCAAAAAAAAAATAATTTTGTTTTCTTCCCCGTTGTCTACTTCAGGTCTGCATCATCAGGAAGTGGCGCGTTTGATCGCCGAATCGTTTGCCCGTCGCGATCGCAACGACATAGAATTTTTGGTCGTCGAAGCGAAGAAGAGCAATTTGGAACCAAAACCAACGGCTCTGATATTTTTAGAAGCGTAGCAGGAATCTCCCACCTCCGAGCCTGAGCCTCCCTAGCCGTGGCGGGATGGCTCGTGAGGTTCGAGGGTGCCCTGGAAATACTGGAGCTCGTCCGAGAGACGTCCTCTTCGAGTTCCCGACGAAGATGCGAAAGTTCGCGACGTGAAATTTTGCGACGATCGCGAATCAACGGAATTCAACGATGATTGATCGACGAAGACGACGACGAGTATGATCAGGGGACCCGCGCGAGCGAGCGAGCGAGCGTCCCGAATGAGAGTCATCGATTATTATTATTTATTGGCCCTGGGCGGTGGGAATATATATATATATATATATATTGTTTTTTTTATTTATCGAATTGCGTTGGCAAACGCATATTCACAAAGACACTAACGTGAATCACGAAATACAGTAGAACCTCTCAATAGCAGACCTCGCAATAATGGAAAATGTGGCGCCTCTCGCGGACAATCTTGTCATTGAACAACAGCGATGCTCAAATCGAAGATGTATCTCAAAAACGCCTCGCATTTAAAAATCTCAATTCAGCAATATTCATTTCTTTCCAAATTTCGAGCAATTGTCACTTCGGACAGCTATGTATTCGAATAAAAGAATCAGAGTTTCGTTATACATTCAAAATAATTATTTATATATTTTCAATGTGCTCGTGCAGTTGACTTTTCTCGAATGGACAATTTTGTAGGTTAGGTTGTCACAACGTGAGGACAGTTCGGAACGATTATGTAAAAATGTCATTTTTTTGTTCATAACTCTGGGCCTATTAGCTTTCGGTCGGTTTACCTTACCCATCACATTTTCGTATTGCTTCGAACGGTTTATCATTGTTTTCCTGTGAATTTACAGCCGATCGCAGAACCTATCGAGTGCTTTGATCTGAGAGTCACTGGGTTTCGTGTCGCCAGACACTAACCACAAATACATCGAACTGTTTTGCCATTGGCCAATCGATCGACCTCGCAATAGTGCACTCTCGCCCATTTGTACCCCCCCGGACTTCCCACTATCGAGAGGTTTTACTGTATTTACTGAAAAAAAAAAACAAAAACTAATAAAATAAATAAGAAAACCGCGAAAGCGTGGGGTCAACGTGATGAGAACTCGAATTTGTTGACGCCATTGTTTACGAGTGCGCGAATCGAAGTGCAACCGTGCAAAAGTACGAAGAAGACAAAAAAAAAAGCCGAAGGACGAAACCGCGAAACGTCGACGAAAAAAAAAAAAATAATAATAATTTTCGTTGTCGTGGCAAAACAGACAAAATTGAATTGAAAAAATAATGAAAAAATAAATAAATGAAAATTCAAATAAAAACAACAACAACAACAAAAATGTAGCAACGTGCTCGCTCTAATTGCTTGCAGTACGCAGCATTTGCTCCTTGTCGCGCCTTCGCATTTCTGTGCCGATACTGTGCCAAAAAAAAAAAAATAAACGAATAAAAGAAAATAAAACCAAATGGAGAAGATAAATAAATAAATGAAATAGATAATTTTTAACGAAAAAAGAAAAAACAGATATAATGTAAAAATAGAAAACTTAATAAACTGTCGCGATTCTCCTCGAAAACTAACAATTCGATCGCCGAAACACTTTATTGATACGATAACGGGGTAAAAAAAAACGAAAAAAAAAAAAAATAATTGATGAATTAATCACACCCGAATCGTCGGATAACGATGAATTACGAACAAACTGTTGACTGTTGAATTATTTACGAAGTCTTTGGAAACGCAGAAACTTTTACGAGAGTAATATAGACTTTATTATGGGAATTGTTGAGGCTTAAAAGAATCTATGTATGTGTAAATAATGAAAAAAAAAAAAAAAAAAAAAAAAAAAAAAAAAAAAAACGTTGTATCATAGATTGAATAATGACCACAATTGCAGACACATTTTTGAATAATCGTCGATTCATTTGTCCGTCGTGTTCGAACGTTAGACCCATGGACATGTGGATGTGGGGACCGTCGATGATGTAGCGAAAAAGTTGTGATCGCTCGGGAGACAGAGAACCCGATAGTCGGTGGTATAGCCGATCTCTTTTCATTTCAAAAGCGTGACAAAACTATCAGAGACTTTGGTACTTGACAAAAATGGTTGTTGACCATTAAAAAGTGTTTTCTCTAAATAATACTATCAACGAATGAGTTGTTTTTTTTTTTTTTTTTTTTTTTTTTTTTTCAATTCGATGGATAAAATATGAAAAATTATATGCAAAACAATCGGTTTTTTTTTTCGTCACACACGACGGTCAAACAATTTTGAAGTTAGAATCCGGTATGTTACTTTTCGACATTACTTTCAAACTTTTCGTTACCCACGACGGCTTTGAATTACGAATGAGCGTGAACAGCACGTGGACACACGCAGCGTGTATCCGACATTCTTGATTCATCATAATTTCTCAACTGCAACGAAAATTATTTCAATGTCGTACGAACGCGATACGAACGTCCGTGATTGCGAAGGATTGTAGGAGCCGTTGGCATATTTCAGGCACATTTCTGTACCCCATTCCATCGAGGAATATTTTCCACCGATCTATTTGGCTCCTCTGTCTCGATTGCACTTTTCGCTGCAGCTTCGGGGCAGTCCCTAGTTTGGAAATCCGCACGGAAATTAAAAACGACACGAAGCAACGAGGCCGGATGCTGATTTTGCCATTCAACAGCGTCGGGATGAGGATGACGCGAGACGCGTGGTGATCACTGGATTTTACACAGAAAACTTGCGTGTTGATTGGAAACTCGAGGGAGACAGTCGTGTGCCAAAAATAGCGAATATCGTGCTCACACGTACGTCACGCGCACTCATTTGTGTGCATTTGTGTGCATTTGTGTGCAACGCGGCCTTGTTGGTATTAAAAAAAATAAAGTACATATACCAAACAATTGATTAATGGGGATTAAATAATCGAAGGGTACGACAGCGAGTGATGAATAAATATGGAGGCACGATAGATTCGCTAAAAGATTTATAATAGAATTTAAGTTAAAAAAAAAAAAACCTAACTAATGGCATCAAGAGCCCTTGGCTGAAAGACGAATTGGCGTTTGCACACACACACACACACACACGCACATTGAACGCTTTTATCTTGTTCTACTGGCTGTCTCTAATTTTTCACGTTGAAAAAAATGAAAAAAAATAAATAAAAAAGCAAGCAAAAAAATTCCAAAACGGAGAATAACAGAGGTAATATTTTTGTAAGGGGCTTTAGTAACGTGTACGTGCAGTCCGAATGGCCAGAAATTTCCAGCTGACATATCCGACAATGCCTTACCGCTTTATGTGTTTGAATATATTAAACTAAATAAAAGATAAAATAGAATTTGAAAAAAAAAAAAAATAATAATAAAATAAAACGTCGAAGACGAAAAAAAAATACACTCACTCAAACACACACACACACACACACACACACATACACACACACAGGAAAAATAATATGAGCTGATTAATGAACGAAAAAAAAACCGGGAGCAAAAAAATTTTGATCGACTTGCTGGAGACATTTGTAGCAGTGAATGTATGTGTATGTGTGTATGTCGGTGTGTTAGGCGTTAAGCAACAGCGACCACTATCACCCAACGAAACGGTTATCGAATGAACATTCGATTTCAAACATGAAAATTATAACGAAGAACCCAACAAAAATGATTACAACTAGTTTACACGAAAAATAAATCTCGTGAAAAAAAGTGTTTTTTTTCAGCCCAATTTCGAGTAGCTAAAAAGAAAAAATGTCTTTCTCAGCCACCCCAAATAAGTCTGTACAACACTTTTTTTGTATCATCGGAAAAGGCAAAAAAAAAAAAATTGTAAGCTAGTGTTATCAGCGTGGAGACCTTAGAGATTTTTCGGCTCAATACGCGATGTAAGCTGACGACAGTAGTGCGAGTCAATGTATGCTCAGACGTTAGATGAACTTTTAGAAAATACGCGGAGAAACGCGTAGCTGAATCATGATAAACGAATAGCCGTATTTAGCGACGATGTAATCTATATAATAGCAAAGTCTTTATTTTTTCAAAAAGAGAAGAAAAAGAAAATAATATAATCCTTCGGCTCCATTAGCCCCCCCTCCCCCGACCTGCTCCCCCCTCCTCAACCGCGAAACCCATCGTGGACCCCTCTATACATGTATATCTAATCTCGCCTTCATCCAAAAGCCTCGTATTAAAATTAAGAATGTAGATCGAAAAAAAAAAAAACAAAACAAAAATTTTAACAAAAAAAAATAAAACAAATTTGGCGTGTATTATAGATGAAAAAAATTGAAGAAAAAAAACTTGTGCTGACGATTCGTAGATGGACATAATTTTCCTTGTGAATTAGAGAATCGTGAATATTTAGGGAAACTTGTGGGTGAAGAATGTTTTGAGGAAAAGAATTGGGCATGAATAAATAACTCGCAACAATCTGCCTGACTGATTTTTTTGGTTTTCTTTTTTCTTTCAGTCAAAAACGATCACAAATTTTCGGGAAAATTTTTTACACGACGTGAATGATGCTGGGGCAATTTTGGCGAAGTTCAAGTAGATGAATTTGAGATCGGGGATGCTGCGTAGGGTCGACACTATCACTGCAAGGATCTATTACAGAATGATGAACAAATTAAGGTGTGGATGAACAAGGCCCAGGAGTGAAGAAATAATGAACATCGTTATTGTTATAATTGTATAACTATATATATATGCACATGACTTTGTGGGTGCGTGTGTGTGTGTACATATATATATATATGCATTTATATGTATGTAAAGGATTTTTTTTTGCGCCTGATCATAATCATTTTCATTTCATGAATTATAAATACGAAAAATGACGTTGACTTTTTTTTTTGTTTATCTCGTTATTAATTTACGGTGTTATCAGCGATTACGTAGGGTCAGTTGAAATAAGTGAGTTTGAAGGGTGTTGTGACGAACGTTTGGGCACTGCCGGTGATAATTTTTTTGGCAATGTATTGTAAAAAAAAAAAACCAATGCAGTTATTTATTATCACGACAATTGTATTAACATTTGGTAAGTGCGAGTCTATAATATATTGGGTATTATACGGTGCGAACGACGATGATTATTATTGTAATTAAATAAAACGAAAAACAAATGTTCAATCATCCAGAGATCCAAGAGGGTTCGTGAGTTTTGTGACAATTAAATTTGAATAACTTTGATCATATAGATAATACGCGGTCGATAACGTAGGGATCCTGGAATGACCTGCGTCGGTAAGCCATCCTAAGTACATGGTCGATGGTAAGGATCGAAATTCAGAACGGCTAATGTTTCCGAACGTACAAAATTCCGAACGTCTACGAGTCTCGGCGATCTCCCACATTGCCCAACTTTCGAGCTTTCTCCACGCGTAAACTATCAATCTTAGATACATGGCGTCCCGAACTTTTTTGTAGACAATTTAGTTCTCCCCAATATTGTCCATGTGAACTTTTGGTCTAAATACCGCTGTTTAGCCAGCATTCGCACGAAAAGATAAAAATGCGTCAATTATTCTCTCGACCTCTGATCCTCGGTCGATAAGTCAACGCCCTTTCTCGCCGGACGTCGGTAATTCTGGCACGTTCGAAACACAATTCGAACGTGCCAGTGTCTCGAACTAAGAGCACTACTGAGAGCCCAGCAGGTCGCTTTTTTATCTTCACCCAGTTGACGATAATTTGCCCGTATGAAAAATATTTAAAAACAGCTCAAAAGCCTTTGAAAAATAACTGGATGATCCGAATTATCCAGCTAACCTGGCTCCGGCATCGCTTCGTCGTCTCCGCGATTGGCCGTTGACCGTGCGAAACAGCACACGAATGCTTCGTCTTATTGGCCAATGCCGCAGCTCGCTGATGAAGCTGCCCGTCCGCCATTGGTCCAGCCAATCCAAACCACGTTCGACGATTGGCTATCACACGTTGTGCAATTTGTGATTCGTATATCGCGTTTGTGCGTTGGTCCAACCGCAATTCCGTGATCCGACTTTTCGCCCAACGTAGTAGGGGAGGCAATCGACAACCGACTCACACGCTCGGCAACTCGTTGAGGTTGATTTCGCAAACGTTGTGATACACAGAAATAAAGTTCGATTCGCGGTGGCAAACGGTTAAAATAATCGGGGGAAAAAAAAAATTCGAAAACAAAATTAGTTTTTTTTTTTTTATTTTTTGAAAAAACAAAAAAAATCATCGATTGGATGGTCGACGAAGTTCGGGTAGGACAGTCGGCAACGAAATAAACGTTAAAATGTTTCGTACAAAACTGTCGGTCGATCGCCATGTGCAAGAATTGTTTCGTAAGGTGAAGGACGAAAACGAGGTGAGGTTAATTTTTGCGCGGGCGCGCGTGCGCGTCAACGAGAGCGGCCCCCGGCCGCGGTTCGGATAGATAACCAACGAACCGGCTTACGGCCTTCGCGCCAATATTTACGGCATGATCGTTGCTCTCGCTTGCTTATCTTGACTCACTTGACTTATCAGCGTCCTACAGATTCGAGTTTTCAGGCCACGAGCTTAATATCGAATGATTTTATTTCACATGCTTCATCGAGAAATTTCGATTCCACTTGAACCCTCCCCTCCCCTCATCCCTTTCATCAACGAACCCTGCAAGGTCACTTTCATCATTTTTTTTTTTTTTTTTTTTTTTTTTTTTTCATCTGTGGACCAAAAGAGTTGCTGCTCCGAATCATGAAGCATTCGATGAGAGAAAATGTCAGAAAATTCAATGCGAGTCCGAAAGAATTTTTTTTGTTTTGCTAATTTTAAGACGCGCAGGTCAAAACGAAGTATGCGCGGCGGGCATCGTAGGTTAGGCTTGCGTCGGAGCCTTCGGCATCTTTGGCGTTGGTCTCGGCTGCCACAAATTTCAGAATGAATGCTCGAGAAAATATTTAAATTGTTTTGTAGGTTATATTATGCAACGATATACGATTATCGGTATTTATTGGTATCTTGCGACTGTTCTTCACAAGCGCATCGTTGCATCGCTCGTTACATCGTCATTGTCGTTTCGCAGAGAACCCTGAGATGCTACAACGTCGCCAAACTGTATTTCCAAGTCCAGGATTACGAATCGGCGAGAAGATACGTGAGTTCGTATCTGGAGGTTAAGAGCGATCAAGCCGGGCCTCACAAGCTGCTGGGCGAGATCTACGAAGCATTGGGACAGAAGGAATCCGCTTTGGCGCAGTACAAACAATCGTTGGAAATCGAACCCAGACAGGATGATCTCGTGCTCAAAGGTAATTGATATAAGCTTGGTCGACCTGCTTATCTTCGGTTGTCCGGATTTAAAAAAATAATGATAATAATAATCAAAATTAAAAAAACAAATATTATATTCAGTTTGCGAGCTCCTGGCTGATATGGATATCGGATTGGACGTCAATAGAGTGAGATATTGGGTGGACAGAGCCGATGAGAAATTTCCGCATCATCCGACAATATTTAAACTCAAAGAAAAAATTCTGATGGTCGACAGACCGAACAACGGTGGCGAAGACCTGGAAGCACTGATAGCAGGTGACATTCATAAGAAAATTATTTCTCACATGAAAATTTTAGTTTCGTGAATTAGAAAAAAAAAAAGAAATTTTTTTTTTTTTTAATTTTTTATTTATTTGTTGTTGTTTTTTTTCAGCTGAATTATCGGCCAGACCGTCGGATGTGCAGCTACGCGTGAAACTCCTAAAATATTACATCGACAAGAGCCGTTTGGACGACGCTTACAAGCACGCCCTGCAAGTCGAGTCGACGCACGCTCACAGAGACAGCGTCGCTTGGTACGAAGCTCTTTGCGATCTTTTGTCGAAATGCAAGGACACCAGACAGTCCAAATGGACGTTCTGGATCATGTACATCTCGGCCCTGGAGAGATACGCCGCTCTGTCGCTCAAAGAGCAGGGCCACGTTCTCAAGAAAACAATAACCGAAGCTGCTCAAGCTGTATTTCTGTAAGTCCTCGGATTTTACCACTCTATATATATATATCAGTTTTGAGGGTGCGTCTCGAAATTTCGAAAACAATCACTTTTCTTTTCAGAAATTTCTGGATCCAAAAAAAAAATAATTCGTCAATTCTTCACAAATTATTAATTAATTAAACAGAAAGTATAATAAACAAATATAAATTATTTCCTCTAGAAATTTGAAAAAAAATCTAAATATTCTATCCAATAAAATTGGTAGAATATGTAGAATTCTCTCAAAATTGAACAAAAAGCTTAATGTAAAATGTCAAAGATTTCGTTTAAAAAATAAATAAATAAAATAAAATAAAATAAAAACGCCAAAGCTCAAAAAAAAAAAAAAAAAATCATTTTTTCCAAAAATCTTAAATACTAAAATACTTGAAAATGTTTTTCATTGCAGTTTCGATCAGGCGCTGACCGACGCGAAACTTCAAAACTTTCCAAACACAGCGACATTCGCGGAGCACATGTTCAATCACATGTGGGGCCAATTGCACTATCATCTGGCCTGTCTGTTGCTGCGTAAAACGAAACGCGAGCAAGGCAGTTGGAACGACACGGGTCGTTTGTGCGCCCCGCTCTTGTTAACGGCGATGCACGTGGCGCCCATCGACATCTCGGCTCCGTGGGTGTTGAAACTCAAGGATCAGACGAAATCGCAGATACAAGTGTGGCATCGCGAGGGCTCGTACAGATGCAGTCAAGCCGGTCACGTGCTTCAGGATTATTCGCGCGACGATGCGAAAAAATTGATGGACAAGATTGACAAATTTTGCGTGGGTTCGTGGCGCGAACGCATCTATCAGAGAATATTCGTGAGCAAGGCACTCATATCGACGTCTTATTTCGCCAATCACGTTGCGCCCAATTCACCGTTGCGTCTGTGTTCGGCCACGGAACTCAAGATTTACGATGAAAGTAAGAAATCGACGAAATTGTGATTTCTTCGTTTTATATTCCCCGACTTTCGAGCTTTCCCACGCGTTGAATATCAGAGTTAGATGTATGTCGTCGGGAAATTTTTTTGTAGGAAATTCAATCCTCCGCAACATTGTTTATGTGAACTTTTGGTCTGTGGAGCGTTGTTCGTCCAGCGTTTGGACGGAATGGTAAAAATGCATTTTTGATGATGATGTAAATGTGTGTAAAAAAAATTACAGGCGCGGAAGAGGTGTGGCCGGCGTCTCTGCACCATCACGTTTGGCTCGGTATACTGAAGAGGCCACGCATGAATCGTACCAACTCGTCGGACGACGGTGGACCACATCCTCATCAGTACTGTCACGTTTTTCCCGATCTTCAATTGTCGGTGTTCAATCTCAGTCAGGCAGCGCCCGACAGTCTCGGTCAGCTCGACATCGATGCATTTCTCAATGCCGCAGGTCAGTGAATTAATAAAAATAAAAAAAAAAGTAATAATTAAATAAAAAATGTTTAAATTACAAAAATTACAAAAATCGAAAAAAAAAAAAAAACGTTATCGCCTTGGTAAAGGAATCCCTGCGAGTCGTCATGGTCGCCGGTGAGTGTGCAAAAGTTCATGAATGATCGCCTCGGCAAACCGTGCAATTTTTTTCATCCTAATTAATTATTCGACAGATTTAAAAAAAAAAAAAAAAAAAAAAAAAATCTTTATTGAAAACAGCTTGCAGAAGTTGCAGTCGATAGCGTATTCTTATTTGGAAACAAAGAAAATAATAATAATAATTCACATTTATTTCGAGTATACTTGAGTTAGAAAAAAAAAACGTTTTAAATAAAAAAAATGAATTTAAAAAAATGTGATTAAACCGAACCACAACGCTCGTGTGAATGAAAAATTGTGACTGAATCGAATTTTAACGGTATATGTGGAACGTGGAAAAAGAATCGACAAACAGGTCGCTGTTTACACAATATTTTTTATTTTTTATTTTATTGACTGATTATTATTTTTTTTATTGTTTTTAATCATGTACAATTTTCTTTTTTCGTCTGTTAGCAATCTTTACCAAGGATCATAATGAACAGACATTATCATATCGTATTATACACACTGATGAACACTTGAGACTTTCTTGCGGTCGAAAAAAAAAACAAAAAAAAAAAGACTATTGAATTGAAAAAAAAATAAAAATAAAAATAAATAAATGAATATTGTATGACTGTATACGTATGATTGTGCAACAGTGTTGTGCGCCTCTATGGTTGTTGAGGAACAGCAGCGAAGTGGTTTCTTGAGCCCTGACAGACTGCCGACTTTGCCGGCAGACATCACCAATACCCTTTGCACCTGTACTCAAGACAAATGGTGGGTATTCATTTCCGTTTTTTTTTTTTTTATCTTTTTTTATTTCTAAAACGACAAACCATATCTACGAAAAATTCGTCGACGTATCAACACTCCACGAGTCGAGGAGTCTCCGGCTGTTATTTAACCCTAGACAAGTCACCAGAATAATCATGAAATAATCATGAAAATTTATTGAAATAAAAAAAATTATTGCAAAAAAAAAAAAAAGGAAAAAATCTGGCAGCTTCATGGCCGAAGGCTTCTCGAAACTCCAAAATAAATCGAGCTAACGTCGATCGATATCTGAAACCGCAATTTTCACCGGGTCTTCGCAGGTGGTCCTCGGCTTACAAGATCTATCGCAAGCAGGACGGAATTTCCGGCGACTTGGGTGAAATAAGACAGGAACTTCAGCGAGGTTTGGAAGTCGTTCGATGCATCGGAAATCACGGTTTGCATCCGGCTATATTGGTCCATCTGGCGAGAATTTTCCATCACCGAGTCAGTAATAAAAATTAATCCAAAACAAAAAGAAAGAAAAAATTCGTTTTTTTTTTCTTTTTGTTTTGACGAATAAAAAATTAACAAATCGTTTTTAATTAATTCGAATCATAATCAATAAGACATTTTTTTTTCATTGAAATTTGTTTGATAATCGTACAGGCCAAAATGCTCAAAGAAAAAGACAAGAATCACGTCGATCTGCCTTTCGTCGAAGCTCGATGCGAACTTTATTGGTCGGCCGTTGTGCCGCTTCTCGAAAGATTGCTCAACAATCAGGCCATTCGCACTACCAGCTCAAAAATGTTCGACTATCAAGGGTACGTTGATATTTTAATCATTATAATCATTTTTAAAAATTATTTTCATTGCTAGACACGCAAAGAAAATAAAACGAAACTTTGTGGAATTTTTTTTGCAGAAAGGAAATGAACAACGTGGAGCTCACGAACGCTCTGGAAGAAGGAAGATTGCTTCTGGCTCAAAGATACATTCGCGACAAACAACACGAACAGGCTATCGAGGCTCTTCAGGCTCTGAAGTGTCCCGAAGCTTCGTTCATGCAGGGAGAAGTTAGTAACAGTAAAAGCTCTCGATAATGAAAAATGTGGAAAATTATTTTATTTATTTTATTTATTTTATTTATTTTATTTATTTTATTTATTTTATTTATTTTATTTATTTTATTTATTTTATTTATTTTATTTATTTTATTTATTTTATTTATTTTATTTATTTTATTTATTTTATTTATTTTATTTATTTTATTTATTTTATTTATTTTATTTATTTTATTTATTTTATTTATTTTATTTATTTTCTAATTTTATCATCAGATCTACAAGAGTCTCGCCGACGAATTGATGAGCACCCTGCCGAAGGAGAGTCTGACCTCGGCAATGCGTTCGCAACACGTGACGACACTGGCCAAGGCTCGAAGCTGTTACTATCTGACCCTCGATCGTCTCCGAAGTCCCGGAATGAATCCCAAACATCCGTTAAATTCGGAACTCGGTAGTCGCATAGCCGACATTGAAAACGATCTCAAGAGAATCGATCCGGATTTGTGGCAAGGTGACTGTAAATACAAATTCTAAGCGAAAGTGGTTTCGCTTTTCGCGTCGATTTTTCAAATTACTTTCTTTTCCGTTCATATCGTTTTTTTTTTTTAATTATTTATTTTTTCATGGCTTTTTGTCTTTGAAAATTATTCTTTTTAAATTGATTCGTGAATTTTCTTTTATTTTCGATGGAGCAGCCAATAGAAACGATTGCGACGTGATATCGGACGCCGACAGCTATTCCTCGGCTCACAGCGGCGATGCCCCGGTCATACAAAATTCATTCAACTATCCCGGAAGCACGATTCCCATGCTCAGCACACCGTTGAGAAACACGTCCCATCGCACTCCCAAACAGGCGAGCACTCCGTGCCGTTTTCAACATCACGATGTACTTGAACTCACCAGAAAAAGCGCGGTAAGATTTTTAAAAATTATTCTTTTTCTTTTAAGATTATATCTTTTTGTAGTTTCGTTCAGTTATTTATCTATTCCAATTTATTATTTCATTATTTATTATTGTTTCTCGCTTCGAATAATTATATTCAATGGTGTTTACTTGTCTATTTAGGGTATTTTTCTAGTTAAGAAAATTACGCGAGAAAAAATATATCAAAATTTTTATTTTCACACGTTTAGCGTATGGAGTCTTATGGAAAATTACACGTTTTGTCGTTTCAATTTCCTATGATATGATACAAAAAAAGTGATCGTTCGAATTTTAATGGAAAAGTGTAGAATGTAAATTTAATATTCGGATAACATTTTGAGCACTTGAAAGTACAGATTCGGAGAGTGCGATAATAACAATGACGAAATAAATATCGTAAAAATTACTGTTTGTATCAAAAGTTGGTCGGTCAGGACGCTGTACAACCTTCGACTTGCTTCAACTCTTGCAATATCCAAGACTACCTTAAGATAATATTTTTTAAATATATTTTCGTTTAATCATTCATTCATTCAATTATTATTTTTTTTTCTCTCTCCGAACAATTCACGTTTGACGTTGTTCTTCATATCTATCCAACGTTTACAAATTCAACACACACCAATAAATAAATTTAAAAAGAAAAAAAAAACATTACCTTCCAGCAGCAAGAAGCGCGTCCGAGTCCGGAGCGTCTGGACGCTCAATTGCGTCAGCTCTTGCACTCAAACGACAATCTCCTACAATCAATTCTCGAGCAAAACAAAGCTCTACTGGAAACCAACAAATCCCTCGTGGAATCCAGCAAATCGATGAACGAAAAGATCGAAGAGTTGCAGAAGCAATTTGCCGACTTACGAACGGAAACTCAACAAACGAAGAATCAACATCATCAACAGCAACAGCAACGTCCACGTACGCGTTCGATAAGCGCGAGTCGAAACAATTTGGACGAAGATTTGTACGTGATAAACGACGATGATTATTCGGACATGAATTACAGCGTTCCACCGGCTCCGGCTGCCCAAATGCCACCGAACATGTTTGCCCAGCAACCCCGTCATCCCTATTCGCCCCTGGTCTATCCCCCGGCCACGGCCCTTCAGGGCTACTACCCCCCGATGCCCTTCAACGATCCCCACGCTCATCACATCCCTCCAATCTATCCACCAAACGTTTTTCAAATGCCAGCGATTTATCCGCGAAATCCGATGGAAGGCATCGGACAATTGCCGAAAATGTCGGAAAACATGCAGGGCATGTTTACCCAACGTTTGATGAATCAATTGACGGATTTCCCACCTCCCCAACAACAACCCCAACAAACGGTCCCGCCAATTCAGGCGCCGCAATTGTCGATGCAGTTGCAAAATTTGGACACGACGAGAAACGAAATTCCAGCCAAGGACAATCAGTCTCAAGCATTGTCGAAAGACGGGCCGATGAACAGAGCCCCACCGGTCAACGTTGTCATCACGACTTCGGACACTTTGCCCACGAACGTTCCCACATCGCAACCGATGCTCAGTGTGACGATTCCGGCTCAGCACAGATCGGGAAGTGGGATAAACGTTGCCACAACGACAGCCACAGCTCCTCACAGCTACCAAATTTCCATGCCACTTCAAGCAATGATACCCACGACCGTGATACTACCGCCTCTATCGACCACAATAACAAATACCATATCAGCATCCGTTGCCGAACAGGAAAAAATTTCTCACAATCGTAACAGCAGCATAATGTCGACGGGTTCACATCACAATTATTCGAGCGACGGTCCCGAACTCGAGCACGATCCTCTGCCGGATTTCGTGCCTGTAATTCCGCTTCCGGCCGAGGTTCAAGTCACAACCGGCGAGGAAAACGAAACCTCGCTGTTCTGCGCACGCGCAAAGCTCTATCGTTGGTCCGACAAAGAATGGAAGGAACGCGGAGTCGGTAACGTGAAATTATTGAAAAACGCTGACGGTAAAATACGTTTGGTAATGAGACGCGAGCAGGTACTAAAAATTTGTGCGAATCACATGCTCACCCCCGACATGGAACTCACGCGGATGATGAACAACGACAAAGCTTGGATCTGGGTGGCAAACGATTTTGCCGACGAGGAAGTCAAATTGGAAAAATTGTGCATAAAGTTTAAATTTCCGGAAGAGGCGCAATCGTTCAAGGAGAGTTTCGATCGTGCTAAAGCGAGTGTGAAAGCTTCACCGGTCAAGCCTGCTGCCTCGGCAAACAAGATGGCGTCGTCCACGCCGACGCCAGCGACGAAAACCGAATCCAAAGTCACTCCGTTGAATCTCGGAGGTTTTTCGTTTACCACCAAACCGATTGTGCAAAAACCCGTGACACCGGAGCCTCAGAAAACCGTGAAACCCGAGGAAACCACGAAACCCAGTCCGTTTGCCGGTTTTTCATTCACCAAAACAACTTCGGACAGTCCTATTCAATCCGGCGGTTTTTCATTCGTTAAATCGACGACCACGCCGACTTTGCCGATCGTCAAGGACTCGCAGCAGGTTGGAACGCTCGCGAACGACGCGTCCCGCACGACATTGAGACGTCCCCACGCGCCTGCGCCCGCCGAACTGATCGCAAATGCGAAAAACGACGCGCAAAATTCGTCCCACGTCGATCCCGAAATTTCCGGACAGTTGAACAAACAAGGCGAGGCTGTGGTCTACGAAAGCAAAGCCAATTTCATGCGTTGCACAAACGAAAGCGGCCAATGGAAGAATCGTGGTTCGGCAACGATAAAATTGATTCTAACACCGAAAACCGGTAAAGTTTGTTTGTCGATACGCGGCGACGAGCCGCAAAAATTATTCTACGATAAAAATGTTCGAGCAACGACGAAGTTTACCACTCCGAACGACATGGACAACGTTGTGACTTGGTTGTGTCCGGACACGACAAAAGCCACCGGAAAATCCGAGACAATCGCCATTTTGTTCGATTCCGCGACACAGGCTTCGCATTTCAGCAAGATAATCGGTTTTATTCAACGAAAATTGATCAACGATTGCGTGCCAGCGAGCGATCTTCGTCAGACAGACGGACGGGTTTATCTGGTCGACGGTTCGAGTCCGAAAATGGCGGAAAAGTCACTGGCCGAGATGTTCAAACCCGCAACGGATTCTTGGGAGTGTACGATGTGTTACACGCGTAACAACGGCACAGCCGCAAAGTGCGTGGCTTGCGAAAATCCTGCTCCGGGAAAATCGAAACCCACGAATCTTCCGTTCGCCGGAATTGCGGAAAAACCGACTCCCTGGTCGCAATTCAAACCCCAACCCGACAGCTGGGAGTGTCAGAGCTGTTACATCAGAAACACCCAAGACAAATCGCACTGTCTGGCCTGCAACACTTCGAAAGACCCGGAAAAGGCGAAAATCACGGGTTTCACGATGACCCCGAGCTCCGGGTCTTCAGGATTCACTTTTGGAGTCCCGGGAACGATGAACGCAGGACAGACGAACGTTTCCGCACCGCTTTCCGAATTGTTCAAGCCCCAGGCGGGTTCCTGGGAGTGCAACGGTTGCATGTTGAGAAACAACGAAGCGACGAATTATTGCGCGGCTTGCGAGACACCGAAGGATCCTTCTATGCCCGCAAAATCAAAGACAAACATATTTGGAGCTGGGGTTGGCAATTCGGCGTCAACGCCGACTTTCTCGTTCGGCGTGCCACCGAAAGAGGCGGTGACGACAGGCGGTGGCTTTTCTTTCACGATGCCTGCGGCTGACGACAAGGCTGCAGGTGATTCCGGTAAGACAACCAACAAACCGACCTTCGGAATGGTCTTCGGAACTCCGCAGAGACCCGTCACGCCTCCCAACACCGAAACCACGGGTTTCGCGTTCGGTTCACCCGGCAAATCCTTCGATTTTCAATTTTCGTCCACGAAATCGCCGGCCGAGTCCCCGGGACGCGGTGACGCGGCCGAGGACGAGGTGGCCGAGAGCGAGGACGTTTATTTCGCTCCGGTTATTCCGTTGCCCGACAAAATCGACGTGAAAACCGGCGAGGAAAACGAGGAAATCGTTTATTCGCATCGCGCTAAATTGTTCAGATACGACGCGAATTCCAAGGAATGGAAGGAACGCGGTCTGGGTGACATCAAATTGTTGCGACACAACGAAACCGAAAAATTGCGAATGGTCATGAGACGTTGTCAAACTCTGAAATTGTGTCTGAATCACTTTGTCACCGTTGACATGGAATTGAAACCCAAGGACGACAAAACTTGGCTGTGGACGGCTGCGGATTACAGCGAGGGTGACATTGAGTGTCTTCAATTGGCTTGCAGATTCAAAACTCCGGAAATTGCCGATAATTTCAAACACGCGGTTCAGCAGGCTTTGGGACAGTTGAAAACACCGTCGACGGACAAAACTGGAGACGGGAAGACGTTGGCGACTTCGTTGCAAGACATAGAAGTCGTTTACGAGGTCAAGGTCACGAACGACGAGAAAGAAGCGGCTTTGAAGTTGCAATTGCCGGAAAATTTTTACGCTTACAAACGAAAGGACGATTGTCCGGGTTGTTTGGGATGTCGGGAGCCCGATGTTCCGCTTTTTGAGGACTCAAAGGCGAAAACGGCGTCCAAGGTCACCCCGAAAATCGCTCCTCCGAAGTTCATCGGGTCGCAAAACGCGTCGAAGACCAGCGACGATGTAAATCCCCCAACGACGACCGCAGCTTCGATTTTCGGTGGTGAATCCGTTTCAAAACCCAACATAACCTTTTCCACGAATTCCGCAAATTTTGGCGTCACCAAAGATGCGAAAAAAACGGAAGAAGTTGCGAAAACCGTGGACGAGAAGAAACCGACGAATTTTGTGTTTGGTTCGTCATCGATCGCTGGCAATGACAACAAAACTAATGCGTTTGAAGCTGCGTTGACCGGACAGAGTACGAAAAACAGTCCATTTACGTCCGGAACTTTTACGGCTGAAAATTTGAGCATCTGCAGCCCGACGAGCGCGACCATGAATTTTGGTTCTCGTGGTGCGAGTCAGCAACAACCTTTTGGAACAATGCAATCGCCGTTTGGTGCGGGAAATTACAGCAGCGCGGGACAGACTTCGATTTTCACCGGAGCTCCGAGAAGCGGAACTTCGATTTTCGGTGGCAACGCGACCGTCAAGTCGACGCAAGATAATTCGGCGACGAACGAATCCGCGAGCCCTTTGGCTCCGCCTTTTCAGAATATTTTTGGGGGATCACCGAAAACGACTGTCGCATCCGGCGTGACGACCACGACGACCACTTTTGGCAGCGGTTTTTCACAACCGAATTTCGGTTCGGTTTCCAACGCCACGACCGTCACGACCACTCCCACGACTTTCGAAACCATCGCCAATACTGGAAATCTTTTCGGTGGGAATTCTATTCAGACGCCTTCGAAATTGAGTTTCGCCGGTCTTGCGAGCAACAACGCTTCTTTGAACACGGGAAATGGAAACGCCAGTGATAATTCGGTGGATAAAAAAATCGATGGTTCGGACATGAAGAAGGATGGGGTTAATTTTTTGCCGGTTGATAATACAGCGACCTTCTCGGATTTGGCTGCTCACAGTCCGCAACAACCGTCGTTCACGAAAGGTAATATATTTTGTTGATATCGTTTTTTTTTTTTCTTTTTTTTGTGAGATGGTCGATTTCATTGTGTTGGCGATTTCAGATCCGAACTTCTCGTTCGCCGGCGCCGGGGCATCGGTGTTTGGTTCGAAACTCGCATCAAGTGTGGCCGCTAATAATTCGAAGAGTTCGGTTACTTCGTCGGGAGGGAAACAAAGTTCGAAGGACGACGAGGCCGAGGACGAGAACGAGGAAGACGAGGGACAGGATTATGATCCGCATTACGAACCCATCGTTCCGCTTCCCGACGCCATCGAGGTGCGAACTGGCGAGGAGGACGAACAGAAGAGTACGTGAAAAATTTATTTTGAGTCATTCTCGAAGAATGTCTACATTCGACTTTTCGATCGAGTTCGAGTTCTTTATAATTTGTTGTTTTAATTATTTTGGCAAATAATTTATATCAATTATACTTTGTTGTATCAATTCGTTGAAAAATTCTTCAAGAAATGGAGAAAACAGAATCAAAAATTAAGAAAAACTTTTTTTTTTAGAAAACTAAACGTAAACTTAAACAAATTCGCCACCGACTGCGATCATTATTATTGTTAATTTATTGAATTAATCTTTTTATTTTTTTATTTTTTTTTCCAGTGTTCTGTCAGAGATCGAAGCTTTACAGATACGAATCGGAAACGAAGGAGTGGAAGGAGCGCGGAACCGGCGAGATGAAGCTTCTGTTTCACGCGCAACACGGCACGTATCGTCTGTTGCTGCGTCGCGAACAGGTTCACAAAGTCGTGTGCAACCTGTTGGTGACCCCGGATTTGGAACTGCGGGCGTTGAACAGCTCGGATCGTGCGTGGATGTGGGCCGGTGTCAATCACGCGGAGGAACCCTACGGGGTCGAGGAACTGGCCGTGAAATTCAAGAATCCGGAACTCGCCGTGCAATTCAAAGAAGCTGTGGAAAAAGCGAAATTGGACATTCGCGAGCGTCAGGCCAGCGGACAAGGTGATAATTTTTTCACCAAATCATTCGCCACTGTTTTTTTTTTTCCTTAAATTTTTTTCTCCCTTATTTTACTTATTTATTTTTTTCTTCAACTTTTTTACTTATTACTTGTTTCCTTCAATTTTTTTTTTTACTTGTCATCTTTTTACCTTCAATTTTTTCAAACTTAATTCTTTTTTCCTCCAATTTTTTTTACGTTTTCTTTTTTCCTTCTATTTTTTTTTTTTTTTTTTTACTTATTTCTTTTTACCTTCTATTTGTTTTTTTTTTCACTCGTCAATTATTTATCAGCGAGAACGAACGAATCGCCCGCGGAATATTACGCAGACGAGCAGGAGGACGAGGGCGACGAGGAGGAAGACGACGAGGAGGACGAGGAACACTCGATGATGTTCGTGAGCCAGGCCGAACTTTTCACCCATCAAGGATCCGACTGGACGTCCTTGGGCACCGGAATTCTCAAGATTCTCTACGATTCCGAGATCTACGGTGCCAAGATCATCGTCGAGGTCGATTATACCGGCGAGATCATAAGCAACACCATTATCACCATGGAAACTACGATGGAGGTCGGTTGAAACGTATTTATATTTATTTTGGGGGGCTTTTTAAAAGGCCCAAGGGTTTTTTCGATTATTCTGGCGGTTCCTGCATTCGAAGCGGATACTATCAAGAGTCGTCTGGCAAAATTTGAGCTCGATCGAACGGTATTCAAAGCTTTTGAAATGTAGGAGTCGTTGTAAAAATCGAAAAACCATTTTATCATCATTTTTACGTTCTATTTTATTTTTTTATGTTTCTAATCGAACGTTCAATTTATGCACGCCTTTATTTACGTCTTCAGAACGTGGAAAATACGTGCGTATGGACAGCCATCGACGAAGTAATAAATCCTCCGACGCGACGCACCCTCAAAGCCGTATTCAGCACCGTTCAATTAGCTCAAAACATGTACATCAATTATCAAGACGTAAGTGCTTCATTCTATTTTTTTTCTCTCACATTTTTATTTTTTATTTTTTGTATTATTTTTTTATTTTTATTTTTTTAAATTTGCGATGATAATATTTGGGATGATAATTAATCGATTGTATTCGCAGGGTCAAGAGTACGCGAAACAGGCGGACATCAGTGAGGCCGCGTACTACGATCCGAGAATCGAATAATAGAAATAAAGAAAATTGAAGGAACAAAAAAAATTAAAAATAAACAAAAAAACAAAAAGAATTTTTTAATAAAATTTGAAAGATGTAAACATTGAATCCCCCGTAATGTGTAATTTAATCAACTTAAAGAGTTTCTATAGTATCTATATATATATATATTTTCGCTATTTTATTTCGTCACGACTTTTACGATGCGCATATAAAGTGAATGACAAACTCTGCCAAACACATTTTTGTCCACTTGGGCGCGGGCAAGATTATTATTATTATTATTATTATTATTATTATTATTACATGCTACGGTTTAAGACTGAGGCGAAGTGTATTACTGTTTACCAAGTTTTGAAAAAAAAAAAAAAAAAATAGAAACAAACAAAAAAATTTACACAAAAATTATCATTCGGTTGATTAGATAAATCGGTAAATCCATTAAACATGCACATCACGTCTGTTTATTGCATATCCCACTTCCGACCCTAGATTCAGTATAGATTTCCATGCAATATTTGTTAAAAATTATTGGCAGTGATTGGTTTTTAGGGTTCCGTAGAAATTTTTAGGTTTAGGTATAATTGAAGTGTTGAGAAATCAATGTCACAATTTCCACGAGCAAAATACGTGTTTCAATGAAAAAAAAAAAAAGAGGTGATGTCTAATCTGGAATTTATTTTCACTCGAAAATCTATTCCAACACTAATCGTGATATAATCCATCGCAGTGAGGCAGTCTTAGGTGGCAAGGATTTCCTACCTGATTTTTCACAAGCTCGTTAAAAGTCGGATAAGGATCTCTTATCTGACTAGTTTGACGTTTCCAGTTGGATAAGGATGTCTTATCTGATAGCCGACAACTATCAGTTTTGTTCGATTAGATCTAGTGGCAATCGTGCACGATCGTTTTCCGGATGAACGTCGGATAAGCAAACGTCCGCACACATTTTCCACATCCTCGAATTATTTCCGGTTACATTTTTTTTTAGATTTATTTTGTTTTGTTTTCGAATTAATTCGTGGAAGGTGTGAAAAAAAAATTTATTCGGGTTAAAAAAACGTTGATTGGAACACTTGGACTGGTTGAAAGAATAAACTGTATCGGAAAGAAGAAAAAAAAAAGAAAAACTCATCGAGGGAAACAACGAAGCTGGATTATCGTTTGGAAAAATTTGTGGTAAGAATATCTAGCGACGCATCTATTTTTATTTACGTTCTATAGATATTTATAAAAGCTCAAATCTCACTGGCTCATTCACAACAGTGTCTCCGGAACGACGATAGAGAGCTGAAAGTTTTGCATGGAGGTTCGGGTCATTTAGCACTGGTTGACAAATTTTTCCTCTTCCACGAGAACCTGATGAAAAAAAGTGTTGTACAGACTAATTTGTGGTCGCTGAGAAAGAAAATGACACTCAATCATTTTTCCAAAGAAGCGTTATCGAGATCTTAGCAAAAAAAACGTGGTCTTTCGGACTGTTTTTTTTAGTTATCGACAGGAATCTCGAGAACGATGGATGTGATTCATCCAAAATCGATATTGTTCGAAAGGTATGTTCTTTCCCTTCACGACGAAATACATTTCGTGTCAACCGAGATGGTATTCTTTGAATCACAGTTGCTGAAATTTCGAAAAAAATCGATTTTTCAAGCTTTTTTTGAAAATCACACATTTTTATTTGCTCTCTTGAGTTGGATATTTTCCTTTTGCAGGTTTTGATGATTGCAGGTGAAAGTGTATTTCATTATTATTATTATTTCATTATTTGTTTCTCAATAACGCTTCTTTGGAAAAATAAATGAGGGTCGATTTTCGTTTTTGGCGACCCCAAATTAAGCTGAAAAACTCTTAATTTGCCAGAGGTTTATTATTCGTCTAAACTAGTGAAATCAACAAGTTCTACAATTAAGATACTCATATTCCCGTTAAAAAAACGTTAACCGAATACATTAAACACTCCTAATCAAATATAAAGAAAATCATCAACGATAGAAAAATAAATAAAAAAATAATCAAATCTTTACAATTTTCAGAAAAAACAAATGACCAACAATAATCCTTTGCTGTGCCTCAAAGACCGACTGGATAATTACAATCCCTGAAATCGAATTTCTCGATTAAAGACCCCAGGAAGATGATTCGAAGATTATCACGACCCAAGCCCAGACAATAATTCAAGGACCCGAATGATCAAGAATCAAAAATGACTTCGTTCGACTCATCGTCCCGCGGTCCTTCAATGGCGTCCGAATCCACGACCACCCTCCTCATCAACAACGCATCGAACCGCCCCGAGCTCGCCGATCCTTTCGCCGACCATTTTGGAACGGTCAATCAATTCGGCGAGACCGTTCTCTACGAGTCGATCGGCGAGATCGTGAGAATCGCCATATTCGCGTACGCGAATTACGACGAATCCTGCGAGCCCATAGGACCTGGAAAAATAACAATAATGTTTTATCCGGAAATCGGTGAGATTCGAGTGATTCTGCAATCGCTGAACGACATTTGGCCGTTGAGAAACGCGATAATAAACGAGAGACAAAAATTCGACTACGTCGGATGGTTGTGGAGGGACGACGGTCGAAACCGGATGTGCCGAAGTCGTCAGGATTTGGGTCCTTGCGAGCGTGAACGAGGATACATATTCGGCGATTGGAATTATTATGGCGTAGCATTTGGCACAGAGGACGAAATTTTCGAACTAAACAACGCCATACGTTGCATACAAACGAGAATGGCCGACGGTCGTGGACCGGAAACCATCAACGACCTTCCAGACGCCTCTAACCTAGGAATTTCACGTTTCTGGTGCGACACCGGACTGCGCATGTCCGAAATAACCATAGTTTGCATTCACACGGGCAGCGTTTGGCGAATAAACGGTTCTTATTCCGTGGAACACGACAAAAATGGCATGATCGCCATAACCTCGAAAAAACAGACGCCGGATGTTCTCGAGATGCTCGTGATGTTTCAATGTCGCAACAGAGACGATGTGAACGATGTTAAAAAGTGTTACAGAATACCGGCTACGATGAGTTTCGTCGCGTCTCACATTGCGCCTGTGAACAAGGACGATTTGGTTTTCGAATGGGCCATCGGTGGCGATTTGTGGGCGTGCGCTTTTAGAACCTCCGAAGACGCTCGAACGTTCAAAAAAATTGTCGAATTGTACGTCGGCCAGTTGAAGAAAGCCAGCAAAAAGTTTTTCGCGAGAAAATGAATTTTTGGGGGGGGGGAGGGTTCGTTCTTTTAAGATGATGGAAGACGTAAACTCTATCCGTCTCCCTCACTCCGCTCTCGCTCCGCAGCGAGCGCCGATGGCGCCGTCTCTCTCGCACTCGGATAGGTCTTCCATCACCTTGAGCAGGGTCTGCGCATGACAAATGATCCATTGTGGGATTGTTGATGCGACGATGTTCACTTATTTTTATATATATATTTTTTTTATTAACTATACGAACAATTTGATTTTGACGATGATGAGAAGAGTTTTATTAAGTATGCTTGTGGAAAATGAAACTCAACGTGATGTAATATTGATTAAATAAAAAGTAATGAAAAGAATATTGAATAATCGATTGGGGGTTGAAAGCGAGATATTCATATTGTAATTGGAAAAAATAATTATTCTTTCAGGCTTCCATCTTATTGTTATTCAGACAGTCAGATTGGAGACATTGATGGTTTTGCAAAAATTTTAATCACAGCGGAATAGGCGCGAACTATACGCATAACCTCAAAATAATTATTCAACGCTGTTAAATGAAAAATTAAAAAAAAAATGCAGTCCTTTGTTCTTTCGGTGTTTTTTTTATTCTGGTACGAACAAATAAAAGAAAAGCAGTTCATTAGCTCAGGCCTAAATACAATTATTCAGATTCAATTGTTTGCCCTCGACTCAAAAGGCGCAATGTACGATAGTACGATATTTGAGCGTCCGTCTCTCTCGCTCCCCCGTGAGTGCCTATATGCTGCCCTGTGTCCCTGTGATGCTTTCTCCCTTGCACTCATGTCGCTACGAAACGACTCGTACATCGCCATAACAGGATTAAACACGTTTGGAGCTTCCTTCTCTCTTGCTCCACCGCGATCACTGATGATGCTATCTCTCTCGCACTCGTGGCAACCGGTCCAATATCGTACATCGCCTCAATAGGATCCCGAACGTTTGGAGCTTCCTTCTCTCTCGCTCCGCCGCGAGCGCCCATAGCGCTGTCTCTCTCGCACTCGTTGCTGACGCTAACACTTCGAAATCCTCTTGATCTGGTATCTTTGTCCTTTTCCGTACAGTCGGGTGAGAATATTACGTCGAGCTCGGCGTACAGTCGACTGCAATCGACGTACTGCAGCCTGAAATGCGGTGCTGCCCGCGTCGTGGCCAGAAATATTCTCACCCGACTGTACAGACAAGGACAAACATACCACACTCTATTCGCTATCCCTCTCGGCGGGCTCCATTGGCTGCCCCCACTCCGGGAGCCAGCGTCACAAGTCGACCTATATGTATTTCACCGTTGCGGACTTTGGTCCCTGACTGAATTCCAACTCCAACTCGACTCCCCCCCCCCTCCCGCCCTCCCACTACTCCGGCCCATTCGAATACACACCACACAGTCGAACGGTTTCTCACTCACTCGTGCTCACTCGTTCGCTGTCTAGACGTTTGACGTACCACCATGTCGGTCGCTACCAAAGGTATGTTATTATGTTAATACACACGAAAACATTGAATCCCATGTGTAGAGACGGTCGATTGCATAGCCGATAGTACGAAACTCCACCTGTTGCTTTGCTGAAACGACTCGTTTCAAAACATACTAATACGCATGCGCGCACACACACGTCATCTTATCAATGCTAATAGTCCATCGACCGTAAATCGCTAAACCGCGATGTTTGAAAATACGAAAAAAAAAACAACAAAATATTTTTCAACAGGAATTTACATCGTCGCGGCGAAGCGCACGCCGTTTGGAAAAATGGGCGGAAAATTTTTGAACAAAAGCGCGACCGAATTGTCGATCGTCGCTTCGAACGCGGCGATAAAGGCGGCCGGTTTGAAACCCGATAAAATCGACAGCGTCGTTTTTGGCAATGTCATGAGTGTAAGTATATCACACGATTTTGGGTCATTTTGCAATGGTCGATTCGAAACGAGTCGAAAAACAATTCGAATGAAAATGCAGTTTCTGCACTTTGATCGGTGACGACGTGTAGAGAGGAATGAGTGATTATTATTTTTTTCGTTTCTTTATCTTTGACTTTGCTTATCACTCTGTTCGATGATTTTGTCTTTGTAAATTTTTGATTGTCCGCCCGTCGCGGTGCTTTACAATTTAAAATGATTTATGCGTGTAATTTGTATGCATAAATTATTTGCAATCTATGGATATTCGATATCAACGATATTTGTATTTATTATATATGGATAATCTATATACAGAATTCATTAGAATTCATTCTCGATAGGAAATGGATTTTTCGATTATCTTTCATGACAAAATAATTTATTTATCAATATTTTCTATGGAAAGTAATCGAAATATCGATGTTCTCGCAAGATAGATGTCATTTTTTTTTTTTTTTGTAAATAGGAAACCATTATCATATATCGAAATTTCGAAAAAAAAACTCGAGTTTTTTCCCAAAATTGACAGAAAATGAAAATAAAATATTAGAAACATGATTCCCACTCCAATTTTATGAGAAAAAAGGTTTCTCAATTTCGATAAAGTATCTGAGAAAAAAATGTTGTCCAACTAAAAATGATCAAAATAGCAATTACCTTTTGATGCAAAAAAACAAAAGGCCCACCCCCTTCTGAGGGAAAGGGAGGTCTGAAAAATATTTTTTAAAAAATAGCGAGGTCGTAGGAATACCAAATGCTCATTTAAAAAAAAAAGTAATTTTCAATTTTTAATTTTCGATTTTTAATTTCCTAATTTTCTAATTTTCTAATTTTCTAATTTTCAATTTTTAATTTTTAATTTTTAATTTTTAATTTTTAATTTTTAATTTTTATTTTTTAATTTATAATTTATAATTTATAATTTATAATTTATAATTTCTAATTTTCTAATTTTCTAATTTTCAATTTTTTAATTTTTATTTCATTCAATCAATCGAACAGTTGACGTCGACCGACGGTATCTACTTGCCTCGTCACGTTCTCCTGAAGTGCGGAATACCGTTGGAAAGAACGGCTCTGGCGGTGAACAGACTTTGCGGTTCGGGTTTTCAATCGGTGGTAAACGGAGCCCAGAGCATCGCCGTGGGCGAATCGAAGATCGTGCTTGCCGGTGGTGTGGAAAACATGAGCCAGTCGCCGTTTCTCGTGAGAAACGTGCGATTCGGCACGGCTCTGGGCCAGAAGTACGACTTCGAGGATCCACTTTGGCTCGGTCTGAGCGACAGTTATTGCGCCTTGCCCATGGGCATGACCGCCGAAAAATTGGGAGCCAAATACGGCGTTACCAGAGACGAGGTCGATGAATTTGCTCTGAGAAGTCAACAAACGTGGAAAGCCGGTGATTGAACCTCACCCATTCATCTTTTTTTCGAATTTTTCAATGTTTCGACGGTTCATAAATTCGCAAAATTCTTATTTCGACCGTGCACGATGCCCGAAAGTCCGATAGATCCGAACGGGCAAAGTCCTCGAACGGTCGTAGTTTCGGAAAAACGAAGAAAAAACATTAAAAAAAAAACAAAAATTCGAAATCCAAGGTATCGAAAGTACGAATTTTCCGAAGGCTCACCGACTCCGACTCGCCAATGTTTCGAACGGCCAATGTTTCGACGGATCAAAGTTTCGATAACGTATATACATACGTACGTATATATACACATATATATAGGTATAGTGGGCGTGAAGATTGCAGAAGCTGCAATCTTCGCGCGGTCGAACTTGCCTGGCTACACGCCCGCTATACCTATATACACACGTTGTCGAAACTTCGATCCGTCGAAACATCGACGCTCGGAACATCGGCGAGTCGGAAACATTTATTTTCCGCAATGTTTACGATTCGGATTTATCGACCCTGTCGGACATTCCGAACGTTCCGGGGTTGTTGTTGTTTTTTTTTTTTTTTTTTTTTTTTTTTTTTTTTTTTTTTTTTTTCAAATTCCGTCGCATGACCGGTCGGAATTAAAAAAATTCCGGAGGTTTGGGATTTGGATGGAAAATTCACAATTCAAATGAAAACAAAATTGTCGAACTTACGAGCCTTCGAAACATCAAAGATTCGAGACCTCCGAGACTCATCTAGTTTTAATTATTCCAGGAGAAAGATTGTAAAATATTGTTTTAATTTCGTTTTGGGTTTTTCTTTTATTTTTAGCAAACGATGCTGGCCGTTTCAACGCCGAACTCGCGCCGGTGACCCTGAAAATCAAGAAACAGGAAGTGAACGTCTCCATGGACGAGCATCCACGACCGGAAACGAAAATCGGTGATCTCACGAAATTGCCATCGATATTTCAAAAAGACGGACTCGTCACCGCAGGCTCGTCATCCGTAAGATTGATCATTTATCGGTCGAACAATTGAAAAAAAAAATTGTTTTTTTTAATTATAAAAATAATAATAATTGTTCGATAGTTTTGTAATTCGAAAATTATTCGTTCAGGGAATTTGCGACGGTGCCGGTGCAATTATTCTCGCGAGTGAGGAAGCCGTGAAGTCGGAGGGCCTCGTTCCACTGGCTCGTCTCGTTGGTTACAGCATCGTCGGC
This sequence comes from Diplazon laetatorius, assembly GCA_963662125.1. Classification (NCBI taxonomy): domain Eukaryota; kingdom Metazoa; phylum Arthropoda; class Insecta; order Hymenoptera; family Ichneumonidae; genus Diplazon; species Diplazon laetatorius. Next base: position 3,420,561 of record OY759164.1, read on the forward strand.
GTCGAACCCAGCATAATGGGCATCGGACCCGCACCGGCTATCAAAAATCTTCTCAAACTCACCGGCAAAACTCTAAACGACATGGAAATCGTTGAAGTACGTTGGTTGCCATTTTTTTTTCCTTCCTCACACAGGAGAATTTTTTTATTTGCGATATTTTCACGTCATCGTGTTCGAAATGTGCCAAAACGTCGAGAAAACACATTTCAGAATGGGTTTGGATTCGTCAGAAATTCAAGTTGAAAAAAAAAAAAAAAATTCTTTTTTAGATTAACGAAGCCTTTGGAGCCCAAACATTGGCGTGTGCCAAGGACCTTGGTTTGGACATGAACAAGCTCAACGTTAACGGCGGAGCCATCGCCATTGGACATCCTCTGGGAGCATCGGGATCCCGAATCACCGCTCACATCGTTCACGAACTCAAGTGAGTACATTTTTTTCATCGCTTGTTCGTTATCAATTTTCGTTCGTTAACATATCGGATCACCAAAAAATTATATGAGGAAAAAAAAAATAATATTCTGAACCTCCCAGAGATAGTAAAAAATTAAAAAAAATATGTATTTCAACATATAAATATATAAAAACATATAAAAAAATTTAAAAAATATGTATTCGAAAGTATATAGTATGTGTATAATTTTTTTACTTCGAACTTTCAAATAATAACACGACAGTCACACCGGGTAGATTTTATCCAGTCAGTTAAAAAAAAAAAAAAAAAAGGTTTGAAGAAAAAAAAAACAACAACGTGTTTTGAAGAAAAAGGTCCTTTCGGGAGCCAGGAAATATTATTATTGTACCCAGTGTGACTGTGGAGGGTTAAGCGAACAGTTTGATGCAATTTTTTTCATTTTCTGTGCAGGAGAAGAAATGCCGGAAAATTCGCCATCGGTTCGGCTTGCATCGGAGGCGGTCAGGGAATTGCACTGATGGTCGAAGCTCTTTGAGCCAAGACTCCAAAAAAAAAGGATAAAAGTCAATCAATTATCAATCAATCGATCAATCGTACTATTTTTTATACTGACATTATCGTGGCTATACTGTGATTGGAATAATGCAATTATCGTACTGAGATGCGTTCGGTGATGTACGTATAACAATAAATTATATCGGTCTTTCTAACGTATATTCACGTCTTTCTTCGATTTCATCGACGTGGGTGGAATTGTATGCGTGAATTTGAAGAAACGTTCAAAACTCCGAGCCCGGTGGCGGATCGGACGTCGAGCTCTGAAGAACCGTGAAGAACGAGTAAGACTTTTGGATTATCTGAAAATAGAAATTTACTTTTGAAAAATTGAAATAAAAAAAAAAAATGAGCGTTTTTCAAGGGAGGTCGGATAAAAAATTATCGTGTGCATCACGGACGTAAAGTGATTTTGATACACAATATAATATCCTGAAACTTGATCTATTCCTTTTTTTTTTTAATTCAATAAAAAAATGTATTTAATTAAAATTTTATTTATTTTTATTTAATTTTATTTGATTAGAAATTATTTATCTTTACTCACAGACACGAAAGTTTTGAGCGTTACGGGCAGAATGCCACCGGCTTTTATGAGAAGAGTTCGCTGCGAACGAACCATTACTATTGCCAAGGCACTTTTGTAACGATGATTTAGACGCCACCAATTGCCCGAGTAAGCAGCCAGAGCGACGCTCTCGCTCTGATATAAACAATTTATTTTACATATAACTTTTTTTTCTTTTTTAAAAAAAAAGAGGATATGCATGTTTTTTTGCAAATTTTCATTTGGGTACCAACTTGTAGACACAGCTCGTTGCCGTGCCAGCAAAAATTGAACATCTGATAGGTCACAGCCGCGAGAAACATTGTCGTGCCGACTATCTCGGCGGCCACGTAATCTCTCATCTGAGTTATGTGAACGGCCGTCAGACATATTATCAGACAATTAACAAAACAGTGATATATTATCATACCTCCGAAAATATCTTCGATCTCGTCGACGAAACTGCAAAATGATTCGAAATTTCAAACGTAAATTATGGAAATTAAATTTAAGAAAAAATAATGATAAATAATATTACACGAAAATTTTGGGACAATTCCAGGTGAGATGGAACACGATATTTTGAATATCTTATTCTTTTTGTTCCTTATATTCGCCAAGATTGGAAGTTTGCACCGATTAATAAATAAAAGAAAATATTTTCATGTGAAGAAAAAAAAAATAAATCAAATGAATCAAATGAGTCAATTAGTTAATGAAAAAAAAATATTTTCAATGAAAATCAAATCAATCGAATAATTTCAATTCAATTTTATATGATTACCGTGGCCATTTATATTTAAAAGAATAATTATTATATCATTATAATAAAAATAATAATCATGAAAAGAATATATTTTTTTTAATCAGTAAAACAATAAATTATAGAGAATCTAAATTATAAATAATTGTTATAATTATTTATAATTTAGATAAAATTTATTGTTTGACTGATTCAAAAAAAAAAAAAAAAATATTACATCATTATAATAAAAATAATGATCATGAAAAGAATTTTTTTTAAGTCAGTAAAACAATGAATGTTATCTCGATATCTCACTGAATGATAACGTTATTGTGATGAATGCAACGATGCAATTTTTCGGAAGCTTCGTCCTCGTCCACCTTGTCGTGCTTTCCATTCCCAATGTCCTCCATGTTTCTCTTCAAAATTTCCAACTGACAACACGCGACGGTCATCAGATTCGTCGCAAGAGTGTCCAGAGCAACATTGTTGACGCACTGAAGAATAGCTCCGAGAATCTGTTGTGCGCAAGTTATCTCGAAAGCCGGACTGCTTTGAGTATCGAAGGGATACCAACTGGCCATGGGAAGTCTTCTCTCATTCCCCGAAATATAATCGGCAATTGGCATGAAACCCCACGAAGAAACCGCAACAGCCCCGATGCTCTGATAAACGAAGTGATGAAATATTCCATCCCAAGCGTACCAAGTTAGTATGCGTTCGTATTTCACATTGTCGGCGCTGAAAACGTCGCTCTTCATCGTATCCAACATCGCTTGAATCCGATGACGACGAATAAAAATGGCCGTCATTTTGTACCAATGTCCGATGTTCGTCATCAACAAAAATGCCGCGCTTATCATGCTCTGAGCGTCGCCCCACACGGATATCACGAATGCCAATTGTATGAGCACGTATATTATAACGATGAACGTAAAACTCATTACCGTGTACACGTAATACAACCAACGCAATGATCCGTGGGGTGGCCAATTTCCCATGTAACGCAAAAACGACAGACTTATTTCGACGTTAAAATTTGGCGCCAAATGGCGGAGATCGTTGTGCAAAATGTCGAAGGGATCCATGACGCCGTCGGCCATTTTGTTGACGAATGGATTCGTGAACTAACTTTTTTGTAACTTGGCTGTAGTTTTGTCAAACGGATAATGGAAATGTCACTATTGGGTAACTCTGGTTCGTTGTTCGATGGACTATCGCATGGACTACTTGTGTTTGTCGAATCGAATTCTGTAGGCTGTGAATATAGCCCTTGGATAACCTATAGCAAATGGAATTTGATTATAGCGTGGGTGGAATGATTGTTCGATGTAGGTTTTGTTGACAACGCGATTTACGTTTGTTCAGGCATGTAATTGTGGGTTTGAAAATTTCCGGGTTTATTCACGAAAGCTGGTGCGTGATTATATAGAGGTTAGGTGTAATTATACGATTGATGGTACTTGGAATAACGTTGAGTAACATTTGTACATGGTATATGTTTGTGGGTTGAAGGGCTTGGGACATTTCTAATGGCTAAATTTCATTTTCTTCCACGTGTTTTGATTATAGTGCAGAAACTTGAGAAACCGAAAATCAGTAGTTGCAATATTTATAAGCCCAAAGGGTGAATTCAGGATGCTATAAGGGGTGTGATTATATATACATATGTCTCTCGGTATTCCAAGTTTCGTATAATTATATGGCAAGACCGAATGTATGGATTTTCGTGATGAGGAAATTTAGGAATTTCGTTACATCGGTGAATTTCCGTATATCGATTGGTTGGCTTGCCTAATAATTATTGTGAGGAGGTTTGTATTGTTTGTCCTATCATGGGAAGGGTGTCATCTGGTCTGATGATATAGGAATGATAATTGTCGGGTAAGAGCCCTATACAGTCTGCCAGAGGGAACGCGTTTGAGGTGAAGTCCTACACGCCGTCCGTCTCTCTCTCTCTCTGATTGCAACGAGTGCGAGGGAGATGGCTCAATCTTTGAAACGCATTATACTCCGTTATGGATTAGCCGTTGGATGAAAGACAAGAACGGTGGACTGAGGAAATTTTCGACACAGTCAAACGTTCTCGAGTCTCATGTCGGAGATCAATCGCGGCTGAGAACAACGGTTTACAGTTTTCCGTTACCGACCGAGCAGTAGTAATATTTTGTCAAAACGCTTCACGACTGTGTGCTTCTTCGATTCGTACATATTGTCGCAGACAAATGTCGGATTAGTGAGGAGCGAGATTCACTCATTTCGCAATATCTTATCTTTGAACTTTGTGTGATAGCCATGTATTATATAAATCAATGCAATTCGCGGGAGCATTGTTTTTTTTTCTTTCCTCCTGTTACGACCTTCGATGAGTGTCAGAGTTTTACCACCGTCATGTGAAATGGGTTTGAAGTGATGCACAACCCTTTAAGGGGGCCGAAGTCGACTGAAATTAAAAAAAAAATTTTTTGTACCATATGCTTGTTCTAAATTTCAATTCTATTTCATCCTCATAAAATACCTACATATACTTAGCTATCTTCCTAATTTTTTTCACACTCATATAGATTATCTCAACGCTGTAAGATTCATGAAAAAAAAATTCCACTTGTCTTTCGGCACTGACAAATTAAAATAAATAAAATCACACGACTCAGAAAACTTATATGTTATAAAAATAAAATATTCTTACACGTGTATCATTTACTATATTACATTTTCTTTTTTTTTTTTTTTACTTATTTACGTTTCGCCTTAATTTATTCCAATTGATACGTTATAAATTATGCATAAGTATTTTTTATTTCATGCAACTTATGAATTTTTAAATCGTAAATTTATATATAATTTTTGCGTTGAATACATTTAAAAGTCGCGATAAAACGAACATTCCCCACCGCTGCTTCGTCGGTTGGTTCGCGAGTGGGGGAACCCCCTCACGATGCACTTTACTCGTGCGACGATCGTCATTCCTGTTCGATAAATGTCCGAGTTTATCGAAGAAGTAGAAAGAAAAATTGTTGAGACTTTATGCTTGAAAGCACGAAAGCCATGTGTTGGTCCTAAATGCAGGAAACCCAATGGCGATGCATTCCAAAGGTTTGGGGACAGGGGACCCATGCACCACGGGGCCTCAATGAAAAACTGGGTTTTTCCGTCGGCCTATCGGGGTACAACGATTATTATCTCCATGCAGGCAACCGTGGGCGATGTACGTATATACGTATAGCCTTCGAACGTGACTCGCTCTCGTGCTGACGACACAACTTGTTCAGTCGTCACTCCATTGAGATGCTCGCAAAATTGAGCTCGACAGATTGAGGCGAGCCTCTGATCATTCTCATGACGCTCTGATTTTATATTTGTTATTCATTTTCTTTTTGTAACTCGGAGTCAGTTGCTTCAGTTACACATTTTTTTCGTATTTTTCAATTATCGTTTTTTGTTTTTTTTTTGGAAATACCAGTTTGGTTGAACTATCGATTCGTGCGTTTATCGCGACAGTGATACAGTTATCGGTTGACGTTGAGATCCGTTACAGTGACAGCATAACAAACCGAGCATCAAAATGTCCGGAGCTTCGAAAGTTTTGCTCAGCAAAGACTTGCCCGACATCGAGGTACATTTTTTTTTCATTCGCGTTTTTGAGTTACCGTTTTTTTTTTTGCCCCAATAAAAATTGTTTCTTATTTTTGTTTCATTTTTTTACATCTTGTTTTGTTTTTCAAGGTTTTATGATTTTGTTGTTATCGAATTTGCCAAATTTCAACACTTCAACAAAGTGTATTATGTTCTATAATGTTTTAATAAACTGGAAGGGCGATGTGTCATATTTCGTTCGAAAAAAAAAAACAATTATCGAAAATTCAAAATAAAATTCGTTCGTCGTCTCAGTTGATCGTGCAAAATGTGACATTCCTCATAATCTGTGATTCAGATATTCGACAGTATAATGAACAATCGCGATTCGCAAACACTCGAGATTGTCCTGGTTGGCCAATACGATAACGATAATCCCTCGGTTCAATGTTTCGCAGAATCTGCTTCAGCTGAATCCACGAACCAAACCATACACAAATTTGGTACCATCGGCACGCACCAAACGCAACAAGCTGCACTGGAAACGAAATCTCGATCAGAAATGCGACGTTAGTACTGCACGATTTTTTTGTTCTTTCTATAAAAAAATATTAAAAATAATTCAAATGAATTTTTCTTCCTATAAGAAATATTTAAACTAATTCAAACGAATTTTTTTTCTATGAATAATATTTAAAATGATTCAAATGAATTTTTCTTTCTATGAAAAATATCTAAAATAATTTGAATGAATTTTTCTTTCTATGAAAAATATTTAAAACAATTCAAATGATTTTTTTCTTTCTATAAAAAATGTTCAAAATAATTCAAATGAATTTCTTCTATTTATTATCATTAAATTTATGTCAAATTATTTTCTTTATTTTATAAAAATTGATTGTTGTTGAATTTCAGAATTGCGTTCCACTGACGAACAATTTCGACGACATAAAACACACGACCCTGAGCGAACGTGGAGCTCTTCGTGAGGCAGCCCGATGTTTGAAATGTGCCGACGCTCCTTGCCAAAAATCATGTCCGACTCAGCTCGACGTAAAATCTTTCATAACATCGATATCGAACAAAAATTATTACGGAGCAGCCAAAGCAATTATTTCCGACAATCCTCTGGGTCTGACTTGCGGCATGGTTTGCCCGACTAGCGATTTGTGCGTCGGTGGTTGCAACCTTTCCGCCAGCGAGGAGGGACCCATCAACATCGGTGGTCTTCAACACTTTGCTACCGATGTAAGCCTCATAAAAATAAAAAACAAAAAAAAATCGAAATTATTTATTATTTTCAAAATTGTATTTTTATTTTTCATTTAATTATTGATAATTATTGATTATTCAAATTATAATTAAATTAGCCGCGACGTTTTTATTAAAATTTATTCAGTTTTTTTCTATTATTTTGGCAACTGTCGATTGAGGGATTTTTCATTTATTTCGATTTATTTTTTTTTTCGAGTATTTTTTTCGGACGCTTACGCTATCGAAAAAAATATATTAAAAATCTGTTTGTCGCGTGAAATTGTCTGAGATTTTCGATGAAAGTATCAGTTTTCCATTTCGATTCTCGAAAATCCATGAAAATCGAATTTGAAAAATAAAAAGCTGTGTTTCGGGAGTTTCCCAAATTTGGAAAATTTTTTTAATACTATCATCGAAAAGCTGAGAAAATTTCACAGGACGTACGTATTTTTCGAGTTGAGTTTTCAATAAGTTTTCTTGTGATTAATTAAAGAACGATAATTCAATATTGTAATTTCGATTACTCGATTTATATTTATTATAGATTCGATTACTCGATTTAAATTTATTACAAATTCGATTACACGATTTACATTCATTTTAAATTCGATAACTCGTTCTTGCTCCACAGATTTTCAAGCAAATGAAGATAAATCAAATCCGCCAACCCGGACAAACGGTCGATCATCCTCGAACGAAGATAGCCCTGATCGGTTGTGGTCCAGCTTCGTTATCGTGCGCCACATTTCTCGCTCGTCTCGGTTACGACGATCTCACGATATTCGAAAAAAACAATTACATCGGTGGTCTGAGTTCCGCGGAAATTCCGCAATACAGACTTCCCTACGAAGTCGTGAATTTTGAGATCGAACTTGTGAAGGATTTGGGCGTGAAGATCGACATCGGACGTTCGTTGTCGACGAACGATTTAACCGTCAAGGGTCTGATGAACGACGGTTATTCGATCGTTTTTTTGGGAATTGGTCTACCGGATGCAAAAACCATTCCGATATTCAAAGATTTGACGGAAGAAATGGGTTTTTACACTTCGAAAGCATTTTTGTCAAAAGTTTCACAGGCCAGCAAACCCGGTATGTGTGCTTGCAAAAGCTCCGGACTGCCTCAACTTCGTGGAAACGTTGTCGTTTTGGGAGCCGGTGACACTGCCTTCGATTGTGCCACTTCGGCTCTTCGTTGTGGCGCGAAAAAAGTTTTTGTAGTTTTTCGAAAAGGTTTTACCAACGTTCGAGCGGTTCCCGAAGAGGTCAGTAACAAAAAACCCAAAGAGAACAAATTACACTAGTTCAGACGAATAATAAACCTCCGGTAAATTAAGAGTTTTTCAGCTTAATTTGGGGTCGCCAAAAAACGAAAATCGACTCTTATTTATTTTTCCAAAAAAACGTTATTGAGAAACAAATAATGAGATAATAATAATAATGAAATACACTTTCACCTGCAATCATCAAAACCTGGAAAAAAAATTCCAACTCAAAAGAGCAAATAAAAATGTGTGATTTTCAAAAAAAGCTTGAAAAATCCACTTGTTTCGAAATTTCAGCAACTGTGATTCGAAGAATACCATCTCGGTTGACACGAAAATTATATTATCGTGAAGGGAAAGAACGTACCTTTCGAACAACATAGATTTTGGATGTGTCAGATCCATCGTTCTCGAGATTCCTGTCGATAACTAAAAAAAACAGTCCGAAAAACCACGTTTTTCGCTAAGATCTCGAAAACGCTTCTTTGGAAAAATGATTGAGTGTCATTTTAATTCTCAACGACCCCAAATTAGTCTGTACAATACTCTTTTTTCATCAGGTTCAATTGAAAAATAAAAAAAAATTGTCACCAGTAAAAATTCAATAAAAATATTTCCATCTGTACATTTTTTGGTTTCAGATGGATCTGGCACGCGAGGAAAATTGCGAATTCGTGCCGTTTCAATCGCCAAAGCGAGTAATCGTGCGAAACGATAAAATCGTTGCCATAGAATTTTACAGAACCGAACAGAATGAAAATGGCGATTGGATCGAAGACGATGATCAGATAGTGAGACTGAAAGCCAATTTTATCATCTCGGCATTTGGTTCGGGACTCTGTGACGATGATGTTAAAACCGCGATGAGTCCTGTCAGGCTGAACAAGTGGGGATTACCTGAAGTCAATAGCGAAACTATGGAGACTTCGGAACCCGGAATTTTTTGCGGCGGTGACCTTGCCGGAGTTGCCCAGACGACCGTGGAATCCGTCAACGATGGTAAAACCGCAGCCTGGTATATTCACAAATACATTCAACAGCTTCACGGTTCGACTGTACCGATCGAACCGCAATTACCGAAATTTCACAGTCCGATCGATGACATCGATTTGGGGGTTGAAGTTTGTGGAATCAAATTTGAAAATCCTTTTGGATTGGCTTCGGCACCACCCGCAACGACCAGCGCAATGATTCGCAGAGCCTTCGAAGCCGGATGGGGTTTCGCTGTTACAAAAACCTACGGTCTTGACAAGGTATGAAAATGAGAACAAAATGGGAATTTTAAGTTTAAAGTCTCACTTCAAGAAGTCATGTACATTGGAGTGGTCCTCAATGAGGGAAGAATGTCGACGAGTGCACCCCCCAGATAGGTTTGACATGAATGAATAAAGATATGTGCGAAATCCCCGCACTGTGGTCCAATGAGAAGACGTGCCTGTTAGCTCGTTTCTTTTTCCATTTGAATAACGTGGAATTTTCGGACTGATTCGGTTATCTTTTTTTCGAGTTGTCCCTGAACACGCAACAAAATTCTTTGTTCGCTTGATTCTGTTGTCAATGGGTATTACTGGTCGTAAATATTTTTTGGAATTTTTTTACTTGTCGAAATTCGTCAACACCCTTATTAAGTACCACCCTGATTAGGAAAGCAAAAAATAAAATAAAGCAGTGAACCATTTTTTTTTTGCCAGATGAATCGGGATATCGAAAATTTTCCCATATTTTTTAAATAAAGGAATAATCAAAAATGGCAGAATCGCTATTTTCTTCGTTACGCGTGAAAAAATAAAAAATAGAAAAATAAAAATAAAAATAAAAATAAAAAACTTACATTTTCAGGATCTCGTGACAAACGTTTCACCGCGTATAATAAAAGGAACGACGTCTCGTCATCATTACGGTCCGGAACAGGGTAGCTTTTTGAACATCGAACTGATATCGGAAAAATCTGAGGCCTATTGGTGCAGAAGCATCGTCGAACTCAAGAGAGATTTTCCCACAAAGGTATCTCATCGATATCCATCGAAATAATTCATCGTCAATAATGTGTTTCGATTAACGATGGCATATTTGTACAAACAGGTTGTCATCGCCAGTATCATGTGCAGCTACAATGAGCCCGATTGGGTAGCATTGGCCCAAAGAGCCGAAAAAACCGGAGCCGATGCTTTGGAACTGAATTTATCGTGTCCCCATGGTATGGGCGAGTCGGGAATGGGTTTGGCTTGCGGTCAGGTAATTATTCAAATATACAATCAATCAAACAAAGATCCAAGAACCACCCTGTATTAAATTATATACACAGGGTGGTCCTTATTTTGTCCTTATTTATTTTGGCGCTCCCGGAAGATAATATGGTTTGAAATGAATCTAAAAAAAAAATATCCTCAGGAGTTGAAGTCCTCATCTCAATTCTTAACTCTGCCGCCAGCCTCCCAAAGTTTTTGCTATTTAACCGGCACAGTTAGAAATTGAGATAGGGACCTCAAATTTTGAGAATATGTTTTATAATCTATTTCAAATCATATTATCCTCCGGCAGCACCAATACAAACAAAAAAGACAAAATAGGGGCCAATCTAGTGTGCCCGGTTTTTCACGACAACATTTTCTTTTTTTCTTCAGGACTCCGTTTTGGTGAAAAACATATCAAAGTGGGTCAGAGCGGCCGTGAAAATTCCTTTCTTCGTGAAATTAACCCCAAACATCACGGACATCGTTTCCATCGCCCGGGCAGCTTACGAAGGTGGTGCCGATGGAGTATCGGCCATAAACACCGTTCAAGGTCTCATGGGTCTTCACGCGGATGGAACACCATGGCCAGCGGTCGGAATCGCAAAAGCCACGACCTACGGAGGCATGTCCGGCAACGCGATACGACCCCAGGCTCTTCGGGCAATTTCCTCCATCGCCAAAAATCTCCCAGGTTTTCCGATCCTCGGAATCGGTGGCATAGACTCGGCCGACGTTGCTCTGCAATTCTTGCACTGCGGTGCATCGGTCCTGCAAATTGGCAGTGCCATACAGAATCAAGATTTCACTCTCATCGACGATTACATCACCGGATTGAAGACTCTGCTCTATCTGTCGAGTCTGGAACAGACCAAGGACTGGGACGGTCAGAGTCCACCGACCTTCAAACATCAGAAGGGCAAGAAAGTGTCTCTGCAACACGCTCTTGGCAAAGTGAGCATTTCGCGATGATTTATTTTGCGATAATAACGAGTCTGATGATTTTTTGGGTTTCTAGGAACTCTGAAAACAGAACACTGAAGACAGTAATTATGAGATTTTTGAAAAACATTTTTTTGGACCTTCGTCTCGTTAATTGAAAAATGTACTCGATCATTTTTTTTCATATTTACCCCATCGAGTGGGGTGTCTTTCAAGAGGTCTTTTTAAATGCAACAAATAATGTCTGAGGACCTTTTTAACTTTAACCCTTCGGTCACGAGATATTTGCTTTTAAAGTCGTTATAAGAGTGTCCCTACCCTCCAACCCTTTTAATTTCTAAATCTATCGATGCAAAAGCCTTCTCTGGGAAAAATCTAGAATGTAGCTTTTCATCCGTACTTTCAATGGAAATAATAACAATTACTTTAGCACAGAACTCGCTATTGAATAATTTTTTTTACTTTCAATTTTTATTTTTTTCAGAACATTCCGTACTTCGGCGAATACCAACTGATGCGTGAAAAAAAAATAGCCGAACTGAAGGCTCGTTCGGATCCTCTGGACGAAACCGTGAACAGCGTGAGACCGGTTCCCGAACCGATCGCTCCGATTCCGTCGATCAAAGACGTTGTCGGAAAAGCACTGTCGCACATAGGAACCTACAAACAATTGAACAACAAGGAACAAGTCGTTGCGCTTATCGACGATGTGAGAATGCATTTCGGATCGATTTTTATTATTATTATTATTATTATTATTATTATTATTTGAGAAAATTCCAAATTGTTCGTGAATATATTTTTATTTTTTTATTTTTCGATTTACAGGACATGTGCATTAATTGCGGAAAGTGTTACATGGCATGCGCCGATTCTGGTTATCAAGCCATCGAATTCGATGCCGAGACTCACATTCCCAATGTCACGGACGATTGCACGGGTTGTACACTGTGTCTTTCAGTGTGTCCCATTATTGACTGCATAACGTGAGTTTCCATTTAAATCATCCGATAAACACTTATTTTACAGATCATTGCAATACACACCGGGTCCAAATGACCCTGTCTCACTTTGATGAGTCATCATTCCAAATCTATAAGTCTCATTGAACTGAGAAAATTCAGGGATAGACTTTCACCATCTTAGAATATGATGATATAGTTCAGAATTGCAAATATTATCATAGACTCGAAAGAAAAATTTTGTAAAAAAAAAATTTGTTTCGATCAGAGTCGAGTTATGGGTCAAATTGACCCAGTATGGTCTTGGCTTGTTAAAGGAGTGTTGCATTAAAAAATCTATCGTCCAAAAAATTATATTATATCATAAGTTTACTCCAAAATTCAGTTAACTTTTAAAAAAATGTTATTAATTTTTTTTTTATTTTTTTTTTCAGAATGGTTCCCAAGACCATACCTCACGTGATCAAGAGAGGAGTCCCACCGAGCAACATTGTCAAACTGTCGGTCGATTGATAACAAATATGCAAAATAAATAAACTATATATATAGTATCATCGATTGATCAATTTATAATAAACGATGATACACGAATCGTGGATAATGATAAATAACGAAAATAAAAGATGCAAATACAATTGAGAAAACAAAATAGTTTTTTTTATTCGTGTACATTTTTTCATGAAACAAAATGTCCGATATGCGATCATGCCGTGCGCCGATATTTCTTCAGCGCCTCACCGTCCAACCGGAAGTGGTTCCAATCCCCCGTCTTCGTGAGATTAACAGCGCCTTTGTGCTCGTACATTTTCCCAGCCGGATTCCAATCCAAAACCAAAAATTCCAATCTGCAGCATCCTTCCTCAGCGGCTCTCTGTAAAATAGCGACGAAATAAAAAAAAACACCATCGTTCGGTCAACCGTTAAATGTGAATTTGTGTGTTTCAGATTTTTTTTTTTGTTTTTTTTTCTGAGCTTACTCTGGCAACTGCGTCGAACATTGCGCTGCCTATTCCCTTATTTCTGTACTCGGGAGTCAGGTAAAAATCGTCCAGGAACATTGACCGGCCTTCCCACGATGAATAAGTGTAATAGTAGAGCGCATGACCGACGATAGTTCCGTTGTCCTCCGCAACGAGGGCCTTGAACAATGGCGGATCGACTTCGAAACCATCGCGCTCCAAAACTGTCGGGGAATCATTAATTCGAATAATTCGTATCACCATATACAGCTCATGGTCAAATTATTGGTGAAAATTGGAATTTTAATATTAATTTTTAAAGCACGAATTAATTTAACCGAGAATCAATTAACTTCCGGTCTCGTAATTGTTGTTTCATTCATCAAATTATTTCTATTTCGAATATAATAAAAACATGATTATAGTAAATCGTATCTATTTTATTTATTTTTTTCTCATAAAAACTGATAACCAAAAAATGTCGAAAACAAAATTCGCAGAAAATAAATTCGAAAACAAAGAAAAAACAAATAATAATAATAGTCTCACTTATTTTTTTAAAGGATAAGGCTGATCGACAGTGTCGCGAATTTTGAAAATCGATAATGATAAATCAGAAAAATAACTGCAGCACAAAAATTAATCAGAATCGTTTGGACTTTGGAATTTTGATGCTAACATTATTTTTTGCGAACTTTGTAACTAAAATGCAGTCAATTTGCAGGGCTCACGATGGATCATCTCACCTTCGTGACTGATCTTCGGTCCGTTGGGTATTTTTTCAAAATCCGCAAGCTCCTGAATCAATCGTCGAATTTCTCGGCAATCGTTCTTTGTGGCTTCGCGAATAAGCATCTCGTATATGATTCTTCGTCGACTTCAATGGCAATCAAACTCGATAATGACGAGATTGTGCGATAGCCACTCGAAGCCGGCGAAAAAAAGACCAGGCAATCGCCTGCGGAGCGAGAGAGTCCCCGTGTGAGGTCATCGCCGCGATGTGCTGCTGCTCGATCGGTAACACAAAACTGTAAACCATTGTTCTCGGCCACGATTGATCTTTGCAACGAAATCCGAAAACGTTTGACTGCCTCGGCAATTTCCTCAGTCAGCCATTCTCGTCTTTTGTCCAACGAATTAATCGTTACGCAGAACAATGCGTTCCAATGATGCAGCTGTCTCCCTCGCACTTGCGGCAGTCCGAAAGAGACAGACGACATTTTTAACAGACGAATTTCATTCGACAAGCTCAGAAACTGTAATATCAGCCGCTTGGTGATCATACTCGATCGGGTTCATTATGTGGCCACTGTTTCGCATCACCCAACAGATGATTATCTACATATATTCGCCTCCGCATACAACCGGCGCGTCCCCCTGTCCACCGGGTTCCCCGCTGAACCCACAGATGGCGTCGCCCACGCCCAAAATCCCAATTTTCGAACACACGCAGCCTTCTTGGCCATCCCATTCGACCCACGGCTCGAACTGTCATCACTAGCGGGGTAATGTACATACTCACATATTTCCGTTAATCGTCCGCACTCCTGCACGTGTTTGCGCATGCGCGAGCCACGAAGCAAGTCGATCGAAGAGAAGAAAATCCTATCAGCGATAGATAAAACCCAATGAAAAATTCCCGGTCGTACGACGGGTGGTGACTGGAAAAACAACAAAAAAAAAAAAAAAAAAAAAAGAAAATGGCCGATTCGAAAATAACAAAGCACGAACGCCGCCGCGCCGCCGTGTCCGACGATGACGCTTCGGGTCGAGTTCGGCCAAGTTCGTTCGCCCAATGATCTCTCCCCTCTCCGCCGCCCCTCCCCCGACGCCGCTATCGTTCTCACGTTTGTCCGTAGACCTCGTGCGGCGTCTCGTTCGTTCGAAGATTCGCCATTTCTGCGGTTCGCGCAGCAATCGCGTTCGTGTCGCCTCTCCCCGAACTCGGGGAAACATTCACCGCAGCTCGCTCAAAAAAATAAACAAAATAATAATAATAATAATAATAATAAGAAAAAGTAAAAACGTGCATCGACCGTTGCTCGCTCTCGACCGATGTGTCAGTCGCACACGTGGTTCGGTTTCGGGATAACGTTTCGCACCTTCTCTCTTCTTTCTTTGTTCAACGAAAAAAAAAAAAAAAAAAAAAAAACAGCTGTCTCTCGTTACTGCATCCCGCGCAGTTTTAATTTATTCCATAGTCTCGATTATAGTTATTAATATTTCGCACTGGCTTCTTGCGTGTGTTGATCAATTGATTGAAAAACTAAATAAACGATATATATAGGAAATAGAAAATAATTTAACAAGAAAAAAAAATCAATTTAATTAATTGATAAATAACGAATAAATGATAAATAATAGATATAATAAATAACGAAACGAAGAATTTGTTTGATGGAAAGAGATTTTTTTTTAATTTTTTGTGATAGAGTCGAAAAAAGTATGTTTAGTTCGAATGGAGAGAAGATAATGCGCCGGTTTTTGTGAATTTTTTTTGTGTGAAGGTGACTACGAGTGATTCGTCACACGGCTTTCACTCGACCCACGACCCGTCCCTCTGTGGGTACATCTCTCTCTCTCTCTCTCTCTCTCTCTCTCTCTCTCTCTCTCTATCTCTCTCTCTCTCTCTCTCTCGAGTGTTTGCTTGTCCGTGTGTGTTTGTCCATCGGGCGAAAGTGTGGGTGATGCAAGCCGGTTGACAAAGTGGAAGGTGTGCCCTCGCGAATAAAAAAGAATTGAAAAAAAAAAAAAAAAAGAAAAATAATAATAATTGTAAAACAGAAAAAAAAAAGAAATTGTTTACGACGATCGGTCTTCCGGTGGATATTCGTTCGTGAATATTTTTCGCGAGTGTCGTTACGCGTTGGAAATTTGGAATTTGTGAAGGATCATCGAGAGAGAGACTGTGGGTACTTTTTGGGGATTTTTTTTTTCGAAAAATCAAAGGTACGATTGTGCTGTTACAATTTTTGAAATTCATTTTACTTTTTTTAAAATTTAGTTTCATTTTATTTTATTGTTTATTTCGTTTCATTTATTCGATGACGATTTTTTTGTTTATATAATTTTATGGTTTTTTTTTGGGTTTTTTTTAATTTTTTTTTTTTTCGTTAAGGTTTTTAAAAATATCAGTGTCTGATATTTCGTGGCTTTTACTTTTTTTGCACGTGCGTAAAAATTTATCGCGAATGAAGAATTTTGTCATCGTTTCGTCGTGATCGAAGAAACAAAAATCACGGAATTTCCGTATCTCGTGATAACATTATTATTATTATTATGATTATTGTCATCGTTTTGTATTTCGATTTGTTATCTCTTCGGGGCGCAACTTATATGACGAATATGATCCGTCGATGCTCGGTGGCACGAGAAATCGTGTCACTTATACTTACACACACTCACGAGGCTCACGTGTGACATCGATGCAGCCTCGTTAACGCTGTAATTTTTTTTTTTTTTTTTTTTGCTCTCGTTTGTCCATTTTTTCTTCTTCTTCGTTGGATTTAATCCTCGGGTTGGGAATCATCGATTTTTGTTGGTAACAAGTGGGTCGATGATATAAACTAGTTTAGCGAGTCTGTGGTATTAGTTGTTGGTTCGAGAATGCTATTAACCCACATATTTTGTTATCCACTCTAATGTTTTTTAAATTTTCATTTAACAAATTTTTTATTCAATTTGTGTTTAATTTTTTTATTTTTAAGATTTGATTTATTCGTTTATTCAATTATTCGTTTAATCGAGTTCTGGAATTTCAATGCGAAATTGTGGAAATTAATGTGAATCAGCGTTTATATCGTGGAACGTACTTTGTTCGCTGAAAAATCGTAGTCGGATTTCATTTTTTTTCTTCAAATTTCATTTTTTTATACTTAATATTTCAAATTAATATATTTCTAACTGGTTTTGCCATTCACCGTCACAAAATAGCTCAAACATAATTCTGTAAACATTTATCTGACGATATTTCGCGAATTTCCATTTGAAAAAAAATAAATTTCATTTCTTTACATTTTTTATTTATTTTTTTTTCTTACTGAAAACTCAACATTTATATTAAAAATTTTTTGAAAAATTTCATTTCGTTGCATCTTTGAAAAAAAAGATGGATAACAATTCAATCAATTCAAATACAAAACAACAAATAACCAATTCTACAAATTTTACGATTCGTCGTGAGAGTCGAGAGAGCAAATGATGAAAAATGAAGATCCCCCCCTCCTCTCCCCCCTTCGGCGATGATGCAATCGTAGCGACCCCGTCGATGCATATATGCATTCAAGGAAATTCAAGGATTTCACACGCGCCATGTGTGCACTCTGTATTGACGCATGTGCTTCTTTTCCCTTTTTTTTTTGTTTTCTTCGTTATCGCTTCGTCGACGAGCCATTGCAAAAAACTTTGTGTCGTCGTCGCGCGCGCGCGTTTATTTTCGTCTCTGCCGGGTTATCCCAATCAAAATGCGTTATCACAGCAACAGTCCGGCGCGATGCCCCCTCTCCTCCTCCGCCCCCCCCCCCCTCACCAGCCTCCGTTGCAGCGTCAGATGGTGCGGGTGATCGATGCGCTCACAAATTTCGATTTTGCTTCTAGCCACTCTGTCTGAAAATCAACAACAACATCGCGATAAATTAAAAACCAAAAAAACAAAAAAAAAAAACGAAAGAAAAAAAATTAGAAGAAAAAAAAGTCCATTAAATCGCGAGGCAATTATTTACTTACACAAAAATTCAAAGAACTAAAAATAAAAAAAATAAAAACAAACGAATAAAAAATACGGAAGAAAAAAAATGTCCATTCAATCGCGAGGCAATTATTTATTTACACAAAAATTCAAAGAACAACAAAAAATAAAATAAAAGAAAATAAACGAATAAAATATAGAGAAGAAAAAAAAAGTCCATTAAATCGCCAGGCATATTTTTTGTTATACATTTGTTCGTAAATAAAAAATCATTTTTATTTTGCGAATGTGTTTGTGGACTTGCAAACGAACGCAACACAGACAGTCGCCTGTTTCAAACATCGTGGGATGCCGGACTATTTCTGTCTCCGTGAAATTGGAAAACAAAAAAAAAAAAAGAAATCGAAATTCTAAAAACAAAATTTGAGAAGTCGAAATTTATCGTTCAGCTTTTGATATTTTATTTTATTTTATTTTATTTTTTTTCAGGGATGACCGGTTGAGCGTTATCGTCTTGTAGATCAAAATTGCATAACATCCGGCTAGCTTTCTATTCGCGAGAACGCACGCACCACGCGCCCCGCTATTCCATGATGCAACACGGCCATTCGAGAATCTCGCGTAGCGATGGAATTTTCGAACCCCGTTTGCCACACTCGCCTGCGATGTGCGCTAATGCACGTAAACCACGACGAGCCACGAGTACCGGCGTACTCGCTTGTCATTGCAGAGTCTGCGAACCTCTCTCTCTCTCTCTCTCTCTCTCTCTCTCTCTCTCTCTCTCTCTCTCTCTCTCTCTCTCTCTCTCTCTCTATCTCTCTCTCTATCTCTCTCTCTCTCTTCCCCCTCCCCCCCCCACTTTGCGACGGTTCCCGTTTTATGGCAATGCACTTGATTGTCATTCACCATCGCCCATGATAATGGATTTCATTTTTAGAGTTCCGTTCCTCAAATAAAAAAAAAAGAGAAAAAACGAAACCCTTATGAGATCACTCGTGCGTCTGTCTGTCCGTCTGTCACAGATCACAAATTTTCTCAGAAACTTTGGAACGTATAAAATTGAAAATTGGCATCCTGATACATCTCATTGACGCGAATATTTTGCACTAGTCAACACTTGACAATATTCTTGTGAAACTTTAAGAGGAGCCAAATGAGGTACTCGAAAAAAAATAATATTCGAAATACAAAAATATATTTTTTCATAATTTTGAAAAACATATTTATGGAAATATGCTGAAAAATATGCAAAAATAGAGTCTTTCCCTTTAGACTCTTTTAGATTTGATTTATATTAAAGGAAAAAATCAGAGAATATTTAACGCCTTACTTGAACTTTACCGGAAAAATTGTACCGAAAGTTTAGAACACTTAAGATTTAATATCTAAAAAAAAATAATAATATATTTGAATTTTCACAAAATGATGCCATGCATCGAATTGAAATCGAAACCGACATCGGGGACGATTATCAATATCGAAGTTTTCGTCTCTTTATCAATAATTTCCATCGTTTCCAAGTCGCGCATGCGCATGCGAAAAAAAAAACAGTAGGATATTCGATTACGTTAATTACGACGATAAGCCTTGAACTTGCTTTCTCGCGACCTTATTATCTATCCCGCGCAGACTCTCGTCAGTCTTCCCCCTCTCCCCACCCTCGACAACACAGAGATGCTCGCGAATGTTGCAAATAAAATCGCAATAATGCTTTATGCATCCACAGCGATGCAAACTCGAACGAGCGCGTCATCGTCGATGAAACGATTGATTTTCTGCATTCGATCGGTCAACAAAATTATATAACGCTCGAAGTCATAACGATCTTGGTCGATAGAGATCGCAATTGACGTGACGAAGATCGGTAACGAAAAAAAAATAAAAAAATCTCATCCTTAAAATCTGGAAAAATTCATGAACCAACCCCAAAGTTTCTGGTTTACCATAAAAATTTTGAAACACCAATTTTTCCGGAATTTATTCATAACAAAAAAAAAAACAATGAAAAAAAATGAACTGGAAAATGCGGGAACTTTGAAATTTGTGCCTGGATCGAGAATCGACATCGCGATAGACTGATAGGGTTAAAAAAAATTGTCACCGTCGTGATGATAAAAAAATAAGATAAAAATGTTGAAAGTTTTTATTTTTATTTTCTTTTTTATTTTTTTTTCAAATAAATAAATAATGATAATAATGATGAATAATTTTGACCGAATGATTAATGATGTTTGTTGTTTTAACCGATGACGCAGGTATGGAGAAGAGTGCATCAGCCATAAGTGCGGGCCCGAGCGGTCCGGCCGGGCCGCAATCGCCGTCCGCGCCGCCTCCCCCGTCCGCTCCGCCGTCTTACGAGGAAGCCGTTGGTTCCGTCGGAATGATTAACGCACAACCGGCCAATCCGCCTTATCCGACTGGCTCACCCGGAATGCCGACCCCCTGTGAGTCCCAATCACCAGCCGCTCGTTAACTTACGTTAAAAAAAAAAAAAAAAATCATTGCAATTTGCATTATTTATTTTATTTTTATTTATTTATTCATTTTTGCGTGAATAATTTTGGTATTAAAAATTTGGAAATTTTTCACACTCATGGGAACTTAAAAGACACTTATGAGAACTTTTAGTTTCGAGCACAAGATCATCAATGTCAAGTATTGAACGAAGGTTTAGAAAATAATTGCAATTTTGATTATTTATTTTTATTTATTTGTTTTTGCGTCGATAAATTTGTCATTAAAAAGTTTGAACACTTTTCTGTAGATACCGCTGTAGATTTTCAGCTTCGAGCTGAAATAATTGATTTTCAATTATCGAACAAAATTTGAAGAAAAAAGAATATAATAATTGAAAAAAATAAAAATAACTATTCATTTTCATTTATTTATCATTGCGTCAATAATTTTGCCATTAAAAATTCGAAAATTATTCTCAACACAGCTGTGAACCTTTAGCTTCGAGCCAAGATCATTAATATCAATTATTTTCAAGTAAAAAAAAAAAAAACAAACGATCTCCTCTGCACTTCTCGACGATGTGCATCGATGCAACTCGATGTCCCGATGTTTTCGATAAATGCACGTCGCCGCATGTGACGGCAAACATTGTTTTGACGTCCTGTGTACGATGACGCAAATTCGAGTGTCGTACTCGTCGAACGATACGTGCAGCGGATGAAGATTCTCTCATAGCTGCGAAACAGAAAAATACGAATGAATAAATAAATGAATAAGTCGAAAAATAAATGAAAAAATCTATCCGGAAACAGCAAAAAAAATAATTCATCGTTATTGTTATTGTATTTTGTTTTTCATCGTACGATTGTACAAAATTTGATACGAATATAAAATTTGATACAGATATAGATTGTAACGAAAAATAATTTATTATCATTGTTATTCATTATTATATTGTTTGTTCGTTTTACGATTGTACAGATGCACCGGGTGGAATGATTGCATCAGATACAGGCGATCAACCACCGAATCCTTACACGAGTCAGCCACAACCGCGAACGGAGGTTCGGGTTGTGCGTTATCCGGTGCCATACGCTTTGGGACCGAATCCAGTGAAGATGCAGTGTCCAACCTGTCTCGCAAATATCAAAACTTCCACGATATCACATCGGCAACCCAGCGCTCACATATGCTGCATCGTCCTCTGCGTGCTTGGGTAAAAAAAAAAAAAAAAAAAAGATTTTTAAAAAGTCAAAAAAAAAAAATTTATTTCTTTTATTTTTATTTTTTTACAGATGCTGTCTGTGCTCGTGCTTACCGTACTGCATGAGCGCCTTTCTCACCGTGCATCACTACTGTCCGAGCTGCATGGTCTGCATCGGCACGTGGAAAGGCTGAACAACAAAATTAAAAAATTAAAAACACAAAAAAAAACAATTTTGCGACGAGATTATCGTCGACGATAATTTTTTTTTCTTTCGTATTACGTTATTATCGCGAAATAATTTGACGCCGATACCTTGAACGTTGGAATTAAGGTGACCAATCGAGTTCCTGGGCTTCGAGTTTGTCGAGTCGAGCTTAAACTTCGAAATAATTATCGCAAATGACTTCAGCGTTATCGATTGTTATATATATTTTTGTTAAATATTATTATTTTTCGTTTTCCAAGTCGTGGCTCGGGTTACGAGTCGAAAGGGGTTCTCTCGGATTTGCAGGGTCGATGACTCCATACGCGGGTCAGGAAAGGGGGGGGGGGAGGGGGAAAGAAGGGACGATTTTTCGTGTCTTCCAGACTGCCAACGCGAATTATGAACTCGCTTTAATACATCGCGAATAATATAAATGTATAAAAAAATAGTCGAAGGAACAAATTGCGAAGAGATTATAATATTTAATTTTAAATCTAAAAAACGGTCGTGGAATAATTTTTTTTTTTTTCGCGGCCAATGGATTCACACACGTGTTGTGTGACGTCTACAATTTTAGCTGGTTCGTTTTTCGTTGTCTTTCCATTATGTTAATGGACGGTTAAACATGTTATTCGTGTAGATCTTCGTTCGGTAGTGTGTCTGTGTTTTTTTAATTATTTTTTATTGTACCTATGAATATTGATAATTTTAATAGCAATGACGATAATATATAAATATATATATATGTATGAAATAAATAACGCAGATGAGTATATATATATACATATATTTTCAATGAAAAACGCGCATTCCTTTATTTGCTCCTTCGTCCAACAATTACACAGTTTAATAACACGGTTTATCGTGATGCGTCGTTAAAATTTGGCATGTTGCGTCGAAAACGCGTCTGACGTATTTCGATTGGCACGCGAGATTATCCATTGATTTTTTTATTAACATTCGTTTAATTTTTATTTGAAACAAAAAAATTGTTTTTTTTTGTTTTTTTTTAAATCGATTATTCGGTTTTAGTTTAGATTGGCACAACGAGATTATTTTCCCAGTGTCTTCGAAGTTATCGTGTTTTATTTTTATTGGTATTATTATTTTTTTTATCTTAAGATAATGTGAAAATGGATTTGTGTGTGTTTTTTCAATTAATCACCCGTAGCTCGCTTGGCGAGAGGGTTTTATTCGCGACGATAACTCACAATGACGATGAAGCAATTTTTTTGCAATGACAAAAAAAATGGAAACTTATTATTTATTTTTTTTGCAATGACAAAAAAATAAACAATGGAAACTTATTATTTTTTTTCTTTAGTTTGTGCAAAGATGGATCGGTGAATAGTGGAAAGATGGATTACAATCTGTGAATAATTTTTAATCTAATTATTTCTATAAATCACAGTTTTCTTATCGAATTGCATTCTGAGGATTAATTATCGGGTTCGAATTTTTTACGGGCTACGGAGCGTTCGAAGTTTCATAAAAACGACAATCTTAATGATGAAATTACATATTCGTTATTTCTAATATGCTTGTGAAGCCGAACATTAAATTCACGTTCGTTAACACGTTCTCGATGATGTTGATATTTATTATTTGGTTTTGTTTTGTGATTTTTAATCATTGACGATGAGAATTGTTCATTGTTATTTTATTTTGTGACAGAATGAGGATAGAATCGTTTGAATAATTAATAAATAATTAAACTAAGTGTCGGGAAATGTTCTTGTTAAATTGTCTTTGGGCGGTAAAAATTGTTGTTTAGCCACGGACGACAATTCCATGTCGATGGGTTTGGTGTCGTCGTAGAAGGCCGGTGCTTCACCCAAAATTGCGAATGTACCGACCAGAGACGCGATTATGAATATGTAGAGAAACAGACGATCCAGAACCATTGCCACGAAGCCCCAGTCTTGATCCTCCTGCGATGGATAAAATTTCGATAAAATTTTCTTAAATCCCACATCGAATGTTCTCGTTTTTTAGTCCGTCTGTCTGGATGTCACAGTTTTCCCATTTTTATCGCATATTCCTTAGCTGGCACACTTGTCGATCGACGTATAAACATGGTTGGCATACAGGGGTCTTTTCGACCCCCAGGCACCAAAAAGCTCGTAGCGAGTAGCCAATTAATTTGTTTGACTCGAAAAAATTCTCATATACTCTGTGACACTCCTTTTAAGAGGTGCCAAACGATTATTTGCTTTTAAATCAATATTTATTTAGAAAAAAAATGATAAAGGTGAAAAAAAAACCAAAACTGTCGATTTTCACAAAAAAATCGAAACTTCTCTGTTTTTCATTGTTTTGATCCAAAAATTAAATTGGATACTCTCGAAATATTCTACTTTTGAGGAAAATAGCTTGATAGTGGCTGTTGCAAAAAAAAGTATTCATTAGAAGAGAAATGAAGAATGAATAATAAATTTCTTGAATTGGGTTTTATTTTGCTTTGGGGCTTTTTGACCCCAGTTTGTTTGCCAGCTAAGGGTTGAATTTCTAGAATGTCGCTTTCAATTAGATTATCGAATGAAAAATTATAACGAACACCGTTACGTGAACAAAATTACTTTAGAAAAAATTTAGAAATAACACGTTTTCAGAAGCAAGCAAAAATTTGTCAAGGTAAAACAATTCTTGATACGTATTATAAAATATTAGAGAGACGTGGTTACGTAACCCTATAATTTGCGTGCCCAATTTTCACCCTCATGTCCAATTTTCATTAATTTTTTCGTAAAAAATGAACAATTCGTTAAAAAATCGTCTTACCGCGTTAAATTCGTCCTGACGTTGTATATGATGTTGAATGAACATGACATTGTGCAGCGCTTTTTCCAATTCGAACGGATATTTTTTTTTCGGTGTAACGTCGCTCATGGATTCGTCGAGACCGGACATGACGGTCGGAAGACCGTTGTAACCGCCCATACCGCTCACACCGAGATTACCACCCATGAATCTGTTGTGAGCGGTCGTCGTGTGAAGCCCGTTGCAACCTGCGTTTCGCGAAAATTCCTAATCATTAAAAACTAATCACCGATTGCGATGGGAACAAAAATTCTAAACGATCAGTGTTCAAAATTTTTCACATTGCCCGACTTTCGAGCTTCCCCACACTCAAACCATCAACGTTAGACACATGTCACTCTCAACTTTTTTTCTAGCAAATTCAATTCTCCACAACATTGTTCATGTGAACTTTTCGTCTATATATCATTGTTTAGCCAGAATTCGGACGGGAAGATAAAAACTTATTGATTCTTCATCGTTTCAATTGTTTCATTACAACAATTTGAAGGGGTTGAACACCCTTGAAGTTTTTATGGTTTTATCGACGTCTATAGCTGTGTATACATGTTTTGAATTCTCAACATTGATAGTTTTGAATTTCGTTCCAAATTTGAATCCTCGAAGATTAATTATAAAGAAAAAATAAAAAAAAAAAATAAATTAAAAAAAATAAAAAAGCTCACCATCGACTCGTTGACGTCTTCCGGAATCCGGCGACGAAACCAAAGACGAAGATTGCGCCGCAGCAGCCACAGCAGCGTCGAATTTGCTTCTCTTGCTGGCTGTTCTGCCTCTTCCGTGAATCTTGTGAGCGGCAAGGTCATTGAGAAGATCATCGGGTACCCTCATCAGTAATAATTTTGGCAATCTTCTGATGAATACTTTTCGCACCCACGGGGCCATTTTGTGGGTGCTCGGTTTGCGATAATGAACGTTCAATATTATAATCGTTATCACAACCGAAAGACCGACGAGTATCATGGTGAACAAAAGATATTTGCCGAGAAGCGGAAGAGCGAGCGAGGTGGACGGTATGATTTCGGATATGAGAAGAAAAAACATGGTTTGCGACAGAAGAATGTTGATGCACAGTGCTATCTTCTCGCCGGAATCGGCTGGCAAGTAAAATGCCAGAACCGACAGATAGGAGATGCTGACGCAAGGTACGATGAGATTCACGGTGTAGAACAAGGTTTTACGTCGTAATGTGATGTTGAAGAATATGTCGGGATAGGGTTGAGCGCAACAAGGATAATAACGCTCGTGACGTTCGGCCGGTACGCTCAAAATGTCCCACTCGACGCTCGGATAATATTCACGAAGATCTATGCCCAAGGTCACGTTGTTGTTTCCCATTTTTTGATTTATGTGCTTCAGATCGATCTGCAATTTTTTTTTTTTAAGAAACAAATAATTAATAAATAATGAAATAATAAATTAATAACATGATAAAATAATAAAATAATAAAATGATAAAATAAAAATTTGATCGATTGATTTGATGGAATATTGTTTTTTGTTGAATTAATTTTGTTTGATTGAATTTGTGAGAAACCTGAAAACCGTCGTAGGTCCACGAGCCAAATTTCATGAAACAGGTTTGCTGATCGAATGGAAAATAACGAACGTCGATTTCACACGAAGATTTGAATATCGCCGGTGGGGTCCACAAAACTTTGCCTGTGTGATGGAGAATCGCTTTCGTCATTGTCGTCACTCCGTACTCACCGTCCGCACTGTAATTGATTTTTAAAATTTATTATTTATTTTTATTTTTTCATGTTTGATTTTTTATGTAGCCTTAGCTGGCACGCTGGGGTCAAAAAGCCTCCCAAACAAAATCAACCCTTAATTCAAGACACTTATTCTTTATTTCTTAAAATAAATACGTTTTTCCCCAACAGCTACTATTAAAATATTTTTTTTCTAAAAGTAAAATGTTTCGGAAGTGTCCAGTTCAATTTTTAAATCGAAATAATAAAAAATGAGAAAGTTTCGATTTTTTTGGTAAAAATCTTCGATTTTGCGTTTTCTTTTTCATTTCAACATTTTTTTTCAGAGTAAATATTGAATTTAAATTGAATAATCCAGTGGGATCGTTGAAAGGGAGTTTCGAGGAGTGTATGAGAATTTTTTCAAGTGAAAAAAAATCAATTGGTTCTTGGCAGCAAGCCTTTTTGCGCCTGGGGTCCAACCGACCCCCGCATGAAAACTTGGTTACACGCCGAAAAGTGTGCCAGCTAAGTGCCCGGTTAACTCGAATGACGTGAATTTTTTGAGGAGTCGATAACTAAAAAAAGTTAAATTTTTTTCTTACTTGTTGTAAAGAACAATGTCAGGCAGCCATATGTGTTCGCTGGGTACGTAGAGTTCGGTGACCCCTCCGTATTCTGAAGGATCCCATTTGAATTTGTGATCCTGCCATTCCTGCGAATTATTTGTCAATTTATTTTTATCGTCGAATCATTTTGAAAAAAATGTTTTTTTAATGTTTAAAAATTTTGTTTCTTTTTAAACAATTGTTTTTCGGGTCACAAGAACTTACGTGTTCCAGCCACACATTAGTCGTCAAAATTTGATCCTTGAGATTCTGAAAACGACGTGATCGAAGAGACGAAAAAAAAAAACAAAAACAAGTTATTTATTAATCAATCAAAATTATTATTTTGAATATTTGTGAGATGGAAAACGAATAAAGATTTGGAAACGAATAAAATAATGATACTCACGAGATCTATGAGCTGTGACAGACGCAGACCCAATTTGACGACTACCGTGTCGGTATTGTTCGTCACCGGTCTTATCAGTCGATTGTAATTCGACAACAGATCGTCGTAAAGCCGTTTAGCATCGGGATTGCCGTGACTCGTGCCCACGGTCGTTACGATGATCCATAGTATCGATCGGATCAACATTTTTCCATAAACTTCGCGATTAATCGCTGTCGGATATTTTTCCTGCTCACACAATTGAATTATTCGAATGTTCGTTGTTGTCAAATTCATTTTCCAGAATAAAAATCAAACAAACAAACAAAAACAAAAACAAAAATATTACATTTCAAGTTCACAACGAAAATTGCACTTCAATTGCAACGAAATAAATTTTGCATGCGAAACGATGAAAAATTTATCGAACCGACTCAAAAATAAAATTGAATGAAAAATGACGTCAGAATGACTGGATGGAATTAATCGAATTCCGATACAAAATTTTCGGATATCGAAAAAATAAAAATAAAAAAATAAATAGAAAATGAAAAAAATAAAAAAATAAATTAAAAATAGAAATTTGCTTAATTTGTAAGTGGTTGATAAAAATTAATCAGATTCCGAGTCAAAAGTTTGAAGTCAATACGAAAAAAAAAATTCCTTCCTAATTACACACCTAAATAATTTTTTATAATGTCGAATCAAACGAAAATTGTCATTTAATTGCAACAGAATAAATTGCACGTGAATCGATGGAAATTCTTTTCGACGATCCAAGGATGAAACAAACAAAAATTACCCTCAGAATGGTTGGAAGGTGGATGTCGCAAATTAATCGAATTTCGATGCAACGTTTTTGGTCATTCGAAAAAAAAAAAAAAAAAAAAAAAAATGTTCCTCACAGTGACTCGATGGAAAGGTGCAACAAATTAATCGAATTTCGTGTATGGTCCACATCACATTCAACACGAGAGAGACGAATTTTATTCCTAATTATCACATTATTGAACGACGCTAACAATTTCTGTCAATTATAATCATGATCAACAACCAATTTGTCCACGTTGAGTCCCGAGTCGAGATTTAATTAAACGTTTTGATTGCGAAAACAACTCGTGATAATTGCGAATAATAATTATCGAACGAGAAAATTATTGTTCGACCGACGGTTTATTAAATTTTCGTCGGAAAACGCGTGCGATAAATACCAATTTCTCTTTGATTTCGACGGTTCGATCGGTGAAACGATAAAACGTGGAATACCATTTACCTAAAGAATAATAATCTTAATTTAAAGCATAATAGTCTGTCTTAAAACATTCGAAAAAAAATAATAAAAATATTACACATTAGTCAAACGTAATGTGATAACACGAAGGGTGAGATATCAATTCTGATCACGACCTAAGATGCTCCGTGTTATCGTTCAATTCACATTATCGACCAATTCACAAAAAACCTGTTGCGTTATTTTACGACATCCTTCGTATTCAATACCCACGAATATTATTCAATAAAATTTTCATTCAATTTCCACCCTCATCTCATATCTATATTCGTATTTTTTTTCACGTCAATCTCAGGCAATCGCTGTCCCGAAGTACGTAATAAAAACGTCATTCGTTCACCCTGGAATTATACGAA
The DNA here is from genome assembly GCA_963662125.1 of Diplazon laetatorius. Taxonomy (NCBI): domain Eukaryota; kingdom Metazoa; phylum Arthropoda; class Insecta; order Hymenoptera; family Ichneumonidae; genus Diplazon; species Diplazon laetatorius. The sequence goes on from OY759164.1 coordinate 3,449,724, forward strand.
TGCGATAAAAAAAGAGAAAGAAATAAAAAAGAGATGAAAAAATAATAATAATACAGACGTCATGAAAAAAAAAATCCAATCTCATCGTCGAACGATACACAATCGTCAAATGCACACAAATTCACACACACACACACCAAAAAAAATCCCCAACCCTCTGAAGCAAATAAAAATAAATCAATAATCTCACATCCAATTACCACGAGCTTAATAAAAGAATAAAAATAGATAAAAAAAACCTACAAAAAAAAAATATACAAACAAACAATAATTCAAGATAAACTTACAGCATCAGTGGCGCCGTCAAACGACGTCACGTTTGGTCATTGCAAACACGTTTGTCCCAATAATAATCAACAATGAAAAAAACAAACAAAAAAAAAAACAAAATTATTACAAAAAAAAAAATTAACAACGATTTAATTGAGCGAGACAGATGATTATTTTTTTAATGACGAATGCTTTTCCGTTATCGTTTTATCATTGGCTATTCGCCGGGTCAGCGTGCACGAGGTGACAATACGAGGCCATTGATCCTCGACGATCTGACGTTTCGCATTGACGTCTCTCTCTCCCAAAGTTACAGCCAAGCGACGACGGCGACGCGAACGGCAAACTTTGGCACATCGAACGCCGACGAGATTTTCGAAATCGCGAACGAACCGCGACGATCTTGAGAGCCGTGTGCAACGATGGAAAACACGCGGATCGTCGTGGTGGATGGCGAACGGTCGGTGGACCACTGCCCGTAGTTGAGGGGTTGACAGACCCTTCCGAGAGAGCCCCACCGACGAAAAACGGTCCACAAGCCGACGGGGGAGAAACCCGATCGATACGCGACTGCGCCCCGGACTCCGCCAACGTTCACGCACTCGTCCCGGCGCAACACACTCACAAGGACGTCGGGATGAAAAAGAATTTCTTTTCCCAACCCCCCAGCCGGCACACTGGGGTCGAAAAGTCCCCGACAAGGAAAATCCGATTCCCAGACGTTTATTCGACATTTCTCAAAATTAATAACGTTGTTTTTTTCCAACAGCCAATAGCGAGCTATTTTTTTTTCCGAAAGTAGACTATTTTGGGAGTATACAGTTCGATTTTTAGATCGAAATAATGAAAAATGGCAAAGTTTCGAATTTTTTGGTGAAAGAAAAAAAATGTTTTTTAATTATTGATAATTTTTTTATTTTATTTTCAATCATTTTTTTTTTTTTCGAAGTAAACGTTGAAATTTGAGCGAATGAGCTGTGGCAACTCTTGAAGGGAGTTTTCCGGAATGTATGAGAATTTTTGGGAGTGAAAAAAAATCAATTGGTTACTCGCGGCGAGACTTTCCGTGCCTCGGGGTCGAATGGACCCTTCTGTGGCAAATGTGTTGTACAACGACGAGTGTGCTGGCTTAGAGTTAACATTTTTTTTATTATTTCAAAATAAAAAACGAAAGGAATAATAATAATAATAATAATAATAATAATAATAATAATAATAATAATATAATTTTTTTTTATTTATATCATCAATTTTTTAATTTTTTCTTAATTTCTAAAAATCTTTCGCAGAGTCTGAATTTTTGGGTGTGAGAGCGCAGTGGACACGTTTCGACCTTACGACCTCTCGCCGGGTCCAGAACCTTCCGACGTACACAGCAATGAATTATTTTCTCGGTGCATATAGGTTCACACTTTTATATACATATTTATATATCTATATATATATATATGTATTATATGTATAGGAACGTGGCATCCTTTCCTTTCGCGATGGCCGAGCCCAGCTCAATGCACTTGGCCGAGCTTAACGCTTCGTGCTTTCCCACTTTTAACTTCCGGCGAGCGGACGCGAACGCTCGTTCTGCAACGGTAGGGGGTAAACTACCCCCTCGCGAGTCCGCGAAGGCGAGAGAGAGAGAGATAGTGTGTGTGTGTGTGAGAGAGAGAGAGAGAGAGAGAGAGAGAGAGAGAGAGAGAGAGAGAGAACAAGCTCTCCGGCCACGGTACTCGCACGGTTCAATCTTACCGCTTGCATACCACCCCCCCTCCCCCTGCCGCCCCTCACAGACGGACTTGCATACACAAACTCACACGTCGACATTGCTGTGAGATTCTAAAAAATAGAAAAAAAAAAAAATGAAAAAAATAAAAAAACAAATAAAAAAAAACCCAAGAGCGAACGGAGAAAAAGGTTCGGGGCTTTGTTGCACTCTGTGCGAGGATTCGGGGGAATACGCGGTAGTCCGGGTGCAAAGTCGAGGAGTTGAAAAAAAAAAAAACCAAAAAAAAAAACTAGTAAAATCGAAAAAGCATTGAAAAGCCCAGAAAGGTGGATTTTCGGTTGTCGAAAAAAAGCAAACGAAACGAAAAAAAAAAAAAAAAAAAAAAAAACAAAAAACAAAAAACCAATTTCAATACCCGCCGATCGGATCAATAACGAAGTTGGTGGGATAAATGTTTGGTGCATTTGAATTTCAAAACTCGTGCGAAGAATCCGAAACGATGCTGTGAAAGACATCACGAAAAAAAAAAAAAAATACAAAATAGATTTTAAAAAATGAAAAACTTTCAAATGGATTTTAGTTATAAGCTCTGCCTCTGTTTAATTAGTCATTTGAATAATTTTTGACGACGATTGAATTTAACCCGGTGTCTGATGATAATCGTTGTTAATTTTCCGTGATTACGACGATGCCTCGCCACATTCGCCGTTCGAATCCAATTCGATCGGATTCCCCAACGGATCAATTAGAGCCCCAAGGCTTGAACCACGTCCGTACGTACCGGACCTTCCCTTCCCTTTGCCCCCCCCCCCCACCCCACCACCCCTCCGCGCACCCTTTGATGCCACATCACCTCGGACTACATTCTGATTCGGATCGTTTGATCCGATACTCGCGTGAGCGAACAGTCTCCCGTTCGTGGTGCGCTTCATCGTGGCGCTTCGCGAGAGCGAACCTAGAACGAAGGCAAAGCTCTCTCTTTCTCTCTCTCGATGAGCTTCGAACCGTATATATCGACGATTCCGGTCGACGAGAGAACGACCCGGAATCGTACGTTTAGATATACGGTGTTTCCGCGGCACACACGACGGGCAACACTGCATTCCCATCGACTTACTCCCACGCGTCCTTTCACTACACACTCCGAACCCTGTAATTCGCCCCCCACCCGCCCCCCCGCCGCCCGAATGGAATTCCGAGATTTCAACCTCGAACACCGTTCCAAGCTGTGTGCCATTCCAATTTTTTCGAGGATTATTGTTAGACTTTTTTTTTGCGGAATGTTATTTTTAGATTTTTTACTTATGGATTTTTTTTGGATTTTTTTATGTGGATTATTTTTAGATTTTTTATATGGACTATTTTTAGAATGTTTTTTTATGAATTATTTTTCGATTTTTTTTCCATGGATTATTTTTGAATTTTTTTATGGACTGTTTTTAGATTTTTTTATGGAATATCATTTAGATTTTTCGTCGACTATTTTTAGATTTCTTTTATGGATTATATTTAGATTTTTCGATGGAATTATATTTAGATTTGTTATCGACTATTTTTAGATTTTTCATGTTCTTTTGTTTGGTTTTGAAATGTTTACAAAAGAAATTGGTAATTACCGATTTTCCAAATTAAATATAAATTGATTAACAGAGATGACCATCACCATTTTTCCGAGCAAAATGGTGCTCGGAAAAATGGGTCTAAATATAGATATATATATATATTTTTTCGATACAGTAATTCAATATATAAAATAATTTTCGTTTCACACAAATAAAATTATAGTTTCATGAACAATAAAAAAAATAAATAAACGTATATAAAAAAATGAAAAAAATTCCGATGATACAAGCTTATCAAGTGAGACTCCCTTTTGAAAATCCTCATCGATGATGAAACTCCTTTTTTTTTCGACTCGACATAAATCGTATCACTGTGCCAAATTCCAATCTTCCACGTTCCACCCAAACGGACAAACAACCGATTAATCTCACAAGGATTCCCTCTCGTTGTTTTTTCTTTCTCCGGCGGTCCGGAACCCCAAAAATGAACCCACGAGAATGTGTGTTAGCTCGAAATCACGAATGTGCGGTTGTGCATTATCCGAGCTTTAAACTTTGCGTGAATTAACTGTCGCGATCTCTCGTGCATCGTCGAAAGATGCTGCGAGCAATTTCGACAATGTGGCGGAGGTTTTGGGTCCGGGGTGGGGGGGATAGGTGGCTCGTTCCCTTTTGGAAGGGATGAGGGAAGAGGGTAAAACTCGAGACTCGCGAGATAAGCCAAAATCCCATTATAGTTTGTCGTTGATATCCCCCCCCCCCCCCCCCACGCGAAATAGTTTGTATTTGCAAGTTTCCAACGTTGGTCCAGAACGGTAATGACCGAACCGTGGGTTTCACGAGTTTAAATGAGAATTCGCGCTCCATAAATTATCATATCCCCCGCCCCTCCCCCTCCACTCACCCTCCTCTGCCCCCCCATCTTCGTGGGTGCTGCAACCTTCCGCTGTTGTTTCGCATTCTCCATACAGATGCATCCTCCAGGGGTGGGGGGACAGGGAGTCACCCCCATCCCCTGCCCACCCAAGCCATCCGTGTACTCCCATTCGCGATGGCATCGTGTACGCAACGATTATTCAACCCCTATTTACTCGTTTGCGAAAATTTTCCAAAACAACGTTGCAACACGTAAGAGCCCATACATCGTACGTTTGTTATTTATCATCGTTGAATTATTTCACGCACGTGCAGATTTATTCGCAGGATTTTTTCATTATCCAATTATCCATCTCATGTTCGTGTCTTTCGGGACGCGGGAAAAGGAATATTGAAAAATTATTGAATGAATATAAAGTAATCAAGTCGAAATGATAAATTGATTGCAAAAAAAAATTATCAAAATTGGCGATGTATTTGGAAAATGAAAATTTCAATTTAATTATTTTTGTTATTATTTAAAATAATTTATTGAATAATAATTAAATTGTAATAATGAATAGAGTGCTTAAACAAATTATCGAAATTTGAGATGGATTTGGAAATATTTCATTGCTTATCTCGCTTTTCTATCTTTCGGGACGCAAGAAAAAAAATATTAAAAAAAAAATAAATAATAAACAATCAATTTAAAATGATGAATGGAGTGCAAAAAAAAAAAGGTTATCGAAAATTTGCAATATATTCAAAAACGTTTCATTATCCATTTCGCGATCGCATCTTTCGTGTCACGAGCGAAAGAAAAAAAAAACAATCGAGTTAAGATGATAAATGGAGTCCGAAAAAAAAAAAATGTATCAAAATTTTTCAGTGCTCGAACGTCGAACCTCGAGCAACGATTCTCGAGACTTTGAAAAATGATCACACCCTGTCCCGCGTCGCGTGTGAGACGGAAGATAACAGAAAACAAAATATATATAATTTTTTTTTTTTTTTTTCACATATATTGTTCATCATTTTATCGTCGAGTGAGGGTCGGACAGTTCGCTCTCGTGGGGGTCGAGTGTTTCCGAAGATCGTCGAGACGAAAAAAAAAAAACCCAGAAGAGGGTGAGAGGGAACGAACGAAAAGACACGAGAGTGAGTGAGAGAGAGAGAGAATGAAGAACAAGAAGATTCGACCCTTCGGTAAACGCTTTTTCGTTACACGGGCTTCGTCCCAGCAGCATCCTCGGGGCCATCTGTCACCCACGTAGTTCCACGTCACTCGCCTGGATTCTCATCTTCCGGTTGGGCGGCCCCCGTCGTTCCTCCCCTGGGACGACGAGGCGGGGGGGGGGGGGGGGGCGACGGATGTCTCTTTGGAACAACCGGAAATTAAAGAAGCAACTTTATTACACGTCGTGGTTGCACTAAAATGGCAAAGACATCATTCGCCCCCCCCCCCCCCAACCCTTCCTCATTGTAACAGTTTGATTGATAACCAAAAATGATCGAGATAAAAATTGATGTGAAATTTGATTTCTATCGTTCTTAGGATAGAATCATTGCAGAACAAGTGAACACATGTTGAAGTATAAGTTCCGGTTGATAATATGACTAATTCTAGAGTTCTGGTCGACTAAATCTAGCCAGAATTCAAATTTTCATCGAGATCTTTGATAGATGATTCTACAAGGTGATTGTAAACAAATTACCAAAAACAAAATATACGACTGTAAAATTGAACTAATCGAAAGCAACTGTACAAAAAACAAATATACATGTATATATTTAAAGAAAAATCAAAAACATAAAATCAAATAAAAAATAAAATTGATATGAAAAATCAAATTTAACATGAAATTTGATTTATTTATCATTCGACTGCAATTCGTTGATAATAATTACAGAACTCAGTTCGACACGAGTCGAAGTACGAGGTTAATTCGTTTCGACGTTCGAGAGTTCTGGTCGACTAAATCGAGCCAGAATTTAACTTCACGAGTTTCCAAACAGCCACGGGGGTCGGGGGGGGGGGGAGGTTGAGGATACAGCAAGCTGCCGTGTGGCCTCGAAGTCGTCGTCGTCGTCGTGCCGGTTACTCTTCCCTGTGTTCATCGTGAAGCTAGTCCACGGTTTATTTCACCGGGTACCGGAGACCCCGGGTCGGATGGAAGTGAAACGTCAACAAGACGACGTCGTCGCGGTCGACAGACCGGAGGATCAAGCTCCACGGTCTCGTCTGGACCGCTGTCCCGTTTCTATGACGGTATACGACGAGAGAACAAATTGCCCAACATAATGTATATAACACACACACACACGAACACACACACACACACACACGTACTGTCCACGAACTTCACGACGATGGCAAACAATGTTTGTCGATTGGCTGCGAGCGGTTTCAACCGCAGTACCGGAAGTATCCGATAACTCCACTTCGTGGGCAAACACAAAAATGTTTGGCAAAACTGAAACAATTTGATTTTATCGTTTTTATTTCATTTTTTCACATGTATATGTTTTTGTTTCGTTTTGTTTTTTTCTTTATTGTACGGACATAACATTTTAATTTTATTTCGCGAATGACGAGCAACTTTTTATTACCTGATAATAAATATTATATTTGATTGAAATTACGATGGCTTTTATAACCTTTTGATTTTGGTAATCTTCGAAGAATGATTTTATGAGATGATTGGAAAAATTGATTTGAAAAAAAATGATGAATCTGCGAAATAAAAACGAATGTATAAAATGATGATGAAAATAAATAAAGAAATACACAATTCTGAAATTAAGATGCTTGATTGAAAGCATTAATTCGAATAATCGAACATATAATACCCATATCAAAAGTTTGTAACAGCCAAGGTGAAATTGAAATTAAATCTTTCCAAATGAAAAAAATTATATATAATCTATATATGATCTATATATGGGTTTGGGCATATATAGTTCATACATAATCTATATATAGACTATATATAGATTATATATAGTCTATATACAATCTATATATAAACTACACATGCCCAATCCCATATATAGATTATATATGATTTTTTAACTTGGGTTCAATTAAATTTAATATTCGTTCAATCTCATCGAGTTTTATTTTCCCAACTTTTTCGAAAAGTTATCTCAGAAAACAAATTTAATATTCATTATTACTATATTCGCTCGTGTCCCAAGAAAACACACACACACACACACAAAAACAAACAAACAAACACACACACACACACGCACAAACATTTCCCCACCCTCCACTAAAACGTTTTAACGTGTTCGTTGATTCAATTGAAATTTTCGTTGGATTGAATTAATCGAAAATGTGTTGTCATTGTGTAATGTCAGAGAAGATGAGTCTGGGTTTGTTCTCAGAGGGGTTGTTGGGGTCGGATGCGCAACGGCGACGCGATGGGTGAGTGGTATGGAGGGAGGGTGGTAGGGTGCAGGTTGGTTTGTATTCGTGAGGCGAGCCAGGAGCGAGGTGACTGTTGAGGTCGCGTGTTCAACTTTCCCGGTATGTATGTATTGAGGACTGCGGTCGTGGCTTCCCTTTCTTCCATCTTACTTTCCCCCTCCTCCCGCCCTCGCCCCCCCCCCTCACCCCTTGCACCCCTTGCGCTATTCAAAGTAGATGTTACCCCGCTTGTTTCGCTGTCTTGAGAATCGCTTGAATCCTCTTTACGCGCGGTGCATTTTCCATTCAGCCGTCTCGTGGAAAACCGCTTGTGGGCTGGTTCCGCTCTTATATATCCTTTCTCTGTGCTTGGCTCGTGTTGGGTTACCGTGGGTAGCTTGCGTAGCTTGCACCTCCCTCTCTTGGGCCATTGCCTTGCCTCCCGCGTGTTACCCTCAACGTTTTTTTATTTTTTATTTTTTGCTTTTTTTTTTACCGTCAACGTTGAGATGGAGAAAAGTCTTCGCGGGGGGAAGGGGGATGAAGAGGGGGGGGGGGTAATGGTCGAAAACGGTTGGATGCCGAGCAAACAAGAATGCACATACGGCTTTGCATCAAAACGAACTACGACGCCTCGGTGAGAAAAAAAATAACTCTTTTTTTTTTCGTTTTTATTTTTTTTTTCACATTCTCCCTGTCAACACTTTCAGGGGGTGGTTGTGTGGTGTTGAATGACGTACTAGCTTCTTCGCAAAGTCGTATTATACACGCTAGTCCGTATCGTTACTCGCCAGTTTTTCGTGGAAGAGACGTGGGGAGGGTGGAAAGGGGGAGGGGGATATTGTAACGCGTATAAATTTCGTATTCACTCGTTTTGTCGGAACTAGGACAGTGCCTATTGTCCACAAAAAAACGTTTTCCACCCCCAAGAGCATCCACAATCTTAGTTGGGGGAGAGGGGGGAGGGGGGCTTTGGTGAACTATGGCTGTTACCTCGACAAATGGCATTGAACAATGGTTCTCCATTTTTTTGTCGATCAACCAAACGATTCGACGTGAAAGTTTGTATATAATGATCATCACGCAGTCGCTTGGAAAATATATGGGAAAACACATCGCGAGTGGTGTGACGTTACGAAAATGCCATTGGGGTTGAGATTGTGGGGTACGTAAACTCGCTTAATTTACAAGATGACGATTCTGATACACGAATCTCTATTTTTTTTTTTTTTTTGACAAAACGATGGAACTATTGAGAAAATAAAGTTCAAACATTTTTAGAAATAGTTCCGCCATTTTTTGAATGAACGAATGTTAAAAACACGATTTTGGGATGACCGAAAGACGATTCTGCATCGTCTGGAATACAATTTTGTTTGAAAACTTGTTTTTTTGCGTCAAGACAATGGAACTATTTTGAACACGAAAACTCGAAAATTTTCGAAATAGTTCCGCCATTTCAACCTTTTGAAAAAAAAAAAAAAATCAAATGCGATTTGATTTCAGACGATAGTGTCGACTTCTTCGATTTTAATGATCCTGATTTTCATACGAAATGTAAATAAATAAATAAATAAATAAATAAATAAATAAATAAATAAATAAATAAATAATTAAATAAATAAATAAAAATAAAAATAAAAAATTATTGCAAAAAGTTGTGGATTTATAAAGCGACTTTGGCATATACACTTTATTTGCCAATGTCGACGCTTAGGAATCGATGAAAATTTTATAATTATTATCAAGGACGAACATCCTGGGATTGCCGCATATTGTAGGCGATGTGTATCCTATTACGGAATCACGTAAATTGCATCTACGCGACTGTGAAATCGTAAATAGAATTCCCCCGTGTGGGATGAAGAACGAGGGCGGCAAGGGGGAGGGGACGGGGGGGGGGTACAGGAGCGGAGGCTGCAGTCGGGGAATTCGAATGTCGGGTTGTATCCGTGTGGGACGTATCCACGTCGCGGCAGAAACACACTACCGGGGCGACTGTTGTTGCAGTTATCTCCGGGCCCCATATACTTTGTGGAATTTCCGAATACGGAACGGTGGTTCAAACCCGACGGACGAAACTCAGCGCAGCAACGATAGAAACGGGGGAAACGGGGAAACGTACAAACGTTGAATATTCGCTGGCGACGACGACCGACACATAGTTGGCTCGATTCCCGCGTCATCCGAATAATTCGGCTATGGCCGACCCCATCGCGGTGAACCTTCGCGCGCGCGTGCGATCGTAAACGTGGGGGCCGGCTTTCGTATACGCGTCTGCGTGCCTTCTCGATTTCGCTTGCAAATTTCGACCCGGCGAAACATCGACGATCGATGGAGGAAACAAAAAAAAAAAAATAATAATAATAATCAACCGATTACTCAATGAAAATCAATTGTTTCCGCATTTTCGAAAATTTTTCTCGAACATTTTCTTTGGGCTTGTTGCGATGAAACTCGGTGAATATGGATTGTGGATGATATTGGATGATGATGGAATTTTCTTGTCTCGAGTTCACGATAGAAAATTTGCATCATTCTTCAGGATTATTATTCCACGCGAGAATAATACCAAACTGCAATTCCATTCGATGTGAGAGACGATCGCCACCTTTTTTGTTATATATATATATATGGATATGTATATAGGTGTCATGAAAAACGTGATCATAAAATTTCATTCCTCGATCGCAGATCGCAACCCAAGAAAAATATGCAACTGCAACATAATTTCCACACACACACACACAGATTGCCGATAGTTCCAACGAGCAGTATCGTGAATATAAAAATGCGCGAGTGATCATGTTTTATTATTATTTTTCTATTATTATTTTTTTTCCATTTCCTTCATTTTTATTCACCATCGGTATATATATATATATATATATATATATATATATATATATATATATATATATATATATATATATAGCCTGGATGAAAACAATGGCGAAGACGAAAGATGGCTGAAGGGGTCGTAGAAAAAAAATATAAAACCCGCGAGTACAGTTGCAAAAAGTGAAAAAGGAGCTTGATGCGAAGAGGGTTGGAGGGAAAGGAAGCTGAGGGGATGAGGCAAGAGAAAACGTACGCCGCATGTAGTTTTCTCCGGCGCGAAATTGTCGTCGCCCCGTTCAGCACCCTCTGACGACTCGACCTCGCACCGCGAGTGTCAGTATCGACTGAGGTACGCGAGGGGTGTCGAGGGGGAGGGGATGAGGGGGTGGGTAACAACGTGGGTGGGTAACTGCCGGAGATGGAGCGATAGGGCGCGGAACAATGATGGAAAAGGACGAACGTTTGGGGGGCCGGAAGAGGATGAAAGGGTGGCAATGTGTGACAGGCCTCTCTCTCTCTCTCTCTCTCTCTCTGCTCTTCTCTGTCGCTCCACAGGTCACAGATCACGTGGGTTTCGGCCGACGGAAGCTTCGGCCGTATCCCATATCGGCGGGAGGACCACACGGATGCGCCACGATCCACGATTCCCGTTTTCTCAACCACCCCCTGTCGTTTTCATCCCCCTTAACCCCCCCCTGCGCGACATAACCGTCGTCCCACGACTTCGGGCATCCCCCTCGATGCTCGGCGGGGTGTTTCAACGTGCGCTCGACTCGGAATTTCCACATGGCACACCCTGCGGCATTTCTGCACTGCGATAACCGGTCCCGCAAGATGATCGGCCAGTGGAGGGGGGAGGGAAATAAATTTGTTCAGTTTTGCTATGTTTTTAGGGTTCCGTAGAAATTTGGGAAACACTTGTGGTTTCACCAAGTCCGTCTGGCCGTCTGTATGTATATAACATTACTTCCATTCCTTAAGGCAGTATCCCAAAAACTGTAAGAGTCAAAGCAAGCCTTATATATACCATCTCCTGATTGAGGTACGTAGTACTTTGATGTGATAACGTCGCGTGTTATGATGACGATTAGTGAGAGAGAGAGAGAGAAGATGGGAAACAAACGCGCAACGTTGCCATGTCTACTGGATCACGACCAACTCCGGATATAAACTGTATTTTCCCGATGTTGATTTGCTTATTATTATCATCACAGTCTCCTGATCTGTACTGTCGAGTACCCAAAATGTTCTCCGAATATTCAACTTGCAGCTCAAGTGTTTTCATTGAAATCTGAGGAGGACTTTTTGTATCATATCAAATTGAGTGTGATTCTCCGTAAGGCTCCGTGTTAAACGTGTGGAAATAAAAGTGTTGATATCTTTTTTCTCGCGCTCCGGAAAGCCATAACAATTTAACTGAATCTTTTTCTCATCAATACCTATAAGTATGCCAAGTTTCATGAAAATCTGACGAGGAACTCCCTTATGGAGGGACTCCATAAGAGGACCTTAAGATAAAATTTGGTCCACAGACGTAGATCGGTGACAATGCGAATTTCCATATTCCATATTCCATAACACCGATGTTACGTTCGTACACTGTGTCGACTAAATGCTAGTTCATTATTATTTTCCATTATCGCATATAACTCGTCAATGAACCATTTCAGACCACACGTCCATATAACATTTTCCCTTCACTTTTGCCTGTAGAAAACGCTAGTAAAGTTAGTCCGGGAAAAAAAAAACACCGGGACACCCTGTATACATCGCATATTCGTCTATTGTCGATGCTAGCGTAAATTTCCCTCTTGTAGGTGCTGCCGCGGCACGTGGCGCAAGCACCGGGTCGACGGGGCGGCTCGGCCTCGTCGCCTCGCCCGCGCCGGGTACACCGCGATGTTCTAGGGGCGCGTCGTGGCGCATTCACGTTGGCGGCAGCAGCATCAGCAGCAGCAGCAGCGACCGAGAGAGAGCAAGATAGAACGCCGAACGGGGGTCGTTGGGGCGACGGCAGGGTGGGGTAGGGGATGATAGCGTCAGAGGTGTGCGCGTCCCAGACGTTCGGTCGACTTCGGACGTGTTCGCGACTCATCGCCCGACGTCTAGCGTCGGGCTATGCACATGGGGCGGCAGGGGCCAGGGGCCAGGGGGTTGGTATTGGCTCCCGGGGTGCGCAGGGTGTCGGTGCGGCGGGGAAACAGCCTCGGTTTGTACATATATACCACGGAGCAACGGAGTCGGAGGATCCGGGGATGTTTGGGGGTGTGAGCGCGAGGACGGAAGATGCGGAGAAGGCGCCGGGGTGCGGGACGGGGGAGATGAGGGTGGAGACGAAGAGGGCAGACGAGCACAGCGCGCAGCAGCACTAGCAGCAGCAGCAGCAGCGGCGGCGGCGGCGGCAGGAACGACGACCGGAACTTCGGGGAGACTGGGGTTGGTGGTAGTCGAGGCGGCATCGGCACCCTCGTGAAAGCTCGGGGCAGGGGGGGTGGTAGCGGGGTGGCGGTGCTACTAGCGGCAGCAGCGGCGGCAGCAGTGGTTACGGCTACGAGGCTCGGCACAACAGCCCCAAAACGGACAGCGTCAGTACTAAGGAAGGCGGCACGTAGGACTCTCGGTGCGCGGCCGGTTACGAGCTATGTCCGGGGAGTGCCCGTTGGCTGAAACAAGCCCCGTGTGCCGCTGCGGCTCGGGTTAAGTGCGTGCGGGCAACTGAAAACGCGGCCACTACGTTTATCACGGAACACGGAACTACATTTCACCACGGCTGTATATATGTATATATATATATATATAGCCTGACGATTAATTGTGATCGAACGTGTCACGACACTTGGGAACCGCGCCAACCCGGTTATTATTGTTATTATTGTTTTTTTTTCAATTTTCATCCCTTGGCGGAAATAGGAAAAGCCACGAAAACGGTAATTGGGGATTGGGAAATTTTAATGGCGAAACTAGCGAATCGCCCGAAACTGTGAAACCGACTAAGCAACGTGCTTCCGGAGCGTCTAGCTGCATAGCCGAGTGTTTTTTGTTTCACCCCTTTTTTTTCGTCACTAGCCTACCCGCCCGACTCTTGTGGTTCATCGTTGCCATTGCCAAAGATTGCCATCAAACGGATTCGGAAGAATAACGAAAAAACCGTGTGAAATCGGAATTTTTCGAATTATCGCGATGGAATGATAATCGAGAATAATCATCGAGTAAACAGCGATAATCGACTGTTCCGTGAGTTTGTCGTTTTGCGGGTGAAAGAAAGAAAAAAAATTGAAACAAAAGTTCAGACGCACTTGGGTCGCATCGTTACGAGGGGTAGAAAAAAAAATAATAATAACAATAATAATAATAATAAAAAGAGCGGTGTGTGAGCCGATGGGCTGTCGAGTACTGTAGAGATAACGAACGTACAACAGTGTGCGTGCGTGTGTGTGTGTGTGTCTGCGTGTGCGTGTGTGCGTGTGTGCGTGATAGCCTCTCTCGGCTGGCTCATCGTTCGCCAAGTTTGAACGCGACGAGAGGTTGAACGAGGTTGTGTGCTGGCGAAGGGTGTGCGCGCGGATACTGCTCACCCTCGATCGGCCCGAAGGGCCGTTTACCGTGTGGAGGTGGGGGGGGGGCGGCTATGGTTTTAACCGTAAACGTAGATGTGTATGATGGGGGATGTGCACAGCCTCGGTCATTGAGACCATGGTGAGCTGTTACGCGAGTGGGGCGTTAACACCGCACAGCAGCCCCGTGTAACGAGGGACGGGGTTACGGTGAAACTTACACACACCCACTCACACACACAAAAATAGACACACAGACGGGCATAGCGTCGCCGGGGACGCCGTCTTCAACGTCGAAGCTGCAACGGGATCCGCGTTGCCTTCCTTCATCGCTCATCCCCCATTGGGCTCCATTCATTTTTTTTTCCACTTTGTTCTCCATCAAATCGAAGAAAATTCAACGGCGAAACGAAATTTTTCAATGGAGGAGCGAATCTGCATGACATGTGCCTGAAAACGTGAGCAGGATTGTCGAAAACAAAAGAAAGACAAAAAAAATACCAACAAAATATGATCATCGGTGGATTGTTGTGATATAGTGATGATCAGGCATGTCTTTGATTGCTGCGTTGCATGGAAAATATCATTCGTCGATGAATGGAAAGGCGCTAGCGCGCGCGCCCTCGTGTGACTGATTCGGTGTGACGTGCGACTCGTGGTGACGTATTTTTGTTGTTGTTTGTTTTTTGCAATTGTGATTGATTGGTGTGAATAAGGTGTTTCTTTTTTTTTTTTTTATCGGAGGGTCCAATTCGTATGGGATTTGGGACGTGGGAGAGTGATTCGTATTACGTTTGAGAAGTTGTTTGTAATGGATTGGTAGGACAACAGAACCGCCTAGCAGAATCAAAACCAGGATTAGGTTTTTTCGCAGTGTCGAGGCCTTGCCTGGGGGCGGGAAGGGGGTTGGAGGGCTGTTGGAAGCTGTCCTTGGTTCCGTTGTGGTCAGTCCACAACCCTACAACGCTTGGCCGTATCCTCCGGAATCCTGGACCATGTAGGATAACCGGTAAACGTCCGGAACACCGAAGTGGACACCCAACATCCGTGAGTCAATTGCCAAAGGGATGACGTTGGAAGACGCACAGATAATCAACGAACAGTCGAGAACGTACGGCAATCAGTCAGAAAGAAAATCACGAACGACAAAACCACCGAAAAATTATCGAAGAACGAATTCAGCGAACGGATCGGTGAAGACGGGTCAATTGATCGTGGAAACAGATGGGAATAGATTGTCGGGTGGATCGACGATGAAACCCAGGATTAGTTTGTCGTGTTGCAAGGTGACAGAGATAGCGACAAGAGCCGGGAATGAAGATGCTAGCGAGAGCAGGATAAGTCGATCGTTCAAGGTGCACAGTGAGGCAACGACTTCAGGATCAACGATGATGTCCAGAGGCGGAAATGGAGATGGTAGCAGTGTTTCATCGTTGACCGGTGATTCAGGAAGGTCCGAAATGTCGGTAATGCTTGTGTCAACGTTTGGGCTCTTCTGCCAAACTTGCTAGCGACTCGTGGAAACATTGGAACGGGTCGGATTGCAGGTGGACAATTTTTGTTGACGGACTGCGCTTGTGAAGGCGAGCCTGGCGATAGGAAGCATTGGGTGTCTTTGCCTGGTGTCCGGGGATAAGCTCGACGAGGGTGAATAAAACGTGGGCGATGTACGAACGTGGTTGCGTTAATTACGGTAGCGATGGAACAGAAAAGTCTGAGACGAAACGAAAGACGCTGTTGAGGCTTAGTCCCGAGGATCGGAGCTGCGGAATAACCGTTTCACGAGTTTCGTCGTGTTGTTTGGGTAATCGCGATCGTTGGTGCGAAAATAATTGCGGGAGATCGTTGAAGTCGGTGGAAACGTGCTCGAACCTTAGGACACCCGGGGTCCGGTAGCTCGTGGTACTTCGTTCTTCATCCTCATCGACGCCCCTGGGCAATGTGCCCACCCGCCGGCAACGCAACGTGAGTTCACTCTTTGCTTACGACCTTTCAAACTCTTCGTATACTATGACACACACGTTTTCCATCCTCCACAGCTTCGCCGGCCTTGCAACTCCTTCGCCACTCCTGAGCTGCGACCCAGGTCCATCGTTCTTTTCCCGTTTTCTCGCTTCCGGTTTTAAGTTTATTTTCTCTGGTTTTTTTTTTTGGTTTCTTTTTGTTGCTTCCTTCTTCTTCTACGTTCGGGCCTCAAGTGTTTGCAACGTGAAAACTCCCCGTGCGACCTCGCTTCTCGGTCCTTCCCTCCGGCGGTTTTCCCAAAGTCGGAACGAGCTTTTCTCCCAATGGGAGTAATATTGATGGTGCTTTTTTCGAGCGACTTTCTTTTTTTTCCGGCGGGTTTTGATGGGGGTTTTATTCTTGAAGAATGAAAATGGAATTCTGTGACGCTGTGTGGCAATTTTTCTTTTTGTAATTTAACTTTGACACGAATTTTGTAGATTCTTTGTTGATGATTGTTGTCGCGTTGTGTTAATCCAAAGACGAGTACACACTGGGTCGATTTGACCCATGCCTCGGACTTTGATCGAAACAATTTATTTTTTTTAACTTCCTTTATTTACCTTTTTTTAAATTTTTTTTTCTTCAAAATTTATCTTTTGAGTCTGTGATAATATTTACACTTTTCAATCACGTCATCACATTCTCAGACATCGAAGGTGCATCCGTGAATTTTGTCAGAAAAATTCAACTCATTTATTCAGAATGGTAAAACCCATCGACGTCAGGTCAGGATAATTTTGACTTTATGTCAATCTGAAAAATTAATTTCAACTGATCCAGAAAAAATAATATTGTCCTCTGTTTCAATTATCCCACCGAGTACACAACTGGGGCAATTTGACCCGTACCACGATTCTCACCAAAACAAATTCTCGGAAACGTTTTTTTTTTTATTGCACAATTTATCTTTCGAGTCTGTTCATTATCGAATATTTAGGATTTCAAGCTACACAAACACATTCCAAGATAGTGAAGATTACATCCCTGAATAATTTTTATTCAGATCAATTGGAATCTGGTGTTTAGAACGGTGACTCATCAAAGTCAGTCAGGGTCATTCTGACCCAGGGCGTAGGTACTCGACGATCTGAAAAATATAAGCCTATATAACTTTATTGTCCGGTTAATGTGTATAAATATTGGCAAACATATATATATATACATGTATATAGATATAATGTTTATCGAGATGTGTCTGTAAGCTCGGTCATGTCAATGCGTTTGAAACGGATTTGGTGAAATAAGATCGTTGTGATTTTTTTTTTTTTTCTTCGTGGCATTATGTACACCAGAGTCGATTGTCACGTAGGCGGAGTAAGTGCGCTTTGGTCCGTTCGCCACAGCAGCCCCCGACAACACCAACGTCGACTGAGTGTCACACACAAACTCACAAACTCACATGCGTATGCTCCCTCGTGTGTGTGTGTGTGTGCATGTGTGCTGATGTGTGTATACAAGAACGCGCGAATGTGGCGGAAAGTCGGTCGAATCGAGAGCAGCCACCGTTGCCACATGCTCACGCCGAGTCGCATTCTGGTTGCCGCGCGTCAGGAAAGGGAGAAGAGAGCGAGGGCGGTGGGGCAGGAGGAGGAGGAGTAGGGGGGGGGGGGAGAGGCGACGCAGAAAGTGGTACGGAAAGCGTGGGGAGGATGAGGGAATACGTTCCGTACGCCATCCCCCCGGCAACATGAAAGCCGTTCTACGCGAGCGACTTTCTACTTACGAAAATCGGGGGTGCCTCGGCATCAGCTTCCGTCGTGGACGAACGTAGCAAACAGCCACAGCACCTCCGCCCACCCACCCCCGACCACCCCGCCCCCCTCTTCTGCCCGCCGTCTTTACCAACCCTTTACTCTTTCGTCATTCTTGTTTTTATATTTTTTTTTTTTGGATTTTTGCTATTATTGTTGTTATTTTTTAAAATTATTGTTATTATTATAATTTTTAAAAAATTATTATTGTTATTATTTTTAGTATTATTATTTTCAAAAATTATTATTATTATTATTATTATCATTATTATTAGTGAAACGTTGTATTCTGCCTTCTGTGTTAATTTATAATGGATAAATGGAACGAAGAGTATAATCACCAAACATAAATTATTGTCAAAAAATGTAATTTAAAAAAAAAAAAAATTGCTTACTAATAACTTTGACAGTGTAGGACTCTCTCTCTCTCTTTCTGACTCAAATCCCGAGTCGAATATAGTATCCTAAGAATATTTCAATAAAAATACGATCGGAATCGTCAAAGTATAAAAAAAGAATATGTATCATTATTTCTGTTTATTTTTTATTTTATTTTTTTTTTTTTCGTAAGCTGTGTTCCAATGAGAATGAGAGTGATTGACGATGCATTTTGTCGCTGCGACAAAAACCAGACACACATCGAACGATTAGTTTCGCGCTCGTTTTCTAGATGTTTTTTTTTTTAAATATTTTTTTTCAATTTTTTTTCTGTTATTTCTGTAGTTGTGTTTTTTTTTCTCTTGTTTTTTCATTCGTGGAGGCACGATTGCAACGTGGGTTCGAGGTTTAGTCCCGGACGAATCATGAGCTTCGAATGGCGGGCGGGGGGGAGGGAGGGGGTTGGTGTGTATCGGTAGGAAGGGTAGTTCCGCTTGTTCGAAAAATTCCGCGCTTGTGTTTCCGTCCGGTCTTCGGGATCTCTTGCAAAGGCCCGCTCTCTCTCTCTCTCTCTCTCTTCGTGGCGGAATTGCGCGAAGATCGTTCCGTGCAAGCTCGCGAAATTAAAGTAAAAATAAATAACAAAAAAAAAAGAGAGAAACGTGGGAATTCCATTCTCCTTCGTTTCTACCCCTCCTTCGTTGTGCTATCCTCTTTTATCTCGGTCGCTCGTCGTGCCGAAGCGATCCTTCTCCGGATTCGCGATATCGTGGAGGGAGGTGGAGGGGGGAGGGGTGCTACCGCCGTAACGGGGCTCGCGACCGTTCGCCTGTTCTCCACCCCCATCCGGCAACTCCGGCAACGTGGAAACGTACGAAGAATGAAAGAAAGGAAATAGAGAGAGAGATAAAGAGAGTAAGAGAGAGAGAATGGAATCTTTCTCGTTGCCAAGCGAAACGATGCACGTCGTCGTTGCCCACTCGGTCCCTCGTTTGCCTCCCCCTTCTACCCCCCCCCCCCCCGCCCCCACCCTTGGGACAAGGAAATAACCGTTGAGAACGAGAAATACTCTTCCCCCGTCGTTTGTTCGAGGTGTAGTAATGCCGTGTAATAAATATCACCAAACTGTTCTCTATATATATGTTAATTCGACTGCAAAAAATAAAAATAAAAAAATTTTTTAAAATAAAATCTTGACGAACCTAACTTTTTTTTATTTATTTGATAATGCAATTTATTTTGGATTGCAAATAATTTTGGGAACACTGAAACCGACGTTTTTATTTATTTATTTGATAATGCAATGTATTTTCGACTGTAAATAATTTTGGAAACACTGCGATGGCTTTTGTGTCTTGAAAAACAAGAAAATAATTCTGGGTCTATGGAGGCTGACCAGGGTGAGACTGGATGATATAGAAAACATATATATGTCAGTTGCAAATTGTACAAACACATGTTTTTGAAACTTTTATTACTATTTTATTTGAAAGTATAGTCGATGGATTTTATTTTTGGTATTATGTTACGTGTGACAAAAATTATATTGAGAAAATAAATAAAGATTGGAAATAAATGAGTCGTGACTTTTTCAAATCCTTCGATTTTTTAGTTGGTGAGCATTTGTATAAAAAATTGTTCATCGTTCTTGATTATACAATTGACAAACGAAGGGTCCACAACAAAAATTCACACGGTTTCAGTTTTTTATTTCATACCATTTTTTCGTTGTTTCACTGGTTTTTTGAGTGAAACAGAAAAAAAAATTGTCACATGAGTGTTCGTTGTATCATGAAAAAATTAAAGAAACATCCCGAACCACATTTCGTCGACGAATCTTTCGACAGCTTTCGTCGAGCAAAAAAAAAAAAAAAAAAAAAAATAACAGCGGCAGGGGGGTCGAGGGTAAAATTGGATTTTCGTAAGCTCGCGAGAGAGAGAGAACGTCTATTGATCGCAGACCGTTGGAACAGGTCGGAATTTCGTGTTCCCTTAAATTAGGGTGGGTCTCACCGACCCCTCTCTATACTCTTCGACACCCTTACCAGCGTGCAGCAGCAGCAGCAGCAGCAGCCGCTCTTTTGTACGACGATACTTCGTGCGATATTATTTGCTGCAACGCTCGCCATCGAAAGCAAAATAAAATGTTCAACACCCTTCAGTTTCAACTGTTACGAGCAGTTCGAACTACATCGAACTTTTTTTTTCGTTAAAAAAGTTGGGTCGCAGCTTTAACGTACATTCAAATCAGAAAAATTCGTAATGCGGAAAATTGGGTCACTGAACTATTGCTTCAGATATTTTAAACAGGAAAATATATATATATATATATAATATATATATATATATTTTTTTTTTACTGCAATGTTTATCGAGCCATGCGACGGGGGTTTACATTTGCTCGTTGAAGCGAACGTTTAACTCGTTCAAGAGTGCCGACTGCCCTCCTAAATGACGCCACTTTCGTATATTAAAAAAAAAAAAAAAAAAAAAAAAAAAAAAAAAAAAAAAAAGCGTTACAACTTTACGTGACCTATCTCGGTTACATCGTTACAACACCCCCGAACAGAAAAATGGGGCAATCGTGTCTCGTTGCCGGAGAATTGATGGAAAATCGAGTATCCACACACCGATTTAACGGTGACCAACGATTTTGAGGGTACGACCACGACCGACTCGCTTCGCCAATTATAACGGTCGCGTTATTTAACGAGAGAAATCTGACAAACCGTGAAAGTTCACGCTCACGTGGGCTTTGCTGTGCTCTATTCATAAAGCGCTGTATATATACGGATGCACAGAGTTTCGTTGTCATGTGTGTGTGTGTGTGTGTATATATTAGGGTGTGTGGAAAATAGGCATAGTCTTTTTCAATTTTACCGGCGGTTCCTACGTTCGAAGTAAATGGAATCAGGATACGCGTGTC
Organism: Diplazon laetatorius; assembly: GCA_963662125.1. NCBI lineage: Eukaryota > Metazoa > Arthropoda > Insecta > Hymenoptera > Ichneumonidae > Diplazon > Diplazon laetatorius. Next base: position 3,471,006 of record OY759164.1, read on the forward strand.
AAAATTAGAGCCCAATCGAACTATATTCGATGGTCCCGCTTTCACGAATTCAACTTTGCCTTTGATTAACGCGTAAACATTTTTTTTTTTCATTTGCATTTTTTTTTCCTGTAAACAAAAAATTTCCAGGATGAGAAGTAAGTGCGATATACAGTATTGAGGCAAATTGGAATGTAAATATTTTTTGTTTTACGATCACAAAAAAATAAGTTAACGATTTTCATTTTAACAAAAATCATTGAAAACTTACGAAAAAAAATGGTCAACTTTTTAATATTGTAAAACTAAAAATATTTCCATTTCAAGTGACCTCAATACTTTGTATCGCACTTACTTTCCATCCCCGTGATGTTTCGCTTGCCGGAAAAATTAATTGCAACGAAGAATAAAACAAATGTTTACGTGTTAATCAAATGCAAAATCGAATTCGTAAAAGCGGAACCTTTAAATATTGTCCGATTGGGTTCAAATTTCGACAGGTGTCTCCTGAAAGTCTCTGCTTCAAATGTCGGAACTGCCAGGGGAATCGAAAGAAGTTGCCTTTTTTCGACACACCCTAATACATTTATATACATAACACTGACATGTGTGTAGCGGAGTTTAGCGGGCCACAATGACACAGAAGGATTCAGCTGTAACGAGTCCGCAGTTTGCGTATTTTGTGCGCGACAGAGTCGTTCACGAGTGGAAATGGGGCCTCGCGCACTAGCCAGTAGAAACAGCCTCCCCCCACCCCCTCCCCTCACCCCCGCTACGCCCGGGGGAAAGTCGCTACAACCGTCATCGTCGAGGTCAACTTCCCCGTGGCGCATCCCCCGCCGAAAGCTTCCACGAGGCGCTCCACACTCCGACACTTACGGCCGAGGGTCCCCCTGACCCGGACCTGACGAGCGCGATACTTCCGGCGTGTCGAATCCTCGACCCTTCTCTTCCAAGACGTCGCTGGTCAGCAGCCCTCTTCCCCCGTGAGCACCGAGTTTCGTTCGGACTGCACAACTTCGTGACCGTTTAGCTCGGAAATCGTGTCGAAGTGGACACCAGTGTTCTTCGGTCACGAGATTCGTCACCGCAAGTGGAAGGGTTAGCTATATAGATATATATGTATATATATATATGTACGTTCGCAGTTATAATTGTCCGGGGTGTGAAATCTCGCGGTTGGGGGTCGCTCAAGAAGTGGGCGAAGGTCCGAGAGACTCGTTATTGAAATGAGCGAAAAATAAATATATATATATATATGTGCTAGAGTGGTCCTCATGGAGGTCAGTTTTTTAATTTTAATTTCGGGGTCAACATTAAAACTGAGAAATTACCTATAGAAGGACCATTTTAATATGTATTATAATAATTATAAAATAATAATGATAATAATAATAATAAAACAATTTCTTGGATCTTAAATTGGCTCGTGATGAAAAAAAAAAGTTCGACCCTCTCGTTATATACGATACCGATGCGGGTAGTAGCAATAATGGATTGGTACGTTGATTGGTCGTCAGAGTGTTGGACCGACGTTGTGATACCCGAGAAATGTTTGTGTCGTGAGGGTCGTACGAGGATTGATCCTGACAAATATAACGGCAATCGATTTTACGAGTAGCCAACGTACGAGAGGACCCTAACCGACCACATCGTTGACACAACGAAGCTCGTATCTCCTTCCGCTTATGCGAGTAATAATAATGATAATAATAATAATAATAATAATAATAATTCCCGCTTTGAGCTGAGAGATGTCTAATTCTATATAATAATAATAATAATAATAATAATAATAATAATAATAATAATAATAATAATAATAATAATAATAATAATAATAATAATAATAATAATAATAATAATAATTCGTTACCTGAAATACTTTTTTTTCCATCTCAGAGCTCAAAAGTTCAATCAACCCTGCGCTTCAAAAATGTAGTAAATATAGTTCGAAAAATCCGACAAAAATTCATGCATTATTCTTAGACCTTTTGATTTATGACAAAATTGTGAGAGACGATATTCATAGATTCAATATAAATAAATTTCAACAATAATTTAACAAACTCGTGAAAAATGTCTATCTTTGAAAAAAATCCGCGCAACTTTGCGAAAAAACGCTTGAATTTTATGATCAAAACCCCAAATTAAAGCTCAATAGTCTATCCTTTGAGAAAAAAAAATATTACAAAATAATTTTGAAAAATAAAAACCTTAATTTTTCAACCTGAAAAAATAAAAACATCTTAGATGAAAAATTCACACACGAACAACAATGCGAACGATTGCTGAAAAGGGGGGGGGGGAGGGGATCAAATCTTCCCAATGCCAACTTTGACCCCTCATCACGTTGAATCGGAGTCGCCGGGCTAATCGTGCCCTTGCCCAAAGACTCTCCCCCACAGTACAATTTTTCACGTTGGGGTCCGGATGGGCCTCCCCTTGCTTCACAATGGTTAGGGGTGGAAATTTTCGCCCAAGTCGAATCGATCCCCCTTCTCGGCAGCCGGGGATAATATTATTATTAATATAACAATAACAATATCAATGATTCCCTTGAAAGGGAAAGGGTGTTTGTGCGGTACGCCGCTAGGGGGTTGCGACCCTCGCTGCACGTGACACCGATTCTGACCAATCTTGCACCCCCCCCACCGCCCCCCTTACCGCAATCCTTTCCCCCACTCTTCATTTTCACGCACTCCTGACCCACATTAAAAGATGTGAATCGCGTGGAGTGCATTTCGCTCTTCCAAATCCGTTCTAAAAGTTTTACGGCGAAATGAAGAATACAAAAAAGTCACGACAGGCGAGGGGGCGGCCACAGCTTGGCGAGCAACCATGCGGCGGCTCTCTCGCGTGAACGTCGTTAAATAATATCGTCGTAATTAGGGATACTCGGACAGCTAGACGGAGCCAGCTGGTGTCGCTGTTTTTCCCCGGAATCGAGAAGAAAGTAACAAAAACATTTTTAAATAAACAAATTTTTTTAAATTAAAAAAATTGAAAAAATTAAAAATATTTGAAAGATAGAAACAATGGAAAAAATTAAAAATTAGAAGAATTCGAAAATTTGAAAAATTAAAAATAAAAAGAATTCGAAAATTTGAAAAATTAATCATTTAAAAAAATTTAAGAATAGAAGAAATAAAAAAAAAACAGAAGCAATGAATAATTGGGAATGTCATAAAAAACGACAAAATTACATCATTGAATCGAAAAATATGGAAGAAGAATCAAGTGGTGGATGAAGATATGAGAAGGATGTAAAAAAAAGAAAAATAGAGGGAAAAAAACGAAAACAAAATAAAAAAAGAAAAAGAAGGAAGAGGAAAAAGAGAGAAGGAACCCAATCTAGCATCGAAGCTCGACGAGATCGATGGCACTCTTGTTTCTGCTTCAGTCGATGTAACCGCTCGTACGCGTTTGTGCATTTACATATATATATAATATATATGTATGTATATGTATATATATATATGATTTTTTTTTTCATAGCTGTACTTCGTATCCTTGCATACCGAACAGCCGGCAAAGTTTTTGGAAAGCGTCAGCTCTTCCGCATTTCCGGTGAGAAAAAAAAAACAAAAAACAAAAAAGAAAAAAAAAACAGAAAGTAGTAGGAATCTTTCTCGTGCCAACATTCGACATCGACGGTGAGAATTTCCGGCTGAATTGTCTGACTATACGAACGAGACGTCGACTACTGAAATTCCACGAAACAACGATTTCGATATTTAAAAAATTTTTTTTTTTGATCCCCAATCGTTTGACAAATCCGAAACCATTTGCACAACGTTTCATCGAACATTTCTTTGATAAACGATTTTAATTCACTCCAAACGTTGTTCGATATCTCAATCGATCAAATTGAGTTTCATTTGCACAAATTTTTAAAAGTGTTTTTTTTTTTTCACAAAACAGTGTTTTGATATATTTTATTTTTTATTTCGATGTTAGATTTAGCGACGGACGAGCATATTTTTTTTTTTATTTTCCCCCCTTTTTTCTTTCATCAAGTTTTACCCTCCGAAACCTCAATAAAATTTTTTTTTTCAAGTTTTAAAAAATAAAAAAATAAAAATAAAAAAACACAAATTCGTTACCCCAAAAGCTTCGAGCTTTTTTCTCAAATTGGCAGATTAATTGGAAGAATCTTTTCGACCAACGAATTTTTTCTCCGAGACGCATCGACGACGTGTAAAATAAAAGGGGGGGGGGGGAAAGACGAAGAACGAAGAGAAAAAAAACAAAAAAATGTTAAAAAACGTCGAGGAAATAATGCACTACATCCTCGAGTTGTTGACCGGTTCACGGACGGGGTTGAAAAAAATTAAAACAAAAAAAAAAAAAACAACAACAACAAAATAAAATAAAAAAACGAAAGAACATGCTGACCAACTCGGACATATCGTAGGGCCGGGTTCTGGGGATCACTCGTGTGTATTCCGAACGATAATTCTCGAATGACCGAGCACCAGGCACGTCCACGCGCGACTATACACAACCCCGGTGCCGATGCACCTGCAAACCGTGTGCAATGGAGATCTGTACCCCGAGTGTGTGTGTGTATGTGTGTGTGTGATGGTTAAACGGTCGAGTTGACCCCTCGCCCCGCGTGGCAAACGGCGAGAGGCGTTGACGTTCCACTCAAGAGCCAAGCGAAGCGTTCGATGCCGCTCCATTTTCTCTTTGGCCCATTCTCCTCTCTCCCCCTCCCACCTCCCCTCACCGACTCCTTCACTCCCAGTGTTTTCCCGAGCGTTCGCATTTACGTATATATATATATATATATATATATATATATATGTGTGTGTGTGTGTGTGTGTGTGTGTGTGTGTGTGTGTGTGTGTGTGTGTGTGTGACCCAACGATTACAACTGTAAACTATCTCGTTCGTGGCTTTGAGTTTCACCTAAACCTCGAAACAACTGTGTCCACCCTCGAAATCCATCTATAACGAATGAAAATCTCACCATCGATAGTCTCTGACGAGTTTTTCTATTTTTCGTCGATTTTTAGGGTTACCTCCAACGAGGAAACAAAAGAACAATTTGTCATATCAGATTTTCTCAACGACTTTGAAACGTGTGAAACTCAAAAATTTGGCACAGTTATGTGATGTCATCAACTGACATAATTCGCACTAGATGACACTTGAAAGTATTCCAATGAGGGTTAAAGAGAGGGCAAGTAATTAAGTACTCGAAATTTTTTTTTCAATCTTGTATTTCATGTGAGGATCCATTTGAAAAGAATTGTTACGTGAATCACAAAAATAATTTTCGTTTGTAATTTTTTTAAGATCATAATTAAGATGATATTTCGATGATATTTTGAAAAATATGGAAAAATATAGCCAACCCGAGATTTTCCAGGGTGAAAGTTTTGGGTGAAAGTTCAATCGGGGGGCCAATCGTCGAATGGTCGTAGACACGAGTTTGCGAAAAGCCCGGAACGTCTGCATTCGTCGACCGACAAATGTAGATGTCTGATCAAAACCGTATTTAACTACTGGCTGATAACGTTGGGAAGCATCGCGAAGGTCGGGACGATCGTTTGTGCGACAAGTGATTCCTCGGCTCGGTTTCTCGGTTATTCCGTCGTGCGAGAGCGATAAGGACACGAAGGGGGAAGGGGGGGGGGAGGGGGGAGGGATAGGGAATGTTGAAGCGGTATAAAGCGGAACTTTAAGGTCGAAGGTTCGTACGAAATTTCGGAAGCTCATCGTTGTCGGGTGAGGCGCTCACGTCGGGAGTCTTGGAAACTTTGGCTCACTCGGATTCGGGGCGTCGTCGTCGTCGTCGTAGTCGTCGTTGGATTCATTTGGCTCCGCGTAGCGTTAATGGCGTTCTACGACGAGCTTTGGCTCTTCTCTCTCTCTCTCTCTCTATCCATCTTCACATCTCCTTTCATGCATAGTTTCAGACGGGCGGGGCCACCGTACGCGTACTATTCTCAACGTCAACCCACGAATATATCGTTCAACGATCTCTTCGAAAACCCGTTTCTCATCCTCTTGCAATAATTCAATTCGCTCGTCGTCGCTCTCTTACACGAATTTCAAAAAAAAAAAAAAGAAGAAACACCTGAAAATAATTTAATAATACATTTTGCTTCCTCATAGAGGAAGCTTTGTTTTCGTGAAATTTTTTTTTGTTCGAGATGTTCATTAAAACGTGTTCAGAATGTCCCAAAATATCTGAAAATCACATTCAGAAAAAATGTCCGGATGTATTTTTTCCATATTTATTTTGGCAATTATGCGATGAACAGCTTTTTCGAATTTTATGTCTAGATTTGTTTTTTTTTATTGTTGATTTTGGAAATTGGTTATTTTGTTCCCTGTTTGAATTTTTTGTCCCTGGTTGAAGGAGATGAGAAAATGGCGGTGGAAACCTTTTTTTTTCTATTATTTTGAATGTTTTTTTTTTCTCGATGATAATATTTTGTCATAATTAAGATTATTTCCCGTTTACGATGTTGCATTTTTTTTTGGGTAATTTTTGAATTCATAATTTTTGTTTTTAGTAACATTATCTAAGACGATGATTTTGCGGACTGATATCAACTGAATTTCCCAAAATGAAAGAAAAAATGTCAACAATGCTTTTGCATAATTTTATTTTATTTTCCAAATGCATATTTTCCATAATTACGCATTATAATTATTCAAATTTACATTATTTTATTTCTCTCCACCTCTAATTCATCTGCAATATCAACTGAGACGATTTCCTTCCCGAATTCTTACGAAAAATCAAAAATTTCAATAAAACACGTTCGTACAACTTATCAATGTTGCCCCAAAACTCTTATCTCAACTCGTGCGATTTTTCATCACACTTTCTCTCGATGGGGCGAACGAAATAAGAAAAATGCCAAACTTGGACTTGTTAAGCCATAGCAAGAACCAAAAAAAAAAACAACAAAAAAAACCAAAAAAAAAAACAAGATGGAAACTCGGCGATGCGAGAAGGGTGGTCGGCGGAGAGGGGGAGGGTTTTGATACAGTTTGCGGCTTTGACAGGTGACTACTCAGAGCGCAAGTCCGTTGGAAAGTTTAACAAGATAAAAATCGAGCGAGCGAAGCATAGTAGCGTAAAGGCAATTCGAAAACCTTTTTCCCCCGTCGTCGTTCCCTTCGTGCCCCCTCCGGGGTGGGGTGGGGGGTGGGGTTCGTCCTTACAACTTCGCGTCTTGGCACTACCCCATCGCTCTTACGTGGGCTTTCACGTAGGAACTGTTGGGCGTGGCTTGAGCCTCGGACGAAGTGGATTACGCTTTCGTGGTCGTTCGTTCGCGCGTGTTACGTATGCCGAAAGAGCGAGAGAGAGAGAGAGAGAGAGAGAGAGAGATAGATAAAGAGAGAAAGCAAGACAGAGAGAGAGAGAGAGGGATGGAATCGAGCAAAAGAATGTCAAGAGGGTTAGCGTTGAGGAAAAGCAGGCAATGCCCCGTCTAGACCGCTTCGCGGATGAACACGGTGGTTGCGACCCTTCACATCGGTAAAAGATATTGCGACGAGGAGATGAGAAGGGGTGGGGGGTGCCGGGGCTAAGTGAGCTAACGAGGGCGCGGGTTCGCTCTCCCCTCCGAAAAGGGCTCGCGGTGACGACGGCCCGATAGAACGGCAAACCGTCGCGGAAACTACCCCGTCTCACAGCATCCGACTTTTACCCTCAGACATGCCAGATTAAAAAAAAAAATAAATAAAATAAAATAAAATAAAATAATGAAAAAAAGTTGGTGAAAGTTAAATCCTTAATTTAACCCTCGTCACGATAATTACTTGATTTTTTAATGTTAATAGATTGACAATCTGTTTTTTTTTTTTTTTCAATCTACCAATTGCGATTGTATCAATGAAAAAAAAAAAGAAATTAAAAAAATTAAAAATAAAAAAATTCGTGAAAGTAAAAATCTTAAATTTAAACCTCGTCACGATATAATTACTTGATTCTTTAAATCTCGTCAACAGATTGACAACCTTATTTTTTTAAATCTACCCAAATTGCGATTGTATCAATTTTGGTTCTCCGACGATGAAATTAAAAAAACCCCGAAATGCTAACCACGAAAATTTGGACCAAAAATTTCGAGCGCATATCGCTCATTAATTAACGCCTCGATTATAACTCGGTCACGTAGTAACACAGAAACCCAAAGAAAGCGAAAACGAAAAAAAAAAAACAAAAAAAAACAAAAAAAAAATACAAAAGCAAACAAAAAAAGATGGAAAGAAATAAAAAAGAAATAAGACAAAAAACGGACTAGCGCGCACACCGCCGGCGGCGTTAACTACTTTTGTCCCGATCCCGTTTTTTTTTTTTTTTTTTTTTTTTAATTTTTATTTTTCTTCTTTTTCGCGTCCGCGCATTCTCCTCGCGACCCCCGTGCTCCTCCCCGCTACTTCCTGCTCCATTCCGTGTCAACTTTGTTGCGCCCCGAGACACCGTGAAATATTCAACCGAGCGTTGCGACATCTAACGAGTGAGAAACGAGTCAACGAGTGCCGTGTGCATCTTTCTCTGTGTGTGTGTGGGTGTGGGTTAGTGTGACAATGGACCAGAAGCACGAGAGGGGAGGGGGGACGGGGTGGGGGCGTGGGGCCAGGGGCAAAGGACGTGAAGTGTACCGACCGGACGTTATCTACGTCGCGGTTGTATCGCACGCTGATTAATAAATGGCGCTAATTAGTGGAGTGCGGAATAACGTAGCTGTCGGCAGTTTGTAGTTTGCCCGAGAGTATGGCGAGGGTGGGGAGAGGGGGGGGAGGTAGCGGTCGGGCGATGCAGCGTTAACGGGGAGGGTGTAAACCCCGAGGGTTTGCTTCTACCCCTTTATTTTTCGTGATACCACGGGAAAATACGGGTTGGGCATGGATGGGTCGGAAAAGTCGAGGCTTTGCAGTGTCGCCCCCATGATAACCCACCCCTAATTATTTAGCCTACCTAAAAAAAATTTAAAAAAAAAACAAGAATTTTTTTTTTTTTTAATTGAAAAAAAATGCTGCAACACTGGAAAAAGGTGATAAATCATGGTGACTCGTTTTTCCGCATTAATTACAACGAATGTCGTTTGTCCTTTCTATATTTATATTTTTTTTATTATTTGCCCCTGTCGACTTTTGTTTGTTTCGTTGGGGTTGTTATCGTTGACATAAAGTTGAATGTGATTTGAAATATTTTTTTATTCATAATTTTTTGTTTATCATGTTCGTCGTATAATTTTTGTGGGATTGCTCGAGGGTGGTCCAATTTGCCCCACGATTGTGAGCAAAACAATGTTGGAAGGGTGGGTCGATGAAAAATCGTATTTTCGTGGAAGATTGGCGGGTCGGAAGAAAATGGCGGAGGGATTAGGGCTGCCCACGGAGAAGAATGAGTTTCGAGATGGGAAAAAAAAGGGGTGAGCAGCGTTTTCCTGGAAATGGCGAGAAGCGTGTGGGGTTGCTTGACGAAAAAAAAAAAAAAATTTGAAACACTTCCTCCCCACCCTCTTATGGCACTGGCGAGCCAGCCCGTGGCACTCGTTGGCATTCTGCGGAGTGGAATTGCTTCACCTCGCGAAGGTCGAAGAAGAGAATGTTGGTTAGGTCCACCTTGGCGAGGCATGTCCGGAGCTTGGGAAAAAGAAAGCTCGGTGATTTACCACTCCGTCGTTGATGGTCTTCCATTTGTACGTAAGATTTTGGTTGCCGGGGCACGTAACGTAGCGCTGGCTTTCGTGAAAATCGACGACGAGGATACAACGCCTCGCTCTTCAGGGCTCATTCACTCGTTTTCTCGAAGAGAACGATCGCCAAAGTATTTATCTGGTGCTGAGATGACCAAAGTCTACGCCCACGAGAGCCCATCGTGACGAAATAAAATAATGGACAATGAGATTTCGTGAAAAAAGTCGTGGAGTGTAATTTATAAATTAGGATTGGAATGTAACTGCAATATTAATGTGAAAGTTTGAATGTTAAAAAATAAAAAATAGTCCAGCTGAGCAATTATCGGTTGGTACAATATAATAATGAGAATAAAAATAATAATAATGACAAATAGGGATAAAAATTCTGAGAGCGAAAAAAAAGTGAAAGATACATGTGAAATTAAAAAAAAGAGGATAGAGAGAGAGAGAGAGAGAGAGAGAGAGAGAGAGAGAGAGAGAGAGAGAGAGAGAGGGAGAGAGGGAGGGACACAAGTACACACTTCGCCCCTAGCCAATCGATTAAACAAACCAAAAGAAAAAAAACTTCCCCAAACTTCAAAATAATCTCCAAGTGAAAAATATATTTTAAAAAAACTCCCCCAAACTCTAAACTAATCTCCAAGTGAAAAACTATCTAAAAAAAACTCTCTCAAACTCTGAAATAACCTCAAAGTGGAAAAATATCTAAAAAAAAACTCCCCTGAACTCTAAAATAATTTCCAGGTGAAAAAATATCTAAAAAAAAAAAACAAAATGTCATCGTTGACTATGCACTTCGGAATAACTTTCCACCGTAGTTTTACCATCTTCCTCCAAAGTCACCAACGAGTATCACCCCCCCCCCCCTCCTCATAACGTTCAACGACACGCACAACGACCACTCGACTCGAAATAAGAATGAAAGTCGTCCTAAAGTCGGGCTAAAAGCATAGGACAATCGGCTAGCAGCGAGTTATCGCACGTCCATCAGTCGCGGGGTAGTCCACAGTTTTGTTACACGACTCGATATATCCGTCGCACACGCTTCCACTTCCCGGAGATTGCACGTCCGTGGTTTTCGAAACGCCCAGTGACGACGTAACAATGGCTCGGAAGCCCTCTCGGCTCGTACGCCGCGGCTATTAACCATAATTATTCAGCTATTAAGCGTTCCTCGAAATTCGCAGAAACACACACACACACGCACGCACACACTGACGCAGGATGATCCGTGGAACGTGTGTGGGAATACATCGGTGATCCGTGTTTGTTCTGAAGGCTCCGAAGCGACATGGAAAATCGATCGATACACGACCGACCCATTAACGATAATTCGGTTAACACGATGGGGGGGATGAAGAGAATAACAAAATTTCGCGATTATCTTCAATCCCGTAATCGTTATCAATCGCAATAACAATTTAATTACCTTCAATTTTTGTTTTATTGCAAAAGTTTTTTTTCCAATTTCGTTTTTTTTGCATTCCTCTTTGAATTCAAAGTTCTTCAACGCAATGCATATGTATTCACGTTAATACAGGGTTTCGGCATGAAGGAAAAAAAACCAACCCCATTGAGAAACGGGCACGGGGAGCGCTGTTCAAGTGTGCAACGAAAAAAAATAAAAAAGGAAAATCCATATTCATGTTTTTTCATTAGCCCGTGGCGGACTACGTGTCTACGCGAATGCACGGTGAAAACTCGGTGGAAAAACTGTTTATCATGGATACGTAGGCGCATAAGAGAGCGTTAAACATTTATTTATTATTATCATTTTTTTTTTATTTTTTTGTTTTCTGCTTTTTTAATTTCTTGAGTTTTCGTTTCGTTTTTCTCTCGATTGCGGGTTGGCGCACAACAGCTTGCTCGCATTACGGTCTTTTGATGCTCCAGGAGCATATCCATGCACTTTCATGTTTATCTGAAGAAGTTTCAAATTATATATCTATATGTAACTTAAAAACGATAGCTCATGAGGATTGAATAATTGTTTATAAATTTTTATTTTAAAATACAGAAAATAGAAAATTTGGTTTATCATTGAATCATTGCATTTTTATTAATCGCAATAGTTTTCACACAGAAGTCAACTCGAATTTGACAGATTTCAAAGTGAAATTTTCTAAGCTTTCTGTTGAAAATAGTTTTTTTTTAAATTTAATTCACGAGCAACGCCCCAAAAATCGCTTTTTATAATTAAAACTCGATTTCAAGAGCTTTTAGTTAGTTCAAAAAGAAAGTAAATATTTTTTTTTTGCAGATTGAGACGATTTCACATGGAAATGCACTTTGGACGTTAATATTTGCGTTCGAATATTACAAATTTAAGTCGCAAAAAAAAAAGGAGAAAGTGTCGTGCAAGGCTGTATATAATTGTAGCCAAATAAATGGTCTCTAAGAAATCTGGAAAAAAAATCAGACGAATATATCCTTTCAAAGACAACATTCAAAAGTAATCTGCAGGCTTCCTACATATATATATATATATATATATATATTTATAATTATTCACACCCATACATCAATGCACCGATTTTTTTCCCTCATCTTTTCAGATTATCCAAACCAAATCTACCGTCCGAGGAATGGTGCGATACCTTAAAAAAATTATATTTATATTTACGAGGTCATGAATATGTTCTACGCGTTGATCAGAAATCGAAATACATTGATAACACGGATAGAGAACAGTAACTCGTCGTGCGCGTCCATCTGGCGCGTCGAGAGTGCGCGCGGCAGGGGGGATTCAGCCCATGAAATTCGAATTAATTCGATCATTAAAGTGCATGTGCCAATGACGCATAGCGACAGGGCACAACCCTTGTGGGCCGTTGGTGCGACTCATCAATTGTGAGGCACACGCCTATCGATTGCGTGACCGGTGCTTCATAGATCCCTGAATTACTCCTCCGCGTCCGTACCCCCCGCTTGCCCCCCCCCCTCCCCCTCACGTGCATCCAAATGCATATATAACTACGTACGTCACATCATAGCTCGCAGCTCGTGTAAATTACATCTTGCTCCGACGGACTCTCGTGGGCTGTCCCCGCAAGTCCATTGACGTTTAAACGCAACAACACACAATGAATGCCATGACGTCGACGTGACGCCAGGCGTCACGAGGTTCTGCAATTTAATTATCGTGCATTTCGTATGCTCGGAGTCGATGCAACGACTGCGTTGCACCGCAGCATCTCGATTGGTCCAGCTGGCAAATGGATAGTTTGGCCAGCAAAGAAATATTATTTATAAATGCGTTCAAGTTTATCCTGTGGACGATTTGTTGTGGGAACCCAATGTTTAGTCGATATAAGTTAAGTACCCTCCATAAGAGAGAGCTCGTCAGATTTTCATGAAACTTGGCATACTTATAGGTATTGATGAGAAAAAGGTTCAGTTAAATTTTTATGGCTTTCCGGAGCGCGAGAAAAAATTTATCAACACTTTTATTTTCACACGTTTAACATGGAGCCCTATGGAGAATCACGCTCAATTTGATATAACACAAAAAGTCCTCGTCAGATTTTAATGAAAACACTTGAGCTGCAAGTTGAATATTCGGAGAACATTTTGGGCACTTGACAGTGGAGATCAGGAGACTGTGATGATAATAATAAGCAAATGAACATCGGGAAAATACAGTTTATATGAGGAGTTGGTCGTGATACAGTAGACATGGCAACGTTGCGCGTTTGTTTCCTATCTTTCTCTCTCTCTCTCACTTATCGACATCCTAACACTTTTGCTACCGAAAGGAATCGGTGGTAGAGTTAAAAAACAAAACAAAAAAATTCTCAGAAAACTTTGCAGTAATAAATATAATTTGTTGAGCGTAATTTAATTATCGTATCATCAATATATTCGGACTCGATGGAACGAAGCAATTCGCGTGGCTTCATCTAAACCCTCACACACGAAGCTCCATCGTCTTCGAGGTCGTCGTTTTCATGTTCTTCTTCGTGTGGTTCGACGAATTCCCGGGTGAAGTAACGAACGAACGATTCTCCATTACCATTAGCGCAAGAATAACGTCACTGATTTTCCAATCCCTCGCAAAGCGCGCAGCTTCTCGTGGGAGCTTTTACCCGTTCTGAATGTCGAACACGGTGAGGATCGACTGTGGGTTGCGAGGGTGGCGCAAGGGGGGACCGAGAGGCCCCTGAAGTAGCTCTCTCGGTGGAAAGTTCTCGCTTCCAAGCTAGATCCATCACTCGAACAACTCCTCTGCTCCGCGATCTCCCACGCTGAGGTGTCGGAGTGGGGGAAGCAGGATAACAAATAGCCCGGGAAACTCGAAAGTCGTTCTCAAGTAGTTCGAATCTTATTGCCAATATGGATCATCTTACGTGAGGGTCTCCATTTGTTGTATAACGTATCGTAGGATCGGTGTTTATTTTTCATATACTTATCAAACTTTCGTGTGTGAAAAGGTTGTGGCTGTTGAACGAATTTTATTGTTTATTCGTGTTAACCGCACGCACTGGATTTGTCTGGAAAAAAACTAGTCGCGACTTTAAGATGTTATAACTCCGTCAAAAATGAATCTAGAGATTTTTTTTATAAGACCAATTAGAAGGATTATTGAATTCTGCGTCGAATGAGACCCAGTGGAGTAAATTTGCATTTCTGGATGTCGAGTTATCGTGGGAGGAAGAAAAAATAATCCGGTGACTGAATTATTTCGATTCTGCACGCTTATTCAAATGAATTGTTGTTTGAGGCACCCGTTAAGATTTTTGTGAGTTTTTTTCGATGAATCGACGGCTGACGTCTCTGAAGTGCATTCTAGAAACTGCTAAGTCGATTACAATTTTTTTCCGCAGCTCCCGCCAAGAGTGAATGTATAGATATTAAATTCTGTCAAAATTCGATGTATTTTTGTCTTCCTCAAGCGATAATTTAACACACAGTTGTCCAAACCCACTCGACTTAGACTCATTCGACACAAAATTGAATGAGCTATCTAATTTCTCTTCTCAAAAAATCTGTAGCATCATTATTCACGGAGTTATCATATCTCAAAGACGCGACTAGTTTTTTTCCAGGTCGCACGATGAGTGATAAGATAACATCATGCGGTAGTGTATCACCGCCCAATAAACTCGATGAGACTCCGGACGAAGAAAAACAAAATGCAATTAATCAACCAAGCCGAATGACACCCCAGCAAGGACCCCGGTCGTAAGTCGAGGTCGCTAGTTCTCGTATATCTGTCACAACGATCTCCAACTTCATCGATCAGCATCCCATCAAAATTTCAACACGTATCGCCCCCCCCCCCCATCTCAATAAATATCACAGATAAATATGGCTAGAACCACCAAACAATAAACAAGAAAAAAAAACATTGAAAAATCCTACAACAAACTTTTTTTCATTAGTTTGTTTTTGGTTTTTCAAAATTTTCAACATCGCGATAAAGTTACATCGATACTACATATACATATATATACAATCCCGAGTCGATAAAAATCGTATAAATGGACAACAAAGTCTCGTTATGTGTGTCTCATACGATCGGCAAACTTTCGTCGTAAACGTATGACGTTGGCGTTGAAGTCGTCTTGTGAAAAAAAAAAAAAAAAACAACAACAACAAATTGAAATAGAGCCGTTTGGATGGTAAAATATGGTCGAACGACCGTGAACTGTGTAGATAAAACGCTTATTGTTCGACTGCGCAATTTCCATTGTTCCGTTACATCGAAGGGAAGGGGGTTGGATACATTTGGAATTTACGATTCGCGATAGAAATTCCGTGGGGGATGAAGAAGCCGAGAGGGGGGTTGGATCTAACGTACTGCTAGCTCCTGGTGACACCCACCGCCCCACGGTTGAGTGCCCCATAGCGTGTGACGCGATTCCACCCGGAATTATACGACTATCCACCCCGAAGACGTCAAAGCGGTCACACACAGCCACCTATATATATCGTCATGGGTCCATCAACAATATCGACCATCTTCGAACGGGTTATAACAACTCTCCGTGTGCTACCGAATGCCCGAAACATTTCAATTCGGATTTTAGTGCGGCAACCGCGTCGACGCTTTCGCACGACGGGGGCCAGACTGTGGCAAGTGCATGTGGCAAGCATGGCGCGCACCCTACCGGATACTCCGGGGTTGAATTTCTCCAGACGCTAGAGAGAGAGAGAGAGAGAGATAGAGAGAGAGAGAGAGAGAGAGAGAGAGAGATAGAGAGAGAGAGATCGTGCACGGCCGTCTGGAGTTACCAATTTCGTTTGCGAGGGTGCACAGCGCTTCGCGGAAAAGCGAACACGGTCGGATGAGGGTGCTAGGGGGTGGGGGAGGGGGTTGGGGAAAGGCTAGTAGGAACGGTTGTAAGGACGAGGTAAACCGGTTGATGCAGCAGGCGTCGTACGAAACGGAGTTATTGCGCTCGGTGCAAGACCAGCCTCGTAAATATCCGCTACGCCGGGCAGCCATTCCCATCCCCCTCCCCACCCCTTTAGCCTCCCTCAACCCGCCCTCGCGTTATCCCGTGCAGTAGTAATGCCACCCGGCAGTCGCAGTTACACCAGCGATTGCAGTTGCAGCTGCAGCTGCACGAGTCTCGGGCGTATGCTCAAGCTCGATGAAGCCACCCCCCTTCTCTACAACCCCCCGCCCGCCATTCAGTGCTCGCGTGTG